>CM065642.1:40490753-41141588 GCA_033220585.1 Dipteronia sinensis
CTTTTTAGAACCTTTTCTTATCCTTTCTTATTCACAAAACACTATCACAAACGATCTTTCGGTACTCATAATTAGTAGTATTGGTCCTTACCATAACTAGTGATTGCTTGTTCATTTGCTCCATATCATAATCGGTGTAATCTTAACATGTGATAGCAATGTCAATTGGAACAGTCCTAGGTGGATACAACGATTTTAATAGTGGCCGTGCACAAAACACTATCTACTCTCAGCTAAACTTACCCAAGAACTCAGAAAGAATTGAAAGGATATTTTTGTTATGTATTTTGTGATTGCAAGAGTATAAGTCGTGAAGAGAAGACTAGGAAATTTAAAATAGTAGCAAAAAGTTTGTTGTGCACTCTGCGGTCCAATCGGTGCGACATTCGTGTACACGTCACACATGAGTGTCCAACCGAAGGTTCGAGGTCCGTAATTCACACCCCACCTTGCGCGCGAGGGAGAGCCTCTATGTTTCACACATATGCTAAGCTACTAATACACATTCACTTATATACTACATATAAATATTTTCTCTAACCAATATGGGATTCACATTTTTTTCCCTACACAGTGGGCTTACTTTGAGACTCAATTTCTTATTCACCCATTAAATATTTTGAGAGTTTAAGTATACCAATTCGATACTCTCAAAGAGGAGAATTCGAATATACTTTGATTTTCCTATTTTCATGAAATCGATCAGACTCAAATAACACTCTCAAAAGGCGGGTTTATCACAAATACTTCAACAATTTCCCACATGAATGAAATTGACCTAGGAGACACAAGAAATGACTTTTGGTAAGTTCAAATTGCCGAAACCTACATAGGATAGGTAGGTTTAACCTTTGAATCTTCCCTCGTAAATGTATGTTTACGTTACTAGCTTATCAGTAGATATGATATCCTTGAACTGTTTTGACATTTTGTAAACGATAGCACACCTCACATAGGTTTCTTCTTGACCTAATTTGGTTATGTGAGAGTTACTGAAGAATATAGCCCATTCACTATTTTCTTTAAGAAGTGAGTGTAAAATCATGTTATAAAAACTAAACTCACTAGTGTACGAATCATGAAGATAAGTACTGCGGCAAGTAGAGATCGTACCTAAGAGGAAAAGTGATTTACTGATTAACTAATTTTAATTCTAGTTAATCAAAGTAACCAAAAGATTGTTGAGAGTGAATTCAACTAAAATTAAATTATTTTAAACTAAGAAAGCAATTAAAAAGAATTTTGGTGTGTGATCAATGGATGAAAAAACCAGCTAATCGCTGCACCTTATATGTAATATTCAATGTTCATCAATTAATTTCATTAACAAGATTCAATCAAAATTTATGGTTTATTCTCATCGTAATTATGGTATTACCCTTTTTCCTACTCTGGCTTAACCACATGTGCTCAACCACCACTCACCCTTTTCCAAGGTGTGAGCTATAATTAAAAACCCATTATGTGCAAGAATTTATGAACCAAACCCTCTCCCATATTCCTATGTCGAAAGTAAATTTTATTCATTCAATTGAAAAGTAATTAAGACAACTTATAGTGTAATAGCGCAATCGAAATTTATAATTATCAAAACCCTAGACAAGCATCAATTAATTTCCATAGATTAATACAAGTCAAGAATAAAGACATATAATGAATTGAACAAATCTAAACTTGAATTGAGAAATAAAATTATGGAGTTTGAATCATAACAAGAGCATCACATAGGTTCACATTGATTCTCTATTATAGGAGTTAGGTACACATGATGAAAATAACAAGAGAAGAGAAAGAAAAGATAAAACTCATCTTGGCCTTCAATGATTCTTCAAGTCTTCAATGATGAAATCTTCTTCGTCTACAATCTTATATGTGTTAAGATGGACGATAGAGAATTGTGTTTATGTCTGATGGTAGAATTCTGGTGATAATGATCATGATACCCTAAGAACCCTAAAATATTGATGTACTTATAGGAATCTAGGAGTTGAACTAATTTCGGGAATCTTTCTGGAAGAGGATTGTCAAACCGATGTGCCTACCGCTGTGAAAGGCATATAGGTTTGGAAAGCGGTTGGCAAGGAAAGGGCATCGGCCGCATGGAGTTGGGATAGCGGTGGCATGACGCTTTTCTCTGGAATTGTACCGCTATGATTTGCACTGTGCAATTGCACAACGGTTTGTGGTAAATTACAAATTAGTCCATTGCATTTCCCAAAATCTCCTTTTTCCTCCCAAATGCATTAAACACACAAGTTATAATCAACAACCTAAAAATGCTATAAAAAAAATTATATATTAGCAAGGTATGTTTTCATATTTATTTTCCAGTATATCCACTTCCAAAACCACCATATGGTTCTCATAATTAATGGTATCTATTACCCTTACAATGACTAGCAAATAATAATAATCGATGGCACGGTTCAATTTTAACGCATTGTAATTTGTACGTGGTGTGATCTTAATATGTGATTGAATACATAACTCCATCTTAGGGGAACAAATTTATTGCCTGATTAAGAATTTCATTTGATAATAACATAGTATATAATGGTTCCTTGTAACTAATTTACTAAATGTATTCGTAAAATATTATATATTAGTTCCTTGTAACTAAGAATGTCATTTGATAATAAAATATCATACAATTATTTCCATAGAATAGCCGCTTTGGTTTTACACCTTTTACATATAGCCATAGGTTTTCCAAAAACCCCTTTATAACCGATATACTGATTCAGGCATTTGATATTCTGATTCGGTCATGAGATTTAGTGGGTTCAATGACAAATGTACCCCTGCAACAATCAAAACATTTTCAATGGAGTTGTCAGTGGTTATTGATATAAAATGTCAAAAATGACCCTAAAAGGTTGGCAAATCCCCTTTCGTATCTTAGATGAAGGCAAGTTCCATAAATCTAAATTAACATTCCATACAATCCCCTGCAGCAAATGTCATACAGTTTATTTGTACATCATATATTTCAATTCAAGTCAGTTAACCCAAATTCCCAAACCCTTACACTTCGACATGGCACCAAATGCAAATAATTGACCCGCAAATTGGTATATCCGCCGATGTCTTTTCTTCCAGCGGGATTCTTTGGCATGATTGAAGCGGTCCCAATCTGTTTCAACCATCCCCAATATCAAAATGGTATGTATTCTTAGGAACTCGAACTGTAACCGTAAATAGATTTCTTTCATATTCATATTGTAAGTGTCTCGTTTTATGATTGGCTTATTTCGTTGACAAAATCACAATTGGGGTCAAACATTGTAAATGGTAGATTAGAAATTGAAGATCTCCCATCATCAAGGCTTTGGACTCCAATTGCATCAAGGAAGCTAGATTACTTGACTCTACTCTTGTTTGAAGAGATGTAGTTGTACAGACTCACTTGCATGCATTATATTCCTGGTTACATGTATTTGAATGATGCATTGTATGCAATTCATCATACTCCACACTTGCACATTGTGCATATAAGTTAGTGTGTTGTGTTTGCCTAAAAAAGAGATTTTTTTTCTTAGCGCAGCTGATCGAGCTAAATATGTCATACATTTTGGCCCTCATATCCTTTCACTTTGTCTCGTGCTTGGGTGTTTTTATGTGTATTTATGGCTCTTTTGTTGATATTGTAGGCATTCAATGAATTTCAGAGGCTGGAAGCAGAAACCGAAACTTTCGAGCGAAAAACAAGTCAAAAGTCAGAGAAACAGTGCCCAGAAGCATAGTGCACGGGTCCCATACTCGTGCACTGCCCGTGCATCAACCCGTGCACTGGGTGAAGATCAGATAGAAGGGCATGTGCATGGGTAACTGTGCGGCTCCTACCCCCGCACTTTCACCCGGGCACCACCTGTGTAATTACCCGTGCACCGGGTGAAGGAAGATTGTGTAGAGTTTGTGCGCGGGTAGGTGCGCGGGTGTGACACCCGCGCACAACCCGTGCACTACGCGATCCAGCTGTACAAAAGTTTTGTTTTGAGCCATTTCAAGAAAGGGCAAAGTTGTCCTTGCAAGCCTATTTCATACCCTAGCCTCCCAAGCATATAAATACACATGTTTTATGATTTAAAGTTCTTCTTCTTCTCTCCTCTTAACTCTTAATCACTCTCTCTTCCCTTCTCTCATACAATTCTCTCCCAATAACACTAACCTCACAAAACCTAACCATCATCATCTTCATCAATTGCTACTCATAAGAACATATGAGGTGGATTGAAGCTTGAAGAAAGAAGGTTCAGCATGGGTCTTTTCTACTTCCCTCCTTTTTATTCCTGTATTCCATTTGTTATAAGTAGCTAAATCCCATTAAGGGATTGATGTGATTCACTTGTAAATATGGGTATTTGTAACGAACTCAATATCTTTTATTAAAATCTATCTAATTTGATCTAGTCAATGTTTTACTTGATTTCAAAAGCAATTTGTGTTTGATTGTACATGACTCTCTTCATGAGTTGTTTGAGAAATTATATGTGCAGAGAATCTAGTATACATGATGCTTGGCTCTCTTAGCTCAATTGAATAGGAGGATTGAGCAAGGGTACATGACCCAAGTGATATTCAGACTTATTAATCTCACATAATTCTAATCTTTCATGGACAATCAAGACTATACATCATATGATTGTTTGCATGTGATAGATTAAGCATCAACCTATACATGATGGGTTGGTGGTTTTTAACAAAGAGATTTGTCCCTTATGTGATGGATGTTCTTTCATTATATAACCAATTGTGAGTGGCCAATGCTATATATGATTGGTTGGGCACTCACAAGTGGTAAATAATCACTCATGTACATCCTAGGGTGGTTACATTAGTTAATGACAATTAATGTGAGTTCATTCTTTACCCATGGTTTGCTAGTTGAATTCATCAATTCCTTAATCCACATATCACATATCCATACTTCTTAGTTTAGTGCATTTTAGCCTAGTTTACATTTTAGTTTTACTTTTTTCTCCAAAACCATATCAATTTACTTTTCTTGCATCTTTAACTAAGACATTAGATTAATCATAACTATCGCTCGATCTCTGAGGAACGATCCCCATACTTGCCACATATTAGTTTTATACTTGTTTGAGTGCATCTAGGGAGTTTATAAATTAGTTTGAATATTGCATATCATGACATATAGAAAATGCTACGTTCAGCAGCCTAGATCGCTTGGCAAGCTTTGCTTGCACCGCGACACAAAGAGTGGTATTCTCCAGTGTGTCATGCGCAGTGTAGACTGAGGCATGTGTACATGCATGCACATCGGTCTCAACCGCAGTGTTGTCCAGACAGTGCACTGCTTTGTGTACCGCGGTCTGGACAACTTGCTCGAGCCGCGGTCCAGGCAGCGGTAATGACAAGATTTTGTTACTGTTTTTCAAAACAGTGTCATTTCGTCTAGGGCTTCATATATGTTTGTTATTTCCCCTTCCTTGCCTTTTTAGAGCTTCAGAATCCATTCTCTCTCACCCATCATCTATTCTTGATTCAATTATCATCTAGCTTCATCTAGGATGTTTCTAAGCATTGGTCTTCATCAACATAGTTGACTTGGTAAGTAGAACACCATTCTCATCCATCTTTGTGTTCTTGCTTAACAAGAAATCTCTTTTATAACTTGTTTGCGTCTAGATTAGAATTTTCATTACAAATAGAGATTTTTGTTGATGTTTGAGTTGTTGTATTGTGATAGCTATTGCATCTAGGTTTGCTTTTATTTCATATAGCTAAGTTATATGTATGTCATATAGCAATATGATATCTAATATTGTTTGAATCATTCATTCATGATTAGATAAGTACTAAATATGTTGACCTAGCATTTGTGCACTTAGAATATTTTCATATTCACATTAGGTTGCATATCTCTTCTATTGAGAGTTGAGTCTTGTATGTACCATTGGTAGTGTACAAACAAGAGCCTAAAATCACTATACGAAATTGAAATCCGAAATGGGTGTTTTTAAGTAGGATACAAAGCCCCCCTAATTTCAGTAAAATGACCATAGCCCATGATGATGTTCGTATCACTTGTATTATGATGGAAGATAGTTAAAAAGTTGTAATGCAGTTACACGTTGTTTAAGTAAACCGATAAATTTATTCCAAAAGTTGTTTAAATCATGTAGGATTCTTTTAAATATTTTATCTTTTCAGTGTAGGTGCATTATATGATTCGGCAAAGTTGTGCATGTGTATAACCTATATCATCAATTTAGGTATGAAGATTGGTTGTCGTTCAATTACAAAAAATCATTTCGACTCTAGTTGGGATGCCATTTCTGAATGGTGAAATACAACTCGAACTACTCATCACCGCTAGTTAATTGTCAACTCAATCGGTATTATTAGGTTGTGCCACATCCTCAGACCAATTTTATACATTTCGTCATTACCCATACCTTATTCATAGAGAATGAAATCTTGGAAATGTAACCTTGAAATAGAGTGGGTAGAGTACATGCAATGGTGGTAACCTTGAAATAGGGTGGACGGGGTTTTGCTTAATAACCAAAATTTAATTGATATGACACTTAAAATGGGAACAAGTCAGATGCAAAAATTTGATGGAGTATCCCAAGGATTTACTAAATCGTCCATTGTAATCTAAAGCTGTTTAAACGTAACATATATCAAAGTTCATTGTACACATCTGGTTCGATTGCAAACGTTATTGTTGACACATAAATTTAAAGTAAGCCTAATGTAAAGGGTTGCACAAAATTACATTGTATACCATCATCTCCAACCCTAAAATGGTGGAACTTTCATAGGAGTTTTTGTTACATCTGAATCAAATTGCACCATACAAGATTTTATTACATATGCCTTTAGAGTAACCCAATGATCCAATCCTGGGTTGGATTGAAACCTACTAGCTACTCCCATTAAGAAGCAAATGTCAGGTCTCGTGCCGAAAATACTTAAGAATGGCCTTTATAGCAACCTAATGATCCAATCTTAGGTTGGACTGAAACGTACTGGCTACTCCCACCACGAAGCAAATGTCAGGTCTCCTGCATAACATAACATACATAAGACGCATAAGGAACATGTCTAATATCCTCAACTTCTTGAGGTATCTTAGGACACTGTTCCTTAGACAAGTTAACTCCATGCCTAGAAGGTAAATTACCTTTCTTGGAGTTCTGCATCGAAAAGTGCACAAGTTTCTTGTCGATATACGATGCTTGAGATGATGTTAAGAGTTTGTTCTTACGATCCCTAATTAATTGGATCCTTAGAACATAACTCGCCTCTCCCAAATCTTTCATTTGGAGTTAGCTAGCCAGCCAGCCAGCCCTTTACTTCAGATAATACCCTTACATCATTCCCAAAGAGTAGGATATCATCTACGTATAGGACTAAGAAAACTACTTTCTTGTCAATGATGCTCTTGCAGACACTAGGCTCATCAATGCTCGAAGCCACAGGTTTTGATAGAATTATCAAACCTTATGTTCTAAGATTTAGATGCTTGCTTTAGTCCATAAATGGGCCTTTGCAACTTGCAAACCTTTCGCTCTTGATCCAGATACAGGAATCCCTCTAGTTGCATCATGTAGATGCTCTTATCAAGATTGCCATTCAAAAATGCAGTCTTGAAGTCCATTTGCCAAATTTCGTAATCGAAATAGGCTGCAATGGATAAGAGAATCCTAATAGACTTAAACATGGCTACTGGCTAGAAGGTCTCTTCATAATAGGCCCCCTTCTTTTAGGTATAACCATTTGCCACTAGCCTTGTGAACATAGCATTTTTTATATGTCATGATATGCAATATTCAACCAAATTTATAAAATCTCAAGATGCACTCAGACAAGTATAAAACTAGCATGTGGCAAGTATGGGTATCGTTCCTCAGAGATCGAGCGATAGTTATGATTAAATTAATGCTTTAGTTAAAAGTAAAAGAAAAGTAAATTGATATGGTTTTGGAGAAAAAGTAAAACCAAAATGTAAACTAAGCTAAAATGCACTAAACTGAAAAGTATGGATATGTGATATGTGGATTAAGGAATTAATGAATTCAACTAGCAAACAATGGGTAAAGAATGAACTCACATTAATTGTCATTAACTAATGTAACCATCCTAGGATGTATAGGAGTGATTATTTACCACTTGTGATTGCCCAAACCATCATGTATAGCATTGGCCACTCACAATTGGTTATACAACGAAAGAACATCCATCACATACGGAACAAATATCTTTGTTAAAAATCACCAACCCATCATGTATAGGTTGATGCTTAATCTATCACATGCAAACAATCCTAGGATGTATAGTCTTGATTGTCCATGAAAGATTAGAATTAGGTGAGATTAATAAGTCCAGATATCACTTGGGTCATGTACCCTTGCTCAATCGTCATATTCAATTGAGCTTAGAGAGCTAAGCATCATGTATACTAGCTCTCTACACATATAATTTCTCAAACAACTCATAAAGAGAGTCATGTATAATCAAACACAAATTGCTTTTGAAATCAAGTAAAACATTGAATAGAACAAATGAGATAGATTTTAATAAAAGATATTGAGTTTATTACAAATACCCATATTTACAAGTGAATCACATCAATCCCTTAACGGGATTTAGCTACTCATAACAAATGGAATACAAGAATAAAAAGGAGGGAAGTAGATAAAACCCATGTAGGACCTTCTTTCTTCAAGCTTCAATCCACCTCTTATGTCCTTGTGAGTAGCAATTGATGAAGATGATGATGGGATTTGTGGTGAGAAAGGTTTTTGAGATTTAGAGAGAGAGAAAGAATCAGTGGAATGGGTGTATGGTCGTGGGTCTCCCCTTCAAAAATCAGATTTGAAAAGTATTTTTACTTCTTTCAAAAACTAGGCCAAAATGCTGATGTGGCGAGCTGGATATCCCGTATAGCACGGGTATAGAACAGGTAGGTTACCCGTGCGGTCTTCATTTTCCTTTAGATTTGCACAATGTGCACGGGTATGTGCACGGTTGGATGACCCATGCAGTACCCGTGCAGTTGCCTTCGCCCGTGGCCTTGCTCTCTGGTCTGGTGAACTGCACGGGTGTGTGTACCGGTGGTACCCGTGCAATTACCCGTGCAGTTTGATCTTCTCAAAATCCACAGTTGAGTGCACAGGTACGCTACCCGTGCATTATTGCTTTCTTCACTTCATTTGAGCACTAATTGGTCTATTTTGCTCCTCTTAATGCCTTTTTACCTAATGCCTGCAATAAAAACCAAAAAAGCCATAAATACACAGAAAACCACTCAAGAACAAAACAAAGAGGAAGGATATGAGGGCCAAAATGTATAACATTTTCGGCTTGATCAAATACCCCCAAACTAAACCTTTGTTTGTCCTCTAGCAAACTCCAATGAAAACCAGATATAGACTCTAATCACACAAACATGACTCTATCTAAAAATTCCTAGACTCAAACAAATAAGCTGCAAGCCAACTAACTGAGAGATAAGTAAGAGATAATGGGGGTGAGAAATATGCTAATGCAAAATGTTCTAAATAACTCCAAGGCACCACAATAGGGTAACTCGCACAACACGAATCCCAAACTTAAAGTGCCATCGCCTTGGAAACTGTTCACTCTCACACCTCGAGCATAATTCGTTTCAACACTAGGTTCTCACATGGGTTCTCTCTTATTTTTCCTCTCAGAACCTAAGTTCACACTCATGCAATATGTATGCAAAAGAGTTTATGTACTGGAATCGACGTTATTGCATACATTTCATACAAAATAAACACCCTTTTTAGTGAAACTGTCTAATGAAAGAATCAAGTGCCATGACCGTAGCAAGAGCATGCATCAACAAATATTCCTAAGTTAGATTTCCCCTAAGATCAACTAGGTCTTTTCCATTTGGTTGTCATGGGGCTAAGGTGATTGGTGATTAGAAAGAATGTGAATTTAGGCACAATGCACTAATTAACCAAGTTAAGGCAATACATTCTATTTCTAAACCTTTCATTTCTCATGCACACCCTTCTAAACACAACTATATAATAAAGCGTCCAGGCATTTATAAATTTAAAGTACAATTTCGGACTACTCTTGTTATCTCTTTGAGTAGTGTTTCAATTTAGACAATGTAATTTAAGCATATTTCTTTTCTTTCTTTCTTTTTACTTCTCTTTCTTTTTCTTTTCTTTTCTTTTGGTTGTTTCTTTTCTCTATTTGCTTTTGCCTTTTTCTTTTGCACATATTTTTACAACTCAACACTTATTTGCCTTGGTACACGCCATTTGACAATTAGAGGACAATTAGAGCACATTTACATTTATTCCTAAGCCTTAACAAGATCAATCAAGTGAGGGTTGGCTTAGTGTTTGGGTTGCTTGGAAATTGGTAATATGGGTGTAGAATGAATAAGTCTACATGTGTTTGGCTTCAAAATTGGCTTAGGAGCACATATATTAAGGATGAGAAGTATTTGGCATTTTAGAGTGGCTAAGCACACATTGCCTAATATCGCCTCAAAGAATCCATCTACCAAGGGAATAAAAGTTTCAGTCAAGCAGTCCACTCTAATGTTGCATGTTCTACGACACATGATGATTTTGGTGCAATGAGACTATGCATGGTGTTTGAAAAGTGTTTAAAGATTTGAAAAACATTTTCCCTCGAATTTCTCACTTTTGGCTTGTGTTTGTGAAACTCACAAGGGTTGTCTCCACTATTAGAACAAGGTGCTTGAGCACCTAGTCCCCTCAAATTAGACAACAAAAGATGGGACTAACCCATGTAGTTCAAGTGAGACCTCTAAGGTGACTAAGAGCTATGAACAAGCACATAAAGCATACACAAATGCACCAAAAACACTATGCTCAAAGTATCTCACCAAGCTAATTAAAGCTCAAAAAATTTGGCTAAGTAGCAAATTTGAAAAATTGACACGAAAAATGACTCAAAAAAAACAAGACGACTCGAACTCGAAAAGGCGTCTACACCCACAAACCAAAACCCAACATCGTCCTCAATGTTGAAGACAAGAGAGTCCAGTCTATCGGAGTGCACCAAACTGACGCAAAACACAAAACCCTATGCACTAATCATACACAACCATTGCCCATGAAATAAAAGACACAACTATGGCTCATTCACAAAATACGACATCTTATGTAAATATGGCAATTAAACGTTAAAATTCTCCCGCATCAAGCATCTATTCACCAAATTATCGGAAAGTGGGTATTAACCCCCAAACCGATTCCTATCATATGCGCAATCCTGTACAAGTATATGCAAGAAATCAAACCCCCAAACTGAGTTAGGCTATATATAAAAGAAAACCTGTATATCCACAAAAGCCTTCGGCTCATCCAATCAAGAAAGAATAAATCAATAAACTGAGCATTCATGCAACCCAAAATTGATATCTACCAAATGTATTCATAAGCATCAAAAATAGAAAAATTAAATGCAAGGGTTCGGTTTGAAAAGATTAAACCAATGTAGTAGACTAAAAATAAGTAGGTTCCCGCCCATTTTATGAGCACTCTTGGCTTGCTTGTCCCTCCAAGACTTGCAAGTGGCGGGTGTGTTGAGTCCAAGAGATAAAGAACCTAACTTTGAAACACATTTCTGACCACAAAGGTTAACAATCATTGAAAATCGCAACCCAAATATCTCAAAAAAAAAAATTAATACTATCCGCCATCACCCCAAACTAAAACATCCAAAAAGTAAACAAAACAAGAAAATCATACTGAAATGAAATGAAATGAGAAAATTTAAGTTTAAAACTATGGCAAGCTTAAAAACACTCAATCATCATCATAATCTAACTCATTCTCCTCTATCATAGGTCTCTTCTGTTTTGGATCCAGTTATGCTTTGAGCCTCTCCTCATACTCTCTCCTCGATATCTCCTTGGCAACTTGAAAGTCAGGATCAATTGTAGGACCTCTTAAAGTGAACTCTGGTTGAGTTGCATGCTTCTTTCTTTAAGAGTACGAGATCAAGTTCAAGTCCTTCCTCATTTTTGTGACATTTGTCCACAGGTCTTCCATACTCTCTTTAACCGTCTTGATCTCTGTGGTGAAAGTGGATTTAAGTGAATCCACTAAGGTCTGAAGGCTAGACATCCCTCTGATCAACTGTTCCCAAGGTGTCTGTTCACTCCTAATTGCTGATTCTGGCACTGGACCCTTCTGGTAGTCCTTTAACTGTTCTTCATCCATATCTATATACTCATGCTGATGAGAACTTGCACCTGCTCCAGTCCTTGTCTTCTTTCTCCCTGTTTTCCTCTTGCTGCTTGTCAAATCTCGTTCTATCTACAAAGTCTTCCATGTCTTCATATCCAAATTAGCATGTGTCCATTTGAACCTTTCGTTGCTAAGATCCACACCTTGTTGCTTACAAAACTCAGTGATTAGACATGGAAAGATCAACGATTGCTTGTCTAATTTTTTGTTTCCTACCACCAAGATCTCGGCCTTAATGATCCATGCCATACTGATTGGGTAGTTATGTTGTATGCAGTACAATATGGTGGCCGTCTCAAAAGATACATTCGTTCTGTAAGTCCTTGGCCTGAGAGAGTGGGAAATGAACACATGCCAGAAACCGAGTTCCATCTTCAAGTTGTTGTGTTTGATTGGGAATGTCGGATTCACCCAGAAGTCAATTGGATTTATTACCAGATCATTGGCGAGGTCCAGGTTCTTCTTTATAAACCAGTCATCCCAAGTTACTCCATTCCACAATCTATTCCAGATTTGATCGTCATCAGGAAGTTATATTCGAAAGTACCTTTGGATATTGTTAATGTTCATCTGTACCTCTACACCTCTGACCATTACAGACACTCCTCTCATGAAATCATCAGAAACCATTCCTACATAAAATTCTTGCACAATCCTTCTACAAAAATGGGGCGGTGTGCTAACAACAGATTGCCATCCCCGCTCTTGCACTCTGGCAGGGATCAGAGTGCCTGCAAGCTCTGATAAAGCAATTCCTCGCTCTTCTACAATATTACTCTAGCCAAAATACTCCATTCACATCTAGAAATATTTGTTCAATGTGCATGGAGGTAGAAGAGGTAGCTTTTTCTTCTTGCTTGATCCTTGTTTTTTTCGCAACTCCCTTAGTTTTTTCTCACATCTGCAAAGAAAATGCTCAATTAAAAATACACTTTGTGGTATGAAGGAATCAAGAAGAAATAGCTTGAATCATTGAATAACAAGCCTAGTTGCCTAGGTGCACGGGTATAGCACGGGTAGGTTACCCGTGCATTTTCTTGAATCATAGTGCAATCCCCTCAGTGCATGGGTATATCATGGGTATGTTACCCGTGCACTACCTGGTCATTCGCTGAGAACTACACTCTCACTTTCGAACAAAATCTTGATTTCACAATTTCAACATATCACAATTAATCAATTGATTCTTTAAAACACATTCAAACAATCAATAGCACTATGATGGCAACTTTTAGCATTCATTCATGGCATCAATAGATTCAAAATAACTTAAACCCTAAATGTGTGCTTAATTGATCATATTCTCAATCAAAATTAATTTTAACACTCTTCATCCAATAATAACACAAAACCCATCATCAATCATCAATGAATCATGCCTTTAAACTTGAAAAATTCGTGGGTTGCTTAGGTCTTGTATATCATGTATATTAGAGTGTTTGGAGGGGAGAAGAGTAGATTCAACTAATGTTATATCAATTAGAAACACTTTAGGAAGAGAAAATCCGTACCTTTGTGCTGGAATTAAAGACGTGGGTCTCAAGATTTACCTTAGGGTTGCAAGAGGAGAGTGAGAGATATAATTTTGGTATTTTTTTGTTGTGAGCCCTACCATGAAAACGACAATCTACTTATATACCCATGATAGCACGGGTAATAGCACGAGTATGTTACCCATGCAGTAACCCTTGCTAACACCTTCACTTAGTCTATATTCTCTGTAGCATGAGTATAGCACGGGTGAGTTACATGTGCACATACCCGTGCAGCTTCCTTCAAGTTCATCCATTCTCCTGGTACACGGGTGACTGCACGGGTATAGCACGGGCGTGAGACCCGTGCAGTTACTCTGTTTTGTCACCTTTCCGCACCTTTTGAATTCACGTGCCCTGATTGGAGTTCCTGCACATGAAAATCTGATTATGAACTATACTTGCCTTATTTATCATTATCAACAAAAATAATGTCAAAACAAAACTAAAAAATATTTAAAAAAATCCCATGCATAAAAAATGTTCAATGTGATGCTAATGGTGGCTTAACCAAGTTAGGAAACTCTTTCTTCTTTGCAATTCAAACAAATTTAGGTAAGTTTCCATTTGTTTCAAATCCCATGTTTCTTACTTGGTTAATCACATCTTTCTTTACCCTTATTTTCTTTATCTGAGGTGGGCTTTTCCTATTACTAGGACCTATTGTTTCACTATGTCTATTACTTTTAGCATGCTCTCTCCTTGAACAAACACTCCAAATAGGAAATGAGTTAAAGGAACTCCCTTTTTCTGAGTGCCTTTGAGGTCTTTTGATTTGCTTAAGTTGTAGAGACTCGACTTCCTTCTCAACCTTTTCTAGCTGAGCGATGAAGTTACACTCTTTCACTTGCACTATCTTGAGAGCTTCCTCTTTGTTTCTAAGTTTCTCTTTGACTTCTTTGAGAGCATTATCTTTCTGTACAACTTCCATTTGCATCTTCTTGGACTTGAGAGCTATGTCATCTTCAAATTCCTTCGATATCTTCGCTAAGTCCATCAAGTCTTTCAATGCCATATTCTTTTTAGCTTTAAGTCTCCTAATTTGTGCTTCAAATTCTTTGTTCTTATCTGAGACTTCGCCATTTTTCTTTTGAGTGTACTATTTTCCACTCGGAGCATATTTACTTCAAGTAGGAGTTTCTTGTTTAACTCTTGAAGCTTCTCTATCTTCTTTGTTATTTCTACAGCCTCCTAACCTTCTAATTCCTTCTTTGTGAGCTGTAACCTCTTGTCAAATTCTTCCCTCATTTCTTCTTTTTCTCGGGAAATCTCCTCTATTTTCTCTTGAAGTGCTCCATTCTCTTTTTTCAACAACTCATTTATCGCCATTAACTATTTCCGCGCAGCCAACATCTCTCTGCAGATGTCTTCCATATAGTATTTTGTTCTTCCTCAAGCTTTGAGGTTTGCACCTGTTTGGGTGCTCCAAGATGGAGATAATACTCATTGATTGAGTTATGGGGTTTAGAGTGCTCTTCTTTCTTTAATTCAAGTGAATGCTCCTTAAAGCTTTGATTTGCTGCTCTGATGGAGTTGATGAGATTATCTTCATAAGTGGATTCTACTACTTGGTCTTGCCAGCTAGTTGACTCATAGATGTTGAAATTCTGCTCAGTTGCTTGCTGAGAGGCTAAAATTAACTCATTTGTCTGAAGAGAATCTTGCATGAGCTGTCTCAATTCATCTTCGATTGATATGCTCATTGGCTGGTAGTATGTCCTTGAATTTTGTACATAAAACTCTATAGAATCCTGAAACGAACAGATACAAAAATACAAATGAAATAAAAAGAAACAAAGAAAACTAAAATAATGAATAAATTAAACTAGAGCTAAATCTAATAACAACTATGTACGCTGATCCCCAGCAGCGGCACCATTTTGAACATAGCATTTTTTATATGTCATGATATGCAATATTCAAATAAATTTTTAAAATCGCAAGATGCACTCAAACAAGAATAAAACTAGCATGTGGCAAGTATGGGTATCGTTCATCAGAGATCAAGCGATAGTTATGATTAAACTAATGCTTTAGTTAAAAGTGCAAGAAAAGTAAATTGATATGGTTTTGGAGAAAAAGTAAAACCAAAATGTAAACTAAGCTAAAATGCACTAAACTGAAAAGTATGGATATGTGATATGTGGATTAAGGAATTGATGAATTCAACTAGCTAACAATAGGTAAAGAATGAACTCACATTAATTGTCATTAACTAATGTAACCACACTAGGATGTATAGGAGTGATTATTTACCACTTGTGAGTGCCCAAACCATCATGTATAGCATTGGCCACTCACAATTGGTTATACAACGAAAGAATATCCATCATATACGAGACAAATCTCTTTGTTAAAAATCACCAACCCATAATGTTTAGGTTGATGCTTAATCTATCACATGCAAACAATCCTAGGATGTATAGTCTTGATTGTCCATGAAAGATTAGAATTAGGTGAGATTAATAAGTCTGGATATCACTTGGGTCATGTACCCTTGCACAATCCTCCTATTCAATTGACCTTAGAAAGCCAAGCATCATGTATACTAGCTTTCTACACATATAATTTCCCAAACAACTCATGAAGAGAGTCATGTACAATCAAACACAAATTGCTTTTGAAATCAAGTAAAACATTGAATAGAACAAATGAGATAGATTTTAATAAAAGATACTGAGTTCATTACAAATACCCATATTTACAAGTGAATCACATCAATCCCTTAATAGGATTTAGCTACTCATAACAAATGGAATACAAGAATAAAAATGAGGGAAGTAGATAAAACCCATGTAGGACCTTCTTTCTTCAAGCTTCAATCCACCTCCTATGTCCTTGTGAGTAGCAATTGATGAAGATGATGATGGGATTTGTGGTGAGAAAGGTTTTTGAGATTTAGAGAGAGAGAAAGAATCAGTGGAGTGGGTGTATGGTCGTGGGTCTCCCCTTCAAAAATCAGATTTGAAAAGTATTTTTACTTCCTTAAAAAACTAGGCCAAAATGCTGATGTGGCGAGCTGGATATCCCGTATAGCACGGGTATAGCATAGGTAGGTTACCCGTGCAGTTACCTGTGCAGTCTTCATTTTCCATCAGATTTGTACAATGTGCACGGGTATGTGCACGGTTGGATGACCCATGCAGTACCCGTGCAGTTGCCTTCGCCCGTGGCCTTGCTCTCTGATCTGGTGAACTGCACGGGTTTGTGCACGGGTGGTACCCGTGCAATTACCTGTGCAGTTTGATCTTCTCAAAATCCACGGCTGAGTGCACGGGTACGCTACCCGTGCACTATTGCTTTCTTCACTTCATTTGTGCACTAATTGGTCTATTTTGCCCCCTTCATGCCTTTTTACCTAATGCTTGTAAAATAAAAACCAAAAGAGCCATAAATACACATAAAACTGCTAAAGAACAAAACAAAGAGGAAGGATATGAGGGTTAAAATGTATAACATTTTTGGCTCGATCACCTTCCCTTAAATGTCTCTACCTTTCCGTCTACTCCTCTATTTCTTTTATAGATCCACTTACATTCTATGAGTTTTATCCCATCCTATAAGTCTACAAGTTCCCAGACTGAGTTGGAGTTCATGGTTTTCATCCCAAGATTCATGGCTTTAAGCCATTCCTCTTTGTCAGGATCTTCCATTACATTCTTAAATGTCAATGGATCATCGACACCATCATAAGAGATGACATATCGTCCCTCTCCAATACCCACATAGCGTTTAGGTTGTTGTACAACCCTCTCACTACGTCTCGGTGGTAGTGTATCTTGACTAGGAATCATCTGACTATCATATGTAAATGGATCAACAACTTTTATTGATTGAGCACTGGTCGCACCAGGCTCCATCTCATTTAATACAATTTTGTTTCGAGGTTTATGATCACTCATATAGTTATCCTCAAGAAAAGTTGCATTTTTCGATATAAATACTTTGTTCTTTTTAGGACTATAGAAGTATCCACCTCCAGTATCCTTGGAATAACCTACAAATAAGCAGACCACTGACTTAAGGTCTAGCTTTCCACTTCTATTATTCAGTACATGTACTTGACACCCCCATATGTGAAAATGTCGCAAACTAGCTTTACGACCATTCCACAACTCTAGCGGGGTCTTAAGAACAGATTTGGATGGGACTACATTCAAAATGTAAGCCGCCGTTTGTAGTGCATATCTCCAAAAAGAATTTGGTAATTATGAGAAACTAATCACAAATCTCACCATTTCCGTTAGGTTTCTGTTTCCCCTCTCGGAAACACCATTTTAATGTAGTGTTCCAGGAGTTATGAATTGGGACACAATCCCATGTTCAACCAAGTAGTCTTCAAACTCTTGATCAAGACAGCATCAGTTCTTGTTATAGCATGTTGGTACCTTCTTAACACCACTCTTCCTATTTGGGCAGACGAAACTCACTTACTTTACTGATCCTAGGTAGATATCATGGTGCTTTGGTGCCAGAAAGGTGTCGCTGTAAGTGCCTCACTTTATGATTGGCTTATTTCGTTGACAAAATCACAATTGGGGTTAATCATTGTAAAAGGGTAGATTAGGAATTGAAGATCTTCCATTTGACTCCAAGTGCTTCAAGGAAGGTAGATTACTTGACTTTACTTTTACTTGAAGGGATATAGTTGCACACACTCACTTGCATGCATTATATTCTTGTTTACATACAATTGAATGATACATTGTATGTCACTTCTCACACTCCACACTTGCACATATTGCACATCACTTTGTGTGTTGAGTCTGCTTAGAAAATAGGGTTTCTTCTATTTCCGTAGCCTAGACCGCTTGGCAAGCACTGCCTGAACCGTGACATACAGAGCGGTAATCATCAGTCCGCTCATGCTGCCTGGACCGCGTCCTATACACATGTACGACCAGCGGTCTGTGAAACTGTAAACTTCAGTAGGCCCCTGCTGCCTAGACCGCGGCCTGTGCATTGCACGCACAGCGGTCCCAACCGCAATGTTGTCCAGTAGGCACACTACTGCCTGTACCGCGGTCTAGACAACTTGCCCGAGCCACGGTACGCACAGCGGTAATGACGGGATTTTGTTACTGTTTTCAAAACGGTGTCATTTCGTCTAGGGCTTGATATATATATGCCCTTTCCTCTTCCTTGCCTCTTTAGAGCTTCAGAACTCATTCTCTTTCATTCCTTTTAGAGCTCAAGAGTGTCTTGCAAGAAAAGGTAGCAAGAAACCATTTTTATTGTGGAAAACCCAACCACCCATCATTCATTCATGGTTCTATCATTATCTAGCTTCATCTAGGATGTTTCTAAGCATGGGTCTTCATCAACATAGCTTACTTGGTAAATAGAACACCACTCTCATCCATCTTTGTGTTCTTGCTTAACAAGAAATCTCTTTTATGTTTCTTATGCATCTAGTTTATAATTTTTTTATTATAAATAGAGATTTTTGTTGATGTTTGGGTTGTTGTATTGTGATAGCTATTGCATCTAGGAATGTTTTGATTTCATATAGCTAGGTTATATGTGTGTCATATAGCAACATGATATCTAGGAATGTTTGAAGCACTCATACATGACTAGATAAGCATTAAATGTGTTGATCTTGCATTTTGTGCATTAGAATATCATCATATTCACTTTAGGTTTCTTATCTCTTCATTTAAGAGTTAAGTCTTGTATTTGCCTTGGGTAGTATTCAAGCAAGAGCCTAAAATCACTATTAAAGGCCTGCGGGTAGCAAGAACAGATTAGTAACCGATTAGGTGTGATGTGGTAAACCTAGGTTGTAGTCGTTTATGCAAATAGTGGATTTGAGGGTTCGATTGGCGATTAGGCCCGTGAGTTTTTACTTAGTTGGAGGGTTTCTCACGTAAATCATATCATCGTGTTATTTTGTTTATTCCGCATTTTATTATGGCTATGATTGATTGTGTTAGAGATTAGGGGTTGTGTTGTTTAATTTTGATTAATAAAAAAGATGGCATTAAATTTAACTAAAACCTATTCACCCCTCCCCCCCCCCCCCCCCCCCCCCTCTAGGTTAGTTTTATCACTCTTAGTGTATTTTCAATTGGTATCAGAGTGGGTTCCTTAACATAATTAGGAGATCCGTTGCTCTCTAAGAGTGTTTTGCATTAGATTTATTTTGGTTAGTGTGTCTTGCTTGTTTTCCTTTTTCTTTTTGTTGATTGATTGCATTCATCTCATTTACTCTTAAACACCATGAGTGGAAACGCATATGAGCGAGAGGGAGCATCGAGTTCAAGACCTCCACTTCTGACGGGGGTTAATTACTCATCATGGAAAGGAAAAATGGAATCCTACCTATGCCAAATTAACGATCGAGTTTGGATGGTGATTGAGGATGGTTACACACCTACCAAGACTCTCGAAGATGAAAGCATCGTGCCCAAGCCTAAGTCGGAATGGGATACTAAAGACTTTGAAGCCTCCAAATGGAACAACAAGGCCATGCATGCAATCTTGTGTGTGGTGGATGAGAATCAACACAAGCTAATCCAAACCACAAGGAATGCACATGAAGCATGGACAATATTGGAGATGGCACATAAAAGAACCGATAGTAGTGAAAGACTCCAAACTACAAGTCCTTCAAACTCAATTTAAGTCCTTGAAGATGGAAGATCACGAGTGCTTCAATGACTTCAAAGTGAAGCTAATGGATATCGTCAACCAAAGTCATCAATTAGGCGATCCATATACGGATAAAAGGATAAACCAAAATATTATGAGGTCTCTCCCGGAGAGATTTGATGCAAAGGTGACCGCTATTGAGGAGAATAGCGAATATAAGAAGATGAAGCCAAGTGAGATAATTGGCAAGTTGTTAGCCTTTGAGTCAAGAAGAGCCCCTACTTCAACAACACCTCAAAAGAAGCAAAAGAGCATTGCATTGAAGACCTCCAAGGAAGAAAGGGAGGAAGAAGATTCGGATGAAGAAATGGCTCTTATGGTGAAGAGGTTCAAGCAATTCATGAAGTTTGAGAAGAAGGGGATGGGCTCCAAGGGAAAATTTGTGAAGAAGAAGACTCATTTTAAAAAGGTTGAGAAAAGTGAAGAGAAGGACTCCAAGAAGAGTATTCAATGCTATGAGTGTAGTGGGTATGGTCACATTGCCCTCGAATGGGCCAACTTAAAGAAGAAGAAGAAAGGAAAGGCGATGGCGGCTACTTGGAGTGATAGTGAAGACTTAGAGGAAGAATAAAAGTCTTCGGATGATGAAGACCAAGTTGCAAACTTCATTGCCTTCTCATCATCTCATAATAGCAAAGAAGTTATGAGTGACCAAGAAGAGAAGAATGACAAGCTAGAAGAAGAAGATGATGACTCAAGTAATGTGAGTACTTCATCCGAGTCCAAGCATGAATTCAATAAGGAAATGGACTATGAAGACTTCATGGAATACTTCAAAAGTTCTAGAGCTAAGAAGAAAAAAGAGATTCAAGAGTTGAAAAGGAAGAACATTGAAGTAACCTCCAAGATGATTCACTTAAGTGAAGAAGTGAAAAGAACAAGAGAAAGGGAAGAGAGCTTGAAGTTGGAACTTGTTGTGGTCAAGAAAAGTGAAGAATGCTTACGGAAGGAGCTTGAAGAGGCAAAAGGAGTAATTGCCAAGATGACCTCCGGAACCGAGAAGCTTGACAAGATGCTATCAACTGGGAAAAGCCTCAAAGTCCCACAACAAGTTACAAGAAGGATTGAAATTGGAGAATCCTTAAAACATGCTCAAGCCAAGATTCCAATAAGGGCTCAACCACAACAAGTTAGAGCATTTCAATCAAGACCTCCACATGAAATGATCCCTCCTCCATGATCAAGGATCATGTATGATCAACAAGGAAGACATGCTACTTTGGCTCAACCACAAAGGAGAGAGTTTGTTCAACATCAAGGGACTACTCAAAGGAGAAGGAAACCTCAAATGGTTGCACAAGGCTATGGTATGAATTCCTACTTTACTCCTACTTGTCATTATTGTGGTATTGAAGGCCATATAAGGCCTAATTGCTTTAAGTATATCAAATTGTGTAGATTTGAAAACATGATTGAGAAGAATATGCTTAGAAGAGCCAAAAAGCATGCATCTAGGGAACTTAGAGCAATTGAACCAAAGGCTCCTAGGATTGATAATGTTGCTCCTAGGTTGACTAGAAAAAATGAATATTTTTGCTATGTGGCTCAAGTGGCTTTGAAAGCCAAGGCCTCCAACACTTGGTATCTTGATAGTGGGTGTTCTAGACACATGACCGGAAACAAGAGTTTCTTTGAGACTCTTGTGATGGAGGATGGTGGATTTGTCACCTTTGGTGATGGTTCACGGAAAAAGGTCATAGGGAAAGGTAATATATCTATTCCGGGTTTGCCCTCCTTGCTCAATGCTCTATATGTAGATGGCTTGCAAGCCAGTCTCATTAGTATATCACATTTAAGTGATGAAGGGCTTTCGGTTATGTTTGGCAAAGTTGATTGCTCTATTCTTAAGGAAATGGGCAAGTAGCTTCTAAAAGGCAAGAGATCAAGTGACAATTGTTATTGTCTTGAGTCTAGTAACATCTCCTGCAACTTGTCTAGTTGTGAGCAAGTTGAGTTGTGGCATCAAAGATTTGGTCACATGAATTATGGTGACTTGAAGGTCCTTGAGAGGTTGAATGTTGTGAGAGGCCTTCCCAAGCTTGGAAAGAGGTTTGAGGGAGTTTGTGGACCGTGTCAACAAGGGAAGCAAACTAAAAGCGTGCACAAGAAAGGAAAATTCATGTGTACCAATGAGCCATTGGAACTCCTTCATATGGACCTCATGGGTCCCATGCAAACCGAGAGTTTAGATGGTAAAAGGTATATCCTTGTAGTGGTTGATGACTTCTCTAGGTTCACATGGACTTACTTCCTTAGAGAGAAGTCCGAAGCTTTTGAGAAATTCAAAATGCTATGTGTCAAAATTCAAAATGAGAAAAATTCTCACATTACGAGCATTAAGAGAATTAGAAGTGATCATGGGAAAGAATTTGAGAATAGTAGCTTTGAGAGTTTCTGTAACGGTCTAGGTATTTCCCATGAATTCTCGGCTCCTAGAACTCCCCAACAAAATGGAGTTGTGGAAATGAAGAATAGAGTTTTACAAGAGATGGCTCGGGTGATGTTGCTTAGCAACAAGGTTCCTAGGAATTTATGGGCCGAAGCCGTCAATACGGCTTGTTATATAGGGAATAGAGTTTTCCTTAGACCCGGGACCAAACAAACATCCTATGAGTTATGGAAGGGAAGAAAACCCAATGTTAGCTATTTCCATATCTTTGGTAGTAAGTGCTATATTCTTAATGACCGTGATCAACTTGGCAAGTTTGATGCCAAGAGTGATGAGGGTATTTTCATTGGATATGCACTCAATAGCAAAGGCTATAGAGTTTTCAATCTAAAAACTCGAAGTGTCATGGAATCATCAAATGTTGTCATTGATGATTGTAGGCCCAAAAATGTCGACCATGAGGAGGATGTTTGTGAGAATAGGTAACCTTCCTTTGAAGGAGTGTGGTGAGACTTCAAGTGATGTGAAGTCAAGTCTTAGTGAAGAGAATGATCAACCTCTTGATAGAGATCCTTCTTTGGACTCTAAAGAACCCGCTCCATGGGTTAGACATCTCCACAACAAGAATGACATTCTTGGAGATGTGAATGAAGGTGTTAGGACTAGGCGTCAAATAGCTAATCAAATTAGCTATACTTGCTACACCTCTTAAGTTGAACCCAAAAAGGTTGATGAAGCCTTGAATGATGAGTTTTGGGTTCTTGCCATGCAAGAAGAGCTAAACCAATTTGAAAGAAATGAGGTTTGGACTCTAGTTCCTAGACCCAAGGACACTAATGTCATAGGCACCAAATGGGTGTATAGGAACAAGTCGGATGAGGATGGAAACATTGTGCGCAACAAAGCTAGGCTTGTGGCACAAGGGTACTCTCAAATTGAGGGTATTGACTTTGAGGAGACTTTTGCTCCCGTTGCCCGTCTTGAGTCTATAAGGCTTCTCTTGTTCATTTCTTGTGTGTATAAGTTCAAACTACATCAAATGGATGTTAAGAGTGCCTTCCTCAATAGCTTCTTGCATGAGGAAGTGTTTGTTGAACAACCCAAGGGGTTTGTGGATCCACACCACCCCAATCATGTCTATCGCCTCAAAAAGGCACTTTATGGGTTGAAACAAGCACCGAGGGCTTGGTATGAGCGCCTCACTCTTTATCTTGTTGACAATGGCTACTCAAGAGGTAGTGTTGACAAGACTTTGTTCATCAAGTGCAACAAAGATGAGCTCTTCATAGCTCAAATTTATGTTGATGATATTATTTTTGGTTCCACCAACGAGTCAAAAGTGAGACAATTTGTTGATGTCATGTCTCTTGAATTTGAAATGAGTATGGTTGGTGAACTAAATTACTTCCTAGGCTTGCAAATTAAGCAAATGCATGATGAGATTTTCATATCCCAAGCTAAGTATGCCAAAAGCCTAGTGAAGAAGTTTGGTCTTGACAATGCCAAACATTGTGACACACCCATGAGTACCACTTTGAAGCTAAGCAAGGATGCTAGTGGTAAAAGTGTTGATCAAAGCTTGTATCGTGGCATGATAGGTAGTTTGCTATACTTGACAACAAGTAGGCCCGATATCTCCTTTAGTGTGGGTGTTTGTGCTAGGTACCAAGCCAATCCTAAAGAATCCCACCTTGTTGCGGTGAAGAGGATCATTCGATTTGTGAATGGTACCTCCAATCATGGGATATGGTACTCCTTTGACACTAATCCAAATCTTGTTGGATTTAGTGATGCCGATTGGGCGGGGAATTGTGATGATAGGAAGAGTACATCGGGTGGTTGTTGTTTTCTAGGCAACAACTTGGTGTCTTGGTTTTGCAAGAAGCAAAACTCAATTTCCCTATCCACGGCCGAGGCGGAATATATAGCCGCCGGTAGTGCTTGTACCCAATTGTTGTGGATGAAGCAAATGCTAGCCGACTATGGCTTAGAGCAAGGCACTCTCACTTTGTTTTGTGACAACATGAGTGCCATAAACATTTCTAAGAATCCCATCCAACATTCTAGGACTAAGCACATTGACATTAGACATCATTTCATTAGAGAGCTAGTTGAGAGCAAAACTATTACATTGGAGCATGTGGGAACTAATTACCAACTAGCGGACTTATTTACAAAGCCCTTAGACACCATTAGGTTTGGCAACCTTAGTAAGTCTATTGGGATTTGTCATTTGGCTTGAAATGGTATGTCTTGACCCCATAGGGGGAGCTCAAGCAAAGAGAGCAAATTGGCATGAAAGTGCATTGTGCTACATTGATATATTTTATGCTCCTTCATTAATTACTTGAGATGATCGGTTGTGCATATGATCATGTTTTTCTTTCTACATAAGTGTGAAAATTGCCTTTCTTGCAATCCATATTATATTTATGTTCATACATGCATTTTTGGACTAGGAGATTTACTTTGGAAGTACACTTTGAATGACTTATAATTGATCTCCATGACATGATGTTTTTATTAATGACATGCTTTAAGTTGATATGCATGAAGACGTATTTTTTTATTGCTTAAACATGAATGCAAAACTGTATGCATAAGCAAATGAGAAGACTAAACTAAATAAGGACCATGTGTCTATTCAATAAATAAGGATGTCTCATCCAAATTTAGTCTTCTCTCTCTCTTTATTCGCTAAACAAGGCTACTATCATACGGGTATCTTACCCGGAAAAATCAAATAGGGTGCAAAAAGTCGCTCATGTCTTGTTTCTCTTATAAAGTTTGATATAGTTGCTCTTTAAACTGACTTTCATATAAACATTTTATATCATTGCTTGAAATCATGACAAAGGGTGAAAATTGGTTTTAATTCTTTTGGAAACCTTTGTTGTTTGCTTTGCCAAATACCATTGTTTTTGAACTTGGATGTAGCATGTCTTGCTTGCAAAGCATCGTATCACGCATTTTCATCAAATAAAACTCCTTGATTCTCTCCTACTTAATTAAGTTGCATAAAGTTGCTTATATGAACTTGCATATGTTGTGTGCTATAAGCTCTCCTTGCCAAAAGCTTACCCATTGAGGGGGACTCCCTTTGCCTATCTCATGATAAAAAGGGGGAGTAGAGTTGTGAGCTTTAGTAGACTAGCAGTATCCTGTTTAGGGGGAGTTGAGAGCTATCATGTAGGGGGAGTATTGCATTGCATAGCATGATTACATTATTTGATTGTATTTTGTTAAGGCTATTGCAAATGTTGTTGTTTGTAGTTGGTTATGGTTATTGAAAGCACCTCACACACACTTGATCTTGGAAGGTATCCTTGTTTGTTTTATTGATTGTGTGTAGGTTGGATGGTTCTACAAGCTTTGGATTGACTTGAAGATGTTCAAGACTTAGACTATAGACTTTATTGTAATGTAGAAACTGTTGTTGACCAATTTGTTGTTTTTGTGAGGTTGCTTTGTGAGTGGTGGTTTTGTCACGAAATAGCCAAAGGGGGAGATTGTAAGTGCCTCACTTTATGATTGGCTTATTTCGTTGACAAAATCACAATTGGGGTTAATCATTGTAAAAGGGTAGATTAGGAATTGAAGATCTTCCATTTGACTCCAAGTGCTTCAAGGAAGGTAGATTACTTGACTTTACTTTTACTTGAAGGGATATAGTTGCACACACTCACTTGCATGCATTATATTCTTGTTTACATACAATTGAATGATGCATTGTATGTCACTTCTCACACTCTACACTTGCACATATTGCACATCACTTTGTGTGTTGAGTCTACTTAGAAAATAGGGTTTCTTCTATTTCCGCGGCCTAGACCGCTTGGCAAGCACTGCCTGAACCGCGACATACAGAGCGGTAATCATTAGTCGGCTCATGCTGCCTGGACCGCGTCCTGTACACATGTACGACCAGCGATCTGTGAAACGGTAAACTTCAGTAGGCCCCTGCTGCCTAGACCACGGCCTGTGCATTGCACGCACAGCGGTCCCAACCGCGATGTTGTCCAGTAGGCACACTGCTGCGTGTACCGCGGTCTGGACAACTTGCCTGAGCCGCGGTAATCACAGCGGTAATGACGGGATTTTGTTACTATTTTCAAAATGGTGTCATTTCGTCTAGGGCTTGATATATATATGCCATTTCCTCTTCATTGCCTCTTTAGAGCTTCAGAACTTATTCTCTTTCATTCCCTTTAGAGCTCAAGAGTGTCATGCAAGAAAAGGTAGCAAGAAACCATTTTTATTGTGCAAAACCCAATCACCCATCATTCATTCATGGTTCTATCATCATCTAGCTTCATCTAGGATGTTTCTAAGCATGAGTCTTCATGAACATAGCTTACTTGGTAAGTAGAACACCACTCTCATCCATCTTTGTGTTCTTGCTTAACAAGAAATCTCTTTTATTTTTCTTATGCATCTAGTTTATAATTTTTTTATTATAAATAGAGATTTTTGTTGATATTTGGGTTGTTGTATTATGATAGCTATTGCATCTAGGAATGCTTTGATTTCATATAGCTAGGTTATATGTGTGTCATATAGCAACATGATATCTAGGAATGTTTGAAGCACTCATACATGACTAGATAAGCATTGAATGTGTTGACCATGCATTTTGTGCATTTAGAATATCATCATATTCACTTTAGGTTTCTTATCTCTTCATTTAAGAGTTAAGTCTTGTATTTGCCTTGGGTAGTATACAATCAAGAGCCTAAAATCACTATTAAAGGCCTGCGGGTAGCAAGAATGGATTAGTAACCGATTAGGTGTGATGTGGTAAACCTAGGTTGTAATCGTTTCTGTAAATAGTGGATTTGAGGGTTCGATTGGCGATTAGGCCCGTGAGTTTTTACCCAGTTGGAGGGTTTCTCACGTAAATCATATCATCGTGTTATTTTGTTTATTCCGCATTTTATTATGGCTATGATTGATTGTGTTAGAGATTAGAGGTTGTGTTGTTTAATTTTGATTAATAAAAAAGATGGCATTTAATTTAACCAAAACCTATTCACCCTCCCTCTAGGTTAGTTTTATCACTCTTAGTGTATTTTCAGTCGCAATACTTGGATGCTGGGTAGGTAGTGTCGTTGTACTTGGTCTTCTTAAATACTAGGTGAAAGGCATAATATGGCATCGACCCTTCCTAGATCATGGTACAGATATTTCCTGGTACCCGAGAACTGGGAACGGTCCCCGTCCAAGTCCTACCAGGTATCGGCTCGATGGAAAATTCTTCTGTGGACCCTCATAAAAAAGTATGTTAACAGAAGTCCCCCATGACATGAACACCGGTACCTAGTTTGGGCTTGGAGTCAGGATTCATAACACTCAAAGAATTTTGCTCGTTGATCTGGCTAGTAACTGTTACCTGGAATGAAATCCTCTCTCTGCACGTTGTCATTAACGGACCTCTCACATGTCAAAACAGGAGAGGTTCGTCTTATAAATGAAGGATTTTAGAGGTGCACGTTTCTCGAAACCATCTTTTCCAAGTTTTCTATTATCCCACACCATTAATTACCTCCCATTTTTTGTCCCGGTAACCGTTACCTCTCTCTATAAATATCTCGACCTATCATGTCCTTCCTCACGAATCATCCACATTGCTTCAAATCTTCTTGCAAACCCTAGCTTTCTTCCTTCATCAATTTTCAAAACTTGATTTTCTAAAACCATATCGTCTGATAACCTACACCAAATCTTTAGTAGTGATTCCGCTGACATCGCGAGCCTCACCCATAAGCGAAAAAGGAACCATCAAGGAGACCACGGTGGTGAAGGAGTCACTGTCTCCCAACGCCATCGGTCAAACCAGGTTGGGGTTACCTGGTCTAGTTTTAGCAACGACTCCAAAACCCCGGTCAACGTCGATGTGGAATCAGCCGATAAGGTTGGCGACGTTGGAGAGGGAGGAGATCTGGTCAGAGGAGTTACGGCCCTAGCTAGTGGGGTACTTACCCTTCCCAGTGAGTTTCGATGTGTGCTAGACTCCACATGCACCGCCGATACAGTTAAGCGCTTGAAGAGGGATTTCATGATCCCGTCTGATATATTTGTTACCATACCATACCAGGGATATGATATGTACTTCCCTCCTCTTAACCAGCTTCCGATTCATACCTACACTTTTGAGTGTAGGGTCAGACTGCCTCTATATCCTATTCTCTGCAGAGCGCTTCAAGCTTTCCAAGTCATCCCTCTCCAATTATCACCCGTATTTAGGAGGAATCTGGTGGGATTCCTGGTATTGTGGTGGGAACAATGTGAGATGAACCGAGTCATTAGGGAACTAGTGCTAGAGAAGCCTAGGTTCCTCTTCTAGATTGCGGCCAATGCCAGGTCCCAAAGGCCAATTCTACATGCAGCCTAGGAATCCCATAAAGTTCACGGTACCTAGAACTAGGAAAAATGTAAGCTCTTAGTGTACTGAGTGGGTCATCATAGGGGACAACTGGGGAAACTCGATCAACATTTGGGGAGGGGGGGAGGGAGGGGGGGTCTGAGTTTGAGGTTGCCACACAGTTTTGTGGTAGGACCTAGTGGGAGAAATGTAGCATTTCTACAAAAGTGGAGAGAATTTTGAAGAACATCATTGTTCGGTCCTACCTAAACATGAAGTATCCTACCTCTGGCCCCTTCGAACCTAGTAGGGTAGACTACTACCTCCGGGTATCTCTCGCCTCTCCAGGTAGATAGCTTTTTTTGTGACTTATGATGATTTACAGGTACTAGCTCTTTTATTATTGGCAGTTTCTGCAGTACCTTTACCTGCTCTAGACGTACCTTCCCAGTCTGAGGACCGGTCTCCCCCTTGACAGACCTCCCCTATCATACCTCCATCTCTCCCCATTACTGCTGTAGGGGTTAGTACCTCGTTTGAACAAGCTGGATCTGCAGCGAGTCCAATCTTAGTACTAAGAAGATGTCCTCCTCATCCACCTTCTTCAGCACGATCCAATCTGGCCGAGATGGCAGCTAGGCTCACCAGAATCAGAGGCTTCTATATCCCAGCACGGAGTCAAGCCTCTACTACCCCTGCTGTTGAAGCTTTTCAACCAGTCCCCCCATCCTTCTGCCGTCACCATTGATCAACCAAGCAGAGTTGAGAGGGATCCAGGTCCTACCTCTATTCCTTCTGATGCTTCTTAAGGTCGACCCAGCTCGTGATCGAAGAGCAACAGTTAGGATGAGGTCCTATCTCGGTTTGTGGCTACTTTTTCGGGAGGAGGGTTGAAAGCTATGGCCTCACTGCCAGTGGATGTCCTGATTACCAGAGGGTTTGCTCTCCCAGCTGAGGTATGTTACTTCGCTGAGTTTTTCTATCCAAATTATCTATCAGGATTTTTAACGTGTGTTTAATGTTTAACAGGCCATCAAGTTCAATGTAGCAATGAGTCAGCAGGTAGCATTCCTTTAGGAACAAACCGATGTTGCCAAGGCCGAGCTTGGAGAAGCAAAAAATGAGCTGACCAAGGCAGTGAGAGGCGTGATCATCCTGAATCGGGCCTTGGATAAAGCTGAGGCAACCGCTGCCAAGGCGAAAGTTGATATGGAGCGAATCTAGCACGCCTACGATATGGAGAGATTAATGTCCGTTCACTGAGCTACAAAGAGGAATGATCTGAGAAAGGAGGTGGAGTTGCTAAGGAAGGAGAACCAAGGCTTGTGTACTAGCGTATCAGTTCTGGAAAAAAAATGTGGATGCCTCTTTTAGGGAATGGTACTTCTTTACTGCTTACCAAGTGGCACAATTGAAGTATAAGACTGGGAGGAAATCTTGGCCAAGGTTGCCCATCTATCCGGGTCTGTTCCAACTGAAGTAGGTCATTCTCGAACTGCTGGTACCCATCTCTTCCCTCATGCAAGCCACACTTAAGCGGGACCTATCTAGCAACCTCCAGCTGCTGTAGGTGGTGTGGCTGAAGGAAGGATTTCTGATCTTCCTACCTCTCCACATAGACCAACTGAGGAAGCAAAGGTCCAGACCAATCTATCTGAGGTGGTGGAGGCTTAGGATGATTCAGCTGAGGTGGTGAAAGCTCAATTCGATGCAGTAGTACTAGGGAGTGGGGATCCTTCTGCAGATCCAGCAGCTAAGACTGAGGCAAAAGTATCTGGCATATTTGGAAGTACCAGTCAGGATAGTGGAGTAGAGGCGGGTGCAGAGGCATCTAACATGGATGTAGCTTGATGTATTTTATAATTTTTAATCACATGTAGCCCAAAAATAGGGGTTGGGCTCCCTACTTAATCAATGAAAGATCTCTCTTTATTTCTTCTTATATTAGATTCCTGACTGATCTTGATACAGGTACCTTGGTGACCTTTCTCACCATGCATAGATTGCAGTAGAAATATAGCCTTGATTTGGAATGATCTGAGAACCAGTCCCTTGCATGTACCTGACTTCAAAAATATCTGCTAATGGCAATCCCTCAAATTGTTAAGAACAAATATGAGACCAAACAGATAACCAGTATCATGAGCTCATGGTACTCATTTTCCAGAATTCTTGATGCTTAGGTAATGAAATTCTTATTGGCTCTTTTAGAAGCACGTTAACGACCGGCTCTCCCCTATGGGAGGATCATGGTACCTGGCATTCTTGCTTTAAGAATCCTGGTACTCAGGTGAAAACTCATAGGTGAATTTGGGTACCAGGCCTTCATATTTAACTGATCCTGGTACATAGGCAAAAATATCCGAGTACACAACTATGCCATTTATGTACTAGGCATTTTCTTAGAGAGATTGGATCTCGTCCAAGGCCTTAGAAGTGCCGTTTGGTTGTCCTAGTCTTAAGGACTGCGACGGGCAACCAGAGCCATAACTTTATATCCTTGGTCTAGTAGGCAACTATGCCATTTATGTTCTAGACCCTTATTGGAGAGATTGGGTTCTGTCCAAGGCATCAAGAGTACCATTCGGCTGTCCTGGTCTTGAGGACTGCGACAGGCAACCAGGGCCAAAACTTCGCATCCTTAGTCTGGTAGGCAACTAAGCCATTTTGTACCAGACAATTCCTAGAGAGATTGAGTTTCGTCCAAGGCATCATGAGTGCCATTTGGCTATCCCAGTCTTGAGGATTGCGAAAGGAAACAATGCCACAACTTTGCATCCGTGGTTCGGTAGGCAACTATGCCATTTATGTACCAAACCCTTCTTGGAGAGATGAGGTTCCATCCAAGGCATCAGGAGTGCCATTTGGCTATTCGGATCTTGAGGATTGAGAAGGGCAACTATGGTGAAAATACTACTCAAGCGTGTGTCTACAACCTAGAGAGGGGGGGGGGGGGGGGGGGGGGAATGGGTTGTTAATCGATTATTACCAACTTTTTCGATTAGTCAATTTTAATATATCACCCAATAACACAAACATACAAAATCAAGTATAAAGTGCGAAAATATAAATAACACTTGATTTTTATGTGGAAACCCTTCAAAAAGGGAAAAACCACGGGCTATCCTTTTAGCCACACACGATCACAGAAATCCCTTATATGAGTAAAAAGTTACACCCTCAAGTGATGCTTAGACTCTCAATCTTGACAACCTTAGGCTATGGATACTACCACTTGCCACTCTTGGTTCAATCCCTAGTGATATCTCCTGATCCACTACTCTTTGCATGAGCACCTTCTACTCTACCCCGCGGGCCTTTTATAGTGGCACTTGATCAATGCTTGCCAACCACACCTTGGTTGCAAGACTTCAATGCTTGTGCAGCTTCACCCCGAAGCCACAAGACTTTGATTCAATGAAGTGTATAAAGGTCTAAGTGTGTATATGACACTCAAATTCAATAATGTGCAAGACCAAACACAAAATGCTTAACTAGATGTTATAATACAATTAAACAACCTAGTTATCAAATAATGCCTACATGTACACACATGAGGTCTCAATTAAGTGTAGAGAAATTCTAACAACCTAATTGTCAAATAATTCATATAAACATTCATAAACTTAACTAGATGCACAAAGCAAACCTAATCATCAATTAAACACACAAGAACATTTATGGATTAGCTATTTAGGCATATATGACCTAATAATGCAAGCCATCATAAACAAACCCAATCATGCAATTTAGACTCATAAATATATGTAATAAAGTGAGTCAAGGTATTTAATCAAGAATTAAATACCTAATCTAGAGTAAGTAGAACAATAAATGATATTCAATGAATTTCTAACTTACCTAGTCACGAAACCATGAAGACCCATGCTCATATGATGTTGAATGATGCAAGATTGAGATGGATATTGGGTTTAGAGAGTTAAACAAGCTTGAATGAAGCTTTCTCTCTCTAGACTCTCTCTATCTCTCCCTATGGTTTCTTTAAATTCAGAGGAGTTAAGGGAGAAGAAGAGATAAAAAGGTTTATATAGTGGGAGACCCAAGCTGATGAGAAAATACATTTTTACCCCGAAATCAGCGCAATGCGAGGGTCCCACTTCGCAGGGTTTATATCGCGCACATGGGGTTTGTGGGTTCGTGACCAGCGAAACACACCAGTGAAAACTGGGGATCTCTAAACACCATGGCCAACTACGTTGGTCCACAGCGCGGGTATGGACCTGCACACATACCCACACACAAGGTTTTTAGTGGTTCAAGACCAGCAAATACACCAGCGAACAGAAGCCCAGAAAACACACCATGCCAACTGCGCTGGTGGCTGCGCGGGTATAAACCCGTGCACATTGACCCTTACATATGCCCTATCAATGAGCAAAAATACGCACCGAGATGTGCGAGCGCGGACGCAACAACCACCCTTAAATTTAGACATAAAGTGCAAATGTGATTGTGAATGAATGCACACATGAGCAATAAGGAATAAATGCATGTCAATATAAATGCATGTAAGTGTGTGTGCAATGTGTAAGTGATGCACACATATAAGCAATAAGAATACAAATGCAAGATGAAATAAAGCATGCATGAAGTGTGTGTGTATGTGTGTGTGTGCGTACCTAAACTATTCAAGAGACAAAGTCAAGTGAGTATACCTTTTGCTCTTGAAGTCATGGAGATGCTTGGAAGCTTGCCAACTAGGGCCTAAGCTACCGATCATAAAATAATCCCCAATGTGGTGTGGTTTGTCATGAAATAAGCCAATCATAAAATCGAGGTCCTTACAATCTCCCCCTTTGGCTATATCATGACAAAACAACCACTCATAAATAATTCCTCACAAAAACAAAAGAAATCTAGCTATTGACAATGAGAGCCCATTCTATGATACAAAAAGAGATTCCTAATATTTTAAGTCTTCAAGGTCTTCAATCTCTTCGTACATCATCATACCTACACACAATAGCAAGAAAGCACTTTCTAAGAACAAGTGCAAGTGAGGTGAGCAAATATAAAAAGCAATTGCACTCAATAAGGCAATATGAGAAATGCATGTGCAATGCTCCCCCCTAAAAGGTTACTCTCTCTCATGATTTCTCCCCCAAAGCATAAACAATGCTCCCCCTATATCTCTCAAGACTTCTCCCCATTTTTATCGTGAGATAGGCAAAGGAGCTCCCCCTATCGGGTTGCTTTAGCAAAGAGAGTTATTCGCACTAATACATTGCATAATCATATACATAAACCTTATGCAACTTAAATAATTGAGAGAGATTCAAGGAGTTTTATTTAAAGAAAATGTGTGAAATTGTTGCTTTGCATGCAAAACATATAGTATTCAAGTTCAAGCAATGATATTTGGCAAAGCAAACATCAAAAGGGTTTCCATAACAATTCAAACCAATTTGTACCCTTTTGTCATAAGCAAACAAGATATAGTTTTTTCAAAATATACTTTTCAAGTAAGAGCAACAATATCAAACTTTATAATCAAAACAAGACATGAGCGACTATTGCGCCCGTTGAGATTTTTCCGGGTGAGATACCCATAGGATAGTAGCCTTGTTCAACTAATAAAGAGAGAGAGAGAGAGCAGACTAAATTTGGATGAGACATCCTTATTTATTGAATGGACACATGGTCTTTATTAATTTTAGTCTTCTCATTTGCTTTCACACATAATTTGCATATAAGCAATCACAAACATTTCATGCATATCATTTTAAGCATGTCATAAAAATCAAGTTCACATGTCATGGAGATAAATTATAGGTCCTTCAAATGTACTATCCCAATTAATTCTCCTAGTCCAAAAATGCATGTTTGAACATAAATATGACATGGATTGCAAGTAAAGCAATGTTGCACACTTATTAAGAAAATAGCACATAAGCATATATGTGCAACCAAGAATCTCAAACAATTATCAAAAGAGAATAAAATAAATCAACTTTTTGCACATAGCAAATCATGCAAGTTCGCTCTCTTTGCTTGAGCTCCCCTCATGGGGTCAAATCCAACCAAGTCAATGGAAGACATGTGCTCCTATAGACTTACCAAGTCCAATGGACCTAGTTGCATCTACGGGAGTCACATGGGCACTAAAGCAAGCGAGTTCATTTTTTCTAACCCACCTAGGTTCCACTTTAACATTTTTAATGGTCATTGACATATTTCTAAAATCCCTAGGTTCACGCAAACTTGCCCTATTTTTCAACTGTTTTTCTTTTATACTCTCTAACCTACACCTCTCAATATATTTAAAGCACGTTGGTCTTAAGTGACCAATCATACAACAAAAGTGACAAGTAGGTATAAAAGAAGAGTTTATACCATTACATTGAGATCTCATCGAGGCATCGCCATATTGATGAGGTTGTCTTTGATGGTGCTTCGGTTTGCTTCTCCTTAGAGCTTGAGCCGATTGGTGGCACCTTTATGGTTTAGCTTGTTGATGTGGTTAAGCTGGTTGATCTTGCCTCCTTGGTTGAGCATGTTTCTTATGATCACCTCATTTCCTTATAGATGGCTTGTTGTAGGAGGTGATTGACTTCTCAAGGGATTTTCCTTTCTTCTTGGATTGCCTAGGCTTTGGTTGAGTTGTCAAGGCTTGTATGGACTTTTCTTAAGCTGAAGATTGCTTGGGTGAAGCTTTGCCTTTGCCTTGAGCTTGAGGATACATGACCTTGGCCTTCTTCAATTCTTCAAGGCACCTCATCTCTCTATCCTTGATAATCTTCAAGGAATTGTCTTTGTTGGCAAGTTCATCTTTCATTGCATTCATCCTTTGGTGGCAATCTTCAATCTTCTTTTCATACTCAGACATATCAATCATGTCTGTCTTCAATAAGTCATTCAACTTGGTCCTTAGTTGAAGATTTTCTTCCTTCAACTTCTTGATTTCTTCATTCTTCTCTTTCAAGGACCATTAAAAACTTTCAATGAAGTTTTCATAACACACACCTTCATCACTCAAGTTCTTGGAGCTTGAACTTTCTTCATCGAAGCTTCTACCACTTGTGCTCTCGTGGCAATCATCATTCAAACTAGATTCTTCATTGTTGACTTTGAGTGATAGGTGTCTTGTGGCCGCCTTTAAGTTGTTATCATGTAAAGTGGGGAAGGCTATATGATTCCTTTCATATCTCTCAGAACCCGAAGAGCTTTTTACATTTTCACTCCAAGAGTAGCCTTTGATTTGCCTCTTCGACTCTTGGTCTTCGAGTTTCCACAATGCGTGGAGATGTGCCTATAGCCACCACAATTATAACATCGAAGCTTTATCTTCAAGGTACCCAAATTCTTATCTTCTTCCTTCACGGTACCTTCGTGGGTGATTATTAGAATCTCCCAAGCTTCTCGAAAATCTTAAGAGGTTTGGATGTTTTTGGCTTGATTCTCATCCACTGCACAAGATAAGGCATGGATGCCCTTTGAGTTCCACTCTGCAGCATTGAGTTCGACATTTGTCCACTTGGAATTGGGCTTAGGCATAGAAGCCGCATTCTCTAACTTCTCGGTGGGAGGTGAGTATCACTCTTCCACACGCATCCACACATGCTCATCGAGGTCCATTAAAAACACTTCCATCCTCACTTTCCTAGAGGGTTAGTTATCATTGGTGAGAAATGGTGGTTCAGAGATCGATGCACCCTCTAACATCTCAATGCCACTCATAGTGTTTAATAAATGAGATGAATGCAAATGAATGCAACAAGCAAAATGCTTTAAAATACATGACACACAAATAGTAGCAAGGATCACCTAAGTATATCTAGGAACCCGATAATTGAAAATACTACTCAAGCGTGTGTCAACAACCTAGGGGGGGTGAATGGTTGTTAAACAATTATTACCAACTTTTTCTATTAGTCAATATTAACATATAACCTAATAACACAAACATACAAAATCAAGTATAAAGTGCGGAAATATCAATAACACTTGATTTTTACGTGGAAACCCTTCAAAAAGGGAAAAACCACGGGTTATCCTTCTAGCCACACAAGATCACAGAAATCCACTATATGAGTAAAACGTTACACTCTCAAGTGATACTCAGACTCTCACTCTCGACAACCTCAGGCTATGGACACTACCACTAGCCACTCTTGGTTCAATCCCTAGTGATATCCCATGATCCACTACTCTTGGCGTGAGCACCTCTACTCTACCCCAAGAGCCTTTTACAGTGGCACTTGATCAATGCTTGCCAACCACACCTTGGTTGCAAGGACTTCAATGCTTGTGCAACTTCACTCCGAAGCCACAAGACTTTGACTCAATAAGAGTATAAAGGTCTAAGTGTGTATATGGCACTCAAATGCTATAATGTGCAAGACCAAACACAAAATGCTTAACTAGATGTTATAATGCAATTAAACAACCTAGTTATCAAATAATGACTATATGTACACACATGGGGTCTCAATTAGTTATAGAGTAATTCTAACAACCTAATTGTCAGATAATTCACATAAACATTCATAAACTTGAGTAGATGCACAAAGCAAACCTAATCATCAATTAAACACTACAAGATTAGCTATTTAGGCATATATGACCTAATAATGCAAGCTATCACAAACAAACCTAATCATGCAATTTAGACTCATAAATATATGCAATAAAGTGAGTCAAGGTATTTAATCAAGCAATAAATACCTAATCTTGAGTAAATAGAACAACAATTGATATTCAATGAAGTTCTAACTTACCTAGTCATGAAACCATGAATACCCATCCTTATATAATGTTGAATGATGTAAGATGGAGATGGGTTTTAGGTTTGGAGAGTTAAACAAGCTTGAATGAAGCTCTCTCTCTTCTAGACTCTCTCTATCTCTCTTTAGAGTTTCTTTAAATTCAGATGAGTTCATGAAGAAGAAGAGATAAAGAGGTTTATATAGTGGGAGACCAAACCTAATGGGAAAATACATTTTTACCCTGAAATTAACGCAGTGTGCGGGTCCCACTGCGCTGGTTTATACCCGTGGACTAACCCGTGCACATTGGGTTTGCTGGTTCATGACCAGCAAACAAACCAGCGAACTGGGGATCTCCAAACACCAGGGCCAACTGTGTTAGGTCCACTGCGCTGGTAAGGACCCACGCACTGACCAGCGCATAACGTCTTTGCTGGTTCAAGACTAGCCAACACCCAAGGGCAACTGTGCTGGTGACTACAGCGAGTATAAACCCATACACGTAGACCCGCGCACAGGCCCTGTCAACGAGCAAAAATATGAACCAAGTTTTGCGAGCGCGGATGCAACAGCCACACTTAAATCTAGACATGATATGCAAGTGTGATTGTGAATGAATGCACACATGAGCAATAAAGAATAAATGCATGTCAATACAAATGCGTGTAAGTATGTGTGCAATGTGTAAGTGATGCACACATATAAGCAATAAGAATACAAATGCAAGATGAAACAAAGCGTGCATGAAGTGTGTGTGTGCACACCTAAACTCTTCAAGAGACAAAGTCAAGTGAGTATACCTTTTGCTCTTGAAGTCATGGAGATGCTTGGAAGCTTGCCAATTAGGACCTAAGCTACCCATTATAAAATAATCCCCAATGTGGTGTGGTTTGTCATGAAATAAGCCAATCATAAAATTGAGGTCCTTAGATAGGGCCATAACTTCGCATCCTTGGTATGGTAGGCAACCATGCCATTTAGGTACTAGAACCTTCTTGGAGAGGGGTGGGTTCTGTCCAAGGCATCAGGAATGCCATACGGCTTTCTTGGTCTAAAGGCAATCATAGGCGAATCTTCCATATCGATTATAGGCGAAAACATAATCTAACTGAAATTTGAAGGAGGAGAAAGAAACGCTTCTTTATTGATTATTCATCAGGCGATACAAAATCATGGTGGTACAAGTGCAAGGTGGTACTGGTCGGTGGTTAACCTTACTTTAGAAGCCTTCACAGGTAGAATCTCTTGAGCTGATCTGCATTCCATGTGTGGTCAATGGGACAACCCTCCATGTCCTCTAGCTTGTAGGCCCCACTTTGGGCTACCATCTTAATCAGGTAGGTCCTTCCCAGTTTGGGGCTAATACTCAATCGAGTTTCTTCCGGGTATTCTGGGTAACTTTCGAGGGACTAAGTCCCTTTCTTTGAAATTTTCGTTTCTGACTCTCTAACTTTTCGGAGGACTAAGTCCCAATTTCGGTTTCCCAGTTTGGGGCTAATATCCTGCTCTGGTAGACTGCTACCCTTTCTGCTATACTGTCATGCTTCTCTTCTAGGAGGTCTAAGTTTGCTCTCAACTTGGTCTCGTTATCTTCTAGTTCAAAATGTTAAACACTAAAGGAGGTTAATTTGTGCTCTATAGGTATAACTGCATCTACCCGAAAGTTAGAGAGTACAGGGGTTTCTTTAGTAGCGGTCCTCTTCGTGGTCCGGTAAGCCTATAATACATTTGGGAGCTTCTCTGCTCATTTCCCTTTCTTTTTTTGGAACTTATTTTTTTGGAGCTTCTTGATTGTTTTATTCTTGGGTTCGATTAGTCCATTGGTTTGAGAGTGAGCTATTGATACGAAACGGAGCTCGATTCTTAGGTTCTCACAAAAATCCTTGAATCGTGAATTGTCGAATTGCTTACCCAAATAGGTGATAATGGTCATCAGGGGTACCGAACCGACATACGACGTTGGTTTTGATGAACTTGGTTGTATTTTCCTCTGTTATCCTAGAGAGGGACTCTGCCTCCGCTTACCGGGTAAAGTAGTCAATGGCTATTATAGCATGCTTCACCTGACCGTGCGCGGTTGGGAACAGTCTGATAAGATCTATCCCCCAAATTGCAAATGGGTAAGGGGAGCTGATAGTGGAGAGTCGCTCAGTTGATAGGTGATTCAGGTTTGCTATCTTTTGGGAAGGTTCACAAGACTATACAAACTACCTTGCACCATGGTGTAAGGTGGGCCAATAGTTTCCCATCCGAAGTACCTGATAGGCCAACGCTTCACTCCTATATGGTTTCGTAGTCTCCTGAATGTACCTCATTGAGTGCCTATCTTCACATCAGCAGGGTGTAGGCATCTTAAAAGAGGAAGGGATCTTCCCCAGCGGTAGAGGTACCCATCTACCAGGCAGTATCGAGCTATGATCATTTGGAGCTTGCGTGCTTGATCGGGGTCCTCTGGCAGTTTCTCAATCGACAGGTAGTCAATGATGGGGTCCATCCAACATGTAAGGTAATCCACTAGGCTCACCTACTCTCATTTGGCTACACTGGGTTGGGAAATCAACTGGAGAGGTACCCCTTTCGGTAGCCCATGTCCCCCGTTTACAACAATCTTGGTCAGGACATCTACCAGATGGTTCTGCTGCCTGAGTATCTGTTCTATCTTCACTCTCTTGAATCAGGTCATGAGTTTATGGACCTTTTCGAGGTATGCCACCATGTTTTCTCCTTTAACTTTGTACTACTCTGTCACTTGGTTGACCTCCAGTTGTGAATCACTTTTAACGTGGAGGAAATCTGTACCAAGCTCCAAGGCTACCTTCATCCCTGCTATCAAGACTTTGTACTCAGCCTCGTTGTTAGTGGCGCTAAATTCAAACCCGAAACAGTGGCAGCATTCAACCTTTTCATGATCGGTCAGGACAATCCCTGCTTCACTACCTGCCTGGCTCGATGCTCCATCTGTATGTAGAACCCAAACTTCGTAATCAGCTGGCCATTCTATGGGTCCCTTTTTCGGATGGGGAACCAGGTGTGAGTTAGCACTGGTACCGGGGTCAGGTACCATACTAAATTATACCACAAAGTCGGCTAGAGCTTGGGCTTTGATGGTGGTCCTTGGCCTTATATTTGATATCATACTGGGTGAGCTCTAATGCCTATAGCACCAATCTTCCTGACATATCTGGTCTCTAAAGAAATTATCTCAAGGGTTGATCGGTGACCACCACGATCAAATGAGCTTGGTAGTAAGGGTAGAGCTTTCTGGCTGTGGTCATGAGTATAAGGGCGAGCTTTTCTAGAAGTGTGTAGTATTTTCTGGCTTGGTTAAGGCACGACTCACATAGTAGATGTGTCTCTAGACTCTATCTCCACACTCTTTCACCAGGGCTCCACTAGCAGCGGTCTTCGATACCGCTAGGTACAGTTGCAGTTCCTCTTCTGGTACAGGCGTAACTAGTAGCGGATGGCTATCTAGATATTCCTTTAAAGACTGGAAAGTCATCTCGCTATCCTAGTCCCATTTCATTTCGTCCATGTTTGATGGCTTTAATAAAGGGAATGCATTTAATCTGTAGATCGAGATATGAAACGGTTGAGGGATGCTATTCGACCAGTTAGACCCTGCACCTATTTGAGAGAAGTAGGAGATTCAAGGTCCAAGATGGCCTTGATCTTTTCCGGATTGGCTTCATGATATCACTATTTTATACCTATTTGAGGTCCCCATTTCCTATTGTTTTATGCTTGTTTCTTGGATAAAACCGGGGTTTTAATGCTTAAAATTGTATTTTAGGTATTTGGGAAGTTCAGGGGCATTGTGGTAATTTTAGAGAAATATGGGCTAAATTGTAATATTCTGGCAAAGATTGAAGAATCTGTGAATAGGAGAGAAGTCAAGCGCAGATGCCAGGTCATTAATGAAACAGTGCGGTTTGGGTGCCTGTTGCGCACGTCAGCAGGACGTCATCTCTTCTTCAACCTTCAGCCGACCCGACTCATGTTCGTTCCGACCTGCACGTGACCCGGTTTAGATCCGACTGCTTACCCGACCTTTTTCAGCCTGTTTCTGACGGTTTTACTGGCTGTTTTCTACCAAGATCGCTGGAGTAACTTCCTCATATCAGTTTGTGACCATTTTGAGGCCTCATGCACGTTGTTTTCTCTCTCCACCCTTGCCACCCATCCACCATTGTTGACCGAGCTTCAAGCTTCGTTCCGCTGGCTCTAGCTCGCAGGTCTCCTCCAGAGATGTCTGCGTCTTCAAACTGCGAGTTACAACTCGCAGATTAAGGTTCGAGCCAGCACATTTTCTATTTTCAGCAAGTGTATTTTTGTCATTTCACACCCAATTCAATCCCTAATTTCATACTCTATAAATACTCCACTCTTCCTGTCTTAAAATATAGACAGAGATCATCCAATATAGTTTTTAGATCTAAAAGTTTTAGTTTTAGTTTCAGAATTAATCTTCCTCCATATCCAAAACACAAACACTTTCTCACACAATTGTCTCACCTAGCCACCTTTGTTGCACACTTGGATCTCTTGGAGTTGAAGATAGAGTTGGAATTCTTGAAGACCTTCAAGGTTGTTTCATTCTCTTTATTTTCTCTTTGATTTCTATTAATGTTTGTAACTAAGTACTTATTGGGATTTTGTTGTATTAATATTATTGATCTATATAATTAGTTGATGTATTAGTTTAGTTGAGCTCTCATTTACATGCTTTGTTGTTAGTTGATTTTATTTGCTTTGATTTAGTTAAATTGATTGTTTAACTTAGTTATAGTTAATTGGATTTCGGTTGATTTAGTTGTAATTATTTTCGTGTAGTTTAATTGTAGTTTAAAATTGCTTTGCTCTTGATTTAGTTTAAATGAATTTTCAAATCCTTGATATTAGGTTAGTGATTTCAATTTCGAAGTTTCCGATCACAACTGCGATTTTACTTTTCTTGCATGTAATTAGTGTAAATAGATTGTATATATTATCTAAGACCTAGAACTAGTTTAAAGGTACCATACCTCCTTGTGGGAACGAACCGTACTTGCTGCTATAGATCGTCAAACAATCCTTGCACTTTCGGATAAACAAACACGCTCATATATATTTTAAAACCATCTCAAGCGTGTCACTTCATCCCTCTCTCATGTACAATGGAACCTAGGAACTTCCCCGTTGCTACTCCGAAGGGGCATTTGGTAGGGTTTAACCACATCTGGTTCTTTCTGATCACCTGGAAAGTCTGCCGTAGATGATCCTGGTGCTGATCAGCTATTTGTGACTTGGTGATCATATCATCTATGTGCATGTACATATCCATAGTCTTTCCTATTTTCTCTTTGAACAACCTGTTCACGAAGCGCTGATAAATAGCACCTGCATTTTTAAGAGCAAACGAAATTACTTTGTATCAATAAAGGCATTGCTCGGTGATAAAGCTACTCTTATCCTGGTTGGCGGGGCGCATCATGATCTGGTTGTACCCCGAAAAGGCGTCCATGAAGCTTAGGAGCTTGTTTCCGGTGGTGGAGTTTACCAGATGATCTATCTTTGGTAGCAGGAAACTGCCTTTTGGGCAGACACGGTTGAGATCTGTGTAATCAACACATATGGGCCACTTCCCTTTTGCCTTGGTCACCATGACTACGTTGGCGATCCACTCAGGGTACTGGGATTCTCTGATGAATTTGGGTGTTAGTATTTTGTCTACCTCTTCTTACATCTCGTATTCCTTTATAGGTTAAAATGTCACCGCTTCTGCTTTACCTGATTTGAACGTAGTGTCCACTGTTAACCTGTGAGCTGCTAAGGTAAGCGGGATTCTCAGCATCTCATTGTGACTCCAGGAAAATATATCATTAAACTCTCAAATGAATCTTACTAGACGTTCCCTTACTCATTCCTCTAGTACAGTTCCTATCTTCATCACCTTTGAGGGATTATCCCTCCTGATACATACCTCTTCTAATTCTTCCGTAGGGCGACCACTGGCGCACCCTCTCTCTGCTTCCTCCATTTCCTCCGCAACTGAAACTTCTACCTCGGGCTCTTCCTCGATCACCCCTGACTCCCTGCTGCGTCTAGGCTCTCGCTATCCCCTCCTGGTAACACCATGGCTTGCATGACTGTTACCTTGTGCACACTGTTTGGTCAATGCTGCCGAATTAGCAGACACTGCAATAACACTTGCTGACACACATTTGTCGTGTATGCAATATCAAAACAAATTTATAAATCCCAAGATGCACTCTAACTATGTAAAACAAGTATGTGGCAAGCATGGGTATTCTTCCTAAGAGATCGACCTACAGTTATGATTAAATCTTACTCTAGTGATAAATGCTCTAAAAATAAAGTGAAATGGTTGTTGATTTGAAATTAACTAAAATGCAAACTAAGTGCAAACTAACTAAAATGCAACTGAGATAGTAGGTGGAAAATAAATGATAAATGACTAAGGAATTAATGGATCCATTAAAGTAAACAATAGGCAAGATGAACTCTCATTAATGAACATTAGTCATGTGTAACCAATCTAGAGTGTATAGCTTGGTTGTAAATCCCTTATGAGTTTCGAATCTGTAGTGTATAGGCCACCCATAAGTGATTGTTCATGAATGTGCATCTATCAAAGTAATGGATTAATCTCTTTATGAAATCACCAATTCTAGATGGTGTAAAATTAATGCTTAACCTTTCACAAGCAACCAACCTAGAGTGTATAGTATTGATTACTCAGTTAAGATTAGATAGAAATTGAGATTAATAAATCCGGATTTCAATTAAGGAGGGTACTCTTGTTCAATCTTTCCATTCAGTTGAGCTTAAGAGAATCAAATAAAGGTATACCTAAATCTTTACTTAAATAATTTCTCAAATAAATTGCAAAGAGATGAGTGTACAATCAAAACAAATTATCTTTGAAATCAATTAAAACAATGAATGAAACATACTTGATAGATTAATATAAGAAGTTAGAGTTTATTACAATACCTATAGTTCACATATGAATCATATCAACCTCGTATTGGGGATTTAGCTACTCATGTCTATTACAAAAAATAAGCAAGAAGGAAAGGATAGAAGAAAACCCATGGAAGAATTCTTTTTTCTTTAACCTTCAAATGATCTATTTGCTTCCTTTTGTTAAGAAGAAAACCAAGAATTGATGTGTGGGTTTGGATATGGAGGGAGAGTATGATTCCTAGATATAGAGAGAGAAAATATGATTTAAGATGGTGTGTGGGCGTGTGTTTGAAAATCAGAAGTGATTCCTTAAATAGCTTTCCCAAAAATAGGTCTGAATGCTGATGTGGTCGTTAGAATGTATGCAGTGCATGTGTACATGTGCGTGGGTAAGAACCCATGCAGTTATCTGCTCATATCCTCTCCAGCAACTTCTATCTTTAGTTCACTGGTGATTGCGCTAATAGGTTCCCGCACAGTACCAACGAACTGGGCACTATGACAATTTGGGACGATTTTCGACCTCCTGGTTTGTGGGTAATTTCACTAGGTGTTATCAGCAAAGTTTTGAAACCGAGATTGCGCAGGTAGTGAGCGGATAAGGGTACCCGCGTACACACCAGTGCACTTCTTACTATCTTCTTGCATCAATTGGCTGGATTTGCGCTTGAGTTCTCCACCTTCTTCTCCACGACCGGGATTTCATCAAATGCCTGCATACATGATATAAGAGCCTCATAAGACACGATAACTTGCTCAAAAATAAGAAAAGGAATAAGGAATGAGCGCCAAAATACATAACAATTTGTTTCGATCTAATACCCCTAAACCAAAACTTTGCTCATCCTCGAGCAAACTCAAAACAAATAATAAAAGCACATGACACAACAAACATGACTCTATCTAACAATTCATAGACTTGAAAACAAACAAATCAAACTGTCTCATGTCCAACTGATGACGAGATGCAAGGATGTGTGATGGAGAGAAGTAGACATATGCAAAACGTTATAAAACAACTCGAAGGCACTAGATGGAAACTCGCACTATCACGAATCCCACACCTCAGAGTGCTCTCATATCGGGTACTAATAACTCTCACACCTTGAGCATAATTCGTTTCAACTCTAATCCTCACCTGGATTCACTCTTATTCTTCTACTTTAAGTCCTAATTTTACGCTCATGCAAGCTATGCAAAGATAGAATTTATGCATAGGAATCTAATGCATTGCATACATTTATCAATGAAAGACCGCTAATTTGTCTGTGAACTAGCCGAAGAAAAATTCACAATGCCATGAACGTGGAAGATCGAGTTTTAACAAACATTCCCAATCAAGACATATCATAGATCAAATAGGTGTTTCCCTTTGGTTGTAATGGGGCCATGGGGTTAGATATGGTGAACAAAGAAAATAGGAAAATATGAGTTCAAGGATCACCAATCATGCTTAGCGTACTCAAACACCCCATACAAAGCTCTATTAAACATTAATGACATTCTAGTGACTAGGCATTCACTTATATACAATTTTGTGCTACAAATTTGTACTCCACATAATGAGTATTGTACAATTATTTCACAAGGCTCTTTTTCTTTCTTTTTTTTTTCCTTTTGATTTTCATTTTGTTTTTGCTTTTGCTTTTTTTTTTCTTTTCTTTTTGCACGATATCATTTGACAATTTGACAATTCGACTCTAAGTGCAATTTTTGGCACTTTCACATTTGAGCCCAATTCTTGCACATTTTACATAGTTGCCTAAATACATGCTATTTCAACATTAGAGCTTACACTTTCATACACCACACATGCAACACTCACATACCCCTACATGATTGTCACTTTAAGGGTTGGTTTGTGTTTGGTCTATAGCTATATGGTTTAATGTGGTTCCAAATGAAAGGTAAGTGTTTGGTCTCAAATTTGCTTTCGAGCACACATAAGGGATTAGGAATGCACACATTACCTAAATCATTTCCACAATTAGTCTATTAAGGGAATGAATGCACCCGACAAGTAATCCATAATATATGTATGATGAATGTCCTATGGTAGGTGACACATAGAACGAGAAGAGTGTTTAAAGAGTAGAAAAGTTATACACAATACGCGGTTTAATAGGCTTGTGTTTGTGAACTCACGGGTGGTCTCCACTATTAGAACAAGGTGCAAGAGCACCGAGTCCCCTCAAATTAAACACACAAAGGATGAGACTAGCTCTTGACAAGCAAGTAAAACCCAAGAGTGACAACGATTTATTACACAAACACAAAATACATTCGTACACTCGCCAAAAGCACATGCTCAAGGCATCACAACCAAGCTATTGGCCATTGCGACAAATTGAAATTTTTTGACCAACAATACTAAAATTGACTCGAAACAACTAAAAATACAACTCAACAAAGGCGTCTACACCCCCAAACCAAAACCCAACATTGTCCTCAATGTTGAGGACAAGAGAGCCTGGCCTAGCGGCACGCATCAAACTCGAGTCAAAACACAAAAAGCCTAGGCATTAATCATGCGCAATCAATGCCCAACAATAAAAGACTCAAAAATAGGCTAATCATAAAATAAGGCATTCTAAGAAAATATGACAATTAATGCTCAAAGTTTAGCCACATCAAGCATCTATTCAAAAAATTGTCCGAATGAGGTCAATGACCCCCAAACCAAATTTTACTATATGCTCATTCTTATACAAGTATATGCATGAATTCAAAACCCCCAAACCAAGTTGGGCTATATGCAAAGAAAACCTATAAATTCATGTCAATTATCCACAAGAGCCTTCGGCTCATCAAATCAAAATTGAATGAATCAATAAATTCAAAACTTAGAGACCAAAATTCTATTCATAACTATCCACACATTCAGCTCAAAATTATAAGCAACATGTATATCAACATTTACCAATTATCCATAAATGTCTATAAACATAGATAGAGAGAAATAGTTCATGAGTTTGAGATGAAGAGATTAAACCGAGTTGGTTGCTTTCTTGAAGTCACAAACTGATTAGGTCCTTGCCTGTTTTATGAGCACTCTTGGCTTGCTCGTCCCTCCGAGACGCGCAAGTTGTTGGTGTGTCTACTCCAAGAGATAAAGAACATATCCTTCAAGCACAAATATTAACCACAAAGGTTAACAACCACACTAATATCTCAAATCAAATATCTCTCAAACAAATATCATCCACTACCCAATATCTAAATTATCCACCTAATTATTTAAGCAAAAACAAATTTAAACAAATTAAAATCGAAAACATGAAATGGATAAACCTCAATGTGTTGCCTCCTATAAGCGCCTTAGTTATCTTCTTGGTAAGACGTTGTTGGGTGTTCTTATCATCACTTATGATCAAGGATCCAAATCCCTCCAATTTGGCCTCAACACCCATGTACCGCTTCAATCTTTGTCCATTCACCTTAAATGTCCAGTCTTTCTTCAAGCTTTTTAGTTCCACCACTCCATTTGGCAAGACATCAATTACTCGATGCGGTCCTGACCATCAAGAATTGAACTTTCCTTGGACAAGCCTTAAGCGAATTCATAAAGTAACACAAGCATACCTGGGTGGAAATCTGTCCTCACCAAATTCTTTTCATGAATTAACTTAGTTTTTACTTGTAAACTCGTGCCATTTCATAAGCTTGCAACCTAAACTCCTCTAGTTCATTAAACTTTAGGTTTCTTTCTTCACACACCTTGCCATATTCCTAATTTAAACTCTTGATTGCCCACCATGCACGATATTCCAATTGAATAGGGAGGTGACATGCTTTTCCATACACCAATCTATAAGGGCTCATTCTGATGGGGATCTTGTAGGCTGTTGATCGCTCGTAAATGGTACATAGTTTGAGCGTTTAATTCATCTCTTTGTGTCCGTTTATCAGACATTTGTATGTTTTAACTATCTATTTCAGTCTTTTGCATGTATTTAGGTTATTCAGGTGAAATTAAGACTTGATGAAGATTAGGGGTGAAAACAAAGTAAAAATTCATTTTTTAGAGCATTATGCGAGTTACACCTCCTAGAACCAAGTCGTAGATCAGCACAAGAAGACCCTGCCAGGAAGAGTTGCGAGATTGAACTAGCAGAATGAAAATGTGAGCTAACCCTACGAGTTACAACTCTCAAAAACAATAGGTAGATCAAAGACAGAGGTCACTGCGAGTTAGCACTGCGAATAAGAACTAGCAGAAGGAGGTAGCCGCCAAACCAGATATTTTCCCATGATAACCTACTGCGAGTTCCATCTAGAAGTTCCAATCCAGAAAATACTGAGAGTAACGACTACGAGTTTGTCCTCGTAGAAGTATCACATAGATCAGCATAAGAAGTCACTATGAGCATGAACTGCGACGTTGAAGTCGCAGATTAAAGTTGTAGATTAAAGTCGCAGAGAAACCGCGAAAAAATATCTGCGAGATATAACCCGCAGTAAGTCATAGCAGATGCTAAGGCAACTTAACTGCAAGCTGGGACTACTAGTTTAAAGTCACAGTTTAAGGTCGCAGAAAGCTTTACATATCACTCTGCAAGTGGGTTTCGTCCAATAATTTTTCCCATTATATAAACACTTTTTTCTTTCCAAAGAAAGTGTGTTGAAGTGTGTGTGAAAAATGTTAGAGAAAGTATTAGTGTAAGAACTTTGTAGCTAGAGTTAAAAACACCCTTTTCAAGAATCACTCACTTGTACCTCAGATTAAACACTTTAGTTTACTTAATTTAGAAGTAGAGTTTTCTACTTAGTGGTAAATTAATCTACTCTTTGTCATTCAAGCAAGGTCTTGTTGAGCAAGCTAGAGGAGACCATCAAGAACACTGTGAGCTTTCTTTATCTTTCTCTTTTCTTTACTTGTATTTAGTTGATAATGAGTGGTTAAATCCTTTTTGTTGAGGATTAGTGATTGTATATATGTGAACACCTTTAGTAATGATCTAGTCTATCTTTTATCTATTTTCGAGTTTGCACTTATGCTTAATGTATTCACATGTTAATTATTAAGTAGGAACTTTACTTAACATCTAAGTATGAATTGTTGTGCACGAATAGTTGATCTATCTCTTGGTTGACCAATCTTGAGTATTTTACACTTGAAACTATGACATATAGATGGTTTAAGATTAGAACTTGGGTTGTGAAATCTGTTATTAGCATATTGCATCATTACTTCCTCAACAAATCTTTAGAATCTTTAAATCTAGAAATTACATGCAATTTGTCATTAGATTAATTTTAGGTGAATTATACTAGATCCATCATAATAGAATTCGTTTCAAGTTCCTTGTGGGAACAAAACCCTTACTTGTGTCCGCTATACTCAACAGCGATTTGTATACTTGCGAAGGGTTATTTAGACTCGCTGCACTCCATTTTCATTCCATTTAGTTTTAAGAGCTCCAGTAGATTAGAGGTACGCTCGGAGTGCCTCAAAAACCTTGGTGCCGCTGCCGGGGAACCTCTATAACGTTGTTGTGTGTTTTTAGCATAATTAGTCATTTTAGTTTTAGAATTAATTAACTCGTTAATCAGATCTTTGATCAGTTTTTGATTGTCAATTTTCTGGATATTATTTTAAATGACAAGTCTTGATACGACACTGGTGAGATCACAGGATGGAGAAAGAAATGTGTTACCGATTAGAGCAAATGATGGTGAACAGCATAGGTATATGAAGGATTATTCCTTGCCAAGAGTCGGAGCTCACCCTTCGGCAATCTTGTTAAATACAGCATAAAGGAATTACGAGTTGAAGAATCAAGATTATAATACTCTTCCCACGTACTATCGAAAGACCGGGGAGGATGCTCTTCAGTTTAGAAAGAGTATTATAACAGTGATTCTTGCAGTAGCCATGAATGCTCTTCAGTTTATAACGACCATCCGATTAGAAGTGTTGTCGGAAAATCAACCAAGGATGCAATGCTTTTCATATTGCATGAAGGATAAGGATAAGGATAAGTAGTGGCTTATGGCCTTAGCATCGGAATCACTCATACCCTAGGATGAGGTTGAGCGAAAGTTTTTTGATATGTACTTTCCGGCATGGAAAACCAAGGAGATCCGAGGAAAGATAGCTACATTTGTGGAAGAGGATGGAGAACCTTTCCATGAGGCATGGGAAAGATTTAAGTTACTCCTAGCTCAATGCCCTCACCATGATTTTACACTAGTCAGTCAAGTGCAATCATTTTATGATGGACTTCTAGGGCTCACCCAAAGGATAGTTGACAATGCTTGCGGGGGGTGGTTCTATGAAAGAAATGACGGCAGAAGAAGTGTTAGAGAGATACAAAATGTTAGGGCAGAACTCCCAACAACGTAGTTCAAGAGGCTAAGATAAAGAAAGGAAAAGGCATAAGGACTTGGCGACCCAGTTGGACAATTTGACAAAGGAGATGAGGGGGTTTGCAAGCAATTTCGACAAACAGCAAGAACAAGCAGTAGTATGTCAAGTATGTGGGCAGAATGGACATTGGGCAGACATGTGCCCCAGTCAGAATTTACCACCTCAAGAGGAGAAAGCTCAAACATTTTACCAATACAATCAGAATCACCAACAGAATAACCCAAATGGAGATAATTACAACCCTAATTGGAGGAATAATCAATGGGGTGGTAATTATAATAGAGGGCAATTCCAATGAGGAAACTAACAATACGGAAACAATCAGAATTATTAAAGGGTATGGAGGAAACCAATGGGGGAATCAGAGCAATGCCCAATCACGCCAAAACAATCAACAAGCTCAAGTTTACAATCCAGAGGAAGACCAATGCATAGTTAGCTTGGAGGCTTGCATTAAAAAGATTTCTATACAATTGGCTCAATTGCAAGAAAATTCAAAGAGGCAAGATAAGGGGAAGGTTCCTATTAACCACATGGAAGGGATAAATATGGTAACCATGGTGAGAAACAAGAAAGTGGATCCGCACCCTCATAAAGCAAAGAACCCTTACAAACCCCCAAATACCCAAGCAAAGGATAAGCTCCAGATGAGTGAAGAGGTTAGCAAGATGGAACAAGAATTAGGACCAAACCATCAAGAATTTCTTGGAGGCAATATCAGTAAGGTTATCCAGCAAGGTCTCCCACCAAAGCGTAAGGATCCTAGAAGTTTCACCATCGATATATCGGTTGGGGGCACTTGAAGGGAGAAAGCCATTTTAGATTTAGGATCGAGGATCAAATTAATGCCCTCATCGATCTACAAGCGGTTGAAGCCTGGAGAACTCAAGCATACCTCAATGTAATTAATTTTGGCAGACCAATCTTCATGACACCCTCTTGGGATTTTTGAAGATGTGTTTTTTAAGGTAAACAAGCTAATCATCCCTACAGATTTTGTTGTCCATGATGTTGGAGAAAAAAGCACAGGTAGAGAACAACTCATACTTCTTGGAAGGGCATTCATGGCTACTGTAAAAACCATCGTTGATGTTCACCACATGATGCTAACCATGACAGTCATGGGAGAGAAGGTTGAGTTTAATATGTTTGCAAGCAAGGAAAAGAAAGAGTTGAACACTTGTTTCAACATGACAACCAAGGAAACCAAGGTAACAACCAACAAACCGATGGGTGATTTGGAAGACTTCTTTCAAGCATTTCAGGATAAAGTAAGGATGTTGGATGAAGAGAAGAATGTTAAACTAGAGAAGGATCTCATCAAGGAGGATGAGAAGCTATATGTGATAGGTATCAACCTTAATTTGATGATTGATACATTGATAAAGGAAAGAGATGAAGCCTTGAAGAAAGGTGAAGAATTGGCACAAGTTACCAAAAGTCAAGAGGAAGAGTTTACACAGAAAATGGGAAAGATGGGTTTGGAGGTAGAGAGGAAACAAAAGGAGAACCTAGTTCTCAAGGATGCCTTAGCCGTAAAGGAACGTGCATATACAGTCTCTAAAATCAAGGAATGTGATTTGATAGTAGAACTCAGGCAAGCCGAGCATGACATCAATGTCTTAAAGAAGGAGACAACCAAGAATAAAGAAGGATCTACCTCAAAACCCACCAAAGCAAGCAACAAAAGAACATGTCGGTAGAAGATGAAGGGATAATGTTCCTTATTTTCCGTTTAAATGTTATTTCTACCATGATAAGGGTTACAAAAAGACCTAATGCGATGAGTACATTATGAGTCGCAAGAATAGACATGAAAATGTTGTGGGAAACCAATTGAGGGTCACACCGATGTGGATCCAAAAGGATAAGAGTGACCAAACCAAGGGGACTTCTTTAATCATATCAAAGTCAACACCTGTTTCAAAGGTGTATATTTTAAAAATGAGGGAAACCCTTGATCTGTCTTTTCACCCTATTATTAGTAATCACGGAAGCACAAGTGGAGTTACTCTACCATTGTGTGCGGGAATCTTTTGATTGATTTTGTGTATGTGCATATAAGAAGCCACTTGTCACGCAAGCACAATTTTGGATAGAAGGTAATTTCTAATGGCTGGAAAAGCCATGGTAATTATAGATAGTTTGTTTGTACAGGTTAGGAATCAAAGAATCAGGAGAAGTGTAAGTGCCTCACTTTATGATCGGCTTATTTCGTTGGCAAAATCACAATTGGGGTTAATCATTGTAAAAGGGTAGATTAGGAATTGAAGATCTTCCATTGGACTCCAAGTGCTTCAAGGAAGGTAGATTACTTGACTATACTTTTACTTGAAGAGATATAGTTGCACACACTCACGTGCATGCATTATTTTCTTGTTTACATGTAATTAGATGATGCATTGTATGCCATTTATCACACTCCACACTTGCACATTTTTCACATTACTTAGTGTGTTGAGTCTGCCTTGTAAAAGAGAGTTTCTTCTCTTACTGCGGCCTAGACCGCTTGGCAAGCTCTGCTTGCACCACTACATACAGAGCGGTAAACATCAATTGGCCCATGCTGCCTTGACCGCGTCCTATACACATGTACGCCTAGCGGTCCCTGACGTGATACACATCAGCAGGCCCCTGCTGCCCTGACCGCGGCCTGTGCACTGCATGCACAGCGGTCCCAACCGCAATGTTGTCCAGTAGGCACACTGCTGCGTGTACTGCTGTCTGGACAACCTACCTGAGCCTAGGTACGCACAACATTAATGACGGGACCTTGTTACTATTTTCCAAAACGGTGTCATTTCATCTAGGGCTTCATATATATATGCAATTTCCTCTTCCTTGCCTCTTTAGAGCTTCAGAATCCATTCTTTTTCATTCCTTTTAGAGCTCAAGAGTGTGTTGCAAGAAAAGGTAGCAAGAAACCATTTTTATTGTCCAAAACCCAATCACCCATCATTCATTCATGGTTCTATCATCATCTAGTTTCATCTAGGATGTTTCTAAACATGGGTCTTCATCAACATAACTTACTTGGTAAGTAGAACATCACTCTCATCCATCTTTGTGTTCTTGCTTAACAAGAAATCTCTTTTATGTTTCTTTTGCATCTAGATTATAATATTTCATTATAAATAGAGATTTTTGTTGATGTTTGGGTTGTTGTATTGTGATAGCTATTGCATCTAGGAATGCTTTGATTTCATATAGCTAGGTTATATGTGTGTCATATAGCAACATGATATCTAGGATTGTTTGAAGCATTCATACATGACTAGATAAGCATTAAATGTGTTGACCTTGCATTTTGTGCATTTAGAATATCATCATATTCACTTTAGGTTTCATATCTCTTCATTTAAGAGTTAAGTCTTGTATTTGCCTTTGGTAGTATATAAGCAAGAGCCTAAAATCACTATTAAAGGCATGCGGGTAGCAATGACAGATTAGTAACCGACTAGGTGTGATGTGGTCAACCTAGGTTGTAATCATTTTTATAAATAGTGGATTTGAGGGTTCGATTGGCAATTAGGCCCTTAAGTTTTTACCCAGTTGGAGGGTTTCTCACGTAAATCATAACATGGTGTCATTTTTTTTATTCCGTATTTTTATTATGGCAATGATTGATTGTGTTAGAGATTAGGGGTTGTGGTGTTTAATTTTGATTAATCAAAAAGATGGCATTTAATTTGGTAAAAACCTATTCACCCCCCCCCCCATCTAGGTTAGTTTTATCACTCTTAGTGTATTTTCATTTGGTATCAGAGCGGGTTTCTTAACATAATTAGGAGATCCTTTGCTCTCTATAAGTGTTTTGCATTAGATTGCCTTTTGGTTAGTGTGTCTTGCTTGTTTCCTTTTCTTTTTGTTTGATTGATTGCATTCATCTCATTTACCCTTAAACACCATGAGTGGAAACGCATATGAGCGAGAGGGAGCATCGAGTTCAAGACCTCCACTTCTGACGGGGGTTAATTACTCATCATGGAAAGGAAAAGTGGAATCCTATCTGTGCCAAATTGACGATCGAGTTTGGATGGTGATTGTGTATGGTTACACATCACCTACCAAGATTCTCGAAGATTAAAGCATCGTGCCTAAGCCTAAGTCGGAATGGGATACAAAAGACTTTGAAGCCTCCAAATGGAACAACAAGGCCATGCATGCAATCTTGTGTGCGGTGGATGAGAATCAACACAAGCTAATCCAAACCACAAGGAATGCACATGAAGCATGGACAATAGAGATGTCACATGAAGGAACCGATGTAGTAAAAGACTCCAAACTACAACTTCTTCAAACTCAATTTGAGTCCCTGAAGATGGAAGATCACGAGTGCTTCAATGACTTCCAAGTGAAGCTAATGGATATCGTCAACCAAAGTTATCAATTAGGCGATCCATATAAGGATAGAAGGATAAACCAAAAAATTATGAGGTCTCTCCCGGAGAGATTTGATGCAAAGGTGGCCGCTATTGAGGAGAACAGCGAATATAAGAAGATGAAGCCAAGTGAGATAACTGGCAAGTTGTTGGCTTTTGAGTCAAGAAGAGCCCCTACTCCAACAACACCTTAAAAGAAGCAAAAGAGCATTGTGTTGAAGACCCCTAAGGAAGAAAGTGAGGAAGAAGATTCGGATGAAGAAATAGCTCTTATGGTGAAGAGGTTCAAGCAATTCATGAAGTTTGAGAAGAAGAGGATGGGCTCCAAGGGAAAATTTGTGAAGAAAAAGACTCCTTTTAAAAGAGTGGAGAAAAGTGAAGAGAAAGACTCCAAGAAGAGTATTCAATGCTATGAGTGCAGTGGGTATGGTCACATTGCCCCAAATGTGCCAACTTAAAGAAGAAGAAGAAGAAGAAGAAAGGAAAGGCTATGGCGGCTACTTGGAGTGATAGTGAAGACTTAGAGGAGGAAGAAAAGTCTTCGGATGATGAAGACTAAGTTGCAAACTTCATTGCCTTCTCAACATCTCACAGTAGCAAGGAAGTTATGAATGACCAAGAAGAGGAGAATGACAAACTAGAAGAAGAAGAAGATGGCTCAGGTAATGAGAGTACTTTATCCGAGTCCAAGCATGAATTTGTTAAAGAGATGGACTATGAAGACTTCATGTAATACTTCAAGAGTTCTAGAGCTAAAAAGAAAGAAGAGATTCAAGAGTTGAAAAGGAAGAATCTTGAATTGATCAAGATCATCCTGATAAGAATTCTCTATAAAAGTCAGAATGAAGTATGAACAAATTATCATCAAGGCTGCAGTTCTGGTTCCTAGTTAGGACCAAGTATAAAACAAGAGTTTATCAAGAGAATAAGTTTCTCATTAAAGACAAATCTCATTAAAGACAAAAGGAGCCTATCCCCCGGTAAGGCTACATCAATCAAACGGGTAGCCCAACCTCCGAGTACGGGCTACCAAAAAAAAAAACAACTAAACTAATCAAGAGTAAAACGGGGTGCCCACCCTATTTTCCAGGCAATAACCATGAACAGGCAGCGTCAAGCTTTGGAGCTTTCTTGATTTTCCTCTGCTGATCCTCCTCCCTTATGCTGATCCTCCCCATCAACCCCCCCTTTAGGTGGTTGCCCATCTTGGTTATCCTCGCCAACAATCCCTCCATTCAAAGGCTCCTCCTATTGATCGGCAGGATCTTGAAGGGAAGGTTTTTGCCGTCAGAAAACCATCCGTCAAAACAATTTATAAAACCTATGCGATGCATTCACAAGTAGAAATACAAGTAAAGCGGTAAGCACGGGTGTTGTCCACTGAGATCGGGGTAGCAGTGATAAGATTATGATTAATATAACTAGTATGCATAAAAGTAAAGTGATGGTGAATGAAAATACAATATAAACTAAACTATGAAAGCAAATAAAATGGGATGACAATGGAGTGATGAATGAATGATGATAGAACTACGGAGTTAATGGACTCGTAAGTGAATATTGGGGCAATTGCAACAAACTCTCAATTAAGCATGTATTGACAAATGTAACCAACCTAGGGTGTATAGTGTTGGTATATATCTTTAGTAAGAGGTCAACCTAGGGTGTATAGTGAAGACCTCCTACTAGCGATTAATCCCTCATAAGCAACCAACAATGGCTAGTTACTCAATCAGGACTTTTTCCATGAATGCTCATCTATCTAGCTATGGCTCAACCTATTACTAATGTAGCCATCATAGGGTGTATAGTGATGGCTTCCAATTCCCTCACAAGTGCCCGACCTAGGATGTATAGTGAAGGTCACCCGTTTGAGATTGGATGAGGCTCGAGGTTATCAACCGAATTCTACTCGAAGGTTAGTTCTCGTAAAATCACTAAAGTAGCCAACCTATGGTGTATAGTGGAGGCTTCTAATTCCCTCACAAGTGGCTAACCTAGGGTGTATAGTGAAAGCCACTAATTCAAGATTAGATTAAGAGCATGGTTGTAGAGCCGGATTTCCGGAAATCCTTCCATTCAATGGAGCATTAGACAACCTAATTGCCTACTCAAGTAATCCAAATCAATCATGCAAAGAGAGTGTATCCAAGCAAATCAATAATGGAAATCAATTCAAGCAATGGAATAAAACATAGAGATAGTATAAATATAATACATAGAGTTTATTTACAAAGCCCAAATATCCATCAAACACATAACATCAACCCCATAGTGGGGTATTTTAGCTACTCATGTTATATTACAAACCAATAAACTAAGAGAGAGTGTAAAGAGAAAACCCTTGAAGATTGATCTCCTTCCTTGAAGCTTGAATCCAAGTCTCCTAGTTGCCTTTGATTGAGTAGAGATGGTTTGGATGAGAGGGAGATGTATTTCTAACTTAGACTATGTAAAACAATAGAAAATACAAGTGTTGGGAGATATGGGGGATGATTTGGTTCGTTCCCATCCTTTTCTATTTATAGAGGATGGAAAAATATGTCACTTAAGCTTGAAACCAGAAACTATCGCGCGCAGAGTGCGGGTGGAGTGCTGGTGAATTACCCGCACTGTACCCGCACTATATGGGTTTTCTTCATCTTCAGTTCTCTGATCTGGGCAACAGTGCGGGTGGAGTGCGGTTGGATTACCCGCACTTTACCCGTACTTTACTCGCACTGTACTCGCACTCTAGTGTCAGGTGTAAATCCACTTCTCTGTCTATAGCAACAGTGCGGGTGGAGTGTGGTAAGATTACCCGCACTTTAGTGTCAGGTGGAGCTGTCTTGAGCAATAGTGCGGGTGGAGTGCGGGTGTAGTACGGGTGGAGTGCGGGTGAGTGCGGGTGGAGTGTGGGTGGATGACCCGCACTTTAATGAATCCAACTCTATCTTGACCCGCACTTGACCCGCACTTTATCTGTCAGGTACGAATCAACTCCTCTGTCTTGAGCAATAGTGCGGGTGGAGTGCAGTTGGATGACCCGCACTTTACCTGCACTTTATCTTTCCCTCATGATTCAGGTCCCGGCTGTGGGAAGGAGTGCGGTTGTGACCCGCACTGTAGAGCTGCTTATGTCCCTTTGTCTTTCCTTTTGCCCCTTTTCTGCCAGAACCACTCCAATTAGCTTCTAACACTAGAATTACATCTATGGCCTGCAATTAGCACAAACGAGCCTATTAAACATAAAATATATAGAAAATACACACAAGAACGAGACAAAGGAATAGGAATGAGGGCCGAAATATACAACAATTTAGGCACGATCAAACACCCCCAAACCAAACCTTTGTTCGTTCTCGAGCAAACATAATCTAAAACAAATATGACCAAACTAAAAATGGCTCGAACTAAGAACTTTCCTAGAAACAAAGAAAAACTTGCTGCAGAACCAACTAGCAGAGAGATACGCAAAAGCAAATGGGAGTGAGGAATGAGCATATGTAAAATGTTCTAAACAACTCGAAGGCACCCCAAGGGAAACTGGCACAACACGAATCCCACACTTAAAATGCCCTCGCCTCAGAAACTACTCACTCTCACACCTCGAGCATAATTCGCTTCGACGCTAAGTTCTAACATGGATTTTCTCTTATCTTTCCTCTCAGAACCTAGGTTCACACTCATGCAACATGTATGCCAATGAATTTATGTAACTGAATCAACTTAGTTGCAAACATTTAGTGTAGAATAAACGCTGTTTTCAGTGAGTGAGTCTCATGAAAGAATCATGTGTCATGAATGTGGAAAGAGCATTCATTAACTAATATTCCCAATCTAGACGTCCCCTAAGATCAACTAGGTCTTTAACATTTGGTTGTAACGTGGCCACGGTGAATGGTGATTAGAAGAATGAGAAATTTAGGCACAAGCACCAATCAACCAAGTTAAGGCAATACATTCTACACTTAAGCATTTAATTTCTCGTGCAAATCCACTTCCAAATACAATATGGCGTCCAGGCGTACAATTAGACTTTATGTGCAATCTTTAACTACTCATGTTACCCATTTGAATAGCATTTACAATTTACACAAGGCATTTGAAGCATATTTTTCTTTTGTTACTTTTTGCTTCTTTTCATTTCTTTTCTTTTCATGCCTTTTTACTATGCACATTTTCACAACTCATTACTCTTGCCTAGGTACATGCCATTTATCAAATTAAAGCACAACTTTACATTCCTAAGCCTTAACAAGATCAATTAAGAGAGGGTTGGCTAAGTGTTTAGGTTGCTTGGGTTATGGATACGTGGGTGTAGAATGGAAAAGTCTATATGTGTTTGGCTTCAAAATTTGCTTGGGAGCACACATATTACGGGAATGGGAAGTATTTAAGCTTTCTTTTGGAGTGGCTAAAACACACATTGCCTTATATCACTTCAAAGGATCAATCTACCAAGGGAATAAAAGTTTCCGTCAAGCAGTCCACATATATGATGCATGTTCAATGACAAATGATAATTTTTGATGTGGTGAGACTATGCATGATGTTTGAATAGTGTTTACATATTTGAAAAACATTTTCCCTCAAATATACACGCTTTTGGCTTGTGTTTATGATCTCAAAAGGGAAATCTCCACTATTAGAACAAGGCGCTTGAGCACCGAGTTCCCTAAACTTGGACATTAGAAGATGAGACTAGCCCATGAAATGCAAGTGAGACCCCTAAAGTGACTAAGAGTTATTGAATAAGCACACAAAGCATACACACATTCGCCACAAACACTATCCTCCAAGTATCTCACCAAGCTAAATAAGCTCAAAATTCTGGCTAAGCAGCAACTTTTTCGAAAATAAGACACAAAAATGACCCAAGACACAAAAATGACCCAAGACACAAAAGACGACTCAAAAAGGCGTCTACACCTCCAAAACAAAACCCAACATTGTCCTCAATGTTGAAGACAAGAGATTCCGGCCTAGCGGCACGCACCTAACATGACTCAAACAAACCTAGGCACTAATCAACCACAATCAATGCCCCAACAAAATAAAAGTGACTCAAACAAGGCTCACAAAATAAAGGCAATTCATGTAATATATCATTGAAGCACAAGTCAAGCTTAACATCATGCATTTTATCAAAATTGACGGAATGGGGCATGAACAACCCCCAAACCGAATTAAACAATATAAAGCACATGCATTCATACTTGAACAAGCGCCTCTGGCTCTTTCATCCACAAATATAATCAATAAATTCAATGTGCAAATATTCACAAAATATAACATTCGAACAAAAATATCCCAACATCACAATTTATTGAATTTAAACATAATAAAACATAAAACTAACTACATGCATCAAAATTATTCAATGGGATGCATTCATGGAGAGGCTAGGGTCCTCTAAGGGTGGTTTGACCAAGTTGGGAAATTCCCTATTTTTCACTACCCAAATAAATTTTGGTGACTTCATTATCTTTTCCCTTTTCATGTTTCTATATAAGTGCACTTGGTCTTTCCTTACCCATATTTGCTTGACCCTAGGTCGACTCCATCTATTCCTAGGACCTCTAGTTTTCCTATGTTGATTTGGCTTGTAATTTTTAGCCTTAAAATGCTCTATCCTAGAACATGCATAGCAAAAGATATTAGAGTTAGAGGAACTCCCCTTTGATGCGTGGGCTTGAGGACGTTTGATTTGTTTCACTTGTAACGCCTTGACCTCCTCCTCCTTTTTGCTTAGTGCTACCTTTGCTTCCTCTAAGGCATTGGCTTTTTGATCAACCTCCATTTGCATCTTCATTGACTTGTGAGCTATCTCATCTTCAAAATCTTTTGATAGCCTCCCTAAGTTCTCCAAATCCTTCGATGCGGTACTCTTCTCGGCTTCAAATCTCTCAAGTCGTTCCTTAAATTCTTTGTTCTTGTCGGAGACTTCACCATTTTTCTTCTTGAGAGTACCATTCTCAACCCTGAGCATCTTCACTTCAAATAATAGTTTCTTGTTCAACTCTTGGAGATTACTCGCCTTTTCCATTCCCAAGGCTTCTCTCACTTGAAGTGCTTCATTCTCTTCCTTCAACACACCCCTTTCCAACACTAGCTATGTGCTCACGCTCATAAGCTCTTGGTTCATCTTGATCATCCTCTCCATCTCGTCCATTCTCTTGCTTCGCTCCACTTCAAATTCTATTGGGAGCTTATACATGTCTTCTTTTGAGAAATTGGAGGAATCCACCGGCTTGGTTGCTTTAACTTGGAAACAACTCTGATTTAACGGGGTGGACTGCTGGGCTGATTCGAGCATTTGGGTGGTTTACTCTTCTATGAAGGCTTGAGTCTCTTGTTGAGAAGCTATCATCTGCTCAGTCCCCCGCACATGATTCTTCATGAAATTTCGTAGTTGATCTTCAACAGAATTTGAACTGAATGATGAGATGTAGGTATTCTCGTTAGGCTCGTAGCTTGACCCTAAATTTTGCCAAAAGGAATCCATAGAGTCCTGAAACAAACAAAAATAAAAACTACCAAAGCAATAAAAAGAAACTAACAAAACTAAAAACAACTAATAAACTAATAGTATTAAAACTAATCTAATCACTACTATGCACACCGATCCCCGGAAGCGGCGCCATTTGATGGGAAGGTTTTTGCCGTCAGAAAACCATCCGTCAAAACAATTTATAAAACCTATGCGATGCGTTCACAAGTAGAAATACAAGTAAAGGGGAAAGCACGGGTGTCGTCCACTGAGATCGGGGTAGCAGTGATAAGATTATGATTAATATAACTAGTATGCATAAAAGTAAAGTGATGGTGAATGAAAATACAATATAAACTAAACTATGAAAGCAAATAAAATGGGATGACAATGGAGTGATGAATGAATGATAATGGAACTACGGAGTTAATTGACTCGTAAGTGAATATTGGGGCAATTGCAACAAACTCTCAATTAAGCATGTATTGACAAATGTAACCAACCTAGGGTGTATAGTGTTAGTATATATCTCTAGTAAGAGGTCAACCTAGGGTGTATAGTGAAGACTTCCTACTAGCGATTAATCCCTCATAAGCAACCAACAATGGCTAGTTACTCAATCGGGACTTTTTCCATAAATGCTCATCTATCTAGCTATGGCTCGCTCAACCTATTACTAATGTAGCCATCATATGGTGTATAGTGATGGCTTCCAATTCCCTCACAAGTGGCCGACCTAGGATGTATAGTGAAGGTCACCCATTTGAGATTGGATGAGGCTCGAGGTTATCAACCGAATTCTACTCGAAGGTTAGTTCTCGTAAAATCACTAAAGTAGCCAACCTAGGGTGTATAATGGAGGCTTCTAATTCTCTAACAATGGCTAATCTAGGGTGTATAGTGAAAGCCACTAATTCAAGATTAGATTAAGGGCATGGTTGTAGAGCCGGATTTCGGGAAATCCTTCCATTCAATGGAGCATTAGACAACCTAATTGTCTACTCAAGTAATCCAAATCAATCATGCAAAGAGAATGTATCCAAGCAAATCAATAATGGAAATCAATTCAAGCAATGGAATAAAACATAGAGATAGTATAAATATAATACATAGATTTTATTTACAAAGCCCAAATATCCATCAAACAAATAACATCAACCCCATAGTGGGGTATTTTTGCTACTCATGTTATATTACAAACCAATAAACTAAGAGAGAGTGTAAAGAGAAAACCCTTGAAGATTGATCTCCTTCCTTGAAGCTTGAATCCAAGTCTCCTAGTTGCCTTTGATTGAGTAGAGATGGTTTGGATGAGAGGGAGATGTATTTCTAACTTAGACTATGTAAAACAATAGAAAATACAAGTGTTGGGAGATATGGGGGATGATTTGGTTCGTTCCCATCCTTTTCTATTTATAGAGGATGGAAAAATATGTCACTTAAGCTTGAAACCAGAAACTATCGTGCGCAGAGTGCGGGTGGAGTGCGGGTGAATTACCCGCACTATACCCGTACTATATGGGTTTTCTTCATCTTCAGTTCTCTGATCTGGGCAACAGTGCGGGTGGAGTGCGGTTGGATTACCCGCACTTTACCCGCACTTTACTCGCACTGTACTCGCACTCTGGTGTCAGGTGTAAATCCACTCCTCTGTCTTGAGCAACAGTGCGGGTGGAGTGCGGTTGGATTACCTGCACTTTAGTGTCAGGTGGAGCTGTCTTGAGCAATAGTGCGGGTGGAGTGCGGGTGTAGTACGGGTGGAGTGCGGGTGAGTGCGGGTGGAGTGCGGGTGGATGACCCGCACTTTAATGAATCCAACTCTATCTTGACCCGCACTTGACCCGCACTTTATCTGTCAGGTACGAATAAGCTCATCTGTCTTGAGCAGTAGTGCGGGTGGAGTGCGGTTGGATGACCCGCACTTTTCCCGCACTTTATCTTTCCTTCATGATTCAGGTCCTGGCTATGGGAAGGAGTGCAGTTGGAGTGCGGTTGCGACCCACACTTGACCCGCATTGTAGAGCTGCTTATGATCCTTTGTCTTTCCTTTTACCCCTTTTCTGCCAGAATCACTACGATTAGCTTCTAACACCAGAATTACATCTTTGGCCTGCAATTAGCATAAACGAGCCTATTAGACATAAAATATATAGAAAATACACAAAAGAACGAGACAAAGGAATATGAATGAGGGCCGAAATATACAACAATTTAGGCACGATCAGATCTTCCTCCAGGACTTCGTTAATCATGGCCATAACCTCAGGAGGGATAGCCGCATCTAGAAGGGCAGCCATAGACCCCGTCTGGCTCCTGTCGACCTCCATCTCTATTATAGATGCCTCCTCAGACAGACTCCTACCTCTTTCCCCAGCTCTTGGCTGATCTTCTTCGGATCGCGAGGACAGAACCTTACTTGAAGATTCCCCAGGACCTGAAGTAGTAAAGATAGGAGGAGGAAATGGAGGATCCACCTAGACGGGCTACTTTCCAGCTCGAAGGAACCGACTCGTCATAATCAGGGCGAGACAACTCAGCAGCCTTAATCATTATCTCATTTCTATCCCAACCGGTGATTAATGATAGATCAATGGGAAGAGGGAAAGCCTCTACGACCTGGAAGGAAGCGTAGAAATATCCATCACTAAAGAAGGTCTCCGCGTTAGCTTGCAACTTGGTCACCTGAGCAGTCAAAGCCTGATTCTCAAGGTCCAACTTCTTAGCCTCAGCTTTCCAAGAATCCCTCTACCTGGCCAGTCGGGTAGATTGGAGACGTTCCTGATCATAAGACTGCTTCATCCTCTCATGATCACAACAAAGCTCGGCCAACTCGATCTCAATTTTTCCTTGGTTGGAGGTCATCTCTTCTACTAAGGTATGAGCCCGCTTGAGCAATCCCATGGCTTTCTCGACTTCAGCTTCAGCCTTAGCAGCCCAGTCACGAAGGAGGGTTACCTGGTAGCCCATGGCTACATTTAGCTTGAAGGCCTATAAAATACAAAGCCAGGGTTAGAAATTGAACAAGCTGGCAGAAGCAGTACGAAGACAATACAATTACCTCAGCTAAGATAATAGACCCCTTGGTGAGCAAGACATCCAAGGGCATTGAGGCCATCCTGGAGATCCCACCGCCCTGAGAGGATGCAATGAATTGTTCGAGGACTTCATCCTGCCCCGTCGAGCTCGACTGAGAGCGGGAACGGCTAGGAGGAATCCATGCGACACCCTTTTCAAAGTCCTCCGAAGCTCGGGGGGTTGAAAGCGTGGCAGAATCTGAAGGACGAATCGTGGGAATAGCAACTTTAGCAGCAACAACAACAGAAGGGGCAGAAGTAGTTAGACCAACAGCTTGGGGAGCCTTACCCAAAGCCTGAAAAGCCTCTGACGCAAGGTTGGCCATCTTAGACCCAGCTAGGGAGGTAGATTGAGAAAGAACCGGTGCGACCCCAGTAAAGGGAAGAGGAGTTTGAGCCTGAAGAGAACGTTGGACGTCGCGGGAAGCTGGCTAAACAACAAAAACTGTGAGTAAACAAAACAAAATAGAAAACGTCAGAACTAAGCTAGTCAACAAGACAAAGCAAGATGATTCAGTGACACTTACGAGGAGTAGCATTAGAGATCCGCAGGTATTGATTCACCCTACGAGAATCGAAGGCTTCAGCGGTTGGGAACTTCAGGTTCAAGTATTTCCTGTCTAGAATAGCCTTCAAAATAGTTTCAGATTCAGAAGGCAGGGAGTCCCGGTTCCATGATGGTTTGTCACTAAAAGCTATAGGAACCTTGAACTCACGCCCCCCAATGAAAATCGAGCTTCCCCAATCATCCCCCGCAAGGATCCATTCTTCCTTCCAGGCAGGTTCTTTCTTCAAAGCGCCGGGAATAACAAAGTTGAGCTTGTTCTTGGCCTTAGCATAAAACTGATCTTGGGGAGAGCCAGATAGGCTCCCAATTTAGAAAAGATAGGCCAGCTCCTCTGCTCCAGGCTCTCTGGTCACCTTGCTCAGCTGACATTGTTCCCTCCACAACACGAGGAAGCCAATCAAATGCCTCCTGAAGTCGGGCTTCAACTGGAGGGGAGCAAGCTGGATGGCGTTGAGAGCTCACCGAAGAGTAGGATGAAGGGGAAGCCTAACCCCATTCTCGAGAGCCGCCACATGAATTGGAAGCATGCCTTTAGAGGGATTGAAGAACTCATTACCCTTAGGAGGTACTGAGATAGAAACGCTGCCGGGAATGCCGTACTTAGACCTCAAACGATTAATCACGTTTGGATCAACGGTGGAATCAGGGACAACCCTGAAGTCATAAGGAGAAAGCCTCTCCAAAGGAGGGCTGAAAGCCGGGACTCGATGCTCCCTCAAGGCATCACCGCCAACCTCTTTATCGGAGTCTTCATCAGCTAGATCCAGAGGATGGTCGGAATGGTTAGACAACCTGGTCCCAATGGACACATTCATGTTCTACTACCGACGTTGCGGATTGGGCGAAGAATCATCGCTATCTAAGCTCTTCCTTGCCCGTTTTCTAGGGCCAAGGCTGAAGACCTCTTCGCCGTCAACCATGGAATCAACGGAGTCACGAATGGTTTTTGACATGATGGAATGAAGTTGGCGAGGATGAGGAATAAAGAAAAAGATATGCTTGAGAGAAAGTTTAAGAGAGAAAGTTTATCTTGGGAAAATTTGAAATTTAATCGATATGAAAAAGACGTTGAGATAAACAAGTATATATAGGCAAGAGGGCAGCAGCACGAGCCGTCGAGATCTTCGGTTCTTATCACCTAAAATCTTCGAGACTATCGTAACGCAGCCGGATTAACTTAGAAATAAATCAGTCAGCTCACGCCATGTCACTTGTGTTGGGTTTTTTGCCCTAAAGCTTGTAATATGTAAATGTAATTTGAACATAAATAAAAGAAGTAGTATATTCATTCATTTTGTGTCATATTTATATAACATGTGCACTTAACATCCAAAATTCCCGGATGTAATTTCGAACTGAGTATATGAGTGTCATATATAGATGGATTTAGTTTGAAACGAGCAATCTAAAGAGTCCGTAGATAGCAAATAAAGCTGGGTACTTTATTTGTGGTTAATCTACAGCTGCGGTCCATTTCGTAGTGTACGGTGATCCTATCCTGGATCATTCATATGTAGATATGAGAATGGAGGCACCTTGTATGATGTGATCATATAGGACTGGGCCATGATCTATATGAATCTCTCTCTAAGATCCGTTTAACGATGAGATTCATATATATCAACTAATGATGGCTATATGTGGGTGATCTTAATCCTGAGTGTCTTATCGACTCCTTCAGGTTAGATCGTGGTCTTTGATATACCATGGGTGAGGTCGGAGTTGCATTCCCGATCAATATACTCTGTATGTTGGGATCGCGCTTTGGCTTGTGGCTGGGAAGGTTTGTACACAATAGTGGAATCCACTCCTTCTTGTGAGAAGTAGATGGTAGTTCCCTTAAGGGTTGATTCGGGGCTTGAACAATATGAGCGCTCTCCTAATTCCGTAAGGAATGTAGGATTTATTGTTCATTAGAGAATCAATGGTACTTAATGGAAAGATATGATTAGAGGGGTATAACGGACATTATGACCCAGCTCTAATTATGAACTACTTGTGGAGGATTATACCATATGTAATAGTTATATTGATGGACACCGAGAGTTATTGGTTTGTGTAAAAAACGTCTACAGTTGAGAGAGTGCAGCTTCGGGTTTTTAGTGGAATAACACCGAAGTTAATAATCATGAAATATTAATTAAAGAGTTTAATTAATAATTTCTAAGGATTATTGGAGCTCAAAATACTGTGGGTCCATTAGGTCCCCTTGCTAGCCCAATCGATTTAGGTAACAAGGGTCACGGTTAATTAATTGGATTGTTCAATTAATTGTGTTACGAAAGTGACACGTATTTATTCGGGAATTAATTGAATAATGAGATTATTTAATTAATGAATAATGGTGATTAAATAAATTAAATAATAAGATTATTTAATTATGTTGTTAATCACTAAATGGAGGGTGTTAGTTGATATTTGATTATGAATAAAATAAGATAATATGATTATTTTATTTTATTAAATTAAATATTTGAAATTGAATTTGAAATGTTTGAATTCAAAAATAAATATTTAATTTAAAAAGATATGAGATATTTTTTAAAGTTTTTAAAAATCAAATTTTCAGTTTGTTTTTAATAGATCTATATGAGATATATATTTTGCAATCAAAACAATATAACCGAATGAGACAAAAAATAGAAAAGTAATGTGATTACTTGAGAGAAGAAAAAAGTGGTCGTGCATAGCAAAAAATTGAAAAGCAAACAAAAAGAAAGAAAAAAGTTAGTGTGTGGTGAGACCACAAGTGCTACACTTCTATTTTTGTTTTTGCATGTGTATTCTTCTCTTCTTCCTTCATACATGTCCTGAATATCGTGACGCGCCCACACGCTGTTACCAGTTCCGGGAGATAGCGAGGAAAATCACGTGGTTCAAATCAGGAGCAGTTCGTATCAAAGTGAAGGAGCCTCCTACGTAGGTATGAATCTTCACTTTATTATTTCATTTGATTATTACTGTACAAATGGGTTATTTTAATGATTGCATAAAAAATTTTAAAACCTTCCGCTGGGCAATCTGTAACCCTAGGTTCCAACAATTGGTATCAGAGCCAATTTTTGTACAGTATAATCGAATTCGATTACTCCTGAAATGTATGAATATGTAGGCACATATTTTTTTTGATGAGTGTATGATGTTTTTTAATTAAATTGTTTAATTTAAAAAACATGGTTGATCGTAATTTTTTATGGTGTTATGGATTTAGAGTGTTTCTGGGTTGTATAATATTGTTATATTTTTTTTTATTTTACTGTTATATTATTAAAAAAAAACAAATTGTAATTGCAAGAAGACCTGGTAGACCAGTGCACACCAGCGTGCATCACAGGCCAGAGGTGCCTTCCAGCACTGCCTACCTTCCCACGCAGCGCCTACCAGCACGCGGCTGCAACGCACAACTACCCACCAGCGCACTCAATCGCACGCCTACCACCAGAGCACAACCCACCTGTGCACAACCTACCAGCGCAGCCTACCAGTGCGCAACATGCGCGCATCCAAACCAGCGATGCCTACCCACGCATGCTACTAGCGCACCTGACCTGAAGAGATTGGAAGTCTTGGAAATTACAAGAAGACCAAGGGATGCCTTGGGAATATTTTTTGTAATTAGATTCCAATTTTTAGGTTAAATAATCCACAACACTCGGTCAACTCATGTATGTTTTAATTATTTGATGATTAAGCATTGCCATGTATATACATGTCATTTAAATTAGTTGTGCCTACACATATATATATGTTGATAAATCATACATGCATTATAGCCATCTATATTATGTGTTTATTTTTTTTAATTTGATTAAAATGGGTTATTCACATAATTGACTATTTTTAATGGGATTAGTTTTTAGGAGTAAAAACTTGGTAAATCTCATTAATTACTAATCTTTTTATTAAAGAGTTTAAATACTTAGATTAGTAGGGTTCTTAATAAATATATTAGGATTAATTTGATTAAACTCCTAATAATAATTGGACCTATTAATGTGTTTAGTTTTAATAGTTAAAACTTGGTAAATACACATTTAATAATAATTCTAGTCTTAGTAAACCATTTACATAGATTTGAATTATCACTAATGAACTAGATTTTTTAAGTGTTAAAATCAATTTAGTTTATTAATTATTGGAATAGGATTCTAATAATTTGTGATTAATACACTGACGCTTAGATTAAAATTAGCCGTTTAATCTAGTTTAATCTAGGTGCATTAATATTAATAGAAAACCCTTAACATAAAATAGTGAGTGGGAGAGGGATATATGACATTATATCCCGCGGTCTCCATCATTAGTTCAACACCGTGAGATTCGAGTGGGGCCTCGTGAAGGCTTTGTTTTCGTCCTCCCTAAGGAGGGTTTCCATAAGAATCAATACCAAGGTTGACTTCCTAACAGATAGGATTTCAGAGGGGATTTCGGGATTGACCGACTCTAAGGTGGCAATTCTCGAGTTAAGCTCTTGAGATCTGAAATGATGGGTTACACTCACAAGGTTTTAATTAAATTGGTTAATTAAAAACCTGACCTAATAAACGATGGTTGAATGATATTGGCATAAGAGTTATTCCGGTATATCCTTTGACTGAGAAGGTCTCGATCCAACATGCAAGAATTTGACAGACCCTAAGGCGGCACTTGCTTATGGTATGTTGGATTGTCTTGGTATAGAAACATTGTTTTTAGGGTTGTTCTTGTTCATTAAACATTTTCATGCATCATGTTTAATTTTATGCCGAACATTAACACATGTTTAGAATGTATGACTGAATGAATCTTTAATTTATGTTTTTTCAGCCATGTCATCTGCACTATTACAAATACTTGCAAACGATAAATTAACTGGTGATAACTACACAAAATGGAAACTTAACATTAATGAAATACTGGTCACCAAAGACCTCAAGTTTGTGCTTAAGGAGGAATGTCCTCCGGTGCCTACTGCCAATGCCACACGAACTGTTCATGAGGCATACCAGTGATGGGTCTCATCTGATGAGAAGGCCAGAACATATCTGTTAGCTTCTATGACAGACGTGCTTGTCACAAAGCACGAAGCAATGACTACAGCATTCGAAATTATGGAGTCATTGCAAGCTATGTTCGGGCAGCCCTCCGAGCAAAAGCGACACGAAGCTGTTCGTTCCGCTATGCTCGCTCACATGAAGGAATGAACATCAGTTCGGAAACATGTCCTGAGTATGATGTCCTACTTCAACACGGCAGAAGTCAATGGCGGGGCCATTGACGAACCCAATCAAGTGAGCATCATACTGAAGACTCTTCTGAAGAGTTTCGATCAGTTGGTTGCCCGGAGCCGGCAATAAGTCAACATCACGTGGTGCTATGCTTCTTCCCGTAGTGGCGGAGGTGGATCTTGACCCACAGGTAATTGATCATTATTCCCTTGTTCTGTGTTTGTCCAGGGAGATAAAAATGAGTCTTGACTCTTGACCCACTGTTAGTTGGTTGTCATTGTTCTGACTCATCTCAGTGATTTGGTTATGGTTGTTGTATCACGCAGAGGTTCACCCTCATTCTTCTAGTACCAATTATTGACGTCGATTTTTTAATAAACCTAGTTAACAACACGTTGGCTGATCGATGCCCGGATCAACCAACAAAGTGTGACCTCAATTGTGGTTTCGTTATGCGAGCGAGTTGATTGAATGAATAATAAATATAAAGTACTGATAAAAAATAACTAAGACACCATGATTTTTATGTGGAAAGCCCTAAATAGGAAAAAACCACGGTCGCTTTGACGATAGAGAAAAAGAAGTCTTCCCAATGAAATAATGATTACAGTTTACAAGCAATATATGGCGTCTCTCTCTCCCTTCTTTATTGATACATGTGTTTATATAGGGGTTAGAGTGTTGCCCTAGCCCTTGGCGCACAAGCAAAGATTAATGCTATGTGAGATCCTAGGATTATCATAACTATGCGAGATTCTTGGTTAACTGAGTCCTTGCGCATTGGTGGTGCTAAGATCTTCATTCCTTGCATGAGTAATCTCTGGAATCTTTACATTTATTGCATGATTCGTCAACAACTAGATTATTGGTAATTATATGTCTTAATCCCAGGTTGAATATTATGGAAGATACGTAGAAATCTTGTGTTATTCTTTGCATTCACTGTGTAGGCGGCGAGTTCGTGTTGATTTGCCAATTCGAGGGCTATCCGACTAGTAGATTCCCATCACGGGTGACTTGCTCTTCGCCTATTAATTCGCTATTGTCGTGTGGCCAGTAGAGCTGTTGTGGCCTGATGTTGTGGCAGTTTGGTTTCGTAAATTATGGGTTCTATGTTGATGTGTCAAACTGAGTAAAATTACCCCAAACACGGTGTGCCTTGCTTTGACCAGGAAGATCCCATTTTCTATCCGAAATATTCAAAGTCATTCCAGAAAATTTCATGCCCAAATGATGTTAAGTTCCATATGTTTAAATGTGCTAATAGACAATGCGTGATCAAGCCAAATTTGTATATGATTTTGTCCTCTATTTCTGACTCTTTTTATGAGTTATCGGGTAGAACCCGGTCATTTAATAGCTTGAATTGAGCTTCGCAGGTTGTAAAGACCTCTATTTTATGATTGGCTTATTTCATGACAAACCACATCACATTGGGGATGATTGTGTAATGGGTAGCCTAGGTTCTTATTGGCAAACTTCCAAGCATCTCCATGACTTCAAGAGCAAAAGGTATACTCACTTGACTTTGTCTCTTGAAGAGTTTAGGTGCACACACACTTCATGCATGCTTTATTTCATCTTGCATTTGTGTTGTAATTGTTTATTTGTGTACATCATTTACATAATCAGACTTGTACTTCATTTCTAGATTTAAGTGTGGTTTTGTGTGTTGGAATTCGTTTCCTGATGATTGATCGGAAACGTCCACACTCGCACGATAGTGTGCGCATGTTAGCGCGATGAGAGACCTTCTTTGTCTCTGTGTGCGCGGGCAGGTACACGGGTCAATTACCCTCGCAGTACCTCTGTAATGCCCTTAGGGGTTCTCGGGTCTAGTTCTGCATGGGTACCTTACCCGTGCATTACCCGTGTAGTTACCCGTACACCGGGGATTGGTTTTCTCGGGTTTCCCTTTTGTGCGGGTAAGCGCGTGGGTGGTGCTCGGGTCTTCCTACCCGCGCACTGCACAGTTTTTAGGGCAATTTTATCTTTTCATTGCCCACTGATGCAGTATTTTATCTCTTCTCAATTCAAAGAAAAGTTCGTTCACTGGGATCGGTGATTCAATTGGTTGAGACTAATTAATATGGTTAAAACCTAATCTAAATGCCTGAAAATTAAATGGCATAATGCTTGTTTTGATCGAAGATGATTAACCAACTAGATTGCAAGATAAGTAAATTGCTAATTCTAAATACACACTAGAAATAAATATGGAAGGTCGTTAGGGAATTAATGTAACTTAATTAAACTTCTCAATGTAATCCTTAAGTCATATGAAGTTCTTCAATTCTATTATTAGGGCTTGTTTTGTAACTATGAAGTTCTTAATCATTCCCACCACTCACACAAAGTCATGTAATGAGCATTGGTTAGAATTAAATGTTAATTTAAAACTCTAAGCCAAATTAAACATAGCAAGGTCATGCATATGCAAACTCTCTCAATTACTAAGCTTAGGTTAAGGCTTAAATGGGATGGTCACCCACACCTAATCCTCTTCCTCTTATATAAACTAATCCTAACACACATATTCATTGAGGTCACAACTGAATATGAGTAAAGACATTAGAGCAAGTTATTCAATAAAAGAGACTAATAATGAATTGAATTAAAAAGTATTAGACTCTTGGATTACAAGGAGTCATTCAATTGGCTACATCAATCCCCTAACTTAAAGGATTAGTTACACATCAAAGGAATAAAAGAAAGCATAGAAGAATTTAAGAAGAAACCGAAGTTTGTCATTAAAGCTTCTTGTCTATTGAGTTCCTTCTTCTTGGTTCCAAACTCCAATGATGGATGGATGATGGTAAAAAGGTGGATGATGTAGAGGTGTGATGGCTGCTGGGTATCTTTCTGTCCTCCGTCCGTCGTTTTTCATGAATTTTTCCTTCAGAATTTATATGGGAGCCAAAAAGGGCCCCCGAATCGACCTAGGAAGTCGTAATGGCATGCTGTCGCGATCATACATGTGGCGGTTGTCCATGACGGCACTTCAACGGCGACGTCGTTTGATCTTCCAATTCGCGTGAAAACTCAGCAGCAACTTCGCGACACTTCCTTCACGAGAGTTGTTGTCGCCTATGATGTCGCGCCATATCCAAGCGACATCTAGGCCGCGACACCTCGTCCTCTGATTCACTCATTCTCTTTCACGCGACCTTCGCGACACTTCCCTCGCGAGAGTTGAGGTCGCCTATGCTGTCGCGCCATTTCCAAGCGACACCTGGGCCGCGACACCTCGTCCTTCAGGCAAAGTTTCCAATTTCGCACTTTAGGCCCCAATTCTTCTTCTTTTTCCACAATTGCCCCTGCTACCTAAGAAAATCTGCAACCAACTCATTGAGCCATCAAACAATCAATTTTACCCGAGGATTCTAGCAATAAGCATAGGAAGGGGGCCCAAAATATAGTGTTATCGTGGCTCGATCACCCACCTATAAAAACCCCTCTTTCGCTTCTTCTTCATTAACTCTCATATATTTATAGAAACCCTAGAGAGAGATCGAGAGAGTCTTGAGAGAGAAAGCTTCCTTAAGCTTCATTAACTCTCTAAACCCAAAACCCATCTCCATCTTGCATCATTCAATATCATTTGAGCATATATGGGTCTTCTTGGTTTCATGACTAGGTAAGTTAGAACTTCATTGAATATCATTTATTGTTCTACTTAATCTGGATTAGGTATTTATTGCTTGATTAAATACCTTGACTCACTTTATTGCATATATTTATGAGTCAAAATTGCATGATTGGGTTTGTTTGTGATAGCTTGCATTATTAGGTCATTTATACCTAAATAGCTAATCCATAAATGTTCATGTATGCTTAATTGATGATTAGGTTGACTTTGAGCATATAGTCAAGTTCTTGAATATTTATGTGAGTTTTATTTGACAATTAGGTTGTTAGAATTTCTATACAACTAATTGAAACCTCATGTGTGTACATGTAGGCATTATCTGATAACTAGGTTGTTTAATTGCATTATAGCATCTAGTTAAGCATTTTGTGTGTGGTCTTACACATTATTACATTTGAGCATATTGTCTCACATTCACTTAGACTATATACTCTTCATGAGTTAAAGTCTTGCGGCTTTTAGGTGAAGTTGCACAAGCAAGTAAAGTCTTGCAACCATGGGTGGGTTGGCAAGCATTGGTCAAATGCCACTATAAAAGGCCAGCGGGGTAGAGTAGGAGGTGCTCATGCCAAGAGTAGTGAATTAAGGGATATCACTAGGGATTGAACCAAGAGTGGCGAGTGGTAGTGTCCATAGCCTGAGGTTATCGAGGGTGAGAGTCCGAGTATCACTTGAGGGTGTAATATTTTATTCATATAGTGGATTTCGGTGATCGTGTGTGGCTAGAAGGATAGCCCGTGGTTTTTCCCTTGTTGAAGGGTTTCCAAGTAAAAATCAAGTGTTCTTTATATTTCCGCACTTTATACTTGATTTTGTATGTTTGTGTTATTAGGTTATATGTTTAATATTGACTAATCGAAAAAGTTGGTAATAATCGATTAACAACCCATTCACCCCCCCCCCCCCCCCCCCCTCTAGGTTGTTAGACACACGCTTGAGTAGTATTTTCACAGGTAATATCACATCACAAGAGCATTTGAACACTAATAGAAGAATTAGAGGTCAAAACAGCAAAAAGAGGGAAGATTTCGGGCAAATCATCAAGGTCGCTAGATGAAGACCGTGAACCCAAGGCCAGTGGATGTCGCCTATAATGTGTCGCTATTGTGACTACTCAATTCAAAAAGAAAGTAGTATGAATAACACACTAGTTCAATTGTAAGCTTAGATGCCGAAAATGTAAATGTAAGCATCTTGTAATAAGAGCCAATCAAATTGAAATTTAGAATGTATGCCTTAACTAGACCATAACTAAGATTTTATGAAGGTGTGGATGAGTTTGGATATAAGTTGCACATGAGAGTAAAAAGAAAAATTAAAAAATAAAAACAAAATTTTAACGAACTAGTTCGGAACCATTATATAATATATTATTATCAAATGAAATTCTTAATCACGTTTCACAAAAAAATACAATATATATACAAAATTCTTAACCACACGATAACTTTTTTCCCCTAAGATGGAGTTTGTGTATTCAATCACATGTTAAGATCACACCATGTACAATGTGTTTACAATGTGTTAAGATTGAACCACACCATTCAATTATTATTATTTTCTCTAAACATGCCATCAATAGTCGTTATAAGGATAATCAATACTAATAATTATGAAAACCATAGGGTGTTTATGAGAGTGGATAATCAAATTATTGATAAGGATCGAATATATAGAAATTTTCTACTTGAAAATCCTTTTAAAAAATAAAAAATTTAACATTACTTTTTCAAATACGCTTCATTTTAATAAATTAAAATATTAAACTTTTATAAAACACTTCGATTTGTTTCAAAATACCATTTTTATCTTTTCATAATTATTTTCTAAGAACATTTCATTTATATTAACAAATAACATTAATATAGATATGAGTGATGAAGTTTGTGTGAAGAAAATGATATAAATCAAATATATGTGCATAAAAGACGTGTGCATGAATCACAAAGCTCCAAATAGAGCTTGTGTGGCTGGGCTGTTACAAACTTACAATGGAGCTTGTGTATCACATGCATGTAATTGAGGCTTGTGTCTGGGCCGTTACAATTAGGGGTGGCCAAAAACCACTGAATCGTACCGATCCAATCGGTTTTTTTCTGGCTTTCTTATGTTGGCCGGTTCTGTTTGTTTCATTTTTTTAAAATTGATTGGATCGGTTCATTTTTCGGTTCGCTCTCTCGAACCGAAAAACCGAACTGAGAACCAACTTATATATCAAAAAACCTAATTTAATGTTCAACAGTTCATGGAACTATGAAACTATGAAATTGTGTCACGGCATATTTTTTTTCTTTGTTTTTTTTACTGAATACTATTTTAAACTAATATTTTCAATTTGTTCAAGCCCATAATTTAATTTGATTAAAGGCCCAAAATGATTAAAATATGAAAATCAGTGTAATAATTAAAGCCATTAATTTGGCCCAATAGACACAAAACCGAAAAGACAGAACCGAATCGAACCTGCCCAATTCGGTTGGTTTTTAATCAGTTGACATGTAAATTTTATTGGATCGGTTTATTTTTTTCAGAAACCGAACTTTATCAGGTTTTTATCGATTCTATTAAAAATTGAACTGATCCATTAAACGTCCACCACTAGTTACAATGAACTTGTGTATCACATGTTAAGTAAGATTACACCGTTTATGATTTGGTGTTAACGGAGCAAGCAATCTATAGTTATTGTAAGGACCAATCCTACTAATTATTAGAACAATAAGGTGGTTGTGATAATGTTGTGTAAATAAGAAAATAAATATGAAAACGAACATTACTAAGAAGACTTTGAAAAGTACTCTTAATAATGTAATTTTTTTATCTTTTTATTATTTTGTAATTATACAAATTTTTAAAAATTACAACTTTATGGCTTGAAAAAATTATATATAACATATTTAATTTATTTTTAATATTTGGATACAAATTCATAATTTTCATAATAAACATTTCATAAAATTGTGAATAAATAAGGGTTTAAAGATTAAAAAAGGAATAAAAACGAAAATATATTTTTTCTTTAAAGACATCGTCACATCTATTTGTGTATCACATGTTAACTAGTAAGATTACACCGTTTTTGATGTAGTGTGAACGGATCAAGCAATCTATAGTTTTTTTTTTGAACGATATGATTTATAGCAAAAGACCAAAAGAGGCCATACAGCGAACTACAACAAGAGAACATGGGAAGCTAGTCCCAAAGCAATCAAGCAAAACAACCCAGCCAAACAGATGCATAGGCCAGCAAACAAGACAAAGAACAGAGGAAAAAAACAGGGGCCAAAACTGAAGGCAGCCACAAGCAAAGACCAACAATGCACCAAAAAAACCAGAAAGTTAACTCCAATGAATGATATCCTCATTTGAGCTCGACCCCAACTTAGTCAAATTATCCGCGAAAGAATTGTAGCATCGAGAATCGAAAACAACTTCAATTTCATCCCACTCTTGCTTAATAGACCTAATGAAATAGATCGAATTAACATGATTAAGACTACCAAAATCTTCGCTATTGATCCACGAAACGGCCACTTTCGAATCACTAACAATCGAGATGGCAAACCTCGAAGCAAGGGACTCTACTGACACAGCTCTACAGCCTTTTTGATTGCCAAGATTTCAGCCGAATTTGAGTCCGTTATCCCTACGCCCAAAGAAAAGAGACACACCACCTTGCCTTTCGAATCCCTCAGGACACCTCCAATACCTGCCATGCCTAGGCCTTCCCCTAGCTGATTCATCAACAGTTGAATTTGAAAGTACCCATCAAATGTGGAATCCAATCTTTAATCAAAGACTTCTTCACTCTTTTAGTCTCCAAACATAATTCTTTCACATTTAACATCAACACGGAAATGGAATCCGAAACATTGGTACCAAAATGTTTATACCACCACACTACCCTGAATTTGACCATATCGGCAGCTTGATCCAAATTTGGCTCTTTGTTGTCTAAAATTTTCTTATTGAGAAACTCCCGAGAAAAAGGTGATTCAGAGTTTCAAACTCAGACGAACACATTGGACAATCCATATCACTGATGGCATGCAAGCAAAATCTTTGAATAACCTCCCTGACCATCAATTTTCCTCTGTACAGTTGCCATAGGAAAACTTCGATCTTTGGCGGACAAATACCATTCCAAATAACTCTCTTAATAGACCATGAAACATATGTGAGCTCCTCCAAACCCCTCCTAAAAGAAGCCACCGAAAATAGCCCATTTGGGTTGAGACTCCACGCCAAAGCATCAGATTTCAAGTGATGCATGGGAATACTAGTCAAAAGAATTCGGAAACTTTGCCACTACTGCTGTTCCCAATCGAAAAGTCTCCTTTTGGTTTTCACATCCCAAACCCACTCCGAAGAGACCCAATTGCCGAACTCTCGAATGGTTCCACACTTCTTTACTGCTAAAGCATAAATTCTAGGGAAAGCATCTTTCAAAGGCTTGGAATCCCATTTGATCTCATTCCAAAAATCAGCTCTATCACCTTTGCCTACCACCACCCTAAACCCTTCTTCAACAAGTTTTGACGATGGGCTTCCCGTCTTCAGCAGGCAGTGAACAGCCCTAACAAAAAAAGAGTCTTTTGTAGTGAAATTTCATTTCCACAGCAGACTTGAATCTTGGATCCTATACTTGGCCACCATAACTCTCCTCCATAAAGCTTTCTTTTCTCTTCCAAAATGCCATATCCACTTGGCAAGCATCGCCTTGTTTTTATCCACCACTCTCCCAATGCCTAAGCCACCCTTGACCTTACTTTTGCACACCTCCACCCAATTGACTGCATGAACTTTTCTTTTAAACTTGCCATCGCCCCATAGAAAGCTCATTTGGATCCTTTCAATTTTTTGAGCTACCCCTACTGGAATCTTGAAAATTGATAAAAAGTAATTTGGGATACTAGCGAGGACCGACTTAATCAAAACTAATCTTCCACCTTTTGATAAGAATCTCTTTTTCCAAGGAGCTAGTCGTTTTTCGATCTTATTGACAATCGGGTTCCAAAAGGAATTTCTCCCCGGTCTTGCCCCCATGGGAAGGCCAAGATAAGTGATAGCGAGAGATGCTTTATTCCATCGAAAAATCGACGCCCAGGGGATTGCTTCCTCCTCAAGGCCTTTCACCACCCTTACAACACATGACTTATGAAAGTTTATTTTGAGACCCGACACCAATTCGAAACATCGGAGAATTCTTTTAACATTACAAAGATACTCCACCTTAGGCTTGAGAAATAAAATTGTGTCATCCGCGAATTGGATATGTGAGACTTGAACATCGTTTCCACCAAAGCATTCCCCACTCACCAAGTCTAGGTTGATAGCTTTATGGAGCATACTATTTAATCCTTCCACAACTATGTTGAACAAAAAAGGTGAAAGAGGATTACCTTGCCTTAACCCTCTCTCCACCCCAAAAGTAGTGGTTGGGCATCCGTTCACCAACACAGACAATTGCGGGGAAGAAATGCATTCTTTTATCCATCCTTTCCATCTTTCACAGAAACCCATGTCCTCCATCATCTCATCAAGATACCCATGATCCACACTATCGTAGGCTTTTTCAAAGTCAAGTTTAACCAATAACCCTCCCTTCTTGTCACCCTTCCATTTGTGAATAATTTCTTCGGCTATAACAAAGCTGTCAACAATTTGGCGATTTTTTACAAAAGCCATTTGAGAATCTCCGATCACCGAACCCATAACCTTTTTCATTCTGTTTGCCAACACCTTTGCTAAAACTTTGTACATTGACTCAAGCAAACTAATGGGTCTAAAATCTATTATTGAGGTAGGATTGCCTATTTTGGGGATAAGAGCTATAAAGGAGTTGTTCAAATCTTTCACAATAGAGCCATTATTGCAAAATTCATTGATGAAGTTCATGAAATCTTGTTGGATCACTCCCCAGTTTGCTTTAATAAAGGACCAATCCTAATAATTAGTAGAACAACAAGGTGGTTATGATAGTGTCGTGTGAGTAAGAAATTAAATTTGAAAACAAACATTACTAAGAAGACATTGAAAAGCACTCTTAATCACGCGATAACATGTTTCCCCTTAGATGGAGTTTGTGTATTCAATTACATGTTAAGATCACACCATGTTCAATGTGTTAAGATTGAACCACACCCTTCAATTATTATTATTATTTTCTCTAGGCATGCCATCAATAGTCATTATAAAGATAATCGATACTAATAATTATGATAGCCATAGGGTGGTTGTGAGAGTGGATAATCAAATTATTGATAAGGATCAAATATATAGAAATTTTCTACTTAAAATCCTTTTTTTTTAATTCACATTACTTTTCAAATACACTTCATTTTAATAAATTAAAATGTTAAACTTGTATAAAACACTTCGATTTGTTGCAAAATACCATTTTTATCTTTTTGTAATTATTTTCTAAGAACATTTCATTTATATTAAAAAAATAGCATTAATAGAGCTATGAGTGATGGAAGTTTGTGTGAAGATAATGATCTAAAGCAAATATATGAGCATCAAAGATGTGTGCATGAAGCACAAAGCTCCAAATAGAGCTTGTGTGGCTGGGCAGTTACAAACTTACAATGGGGCTTATGTATCACATGCATGTAATTGAAGCTTGTGTCTGGGCTGTTACAATGAACTTGTGTATCACATGTTAAGTAAGATTACACCGTTTTATGATGTGGTGTGAATGGAGCAAGCAATCTATAGTTATTGTAAAGACCAATCCTACTAATTATTAGAACAACAAGGTGGTTGTGATAGTGTTGTGTGAATAAGAAAATGAATATGAAAACGAACATTACTAAGAAATCTTTGAAAACTTATCGGTTAATAATTTATCTTTTTTTTTATAATAAATCAATTTAACTCCCTTTCTAGGTAACATGGAGCATGTGGATCTGGCTTGTGTTTCACATATTAGAATTATGTCATATAGGATGTGTTGTGAATTGGAGCAATCGATAGTTATTGTAATGACCCGGACAATTTATGTTTCACATGTTAAGATTACGTCATAAAGGGTGTGTTGTGAATTGGAGCAATCAATAGTTTGTAATGACACATGCTAATATTTACGTGAACCACAAGGTACTTGTTTGTGGTAGTATCGTGTGAATAGGAAAATAAATATGAAATACTTGTTAGGTTTTTGTTTGTATTCCCAAGTGAACCCAATGTTAACCAAACAAGACTCAATTAATCAGAAAATTCATGGCGACGCGAGAAATGTTTGGAAGTCGGAGATGGTGTTTGAGGGAAGCTTGAAGACTGAAAAGGCAAAAGAATGGAAATTAGGAAGAATCGCGGTGTAGACCACAGCCAAGGCAAGGAGCATGGACCGCAACACAAGCAGCGATAGATTCTAGTGGTTCGGCGTGGTGTGGAACGTGGCAGAGGCAAGAGACATAGACCGCGGTTTTCTAAGCTGTAGTCTCCAGAGGTATTCCGCAGTTCAGGGCGTGGGCTATAGACCACGACCCAGACCGCGGTAATGATGAAGTTGCGATGTGAAACAGGAAAACGTGCAGAACATGAAATCTTCTGTTCAAAAGGAAAAGAGTTTCTCTTTGTGCTGAACATGAAAGTCTTGAGCTTAAATGAGTAGAACTTTGTGTGGATCAGAAAGACTTGTGCGTGTAGGAGAAGATTTCCTTGTTGGTTTTAAACTGTTTGTAACTAGTATGAATAAACCTTATAACTAGGTTATTTGTGTGGAGCAAAAAGAACACATGTAACATTAGAGAATGGTGAGATTCGGGTGAGAGACCCATGTGAATATCTGGGAGGGATCCGGGGAATATCAGTAGATCAAGTAAGAGATCCATGGGTGATATTCAGGGGAGACATATGGGGATATTTGGGGGGTTCTTGGTGAGCGTTGTGAGCTTAGAGTTATAATGTAAGGCCTGGTTGTGAGCTTGGGGACTTGGTAAGGCTCGGTGGTTTGGGGTTTGGGTTAAAGATGTTAGGATTATGCTCAATGGCAAGAGTGTAATATTGTAATTGACAATCTTCTCATATTAATAAAGTGAATTCTGATTCTTACAATTACTTATAGCATTTATTATTATAATTGTCAAGGTAAATAATCATAAGGTCAAAAGACTATGAAACATGAAGAATTGTTCATACATCCGGATATGTATGAGGTAGACACAATTCTTTAGTTAGTCTTGAATAACGTTCACAACTTAAGTTAAAGGTTGGGCACCTCTATCTTGTTAAAGTTGTAGAATTCTTTTACTAGCATTTGAGTGGGATCAAATGAATATGATGAGTCTAAAATCATCGAAAGGTTTTCGAGTAAAAGAATCTAGTGCACTAGGTGCATTGAACTGGATCACAATGAAATACTTTATCTAGAACCGCCACTAGATATAAGTCTTTTCATTAAAGAGGACAATCGGAGAGTCTATCTTAATTCTGAGATAAATGATGGACTTATGGTTGCAAGTGTTATCATTAGAGCTATCACTGAGTACGATTATATAGCATAGTCTATCCTCGATAGTTTGGTGGTATACATTTGTTAATCGATAGAGGACTTCATTTATAGATATGGACATCGTGGCTCCATTTATTAAATGAGAGTATAATATCATCATATGGATGTTTTGAGGTATTGGATATTAAATCTCAACGTTGAGTTTTCAATAATGATTATTGAAAACATGGCTTCTGGACAAGTCAAAGTATCCAAGTTCGAAATGTGGTCATATGAGGAAATATGGTAACTTGGAGAGCTATAGGCGGTCTATGAGCTCTTGGCGATTACTGATATTATTCACGAGGATACACCATCTCCTATAAGATTGTCTAGGGTATGAATGAGAAACATCTTTATATTCTATCTTTATTTAAGAGTTTAATTTTAGCTCTTTAGTGGAATGAGTTAAAATTAATAGATTGGACCTAAGTGAATCATTTGTTGATTGTGATTAGGTTGTGTCTATTGAAGCTTAAATTTAGATAGCCCGCCAAGATCCCCAATCCACACGTATTTGCATGGATCACTTGATATATTCTACCGGGCCGATTTAAGGGTCCATCTAGAATTGTTTTTAATATATCAAGAATATAATATGTCTATTATTTAATTAATGGGCTGCACTATTATATTAATATATTAAAAGGAGACATGTGGGCTTGTTTCTTTTAGTAAGAATGAGTCTGATTCACATGTGGGCTTTTATTTAAAGTCCAATGGATTAAATGAAATAAGAAAATAATATATGGCCCATTTATATAAGTGGGGCGGCAAGGTGTATATATTAACCTAATATATTATTTTGTTTCATTGTTTTAATTAAATAAGATTTAGTTAATTTATTAATTAATTGTTTAATTAAGAAACAAATCTTTTTCTGATCAGGAAATATATTTCCTAAAGTTATACTATTGGTAGGAGTATATTAAAAGTAAAAGACTTGTTTGATAAAAAAATAAATAATTAATTTTATTTATTTAATCAAATAAGAAGTCTTTTTATATAGTCAATAAAAGAATAAAAATATCTATGAGTTGAATTAGGTTTTGAAGTCTAAAGGTTTATGGAAATTAGGGTGCAACACAAACTCTTTTTGGTATGTGATTTGCGGCAACCCTAGTCCATTTAGAGGAAGATTTCGGCAATCCTAAATAGAAGAGGAAGCAAAATTTCGGCCACCTATATAATACCACATATAGAATTCGGCCACAATATAGTTGATTGAATGATTCAATTTTTCTTCTTCTTCTCAATTCATAGAAAATGATAATTTTTATTCTACTAAACAAAAAAGAGAGAAGAGATTATTCTTTGATAGTATACTGATTGCTTGTTCATCAATAAGCTTGTGTGTACAACATCGAATTAGGTTCACGCAAGTTTCGATCATTAGATTGAGAACTCAAAAGTGACCGGAATAATTTTTGTCTTCTTTTGATTGTTTTGTGACTAACAAAAGAAAAAGAAAACTTTGTTCATCCATTCTCAAGTTTGCAATTCAAAGAAAAAGGGAGACCACACTCCTAGGTGATTCACATACGTGTTCGGATTGGAAGATCTAGCGGTACTGTTCACGATCACTGTTCACGGGGGGGGGGGGTACTGTTCACGATCAATGTTCACGCAGGGGGGTACTGTTCACGATCACTGTTCACGCGGGTACTGTTCACGCGGGTACTGTTTACGGGCATCGGTAAAGATTTTACGGATTACCAATCGACGTAAGTCAATCGGATCACGCGTCAAGAGGTATTTAACTCTAACCGTATATATTTGAGTTTAATTAATTAAAAGGTTAAGGTTCAACTTTGAGAAAAATTTTAAAACCATACGAAATCTATTTTTCGTTTCTTCCGCTGCGTTTTATATCGATTTTTCCCTACAAAGAGAGAATCTTGAAGCATATGGTTGTAATAATTTATCATATAGTTGAACTTTTTCTGTCGTTCTGACGGCCCGACGTTTTTTTCCCTATTTGGGTTTTCCACGTATATCGTGTGTTGTGTGATTGATTTTATATTTCTCTCATCTTATTTATCTACTAGAGACATTAATTGCTATGTTATAGGTGAATATTAGGCATGCCGTTTCCGCATTCATCGGTTCAATTTACTAACAATAATAAGAAGACTTTGAAAAATATGGTCTGTTTACTCTTAATGGTGTAATTTGTTTATCTTTTTTATTATAATATCAATGTACAACTTTTTCTTTATATTTTTTAAATGGGTAGTGTTATATAACTTTTTTATTTAATTTTTTTTATTTGGAAAAACATATTCATATTTCTCATTATGTAAATAAAACTGTGAATAAAAAAGGGTTTAAATATTAAAACTCGAATAAAAAAAGAATATTTAATCTATGAAAACATCTATACATCATTTTATGTATCTTAAAATAATAAATATGACTCTTTTATTAGTTTTTTTTGTATGCTGAAAACAATGAAATTGTGGCTCGTGTGGTTTTCATGGAGAGCAAGAGAAGATAGCAATGCATGTTGACTGGCCAATAGCCATGCAATGCATGTTGACTTGGTGGCTATAATACCATACAAGAAAAGCCAACTCTACTGATCATTCAAATCGATCAGCAACAGCAACTTTACAAAGTGTTTAATATTCATGGTAAACCAGGCTTGTATTTGTTTTTCTGTCAGTTTTAACTTGAATTGTATGTATCATAAATTCTTCAATTATTTATATTATAATTTTATAAAATTTGGCTGCAGGAAACCGTTAATATAGGGTTATGGGGTGATGATCAAAATGGGGACACTTGGGACTTTCCGCCGCCAAGTACAGATAGTTCCCTTAAAGAGATATACATCGAATATGGGGAAATCGTTAATTTACTCCGATTCACAAGCATTGATAATAAAACTGGAGCAACTACAACTTCGGGTACATTTGGCGGTCCTGGCGTTAAAAATGCTACGGTAAGTATATAGTACTTTAACTTTTCATGTTTTATAAAGATTTGCTTGTTTTTAGTTGTGTTTTTTTTAATAAAAAAAACAACATGATTTTATGTAGGCTTCCATTAAAGTACCAACAGAATATTTGATCTCTATAAGCGGGACCACAAAACCTGATACTAAAAGCGGGCATGTTGTCATTGAATCTCTAACTTTCAATCCCAGTGACAATACCAAGCCCCCGTACGGACCTTATGGTCCCACTCCTCCAACTGGCTCTGATTTTAAAGTTCCTATAGAAAGGGGGAAAGTTGTTGGTTTCTTTGGTCGTCAAATTAAAGGTGGGCACATCACTGCAATAGGTAGCCACGTGATACCTTAAAACTATCCTAAGTAAGCAGGTATTCATGTCATTTTAGTTTTCTTTAATTTCACAAACACACAACCTGCTTAATATTCTAATTAAATATGTAATTAATTGGCAGGTTGTACAGCGCTCCGATGTTTAATGATCGAGAATCTCGTAATGTTTTATAAATAGTTCTAGTGTGTGTTTGGACTCATTTGAAGATTGTTGTTGTTGTTTTTGCTATTTATGGAAAGTGCATAAGACATCCTATTGGTTAAAATGTAAAATAAACTTGTCGGGATCCTTCCCTTTATGTATTGTATCTTATTTTATGAAATAAATGGAAGTTATGCCTTTTAGTGTGCAGTGTGCACAATGTTGGTTTGTATATGTTATTATTTCGAGTTGTGAATTTATATGCTTTCTTAATATTCTTAGCTTGTGACAGTTTTTCGGTATCTATTTATTCATAAATACTTATACTTTAACTAATTGACAATATCAGTTGTGGAAATGGTGAGAAATGTCACTTTTTTAGAGGTGTGTTGTCCTCACGTCACTGTTTTAATAAGTTATGTTTAAAAGACACCTATTATGGTGAACTACCAAAATTGCCCTTAAATAATCAGTTTTTTATTATTCTGTTTGTACTTCCATCTCCACACTTCTAACAATGAACTCATCTCTCTCTCTTTCTACAATAAACTTGTCTGAAAAATTAAATAACTCAGTAACTTAATTTATGAAAATTTTATGTATAAGACAATGAATATCTGGGTTTCCGGGACTTTTAACACTGTGTTTGAGCTTTTTGTAAAACTATTCGAGTCTTTGAAATTGTTGTCCGAGCTTTTTTCAAGGATATTAGTTTTGTCAATTTTGAATCTCCGAGCTTTTTTAATAAGTCTCCGAGCTTTTTCATAAACTGCCCGAGCTTTTTTCATGAAGGCTCCGAACTTTTTCACAAAGGCTCCGAGCTTTTTCACAAAGGCTCCGAGCTTTTTCACAAAGGCTCCGAGCTTTTTCACAAAGACTCCGAGCTTTTTCATGAAGGCTCCGAGCTTTTAATAAAGGCTCCGAGCCTTTTATATGAAGGCTCCGAGCCTTTTATATGAAGGCTCTAAGCTTTTTCATGAAGGCTCCGAGCTTTTTCATGAAGGCTCCGAGTTTTTTCATGAGACTCCGAGCTTTTTCATGAAGGCTCCGAGCTTTTTCATAAAGGCTCCGAGCTTTTTCATGAACAGCCTGAGCCTTTTGCATGAAGGCTCCGAGCTTGACCCCCGAATGCATCTGCGTAGCGCCACTCTGTCACCGTTCGAGTGATTGTCTGAGTTTCAACTGGACTTTCTCTCTCTACTTCACTGTAAACTGAATGAAAGAAATCTGATGTGGATCAATTATTTGGGGTATTTTTGTCCGTTCACCATAATAGGTGTCTTTTAAACATAAGTTATTAAAGCAGTGACAATGTTGAAATGCCACCTCCAAAAAGTGCTATTTATTTTTTGAGCCCAGTTGAAGTTGGTATCTATTTGAAGTCAAAAAAATTAAGTGACAAAATTAAGTTGATTTAGCCAAAAATCAAGTCATAAATTTAAGTTGGTTTTGTCTAACTCTCTCTCTATATATATAGTGAGTCTCTCATAAGTGATATCTTATTTTTATTTCGGTAAGGACGAAATCACATCGATTTTTATGAATTTTGATATGAATTTTTTTTTTATGGATGATAAGTTCATTGAAATGTATTTATAAATAAAATTTGAGAATTTTTCAAACATTAGAACTATTTCTCTTGAAATTTTCTATATTTCACCTATTTTCGTGATGTTTTCGTATTTAAGATAATCCGGATAAATTGTTCAAATGCTTATAAAATTTTCAAATTTTATTGATAAATACATTTCCATGTTACTGTGAGATGTTACTGTCTTCTGCTTGCATATTAGATATTGGTTTTAGTTAGCACCCGAATGGTCAGGATTTGGACAAAGTCTAGGAATGATAGTACATCAAATAATGTTAATAAATTTCTTGTCATTTCTTGAAAAAAAATAAATTTATTATCTATAAAAAAATATTCATATCAAAATTCATAAAAATTGATATGATTTTATCAAAGTATTTACTAAAATTAAAATAAACGATCCATTTTAAGTGACTCAATATATATATATGTTCAAGTTTGTACGTATTGATATAACTTCGCGTGGGATGTGGACCATTAAATTTACATACTTTGACTCAAAGTGTATTCACTTGTCAAAGCTTCTCTATAATCAGTAGTCCACATGCAACGCACTGATATAAATTATATCAGTGCGCACCGATATAAATTATATCAGTGCGCACCGACTAGATCGAAACCGTGTAAATATTTATATATATTTTTCTAAAAAAAAAAATTTAAGGAAGGGGATCACGGCACCGGCGGTAACACAAGTTTGACTTTAGTTAAGATTGATAACTCAAGTAAAGGATTTGGAAATAACATGCAGATGTCAGCACATGAAAAAGACTTTTAAACCTGTGACCCATTCACTTAGGGGTCGTTTGTTTTTTTCACTTAAAACTTAATGGGTCTGAATTGAACTCATTAAGTTGTTTTGTTTGTTTTTTTAAGTAATCAAACAACTTAAAAATATTAAAAAACAACTTAAAATAAAAAGTAAGAAATCCTGACTTTTAACTTAATTCCAATTCACTGGATTACAATTAAAATATTATATTCCAAGTCTATCCTCCAAAAAAAGATATATTTCCAAATTTATATTAATTTAATATGGTATAAAAAAATTTCTTTTAACATATTTCTTATTTTAATCATGTTTTAGAAAAGAAAAAAAAAACCTAAATACTTTTCATAATGAAATTTTTCAAAGATTGAACAATTGAATTTCTCTCCTGCCAAATCCCGGTAAGAACTCTTTATTTATTTATTTATTTTTATCTAACTATTAGTATAGTGCTCAATAAAGTTGTCTATCATATTAAGTAGATTTCGTGGCTCGAAAATGTTATAGAATTATTGTATATAAAAATTCAATAACCTTTTTTTTATTTGGTTTCCGGTGCATATGATCTAGGAAACAAAAAAATAAAAATAAAAATAAGTTTCATGAATTATATTCACCGGAAACGTGGACAACGTATAAAATTGAACTTGAATTTGAACTTTTTTTTACAATAAATTTAACTTATACTTTGTTTGCAGAACATGTAAAATTATATTCTTTGTTTAACTTTTTATTTTATTAAATTAAACTTTGTTTGCAAAAAAAAAAAAAACTATACAAAATGTTATAAAGAATGGTGCATGTTAAATTACTTCTTTTAATTAGTACGGGTATAAATGTACAATTACATATTTTCATACAGTTTTATTTTCAAAAAACAAACATGTTAACATCACATTCAGATGTGAGGAAATAAAAAACAAACATGTCATTTAGATTCCGATTTCAGTCCCTATTCAGTCTTCAGAAAAATTCAGGACTGTTCAGTGTTCAGACAAAAAAACAAACGACCCCTTAATCTACTTTTACAAACTTTCTATAAAAAAAAAATCAACTTTTACGAACAAAAAAATATAGACAAAACGAATCAACAAAAAATAATGAAGTTTACAATTTATTTTTGCAACTCACACAATCAACGATCAAATTGATTTGCTGGACAAACACATACGAATTTTGGTTTTCTTGCTAAATTAATTAATTAAATCAATTTAGCGAGATAAGGTTGGTCCGGTGGTAAATCTTTCGCACCTACTTCACGAGGTTGCAAGTTCGAGTCCTCGTCTTTCTCCAAAAAAAACCTGAGTTTATGTAATAGTTAGGGGTAGGCACGGTTTATTGAACCGAACCGAATCGATCCGAACCGAGTCGAAAAATGGTGTTCGGTTTGGTTTACAGGGTGAGTCCTATTCTATTCGGTTCGAACCGAATAGACTGTATAGAATATGGGTCGGTTCGGTTTTGGATTTTGGTTTTGGTTTTGGTTTCGGTTATGTGGCTCCGCCTGCACTCTTCAATCGTCAAGGTTTTATTTTGTCTTCTTTCCGTCGCATCTCCATATCTCTGTTTTCTTATTCTGTTTTGCTTTCTTTATTTTATCTTTCATGGGAGTTTTATGTTTCTTTCTTTCATGGGTGATGGGTGTTTGAGATTTTTATTTTATTTTTAACATGTTTAATTTGATGGATTTCATATCTGCATATATAACTAATATCCGCAGCATCTCCACTTTGTCTATGGATCTGCTGTCTGCATATATAACTCTTGTTTCCCACGAGTAATTGTCAATCTGTCAAAAAAAAAAAAAAAAAAAAAACCAAATCATATTGTGAAAAAAATGATAAATTGAAATGAGGTTGTTGTAAATTGAGTACTTACTGATTTTACGGTATCAGTATAAGCCTTGAATGCTCTCTCAGGAGACCAAACAAGCTTCATGTCTCTTCTCTCTCTCTCTCTCTCTAAAGTCGGATAAAAACTGTGTTGTTGTAATTGAATACTTACTTTTTTGTTGTCTTCATTTAGAGAATGAAAGTAGATTGACAAATATAATATTGGATGAGTCATGAGGATTGAGGAGAAATGAAGGTAAGAATTTAATTTGGTATAATGGTATTTTTCTGGTAGGATTATGCTCAATAGTAAGAGTGTAATATTGTAATTGACAATCTTTTCATATTAATAAAGTGTTTTCTGATTCTTACAAATACTTATAGCATTTATTATTATAATTGTCAAGGTAAATAATCATAAGGTCAAAAGACTATGAGATATGAAGAATTGTTCATACATCCGGATATGTGTGAGGTAGACACAATTCTTTAGTTAGTCTTGAATAACGTTCACAACTTAAGTTAAAGGTTGGGCATCTCTATCTTGATAAAGTTGTAGAATTCTTTTACTAGCATTTGAGTGGAATCAAATGAGTTATGATGAATCTAAAATCATCGAAATGTTTTCGAGTAAAAGAATCTAGTGCACTGGGTTCATTGAACTGGATCACAATGAAATACTTTATCTAGAACCGTCACTAGATATAAGTCTTTTCATTATTAGGACAATCGGAGAGTCGATCTTAATCCTGAGATAAATGATGGACTTATGGTTGCAAGTGTTATCATTTGAGCTATCAATGAGTACGATTATATAGCATAGTCTATCCTCGATAGTTTGGTGGTATTCATTTGTTAATCGATAGAGGACTTCATTTATAGATATGGACATCGTGGCTCCATTTATTAAATGAGAGTATAATATCATCATATGGATGTTTTGAGGTATTGGATATTAAATCTCAACGTTGAGTTTTCAATAATGATTATTGAAGACATGGCTTCTGGACAAGTCAAAATATCCAAGTTCAAAATGTGGTCATATGAGGAAATATGGTAACTTGGAGAGCTATAGGCGGTCTATGAGCTCTTGGCGATTACTGATATTATTCACGAAGATACACCATCTCCTATAAGATTGTCTAGGGTATGAATGAGAAACATCTCTTTATTCTGTCTTTATTTAAGAGTTCAATTTTAGCTCTTTAGTGGAATGAGTTAAAATTAATAGATCGGACCTAAGTGAATCATTTGTTGATTGTGATTAGGTTATGTCTATCGAAGCTTAAATTTAGATAGCCCTCCAAGATCCACAATCCACACGTACTTGCATGGATCACTTGATATATTCTACTGGACCAATTTATGGGTCCATCTAGAATTGCATTTTATATATTAAGAATATAATATGTCTATTATTTATTTAATGGGCTACTCTATTATATTAATATATTAAAAGGAGACATGTGGGTTGTTTCTTTTAATAAGAATAAGTCTGGTTCACATGTGGGTTTTTATTTAAAGTCTAATGGATTAAATAAAATAAGAAAAATAATATTATGCCCATATATATATATATGGTGTGGGCGGCAAGGCTAATAAAATAGCCCAAGTTATTATTTTATTTTATTGTTTTGATTAAATGGAAATTAATTAATATTTAATTAATTAATAGTTTAAATCAAAATCTTTTCCTGATCAGTAAATAAAATACTATGTGTTGGATTAGGGTTAGAATTCTTTTAAGTGATAAGAGTCCTAATGTTGTAAGGATTAAGTCCACATACACTCCATACCACACAAAGAATTCGGCCACCCTAGTCATATAAGGGTTAGGATTCTTAAATTGATAGGAATTAGGGAAAAACACAATTCCTTTTCAAGTAAGGAAATTGGCCAACCCTAGATTTCCTACACAAAGAATTCGGCCAACCCTATTTTGAGAAGGAGAAATTTCGGTCACCTTATAAATATAAGGTGATAAATTTCGGCCACTAAGAAGCTTGAGTGAGAGAGATTTTTGTTTGCTTTGAAAATTAAAAATCTTACTCAATACACATAGAATTTCGGCCAAGAGAGAAAAAGAAAAATAAGTTTTCATTCGATAGTGCACTTGCAAGCCTTTAACATCAAAAGGTTTTGTGCACACTTTCGATTTAGGGTTACGCGAGTTCCAATCATATCGATTGTGAATTCAAAAGTGACCGGAACTATTTTTCTAGGCTCTTGGTGTTTTGGGATTGAAGATCAGGATCAGAAGTTCCATACATCCATTCTCAGGTAAGCAATTCAAAGAAAAAAAGGGAGACCACGCTCCTAGGTGATTCACATAAGTGCTATGATTGAAGATCTTAAGGATTACCATCGACGTAAGTCAATCGGATCACGCGATAAGAGGTATTTAACTCTAACCGTATATTTGTGTTTAATTAATTAAAGGGTTAAGGTTCAAATCTTTAGAAAAATTTTAAACTATACGAAAATCTACTTTTCGCCTTCCGCTGCAGTTTTAGTTAATTTTTCCCTACATTTTCTTGTTTAGTTAAAATTTTCCTTATTTAATGTTACAGGTGAAGATTTGAAGCGGAAGAAAAAAAGTTAACTTCTTATTTTATTTTGGACTTGTCATTCTATATAAGTGGAAATTGTGAGAAATGTCACATTTTTGGCGGTGTGTTGCACCTACGTCACTGCTTTAATAAGTTATGTTTAAAAGGCACCTATTATGGTGAACTACCAAAATTGCCCTTAAATAATTAGTTTTTTATTCTGTTTGTACTTCCATCTCCACATTTCGAACACTGAACTCAGTATCTCCTCTCTCTACAATAAACGTGCCTGAAAATTGAGTTAGGGTTTTAATTTATGAAAAATTTGTGTATAAGACGATAAAAATCTGGGTTTCTAAGACTTTTAACACCATGTACTAGCCTTTTGTAAAATTATCCGAGTCTTTTTAATAAGTCTCCGAGCTTTTTCATGAACTGTCCGAGCTTTTTTATGAAGGCTCCGAGAGTTTTCATTCATGAAGGCTCGGAGCCTTTTCATTCATGAAGGCTCTGAGCCTTTTCATGAAGGCTCCGAGCCTTTTTCATAAGGCTCCGAGCTTTTTCATTCATGAAGGCTCCGAGTTTTTTCATTCATGAAGGCTCCGAGTTTTTTCATGAAAGCTCCGAGCTTTTTCATTCATGAAGGCTCCGAGATTTTTCATAAACTGCCAGAGCTTTTTGCATAAGGCTTCGAGCATTTTCATAAAGGCTCCGAGCTTTTTCATGAACTGTCCGAGCTTTAAATTGAAAAAAAAAAATCTCTGGGGGCGCTGCCTCCTACCCCCCCCCCGCGAGCTCACCTGGCAGCTCGACCCCCGAATGCGTCTGCGTAGCCATTCTGTCACTGTTCGAGTGATTGCCTGAGTTTCAACCGAACTTTCTCTCTCTACTTCACAACTTTGTCACTGTAAACTGAATGAAAGAAATCTGATGTGGAACAACTATTGGGGCGTATTTTTGTCCGTTCACCATAATAGGTGTTTTTTAAACATAAGTTATTAAAACAGTGACAGTGTTGAAATGCCACCTCCAAAACGTGCTATTTATTTTTGACCCCGTCTATTTAATTGAAGTTATTTTGGAATGTATTTTAGATTGTGTTTTGAATGTTATGTAATTAGTTGATTACTTGATTTGATTATGTAAAGATTAATTTATATATGTTTTATATGTAATGGATTGTTAAAAAAAACAGCACAAAAATGGTTGCCGATGGGCTCAAATACAAAAGTTGCTGTTAAAGGGTAATTTTACAGTGTAATTCGGTTCATATTTGAAAATAAATAATTAAATCAATTTTACTTATTAATATTTATTGCACCAATTAATACAAACTCTTAAAAAGTAAATGATATTTTATTTTACACCACAATAGGTATCTTTGCTGCAAATATAATAGCGGCAAATTTTTTGTTCTATAAGTTGCTGAATATACTTGGAAATGTCACCGGTTACCAGTATGTCATCAACACGAGAACATCATAGGCTGTTTTTATGTATACTCTAACAGGGACTAATCACTAAACCAATATCATTTTGTCCAGATTGGAATGACTTATTCACTCATAATTCCCTTTATTAAGTTTTATATTGTACGTTCATGAACAGCACCCGGTGACTTGTTTATGTCTAATTGAAATCTAGTGGGATTTTATGGATAGACGCATACTAAATTATCTTGGACCGTGAATGTGAACTTGATAATATTCCCCAACAAAGAATTGGGTAATTTTCCCCAACAAATTTATATATCTTGAAAATGTAAATAGTCATTTACATATTGTCTTGGAGGCTATAAATACCCATATCAGAATCAGAAAAGCCAACTTAACCCATTCAAATGAACTAATTTACACGTCTCAAAAGCCGGAAGAGAAAAAGTATCTACCTCAAAAAAAAAAGAGCTTTTATTTGTTTTTACACCACAGAGTCTTTGACTAGTTTTGGAGTTAATTCTTTAAGGAAAAAAAAAATTAAGTTGTCATTTAAACATTTACGGAGATAACGTATATGTAATATGTGTACTAAAAATATAATTTAAATATAGTTTATTAAAATTATACAAAATCAAAGAGTGTAATTATTTATCTTTTTAATTGTTCCTAATTATAAGATGGTGCATTTTAATATGTATAATATATTCGTTTTTATTTAAATTCAATAAATTGTTTTTTTATTTACAAAAATTATTTATCAGGAACCAATATATATTATAAGTCTTATATTCACTAAAAAAATTATTACCTTTTGATGGAGCTTGTGCATTCGATCACATCCATATAAAAAAATTTCTGGACTGTACAAATTTTTTTTAAGGCCAGAAACCTAAAGAAAACGAAAAACAGGCGACAACAAATCGAACAAGCGGCAAACACAAACAAGTAACAAAACCACCAAACAACACACATGCTGCTAAACAGCACGAACCAAGACAAAGCATGCAAGACAGCCACCAAACGAGCCTGCCAGAACCCAGAAAAGCTAAATATCTAGCACAACGCTTCGGATGTGCAGAACCTTTCAGTGATTGTGGCTGGTGACTTCACTTCAGACCCAACTACACTACTAGAAAAATGGTGTTTTATGATGGTTAAAAACCGTCATAAACGTTATTTTATGACGGTTTAAAACCATCAACGAATACAGCGGCAAGAGCCAATTAATAATGGTTTATATTTATGATGGTTTTTAATGTCATAACTTCTTGACTGTTTTTACCCGTCAGTAAATTATGACGATTAAAAACCATCATAAATCTTGAAACGTTTTTAAAAAAATATTAATTTTCATTGGATATATATCCACTGAAAATTAATTTTTAAAATTTGAATAAATCATCAAATATAAAAATACAACTCAATGATCTTTCATAATTACGCAAATCAATAAAATTGAATATAAACACATTTTATTAATAAAATAAAATAATTACATTATCTAATACAATGAAGTATATACTTCATTTACAAGAATACAAAATAATTACATTATCAAATACAATGAAGTATATACTCCATTTACAATAATATATATGCATGTATCCCAAAAATTAACTATATCTACCATCTCTAAAAGAAAAAAAAATGTAGAAATAGGAGAGAAAATAATCTTAAGAATTTCTTCACTTCAAATGTCCTGCAAAACAAATATAAAAGTAAAAAGAAAAAAAAATGTTCATAAGGTCAATAAAACATCTACATACTTCAAAGTTAAAATTTAATTTACTACAAACAAGAACTATACCAATTGGAAATAATGTGAGTGGACAAACCTTTATCATGATTTTTTTTTTAAATCCTCTTATTTTTATATCTCAACTAGGCCAATCAAACAAAAAATAAATAAAAATTATTACATAACTCAATTTTTTTAAAACCAAATTAACATCTTACGGAATCAAAGTTTGCACAATAATATAAATTTAAATTAGTGAAAAGAGAAAATAAAATGATTGAATATAACAAAAATGTAAAAGAAAGAAAGGAAAAAAAAAACAAACCTGGACCAAAGAATTAAGAAGAAAACAAATAAGAAGAAACCAAAGAAGAAGAGGACAAAAAACTAAGAAGATGAAGAAGAAGGTGAGAGAAAAAAAAATTGATTAGAGATGAGAAAGAGGGTGCACGACCAAACAACTCCAAAAGCACAAAATGTTGAAAAATTATAAATTAGGGTTGTGACTTGGGTGACTTGTAGAAACCTAATAGTAATAGTGAGACCCATTTTGTTTCCCTCTTACATTTTTTAACTTTTTATTTTCCCTCTTTTATTTCTAAATTACTTATTAACCTTTTAGCTTCCCTCCTTCAATTTTAAATTACTTTTTAACATTTTATTTTCCCTCATTCAATTTTAGATTACTTTTTAACTTTTTAATATAACATTTTTTAAAGGCTTATTATAATATTCTTTAACTCTACATAATCAATTTGTAATACAAATTTTTATTTTTCTGTTATATTATAACTTTGAAAATTGATTCAATAATATAATTATAAAATAAGGTTTATAACTATGATATAATATAACATATCTAAAATGCTATGACTTTAAATTTGAATAAAATATTTAATAATATCTTATAGAATTTACAAAATTTATAAAAGAATAATACAATTATTTATAGTTAAATATAATTTGAAATATTAAGTAATGAATTAAATATTAATATTTTTAATTATAATATTTATATATATATATATTAAAAATAAATGGATAAGACATTTTTATACGATTAACCGATTATTGGGTTATAATGGTTAAAAATCTTCACTCACTATTGACATTTTGTTTTTTCTTATAACGGTTTTTAAAAACCATCATAATGTCAAGATAGTTTTTAAAAACCGTCATAATGTTATGACGGTTTTTACATTATAACATTATGATGTTTTTTACATTATGATGGTTTTTAAAAACCATCTTGATGTGGTAATAGATTTCAAAAAAGTGTCATAACATTACGATGGTTTTCAAAAACCATCATAACGTTGCGATGGTTTTTAAAAAGCGTCAGAAGTTATGACGCTTTTTAAAGCCATCATTTTGTTGTGTCATAAATCATCATTTTTGTGATGGTTCCGGAATTATCAGGTTGGTGATAGTCTTAATACTGGATACTGGCATGGTTTTGTAGTCTAACTTTCTTGTTTAAAACTGTTGATTTATCTAAGATTCTAAACCTTAAAACTCATAATAACAGTTTCTCCTCCCATTTGGAGTTGATATCGTGACTTAAGATTTGTGAAGTATATGACATGTTTTAAGTTGAAATAGACAGCCATTTTCCATCTAGGTATTGGAAAGTGACCTTCCAAGTTCCATGATATAAAAATGAGGCCAACTTCTTCCTTTTAAATTTCTAGGACATCTCTGATCAATCTCTAAAATTTTCTTCATTTTAGAGAATGGAAATGGAACTATTCCAACCATTCTCCTTTTTACTATCTTTAAATAATAAAATATTATTATTTTACTTTATAAATTATTTTTCAAACTTTCTATAATAAAATTGTTCTTTTAATTATTTTAGTTAATAATTTTCCACTTAATTGATCCACACCCCAAATTTTCTATTTTATTTATAATTAGTCACACCTAAATATTTTTAAATCTAATGATTTTGATCTAATTTTTTTAACATTTAAATTCTTTTAAGTTTCATCTAATTTGTCACCTAATTTGTTAGAACTTTTAAATTTCAATATTATTTTTATTTCGATGTTATTTTTATTGGTTTTATTTTATTTTTCAATGTAATTGTTTTTGTTAATTTTCTATTGGTTGTAATATTTTAATGATTTAATTTGAAGATGTTAATGATCTTATTTTGTATTACTAAATTATTTAGAGTTAATTATTATCTTAAATATTTAAATATTAATTACATATAAAAATTGATGCTTTGAAAATTTATTTCGCATATTCGCACATCATTATCCTATAAATTTATCACCGGAGTCCATCAAAAAAATGAGATTAATAAGGGAGTTTAAAATCAACTAACGCATCAAATAACACCTGTATTAGATGTCATACGTCGATATATAAAGGAAAAAAAATCCCCAAAATCTCATAACCCTAAAAACGAAAGATCACTCATCAACGTGAAAATCAGAAACGATTCTACGGGGACGATGCGAACGGCAATGGCGGTGGTGAAGCTAGCATGTTCAGGGAATTGATGGATAGGTAATGGATGTTTGTCTGGCTTTAAATCTTGTAGATTATTTATTTTATTTTGAAATGGATAACTACATTGGCTATAAGAAGAAGTTGATACGACTTCGAATCAAGAAGAAGTTACCAAACTCCGCTCTAATGATTTCACCTATATCTATTCCTCTCAACTCTCACCTTGAAATCAGTTTCAAAAATGCATCTCCCTTTCTTTGTTCGAGTTGTAGATTTTATTTTGGTTAAAGGTCAGCTCTCTCTCCTGCAATTCTCTAGTGTCAATTCTTGATTCCTCATTTGATTCTCAATTTCTCTCCAAGACAAATTTTAAGGTTTTTATTTTTATTTTTATTTTTTTGGTAATGTTTGGTTTGATTTCTTTTTAGATTGTTTTACATTCATGAAAATAGATTCGCTAGGTGGGTTTATGGTTGTAGTCGGAGGAGGAAATAAAAAAAAATAAAGCTGTTTGTTAAAGCACTACTACTAAAGTTGTACGTGGTTTAACGAATTTCTGTGTGGGTTTGATCTTCTTACTTGATTTTAATTATTTTTTATTTTTAAGTTTATTTTTTGTTAAAATTTGATGTTCATGTCAGATAATTCATAATTGTGCTTCTTGTTACGTTGTTCTATTGTTAGAAATATGACTATTAGTTTTGTTTCTAGACATTGTAACAAATTAAAGTAGCATATAATGCTGCTCGTTTTGCCCATTCTTTGAATAGTTCAAATTATTGGTTTGATAATTACTGTTTGCGGAAATTTTAATTTTTAGTTGTTCTACTGATGAAGTTTATTCACAGGGCATAAGTACACCAGGGAGGGATCAAACAAGTTGCCATTGATTAATGTATAACACTCAAATTATGTATTTTTTATTTATTAATTTTTAACATATACCGTATCTTAGAATGAGCGTTGCGGTAGATAAAACACAATGCCTTAAACATTTAGGGAGTGTATTGGATTGAGATTTTAATGGATAATTTTTGGGTATAAAGATTTTATAGATTTTATGGATTTTAAAGACTATTAGAGTATCTCCAATGGTAATGTGGCTTGCATTTGAAAAATTGGTGATATGTCAACATTGTCAAGCCAATTGCTTCTTATGTGGCATGTAATTAAACTTGATAGACATCCAAATGAAAAAGTGGTCTCCTATGCTTCACTTGCAAAATAAATGTTTTTAATGACATGTCAATTTATTATTGGTCTCCTTAACAAGATGGTTGTCCAACAGACCGTCTGAAACCAGATAATCATGTTGACAGCCTCTAAAAGAAAAGTTGCAACTTCAGCTAGAAGTTGTACTAGAAAGATTGCATTGGAGATGAATTTTTTAACAAAGTGGATGTCCATCCTACGTGTCATCTAATTTTTTCACAACCCACATTAGCATTGTAGATGCTCTTAGGATTATATGGTATAGACTTATAGGATTCTGAAAGAGTCTTTGGACTATTAGGATTATCTAGACTTTATTCCAAAACTTTTTGGATTTTTTTAAACATGAGCCCTATAAATTTACTAACTAAATTACATGCTTGAGTTGAGAAACCCAATCCAGCTAGCTGGCCTGAATTGAAAAAACCCAAACAAAATGACGCTCAAACCTATTTTAGTTGGTAGTAGTAGTCTTCGCTTATAATATCACTCCAATCTCTCCCTCAACTCTCAATCAGTCTATTACACCAAACCTTCTTTATCACCAAACTTTTATTTATTTATTTATCTTTTAAACAAGAAACAATGATAAAGTAATAAAAGATTTTCTAGAAGACAATTTTTTTTTTTTGAAACTGCAGAATTTTATTGAAGAAAAATAGAGCAACGGGAAACAAATCCAAAGACTCAAACGAAGCAAAACAGAAAGGAGAAAGCACCAAAGAAGACACCCAGACAAAAACAAGATTAGAAAAAACCAACAAACAAAAGCTAGTTTAAATCACTCCATTCGAGTCTGTCCCCACCACGGCTAGAGTCGTTCTTAGCTAAACAATCCGCAAACGAATTTAAAACTCTCGGCACGAACTTGATCTGAAGGCCATCAAAAGCCCGAAGGAATTGTCTGATATCATACACCAAATTAACCAAAATAAGGCTCCCAAAATCTTCGCCATTGCACCAAGACACCACCGATTTCGAGTCGCTGTAGATTGTGATATGGCGACCCTGTAAAAACTGAATGTCAACTACCAGCTTGCACGCTCTATGAATGGCAAGAATTTCAGCAGATGTAGTGTCTGTAACCCCCACAAAGAAAGAGAATAAACATAAAATCTTGCTGGAGAAGTCCCGAAGAACGCCACCGATACCAGCGTCGCCTGGGTTGCCTCTAGACGATCCATCCACAGTTGAAACTCAAAGATGGACCCGAAGGAGGAATCCATTCACAGACCCTTTTGGCCTTGACAGAGCACGAATCCACACATCTCTCACTTATGTCTAGAATGAGCAACGATAAATCCATTTCAGAGCCTTTGCCATGATTCTTGAACCAAAGAGCCATACGAAATTTGATCATATCCAAAGCCTTACTTATGATTGCAATGCTGCCGCGGAAGACCACCTCGTTTCGACACTCCCATATCGTCCATAAAACAGCAAAAAAAACAGAGTGTTCCAAGCTCTCTTCCTCGGGCCCGAAGGATACATCGGATTCCAACCCAGCAGCCAGTCCTTTACTGTCGAAGGAGAACAAACACTAACATCCCACCAGCCCATACAGGTTCTCCATAACTCGCTGGACCAGTCACAGAGAAGGAACATATGGTCAATCGATTCATTCTCTCCTTCACACAACGGGTAGCCCGAACTGGCCGCATGAGCCATGCCAAACTTAAGCAACACCTCTCTAACCAAAGTCCTTCCTTTCGCCAATTGCCAAGCAAAAATCTTCAACTTTCGGAGGACACAAACCCTGCCAAATGAAGTCATACAAAAGATCAACCAGTCTCACTATTGTCTTCCAGACACTTCCTAAAAGAGCTCACGGAGAAGAGACCGTTTGTAGTGTAAGACCAAGCCATAGCATCCGGAATGCTATTTCTTAAGTGAAAACTATCCAAAACTAGCTGGAAGCAATTCCACTGATCTATCTCCCAATTAAACAAAGGTCTTCGTAAAAGCATCTTCCAAACCCACACGGAATTCTCCCAACTGCCATACTCATTGATCACTCCTGACTTATTTGAAGCCAGAGTACAGATTCTCAGGAAAAGCACGCATAAAGGGCTCTGAATCCCAAATAACATCCTGCCATAACCGAATCCTCTCACCATTCCCAACCACCACCTGAAAACCCGTTTTTACGATGTTACCAGCTCTATGCTCTTCATTGAACATCCGACTGATGTTCTTCACAAAATGCGAACCCGCCCTTAACTTCTCACAATTCCACCGCAAAGGATTGTTGCCCAGACCGTACTTGCCACAAAGAACCTTCTTCCAAAGGGAAGACTCATCTCTCCCAAATCTCCATAGCCACTTGGCCATCAAGCTCAAACCTTTATTCCTTATTCTCCCAACACCAAGACCCCCGAACTTTTTCTGATTGCAAATGGACCCCCAATCCACCGAGTGAATTTTCTTTTTCAGGAGACTATCATTCTAGAAGAAATCTCTTTGAAGCTTTTCCAATTTCTTTGCCACTACCGCTGGAATAGAGAAAACTGTCATAAAATAAGACGGTAGACTTGAGAGCACAGCTTTGATAAGAACCAGACGACCCCCTTTGGAGATAAAAGCTCTTTTCCATGGAGCAAGCCTTTGCTCCACCATCTGGACGACAGGATTCCAAAAGGCCTCCCTACTGCTATTCCCTCCGAGAGGAAGACCCAAGTAAGAGACTGGAAGTGACGACGAAACGCATCGAAAAGCAGCCGCCCAATTCTCCTCGTCTGTTCTTTTCTTGCCCACTCTAATAAGGCAAGATTTATGGAAATTTATCTTTAATCCAGAAACTAGTTCAAAACACCTAAGAATTCTTTTCGCATTCTTTAGAAATTCCAAATTAGGAGCTAAAAACAATATCGTGTCGTCAGCAAACTACAAGTGCCCACGCCCCTGATAAGATCCAACTCTTTTTCTTGAACAAACATACCACTTAGGACCTCCACAACCATGTTGAAGAGGAAAGGAGACAATAGATCGCCTTGACGCAACCCCTTCTCAATAGGAAATTGCTCCGTGGGACAACTGTTAACTAAAACAGACATTGAGGGGGATGAAACACACCATTTTATCCACTCATGCCATTTCTCCCCAAAACCCATCCTATCCAGGACTTCAAGCAAAAAAATGTGATCCACACTGTCGTAGGCCTTCTCGAAATCCAGCTTAACCAAAATGCCCCATGTTCCGTCTTTCTTCCAAGAATGAATAACTTCCTCAGCAATTACAAAGTTGTCAACAATCTGTCGATCCCTCACAAAAGCCATTTGGGTAGGACCGATCACAGAGTTCATAACTACCTTGAGCCTATTGGATAGAACCTTTGCCAACACTTTATACAGAGAACCAACCTAGACTAATAGGCCTGTAATCTTTAATGGAAACTGGATTCTAGATTTTCGGAATCAAAGCTATGAAAGTTCTATTCAGATCTTTTATCACCGACCCATCCTCATGAAAGGCTTTCATAAGAAGCATGAAATCATCTTTAATCCATTCCCAATTTGCCTTGACAGAATTCAGATTGAGACCGTCGGGACTCGGAGCCTTATTTCCATCATAGTCACATAACGCCTTCCAAACTTCCTCATCTGAAAATTTCACCTCAAGATCAATTCTCTCCCTCTCCGAAATCTTTTTGATAGGTAGATCATCCCATCTAGGTCTTGGTGTCACCTCCTTCCTGAAATGGTCCTTGAAAAAAGTAAAAACACCCTCTCTAACTTAAACCGGACCACTGCATGACCTTCATGAAATGAACAAATTGAAAACACAAATTGGCAATCTCTCAATTACCCATATCTGATATCTCTGAAAAATTACTTTCATGATATACACCTAAATACTTAACACTTCAAAAAATAAAGAATACATAACCCAGATAAAAATGTTTTATATTCCTTAACTTCAACCATTATTTCACTAACCAGTATGTTCTATAAAAAAGGCTTTTCTAGCACAAATAACTTTGAAATTCACAATCAAGTTTGATCCAACACTATAGAATATTGGATTTACAAATATCTGATACTACACAAATATGATTTACAAAATCATATTTTACAACAGGAACCACTGCAAAATTCTCAGATTCCTCATCCTAGAAGACTACAACGTTCCATCAATTAATCCAAGGATCTAACCACATCTTCTCAAACTTTTTGTTCAATGGTTCGGCACATAGAATATTGCATGATTCCTTCTCTTCCTAATAAATATTTATTTAGGCATTTAGTATCTTGTATCCTCCTGGCATCTACAAGTAAACAATGTACATGGACAGACACAAAGACATACGGTATGGATCACCTATTGCGCAACAAACTAGTGACACTGAAGCATCCCTTGTTGATTTTCAATTAATCTGTTTCCATCTCGAATTTATATCAGTTAATCTGTTCCCAACTCAAATCTATATGCCGCTGATCTGGTTGCACGGGACTAAAAACAGCAATCATCAGCAAATCAGAAAATCAATTCCAGTCTCTATAAATATACACAACCAACTCCTACCAGTATTCAACCCACTACCAAGAAATGTTGTTCTTCTCATATAACCAAAAGCTTATACTAATCTATACATACTCATTGAAGATGCGTGTAATGCTTAGATACAAATCACAAATATCAGCTCAATTTTAGGATAATCTTGCTATGACCCCAAAAATTGAAAACAAGAAACAATGATAAAGTAATAACAGATTTTCTAGAAAACAATTGAAAACACAAATCGGCAAATCTCTCAATTACCCATATCTGATATCTCCCACAGAACCCCAAAGCCAAGTCATTGACTCGTCCCCAAAAAGACCCATTAAGAGAAGTTGATGTGGCCCAATGGTTCAATGCAGTGAGCAGCAGCACACTTGAAACCCCTGATGGCAGATCAAAATAAAATTCTGACCTCACAATACCTCATAGGAAAAACCTACAAGGGAAGACTTCGATCTGAAATATATGGAATGACACCTGATGCTCCTATGAAGGCACCCAATAAGTGCACAAATCTGGAGGAACGCAATGCTTCATTGGCTTGAAAACGTCATGCCAAAGGTAGAGCCAATATGGGAGAGGATGTTGGTGGGATGGTGTGGTTGAGGTCACTTGTGGTGCACCTCTGAGAGAGATTTCGAGCACTCAACAGAAGGAGAAACTTCAAACTCTTTTTATATCTCTCTATATTTTCTTACACCACTCCACACTTTTACAATACAATCTTCTTTCCTTTATATATGGAAATGAGATGAGAAAAACACAAACAAAATAAATTCAAACAATGAAACAAAGTCAAAGATAAGCTTCAATTGTTTGGTGGTGGTAGTTGGGGGTTGGCATGAAGGTGGCAGCTGGATGGTGACAGCTGGAAGTCAGAATTTGTTGGCTTCCAGAATGAAGGTGGTCAAGTTTAATTTTCAACATCCCCCCTTAAACTTGACTCTCCATTTTTTGTCATACCAAGCATTGTCTTTAGTTTTGAAAACACATCGTGTTTGAGAGGCTTGGTGAATATATCAGCAGCTTGATCATATGTCCTGCAAGAGACTAGTTCCACCTCTTTATTCTTCACAAGCTCTCTGATGAAATGATACCTCGTATCAAGATGTTTGCTCATTTCATGGAATACTGGATTCTTTGCTAGCGCAATCGCTGACTGATTGTCGATGTAGACCTCTGTGGAATTTACTTGTGGAAATCCCAAGTACTGTAACACATTCCTGATCCAGATACCATGACAAACAGCTGAGCAAGCAGCAATGTACTTCAGCTTCACATGATGACAGTGTCACAATGGCTTGCTTTTTGGATGACCATGTGAACGCTGCATCTCCCATAAAAAACTGTAAAACCTGTCGTGCTTTTACGTTCATCCAGATCTCTTCCCCAATCACTATTTGAATAGCCAATCAACCTGCAATCTTCAGTTTTGGTATACAATATACCATCATCAACAGTACCTTTTATGTACCCGAGTATCCTCTTTGCTGCATTCAGGTGAGACTGATCAGGAGTTTCCATGTATCTGCTGACTAGTCCAACTCCATAGAGTATATCTGGCCTAGTACACGTCAAGTATCTCAGGCTTCCAACCAAGCTCTTGAAATAGGTTGGATCAATATCTCCTCTTTCATTCTTTCTTAACTTTATTCATGTTTCTACTGGAGTTGTGACAGGATTGTATTTTTCCATACCAAATCTTTTCAGAATTTCTTTTGCATAGATACTCTGAGAGATGAAGATACCTTTTTCGTTTTGCACAACTTCGATGCCGAGAAAATGAGCCATTAGACTAATGTCAGTCATCTCAAATTCTGTCACCATTCTCCATTTGAAATCTTCAAACATGGATGGATTGTTGCTGGTGAAGATCAAGTCATCAACATATAGACATGCATATAATAAGCTTTCGTCAGTCTCCCTTTTCATGTATAGTGCATGCTCATACAGACATTTCTCAAATCCGCTCTCTTGGAAGTAATCATCAATCCTCATGTTCCATGCGCGAGGTGCTTGCTTCAAACCATATAGAGCTTTCTTCAGCCTGCACACTTTATCTGCTCTGCCTTTCTTCACATATCCAGGTGATTGTTCCACATAGATTTCTTCTTCAAGAAAGCCATTCAGGAATGCTGACTTTACATCAAATTGGTAAATTTTCCAACTTTTATGGGTTGCCAATGATATCAGCAATCTGATGGTTTCTAGTCCGGCAACTGGGGCAAAGACTTCTCCGTAATCAACTTCCTTCCTTTTGTTCATAGCCTTTTACTACAAGTCCTGCCTTGTATCTCTGGAATTCTCCTTTCGCATCTCTTTTGGTCTTGTAGACCCATTTCACGCCGATAGTTTTCCAACCTTTTGGAAGAGTAGTCAACTCCCATGTCTTGTTCTTTTCAATGGATCGAATCTCTTCATCCATTACACTTCTCAAATTTTCCTTTTGGTTAGCCTCTTCAAAGCTAACTGAATCACTTGTCATCAGCAGATAATACAGAGTAATATCTTCTTCAACTTGTTCTGTATTTTCATACAAATCTTCTAGGCTACGTGTCCCTCTGGGCCTCATATCTGAAAAATCACGATCAATTTGTAATGGAGTATCATACCTTTGTGGTGAAGGGGAACCACTGTTGAGGAGTCTACTGATCTCTGGGTATTTGTGGCCCTCTAGCCACTTCTCTTGTCTCTTTTGCAGGTATCAACTCTGAACTTTTAGAAGCTTAGGTCTGATCCCAATTCCTGGATTCATTTTCTTCAAAAATGACATCTTTGCTGAAGATTACTTTCTTGGTGACAGGGTTGTATAGTCGGTAACCCATTGTTTTTGTCACCGTATCCAACAAGGATACACTTTTCTCCTTTATCTTCAAGCTTGGTTCTTCTCGCTTCTGGGACCTTGATGTAGGCAATGGAGCCAAAAACTCTATGGTGACTCACACTTGGTTTGTGAGTGCTCCATGCTTCTTACGCTGTCTTTGTATCTAGACTCTTTGTAGGACATCTGTTTAGTAGATATATCGCACACAAAACTGCTTCAGCCCAAAAGCTTTTGGGCATGTTTTTATCATTTAACATACTTCTGACCATGTTAAGGATTGTTTGATTCTTCCTTTCAGCTACACCATTTAACTAAGGAGTATAAGCTGGTGTAAACTGATGTCTGATTCCTTGTTGCTTAAGGAATTCCTGGAAAGCACATGTAGTGTATTCTCCACCTTAATTTGATCTCAGTGTTTTGATGTAAAAGCCACTTTGCTTCTCCACAAGAGTTTTAAACTCTTTGAAGTGATCAAATACTTCAGACTTCTTTCTTAGGAAATAGACCCAAGTCTTTCTGCTGTAATCGTCAATGAAGGTAAGGAAGTATTGATTCTGTCCATTTGATACTAGGCGACAATGGACCACACACATTTGTGTGAACGAGCTCTAGTGGCATGGTTGCTTTCCAATTTACCTCCTTTTCGAAGCTATTTATGTGTTGTTTACTGAGAACACAGCTTTCACACATCTCATTTGGGTGATGGATATTTGGCAATCCTTTCACCATCTTCTTACTTCCCAATTGCTTTAAACTTTCAAAGTTGAGATGTCCATACCTTAGATGCCACAACCAATCTTTGTCATTAATGATGGCTGTCAAACACCTTAGGCGTATCATGATGAATTGAGAGAGGAAACATCTTGTTCTTCTTCATCTGGATTCGAGTAACCAGCTTTCCTTGAGCATCTGTGATGGTGAGTTGTATATTTTGAAGGCTAATATGATAACCTTTCTCTAGGAGTTGTCCGAGACTTAGGATGTTTGTCCTCATGTCTGGAACATAATAGACATTGGAGATGAATGCATGATCTCCATTCTTTTGCTTAATCATGACATCTCCTCTTCATTGGATAGGGATTTTTGAGAGATCGCCAAATGAGATTTCTCCATGAACTTTCTCATCAAGTTCTGTGAATAAGTCTTTTCTAGCCAGTCATATGATTGCTGGCTCCAGAATCAAGAAATCAAACATTTTGGTTTTGATATGTTGAGTTGTGTGCCATCAACATCAACGATTCTCCTTCAACTTGCTATTTCTCTGCAAAGTTAAAATTTTCATTTACCTCATTAGGATTACCTCTGCACTCGATGCTATAGTGGCCATATTTGTGGCAGTTATAGCATTGAACATTTCTTTTGTCGATGTTTGGATGGTTGTCATAGCCGTCTCTTCTTCCACGTCATCTTCCTCGTGAGACATAGTTCTGTTGTCCACGTCCTCCTCTATTTGTGTCTCTTCCTTCTTTGCCTCTACCTCTGGTTTCGGTATTTCCAGAACCTATTCCACGAGATCCTCTACCTCGTTCTCTTCCTTGTTGTGAGGTTCCCTCTTGCTCATATCTTTGTCATTGAGGGAGAACTTTGACTGGAGAGCTTGCTCCAATACTTTGTCGTCACTTCTTCTTGTGACTTTCTGCTCATGGGCTTGTAATGAACCCACTAGTTCTTCAACAGACATCGTCTCCAGATCTTTTGTTTCTTCTAGTGCCACAACTATAAAATCAAACTTTGGATCCAATGATCTCAAAATTTTCTCTGAAATTCTCATGTCGATGAGAGTTTCTCCATTTCTTCTTAGCTGATTCGTAACGACCATCAGTCGTGTATAGAACTCAGCAATGGATTCATTAGATTTCATCTGTAGGGATTCGAACTCACCTCGTAGAGTTTGAAGACAGATTTTTTTCACTTTGTCAGCACCTTTGTAGGTCTTGTGAAGAGTGTCCCAGATTTCTTTCGACGACTTAGAGGATGCTATGATCTGGAACGTGGCCTCGTCTATTCCTTGATAGATTACGGACTTTGCTTTACAATCTCTCTTTCGATCGGATTTGAGAGTTGTTGTTTGAGCATCTATCAAGTCTCCTTCAGCTTCTTTGGAGGCAGGTTCTATGTATCCATCCTCCACAATGTCCATGACATCTTGAGAACCTAGTAGAGCTCTTATTTGTATACACCAATTATCATAGTTGTCTTTGGTGAGTTTCGGGATGACAATATTCGCGTTTCTATTGGTCATCGAGACTTGAAATGCTTAGAACACTATTTTATAGTCTGAATTTGTAGAAACCAAGTACACAGTTGCGTCCGGAATGGTCCAAAACATTGGAAACCAGTCTGTGTTTGTCGAAACCCTAGTTTGGAAGCGTTCGAAACGAGCGGTCAAACTTTTGGCAAAAAGTCAACTAAAAGATAACGGAATATTCTTTTTTCTGGACGGAATATTCCAACCTTGTAACGTCGTTAGTGACGCAGCATGCGCCAGCGGATCGGGATCCGGGTCGGGTCACGAGTCGGTCAGATCTCGGGTCGGATCAAGCGAACTGGGTCGAATGTCGAGTCGGTGTCGAGTCGGATCCTGTAAGTCGGGCGAGGAAGACGATCAACGCGTGGCGGCGACGCGCCGGAGGGTGCGGATGCATGTGGCGGCGCGTGCAATCACGCTCCAACTTCAAGAGGCTCGTGCGGCGCCGTTTGAGCTCCGATTTGGGTGAAATTTTCACCGTTGCACTCCTAGCGATGAGTACAACACTCTGGTGTGATCAAAAATCAATTTTGAGCACTTTGATTTCTGGGCCAATTCGGATTTGACCTTTGTTTTCCGAATTTCTGTCTCTTCCGGGCTCTGATACCACTGTTGGTGGGATGGTGTGGTTGAGGTCACTTGTGGTGCATCTTTGAGAGAGATTTTGAGCACTCAAAAGAAGGAGAAACTTCAAACTCTTTTTATATCTCTCTATATTTTCTTACACCAGTCCACACTTTTACAATACAATCTTCATTCCTTTATATAGGGAAATGAGATGAAAAAAACACAAACAAAATAAATTCAAACAATGAAACAAAGTCGAAGATAAGCTTCAATTGTTTGGTGGTGGTAGTTGGGGGTTGGCAAGAGGTGGCAGTTGGATGGTGGCAGCTGGAAGTCTAGAATTTGTTGGCTTCTAGAATGGAGGTGGTCAAGTTTAATTTTCAACAGAGGCAGAAAGACAGGCCATGTCTATGCACTCCCTTATGGGAAGTTTGAACCCTGAGTCCCCTAATAAATCGGATCGCAGCTACTCCAATTCTCCATCACAAGAGGACCATGGACGAGATAAGCGGAGATCAGAAAAGTCTCGCTCGAGGAGAACCGGTCTATGGAAACACTGAATTCACCATAGGGATGGCGAACATGAAGAGAACTCGATCAACGAGGCTCCCCATTTAAGAATGACAGTACGTAGGCATTTAGAACCTAATAAGGAACTGGGTGGCCCAAGTGATGTGATTGTCAAGGATATGGAGAGATTCAATGAGGAGGCCGCTAAAATGAAATTGGGAAGTTAAGGTGCTCTAGCCTGGCAGATGGGTAGCAAGTTCACGGAGAGGATCGCGGATAAGGGCTTCACCACCAGTATGTGGTTTGTGTTATTACTCTAGGACTCTACAACTTTTTTTTCTACAGTTTCATTAGGTCTGAGTTAACTCTAACTTTCAACATTTACAAATAAAAATTGTTTTTCTGTGAAGAAAACTTGTGTTTGAAAATGGTAAGAATTGAAGTTTACCGAACATACAAGTTACAAAAAAAAAAATTAAGAAAAACATTCAATATAAAATTTAACCCATTGGAATAAAATTATTTAATATGAAAATCAATTAAAAAATTACCTAGATACAATTGTAACAATGGTAAGAAGACAAATTTTGTTTGAAAATGGTGAGAAATAGACAAACAAGTTTTGAAAAAGAAATTCAAATAAAAGTAGTTCAATATAAAAATTTAATCAAATACAATTGAATTATTAAAAAAAGGCAAATTGCACTGAACCCCTTGAGGTTTAGAAAAATTACACTTAGATGGAAAGTTTCTTTATTATACACTAACTTCCCCAAAACTTAAATTTGACTTTAAAAATACCTAAAATGCCCCTAGTTATATTATTTTATACTTATTTTTTTTAATCTTTTAGCCAAAAACTTTATAAACTTTAATAAAAATAAAAAAAATAACAAATTTGATTCATTAAAAAATAAATAGTTTAAAAAATTAAATAAATAAATAGTTAAAAAATTAAATAAATAAATATGTTAAAAAATTAAATAAATAAATAATTTAAAAGATCAAATAAATAAATAGTTTCAAAAACAAAATAAATGAAAAAAATTAAAACATTATTTTTTTTAAGGTTGCCCATTAATAGGGACAAGAAAAACTCTAAATATCCAAACTTATTTATTTTTATTTTCTTAAAATAGTTTTTTCAGAATATTTATTTTTTGATTTTAATGAATCATATTTTTATTTAATTTTTTTTTATTTTTATTAAAGTTTATAAAGTTTTTGGTTAAAAGATAAAAAAATAAAGTATAAAATAATATAGCTAAGGGCATTTTAGGTATTTTTAAAGTCAAATTTAAGTTTTGGGGGTGTTAGTGTATAATAAAGAAACTTTTTCATCTAAGTGTAAAATGTCCAAACCTCAAGGGGTTCAGTGCAATTTGCCTAAAAAAATAATAATTTTTTTTACCTGGATAGAGCTGTAACAATATTGGTAAGAAGACAATTTGTGTTTGAAAATTGTGATAATTGGTGTTTACTGTACATACAAGTTATGAAAAAGAAATTAAGTAAAAAAATTGAAGACAAAATTTTAACCCAATACAATAAAAAAATTTAATATTGAAATCAATTAAAAAAATTACTTAAATAGAGTTGTAACAATGGTGAGAAGACAACTTATATTTGAAAATGGTAAGAACTATTGAAAAGAAATTCAAATAAAATAAGTTAAATAAAAAAATTAATCCAGTACAATAAAATTATTTAATAAAAAACAATAAAAAAAATTACTTGGATAGAGCTGTAACAATGGTGAGAAAGTAATTTTTGTTTGTAAATGTTGAGAGTTAAAGTTAATTCAGACCTGATAGAACTGTAGAAAAAAAAGAGTTGCAAAGTCATAAAGCAACAACATAAACCATATACCTGATATATATATATATATATATATATATATATATATATTAAAGTTGATATTAAATGAAAAAGGGCAATCCAGAAAATTAATTGTTTGTTTGTATTGTAAATAAAATGAAAATGTAGGATATTTATAAATGTTAGATTTTTAATGTAAAATATTTAATACTGTCCACATGGCAACACAAAAACAAAGAGTGTGTTGAGAGAGTGAACATTTATAATTAATATGATAATTGAATTCATGATAATACACATGATTGATTATTGGTTTGCAGGATGCATGTTCCACACTGAAGAAGGTTTAATGAGCTTCAAGCATCCAATGAACAAGATCAAAGCAATGTGCAGAATTGACAGTGAAGGGGTTCTCTATGGTTCCAATTTCAAGGTTGATGTCTACTCAAGAGTCATCAGTATTCCACGTTGTAGGATTAAACTAAGTCAAGCTACCTAGTTAGTAGAGTTGGCTAATAATGTTAGTAGTTGGTAGTTAGTAGAGTTGGCTATTAATGTTAGTAGTTAGTAGTTGTTGAGATGTTGTTTGCGGTTTATGGTTAGGAGTTGTATTTAATGATGGTTTGTCAGGATTACAACCTATATAAAGGTTGATCCAGTTTATTTCAATTAACTCAATTCAATACAAAGTAGTATTTCTACAAATTGATTTTTGTTCACATTTGGCATCAAAGCTTGAGAGCTCGGAGGTGAGTGTGTGAGTGGTAGAGACTGTTAGTGTGAGAGAAACACTATGAGGGAGTGATCTGAGCTAGATTTCAGTTAAGAATCGGATAACCGGAAAAACTCACCGGTGCCGGATTTGAACTAAGAGAGGTTTAGAGGTATTTTTTTTCGGAACCAAACGAAGAAGGTTCAGACGAAAAAAACAACTCAAAAGTTACCGGAGTCCGTCGTCGCCACCACCACCAGCCGCCAATCACCGGCGAGTGGGTTGTCACCACCCAGACCAGAATCTCCAGGAGGTACCGGAGATCAAACCCCAGGTGTCTGGAGTCCAGATCCGACACCATTGACGGTGAAACGAAGGAATTATGTTTCCTAGCAGTATACTATTATAGTAGTATACTATTATAGTAGTATAATAAATATAAAAGACTCAATTTGGTAAGTAGATAAATAAAGAATTTATTTATCTAATTAAATAAGGAAATATTTAATATAATCACAAATACACTATTTGAGTTGGATTAGGAGTCTTGGTATGGAAAATAAATCTTTTTTTGAAAAAGGATTCTTTGTCACCAAGTAAATCCACCTAGAGATAGGATTCTTGCCTACCAAGTAAATCCTCTTTAGGAAAGGATTTGTATACCTATATATATTATTAATTTCGGAATTAATAGTAATAGAAGAAAAAAAAACTTTTTTTTAGAAAAAGAATTTTTTACTCTCTTGCTTTTGAATAAAAAAAATTCAAACTCTAGAACATAGTGAAAATTTCTGCCAAGAGGAAGAGAGAAAGATAGTTCTAAATTCGATAGTGCACTTACAAGCCTTTACATAAAAAGGTTTTGTGCACACTTTCGATTTAGGTTCACGCGAGTTTCAATCATAACGATTGTGAATTCAAAAGTGACCAGAACGATCTTTTTAGGCTCTTGGAGTTTTTGTGATGAACGATCAAGAAAAAAAGATTTCGTTTTTCCATTCTCAGGTACGAAATTCAAAGAATAAGGAGACCACGCTCCTAGGTGATTCACGTTCGTGATCGGATTAGAAGATCTCGCGGATTACCATCGACACTAAGTCAATCGGATCATGCGACAAGATGTATGATATCTTTTGAATATATGTATGTTTAATTAATTAAAGGGTTAAGGTTCAAATATTGGAAAAATTTTAAACTATACTAAATTCGTTTTTAGTCTCACTTCCGCTGTGTTTTTTGTATTTTTTCCCTACAATATTGTCTGCGATGGTTTCTTGCAGAAACATGACATTAATCATCAGATGACAGCCAGATACACTCCTCATCAAAATGGAGTAACTGAGAGGAAGAATAGAACAGTCATGGATATGGTCAGGTGTATGTTGCACTTGAAGAATTTACCCAAAGGTTTTTGGGGTGATGCAGTTGCGTGTGCGTTCTATTTGTTGAACAGATGCTCTACTATAAGTGTTCTTGGAAAAACTCCAAAGGAAGCTTGGACTCGACGCAAACCCAGTATTGGACATCTACTAGTGTTCGGTTGTATTTGTTATGCTCATGTACTTGATGTTTTGAGGAAGAAGCTTGATGATAAGGCAGAGAAGTGTATTTTCCTCAGCTACAGTCAGATGACAAAAGGATACAAGCTGTATAATCCAGTATCCGGGAAGGTAATTGTCAGTCGAGACGTTACCTTTGATGAGCAAGATTGTTGGGATTGGACCCGTGTAAGGGGAGCTATTCAGATGTTAATGTTGATCTGGAAGAGATTGTTCATGAAGAACCTACCCCTATGACACCATCACCTGGTGTGACTCCACATCCAGCAGAATCTTCCAGTAGTCCACATCGCCAACGGGTTTTGCCAGCTCGTTTGCAGGATTGTGTTCTCAGTAATGACGACGACCTAACTGATGAAGAGTTAGTGAATTTTGCACTGTTTACAGATTGTGATCCTATCACATATGAAGATGCTGCTCGAGATGATTGCTAGAGAAAATCAATGGATGAGGAGATAGGTGCAATTGAGAAGAATAACACATGGGAGCTTACTGATTTGCCTCGTGGTAAACAACTCATTGGTGTTAAATGGGTGTATAAGACAAAATACAAGCCAAACGGTGAGGTGGAGCGTTATAAAGCATGTCTGGTTGCAAAAGGCTACAAGCAGAAACCAAGGACTGATTATTTTGAGGTTTTTGCACCAGTTGCCAGACTTGACACCGTTCGCTTGATTGTGTCTCTTGCCGCACAAAAATCGCTGGAGAATCTTCCAGATGGATGTAAAATCGGCATTCTTAAATGGTGAGATAGAGGAAGAAGTCTACATTCACTAGCCGATAGGTTTTGTGAAAATGTGGCAAGAAAAGAAGGTCTACAAATTGAAGAAGGCCTTATATGGGTTGAAGCAGGCACTCAGAGCGTGGTATACACGCATTGACACATACTTTATTCAATATGAGTTTCAGAGATGTCTTTACGAGCACACTCTGTACATCAAGTCAAATCCACAGGGAGATATTCTCATTGTGTGTTTGTATGTTGATGATTTGATTATTACCGGCAATAACCCTGATATGATTGCAGAGTTCAAGAAAGCAATGATTGGTCATTTTGAGATGACAGATTTAGGGTTGATGTCTTACTTCCTCGGCATTGAGGTGAGTCAGACGGATGATGGCATATTCTTATGTCAGAAGAAGTATGTTGGTGATGTATTGAAGAAGTTCAAGATGCAGGGATGTAAGCTAATTCTTACTCCTGTCAAGAAAGATTGAAGTTAAAAGATGTGTCAGGTGAGCTAGTTGATGCTACCATTTTTCGGAAGCTAGTAGGAAGTTTAAGATATTTAACTTCTACTAGATCTGACATTTCATATGAAGTTGGGCTTATCAGCACGTTTATGGATTCTCCGAGGCAATCTCACTTGCAAGCTGACAAGCGTATTTTGCGATATGTGAAAGGTACATTAAATGATGATATATTTTACTCTTCTGCTGATAAGATTGAACTCGTGGGATACACAGATAGCGACTAGGCAGGTTATATGGAAGAGAGGAAAAGTACTTCCGGATATGCATTCCATCTGGGTTCAGGAGTATTTTCTTGGTCATCGAAAAAGTAGCAGGTGGTTGCTTTATCGACTACAGAAACCAAGTATATTGCAGTTGCTAGTGGCACTACACAGGCTGTGTGGCTGCGTCGTATGCTTTGTGACTTGAAGCATCAACATGATGCTCCTACATTGATCTACTGCGATAACAAGTCTACCATTTCAGTGACAAAGAATCCAGTTTTTCATGGTATGAGCAAACACATTGACATCAAGTTTCATTTCATTCGAGACTTGGTGAAGGACAACGAGATTGTGATAGAGTACTGCCGTTCCGAGGAGCAGGTTGCAGACATATTTACAAAGCCGTTTAAAGTTGATTCATTTCTAAAACTGAAGAAAACTTTAGGCATGATGAGTTATGGAAAACTTGGTTTAAGGGGGGCTATGTATGATTAAACCAAGTCAAGCTACCTAGTTAGTAGAGTTGGCTAATAATGTTAGTAGTTGGTAGTTGGTAGTTAGTAGAGTTGGCTATTAATGTTAGTAGTTAGTAGTTGTTGAGATGTTGTTTTTGGTTTATGGTTAGGAGTTGTATTTAATGATGGTTTGTCAGGATTACAACCTATATAAAGGTTGATCCAGATTATTTAATTAACTCAATTCAATACAAAGTAGTATTTCTATAAATTGATTGTTGTTCACACACGTGTGGGCAGTGAAGCCGATTGGACTCATTGGGATTCACATTAGCTTACAATTTTTGCTCTCTCATCTCAAATCAAACCGCTCTTGTTACAAGTCTCTTTAATTGTTCTTTCCTGTTTTACTACTTTCTGTTCTGTAAATATTAATGTGCCAAGTCAGTTTAAATCTTTCAAATAGTATTTTTTTGATTCTAAGGTTAGAAGAGAAATAAAAATGAGGAAATCAAGTGAGGTTCTAAATTCTCATTCACACCAAATACAACCTTTTTTTTTTTTTTTTCTGTATCTATCTATCCACCAACAGTTCACCTCTTATGCTCATTATCTAATTTAATTCTTTGAGTAAATAACATGGGACCTCCTTTACGTTTGCTTTTTTACAAACTTCGTTACATGTGAAAATTAATTTTACCTGGCATACACTTGCCTCCTTTGCCATTCGTTTTTTCTCCGTAAAAATATCTTGTTTGAATCCTCTTATAGCTTGACCTTTTATTATTTCATTTTGCTAATTTTAGTTACACTTTAGCAACAAAAAAAATAAAGACATCAAAATTCCCTTGATTAAGATTTATTTCTTTTTTTCTCGATTATTGGTAAATGTTTTATTTAGACTAACGTAGTAACGTACTTCCAAAAACATTCCAGAAAAAAAAAGTAGGACAAAAAAGAATCAAAAATCATAAAAATAGCATGTAGACATCCACCTTAATAAATTTCATCTGAAAACAAACATGGGAGCTTGTACAAAAATAATTAGGATATGCAATTTAAGAACAATTAAAAATATTAAGAAATGATCTAGAAAATTGAAAATTAATGTGAAGATGGGAGTTTACAAATTCTAATTAATTAGACATTTCTTTGAACTCCACAAGGCAATAAGCGTTTTCTTGTGCTCTTTTCAGTGAAAAAAGTATAATCATGCACACTAATTCAATAAATTAAAAACAATTAAAAACGAAAAAGGAAAAAATGATTCAAAATACAGATGATGCAACAACAAACACCTAGTAAAGTATATCAGCTAATCCAAAGTCCATGTTAGTCATAACTCATAAGGCACCGTTTTGGTTGCCAAAGTCCTTGTTAGTTGATGTGAGTCAGTAGCAGGGAATCAATTCCTTGAGGGAGTATTTTAATTACATATGAGTATCGTAGGGAATCATTTCCCATAGTACAGCAGCCTGAGTTCTTGTTACAGATTGTAAGATTTAAGGGAAAACATGAATGCGAATTCTCTTATGGTTGGCAAATTATTCTTCTCTAACTAATTATATATCTCTCTCTCTCTCTCTCTCTCTCTCTCTCTCTCTCTCACCTTATCTTCTACTCTGTTCTTCACATTTCCAGTTTGCTCTTTCAACCTGCACACAAAAATCACAAGTAAATTGGTCAGCAAATTCACAAATTTAACACAGAATTTTCTAGTTGTTACAATTGGTATTAAATGTAGTGTAATTTTGTAGCTTTGATTATCTAATCGTCGAGCAAGACGATCACAAATTTACAACCCAGTTTGGTAAATCGATGGCCGATCGATTCTTTTCAAATGAAATGCCTGACTTTGTACCGGAAACTTCCACTACCAACAGCACACTCTCAGACACCCCTAAAAAACTCAGCTTTCGCTATCCAACAGAAAACACTTACTCTCTCCACAACATGACTCACTTGTCTTTTAACCCACTTTTGTTTTCTCATCGAGTGATTGTGATTTCTGCTTCTTCTTCTTTTATTCTTTTACATACTACACGGGTGCTCTTGGGACTGCTTACTTGGTCTTTAAAGCTTATCAATTTACCCAGGTTTAAACTCATCTTAAAGTGTGCTCTCACATCGTCAAGGTTGTGATTCTGCTTCTACTGATTCTGGGTACTCTCTCTTTCTCTCTAGTAACTGCTTTACACTTGTATACATGTTTCATGTTTGAATCACTTAGTGAAGATGGTGCCTTTTTTTCAAATCAGATTGTTGAATCGGTTGTCAAATATTCTGAATGTGCAATTTTTATTATTTGAGGATTCTTATATATGTTTCTAGATTGCTTGCAATTGTGTCTGGTTGTAATGATTTACTCTTGAGTTGCAGATTTTGTCTTACTGTTTTTCTGTGAAGATAAGTAAATGGGATCCTTAAGGTTTCTTTATTTGTCGGTGTGTTATCGGTGATTGTTTTAGAACTGTAGACCCAATTGCAGAATCAGAAATAACTTACCACACAGCAGTAGGAGACTGGAGACTACTTATCAATTTGTTATTTTTTTTGAAGAAAAGAAAGAGACTAACTGAGCTTAGGTTGTTATTTGATATGTGGGATTGTGAACCTGACTCTGCTTTTAAGTGCTAGCTTGCACACCAATTGAAATGTATTAGTCTGACTTTGTTATGTTTCCTCTGTTATGCACGGATGTAGACGTGTGACATTTATATGTGGGAGGGCTGGGGTTTGTGCTCTTGGTGCTGTCCTGGCAAAGCATGCTGGTGACGAAAGACAACTCAATCGCTTCTTAGTACAGTTTAGGAGGTAGTTGATTGGATTTATAATTACAATCATTATAATATTGTGCTCCTTATAAGTTGAATTATATTTGTTTGCATTAATTTTATAGATTTGATTTTGCTCTTAAAAGCAGATCAAACTTCCAAGTGATTTGCCAAATGAGTTGTTGTATGGTAGAGTGGGGTTCTTATCGGCGTGCACATTCTTAAACAAGCATATTGGGGACAACACAATATCTGCTACCCGCATGGTAAAGTAATTTTACTCTTTTTTCATCCAAGTTTATTTTCATAAGAGGATCAGCAATTGTCTGATTGATTGGATTTAATGTTTGTCCAGAGAGCAGTTGTGGATGAAATCGTTAAAGATGACAGACGATTGGCGAACAAGGTAAGATGTCCATTGATGTATGAACGGCATGGATAGAAGTATTGGGGTGCTGACCATGGGCTGGCTGGAATTATGCATGTTTTAATGGACATGAAATTGAAACCTGATGAGGTTGAAGATGTCAAGGGTACACTTCAGCACATGATAAAGAATCATTTTCCCAGTGGAAACTATCCTTTAAGTGAAGGAAGTGAATCAGACCCGCCTGTGCATTGGTGCCATGGTGCTCCTGGGGTCACTCTTACTCTTGTTAAAGCAGCTTAGGTAAGAGGCCCAAACATTTTCAGTACTAACTAATTGGCCAAATCTACTGCATAGGTTTGTTCTCATCTTCGTTTTAAAAAACTGACATGTTAACTGATTGGTAAGCATTGAAATGATTTGCAGTTTTGATTGTTTTCTCTTCGCTCTTTACCAAGTGGTGTGATGTTGCATATCTAAGCAAAATCAGTTGAGGAAGATATTCCATGACAATTGTACTCCGTTTGCTGTTACTAATAGTTAAGCAAATGCTTGTTTCGTCAGCGCATACTTCTGTAAAGGACTTCTATGAGCAGAGCAGTGATAAAACTGTGTAATATTGGAGAAGCCACTTGTATTCAACAGATATCTTTACTTTTCTTTGTTGGTGCTCAATTGATTAAACATGATTTAGCAAAGCTTGCGGTTACATCAACTTTTCTTGATTACATACTTATTAGTCTGTGTGTTAATCCTCCAAGCCTTAATTGTTTAGAATAACATCTTCCTAATCTATATTCAAATTGCCAGGTTTTCAGTGATGAGGAATTTCTGCAAGCAGCTGTGGATGCAGGGGAAGTGGTATGTAAAAAGGGTCTCCTTAAGCGAGTAGGCATCTGTCATTGCATCAGCGGGAACACCTATGTTTTTCTGGCACTCTACTGACTGACTGGTAAAGCAGAGTACTTGTACAGGGCCAAAGCATTAACTTGTTTTCTACTTGATAGAGCACAAAAACTCATCAGAAGGAAAGATGCATGGTGGTGATTGCCCTTATTCTCTATTTGACGGTATCGGTGGAATGGCCTATCTCTTTGTGGACATGATTGAACCATCTAAAGCTAAGTTCCCTGCTTATGAACTTTGAGTTGCTTCCTGTATAAGTTACGTGGAATAGATATGTAAATTTACTTGTGTATAAAAAAGCTGAACTGTAATATATGAAAGAGTTGAACGTTTGGGCGATTTGGCCCCAATTTTCTTGCTTAAATTTTCCCACATAAAACATAAAATGATTCCTATTGGTATATTTGGGTATGGGTTAGACCCATAAGTTGTTCGAAACTTGCAACAAGAAGCACCATAAGTTGTAGAACGATATGTTTTTAACATGTGCCATAAGTTGTAGAATACCTTATTAATTACCAATTCTTAATAGACAACTTGCACATGTATGTTATAGAGTTTCCACAACATGCATTACATGATATGAAAAGCCTTTTTTGTTGTAGTGGCTGAAGATCAAGAATACTAGAGAAGTTGTTGTGTAGTTTTTGTTATATCATAGTAAGTAGCGTTGAAAAAGTGTGAATCCCTTCATGATGGCACTGGTGAAGAATATCTGCTGAAATTGGACCGGGTATGACACAAGCTCTTCGTCCTTCACTGGCTAGGATATATGCTTTGAATATGAATGGTAAAATTCTCTAAGATTTTTTGAACTTTATAATATACTGTTAGAAGATTTGATGAGCAATATATTCTTAGCAGAATTAATGGCATTGATATTATTTTACACTAAGTTTCTGTTATGTATATTTTCCAGTCAAGGAAACATACATGGAGAATTTGGGAGAAATAGAAAGAAAGTAGCAAGAGAGATAGAGAAGATATTCAAGAGAGGAGGATATTTAAAACAATATTCATTCATGATCTTTACTCAAGCAATTCTCAGGCTATTTATAAGCCAATGATGAGAATAGGTCTTACATCACTTAGACTAACAAATAGCAAATGAAAACATACTTCTGATTAGAACAACTTGAAAGCAAACATGAGAAAAAGAACAGAAACACTGTCCTCCATTTTTGGTTTGTTGCAAGCTCTGGTCCGGTTGAATTTTGCATAGATTTATCTTTTATAAATTATTTTAACATTCCTATTGCTAACATTTACTTTTGGAGTTTAAATTTTTATATCATAATTAAGTTTTTTTACTGATAAATAATGTTGATTGATTATTACGGATATGTACTACTAGACAATTTTTATACAGTTTATTTATACAAATGATAAATTCTTAAGTTATCTAGGCTCGAAAACACAGTTTGTTCCAACAATAGGATATGTACTGCTATATTTTTTTTATAAAAAAATCACTTCTTACTTTTTTTTTATTGACAGAGTTCATAACAAAAAATAAATAAATAAATATGTACCATGTATGATCACAGTCCTCTGAAAATTCTTTTTCTATTACTTTGTTATATGATAATGTGAGATTTTGATACTTGAATAGAATTAGGGTTTTTTTTTTAATGAAATGATATAGTTGAAGATATGAGTGTAATTAATGGGTGTATATAGTATAACTTTTATTTTTAATTAAACTAATTTTCCCTTATTGGTAAACTTCTATTGAGATATTTTTGTAATTAAAATTTTTTATTACAATATGGGTGTGCTTATCATATTTATGGGTGTCAATATCGGCACCCTATATTAACCTTAATTTATTTTTCTTAAAAAAATTCAAAACAATATAATTTCCGAAAACATATATAGTATGAAGACCAAAGTTTTTATGTTGGCATAACAATTAATCAGTTTTTTATTTATTTATAAAATTAACAAATAAAAGGATGTTTTGGTAAATTTCTATAATTAATACTTACGTAATTATACCAAAAAAAAAATCAAGTGGGGGTTAGGGTGGGCTACTGAAGCGGTCCATCTCCGATTAATTTTTGGTGGTTCACGTGACTTGACTTTTAATAGTTTTTAGGTTACACTATAATCACAAAATCAAGAATTAAGGGGGGTGTATTGGTTCAAGATTTTATTAGACAATTTGGGGAAGTAAAAGTCGGGTGGTATTGGATTGAGACTTTTTAACAAGTTAGATAACTCCAGTGGTATTCGATCAAGACTTTTAAGATTTTTTTAAAAAGTCCATATTGTCTTATGGTATTGGATCTAGACTTTTAAGATTTTTTTTAAAAGTCTATATTGTCTTGTGGTATTTGATCTAGACTTTCAAGGGGCAGCAAATTGTCTGGTGGTATTGGATTGAGATCAAGATTTTTAGGATTTCATGACAAAATGGATTTTCCGGACTTTTTAGTGATTTGTATAAATAGCTTGAACCCAAAATTGTCTTGCCCTCTTCCTCAATACTTTCTAGACTTTTCTCTCTCACTCAACAATTTAGGGGTGGACATGGGTTGGTTTGGGTTAGGTTTGACGATACCCAAACAAAATCATTATTTAATCAGTTTATTTTTTTACAACCAAAACCAAACCAATTATAAGGTAAAACTAAACCAAACCAAACCAATACAAATCTGTTTGGATCGATTTGGTTTGTTGGTTTAAGAAAATAATTACATTTTTTTTATTTGAACAAATATAATAATATCAATATAAGTAGATATAAGATAAACAATAATACTAAATTTAACCCAAGTATATAATAATAATAGTTTAAAAAAAAACTTAAGTGTAGAACGCATAAAATTTATATAAAAAAAGTAAATCGTATTGATATAAAATTAGGTTAACTTTGATTTTTTTATATGATAATATATATATATATATATATATATATATATATATATAAGTATGTAATGATTTGGGTTGGGTTATATGGGTTGATAAAAGACAACTCACAAACCAACCCAAGCCAATCGGGTTACTAAAAAATAATCCATTTGGTTTTTTTTTTCTTTAACAAAACCGAACCAAACCAACCCGCTTAAATTGGTTTGGGTTGGGTGGGTTGATCGGTTTGGCTGTTTGGGTGCTCACCCCTACTCAAAATCATCTTCAGCTTCTCTCTTGCTTCGCTCTTTTCTGGTTTCTAGGTTGTTGTCAAAATTTTGTATTTTTGTGTTTTGGTTTTAAGAGAATCATTATAATCGTAATCAGATAGTAATACGCAAAAAAAAACTGTTTTTTTCTATCATGGTTGTTACTGAAAATGAGGATCATATTGTGGTGAACTGGTGATGTCAAAATCTGGTGGTGGGTATGTGAATAATGAGAGTGATAATCAGATGGATAATAGCAAAATCAAATTTGGTCCAGTGGTTTTGCTCTATTGTTGTTTCTTTTCTAGTCTAAAAGAATCTTTCATGAATCCCCAACTTGAATTCACTTTATGGGTCTTTGAGTTGTCTTGTTTTGTGCTTTGCTACTTCTCTGTAATGAAATTCTTGAGCATCTCTTTGCTTTGTTAATCAGTGACTGCCCTCAACAATATTATAGAGCACTACAATCGATTCTTGAAAGTCGTATTTTTAAAAGTCCAAAAAGTCTTAAAATAAAGTCTAGATAATCCTAATAGTCTATAAATAAAATCCAAAGACTCTTTCATAATCCTAAAAATCTAGTCCATATAATCCTAATAATCCTAAAAGTATAATCCTAACAATCCTAAAAGTATAATCCTAACAATCTTAATAATCCTAATTGTCTTGCAAATCCATAAAATTCTTACACCTCAAAATTGTCTATTAAAATCTCAATCCAATACACCCCCCTAAGTTTCTTTTTTATTATTAAATGCAACCATATTCTAATTTTGTCATATGACAAGTAGAGTATACACCATGTAGCGGATTCATGATAGCATCCTGTGACCAAATCAGAAGGGACGATGCATCAAATGCGGGACAGCACGCTTCTCTTTAGTTTTTGCCCCTATTTTAGCTTAATAAATCTACCAAATCTAAGCAGTTGGCCCCATATATGTGTACCATGTTTTTGTACCTACATCAAATAAAATCTTACTATATATATATAATATATTGACATTTGTGTACAAATTATTGAAATATTTTTAAAAACAAAGAGTTTAAGGTGAGATTTATTAGATGAATGTAAATATAACACAAATACATTAACACACAAATGGATTGAAATAAAAAAGTCAGTGAAGGTGTTTTGAATGGTTTGCAGGGTTTAGATGGTGGAGTGAAGCTGTACTGGGGAATAGCAGCAGATGGGTCAGTGGTGATATCTGATGATTTGGAGATCATAAAAGATGGATGTGCCAAGTCATTTGCTCCCTTCCCACCAGGTCAAATATTATTAATTGCATATATTATATACTTCAGAGAATCATAATATGATAATTGAATTCATAAAAAAACACATGATTGATTATTGGTGATGATTATTGATTGATGGTATTAATTATTGGTTTGCAGGATGCATGTTCCACAGCGAGAGAGGTTTGATGAGCTTCGAGCATCCAATGAACAAGATCAAAGCAATGCCCAGATTTGGCAGTGAAGGTGTTCTATGTGGTTCCAATTTCAAGGTTGATGTCTACTCCAGAGTCAACAGTATTCCACGTGTTTGGACTCCTCATTGGGCTCACATTAGCTTACAATTTTTGATGACTTCTCTCTTGTCTCATCTCAAACCAAACCACTCTTGCTACAAGTCTTTTTAATTCTTCTTTCTTGTTTTACTACTCTTTGTTCTGTAAATATTCTGTAAATATTACTGCTTTTGGACTTGACCTTGTTGTCCTTCTTACAATGCGGCAACAGCGACACTACATTCAACATCAAGTGCCTATACCTGCAAACACCCCACACAATTTTTTTTTTGTTTTCCAAAACACCCACTTGTGAAATTTCAATTTTTCGATTAAATTCACTACACAAGTAAAATAAATTTTAAAAAAAAAAATCGAGGAAGAGAAAGAAAACCAATTTAATTTTCACTCACCTGTAGCTGATGCGGCGTGAACATGTGACCAAGTCCTTCTCTTTGTTCCTGAAGACAGCGGGAGATGATTCGGATTCCTTGACTTCAGTCTTGTCTTTCCAGCCCAAAAGAGTCCGTTTAGGTTGCTCTTGAACGCTGTTGTCGTCGTCTTTGTTTGTGGGTTCGACAGCTTTGGTTTCGCTGTGTTTTATCTTCTTCACCATTGTTGAAGATTTATCAAAACTTGACAATCGTAGTGATGATGAAGAAACAGAGAGAATTGGAATTTGGAGTTGGCTGCTGCAGAGAGCGAGAGAAAGAGACGATAAACCCTAGTTTAACCACAACATGATGATGTGTCAGGGCAAATTTAAGAGGTGGGTTCAAATGGATCCTTTTTTGAGTGTATGGGTGGGTTGTTTTCGGGTCCAACAAAATAGATTTTTTTTTTCTTTTATCAAAATATTTGTTAAAAGTATCGATGTAACAATTATAATTATGATAGATTCTCAATTATTTGATTTGTGAGAATCATCTAGCAAATTATTGACAACAGAAAATATATAAGCAGAATCACCCTAATCTCATTGTTAATATAGAATCACCATAATCTCATTGTTAATTTACAATTACAAAAGATTGCTAAGTATGTATTCGGTACTGTTTTAAAAACAGTTTTTTTTTTTTCGAGTTTTAAAAATGCTGAGAATTCCTTCGATAGAGGTTTTAGGATTAAAGTTTCTGAAAATATAGAAAACTGTTTTTTCTTTTAATGCTTTAAAAGACAACTCCATCGAAAAAAATAAATATATGTTTTCCATGAATTTGGATCTGATCTGATCTTTTTCCTGACCTCACTTAATCTCATGTCACATAAGCATTGCAATGAATGAGTGGTTAAGATGTGATTGGTTTTCACAAACACTTTATCAACAATCAATCACATATTTTAAAAAAGGTCAGGAAAAAGATCAAATCAGCAGAGAATCCAACTGTTTTCATTTCTTTGATAGTAGTATGGGACCCATCAATTAAATCATTACTTAAATTTTTAAAAAGAGATAATCATTGCTTTATTTTATTTTTATAATAAAAAAATAATTTTAAAATTATATTTTGTATACCGATATTGACATCCATAAATATGATAAACACACCAATATTTTAATAAAAAAATTAATTATAAAAATATCACAATAAAAATTTACTAGTTTAATTAAAAGTAAATCAAATAAATGTACACCCATTAATTATACCAATGTCTTATACTATATCTCTTTATTAAAAAAAACTTATAATAAACGCTAACTTATGATAAACCCTAATTTAGAAATAATTAGCACTAGGTCACATTTTGAGCTTTTTTTGTTAAATAACATCATACCTAAAAGATGATCAAAAGATAGAAATTAAACAACCTAAGAAGGAGATGGTGTCTTCGAGAAGATGGTCGTTACCTATTCTAACTCTCCACGATAATGTTTAAATCCAGGAATCCATGTCTGCCTCGACATACAAACTTACTACCATATAAATACAAATTACCTCACTGAGAACAGCAACTTATGACTAAATTGCCATCTATGTCAAGTTAATCCAAAGGAACCTCGTGGCCTGAAAATGCATTCATAAGAGAGACTTTTATATAACTAAAGCTCTACTTGTAGGTTGTGTTTTACCGTAGTCAACCGATCCTCAAAAGCCCCCCCTAAAGCATGCACCATAGTACTCGACTACTCGGGCATCTTCATCTGATTAGCTCAATATTTTCTAGTACACTAAAGCAACTTCTTGTTTCGGTTCTAGTTTGGCTAGACATCATCAGAAGCCATGGAAATTTCTGCACTGAAATAGGGTATTCAAAGTTCAGATACCCAATCATTGGATTCTGTAAAGAGCTTGTTTGATGAAAAAGATGATACCTCTGCACTGATAATAGACATAACATTTGAATTTCAATAACCTTGCATTATATCAAAAGATTAATTTTGTTTTATTTGTGTTTTCAAGCCCGAAGAACTTAAGAATTTATCATTTGTGAAATCGGGGTGTGTTAATAACTTAAGAATGTTTATAAATAAAATGTATTAAAATGAACACATTACTTTAAATAAGGATATCATTGGCATTAAGATGAGTGTCAGTGTCTATAGTAATGATTTAATTTTAAATTTTAGATATTGATGTACTTATAGTTATAAATATGTGTGTTTATCATATTTATTTATAGGTGTCAATATCCTTACCCTTATATTTTATCAGATCCATATATCTACTAATATTTTGGCACATGATAATAATAATAATAATAATAATAATAATAATGTATAATAGTTAATCATTTATGATTATAAAGTGATGAAAGAAAATTATATATTTTTCATTGATAAAATTTTCTTAAAATTAGTAAAATATATATTTTTTATAATTTTTTTTTAAATGACACAAATAAAATTTAAATTAATTTTTTTAATTTTTTTATAATATATATGTTAACTGCCACAACATAATTTTTACTCTTACAATACATTAAAAAAAATGTTGAACCTAGTTAGGAATGAGATCACATTACAATTGTGGAATGACTATAATAATATATAAACATTATGATTAACTAAACTTTGTTTGTATGGTTATTATCAATATAATTTATTAAGTGTTATAACTATTTTTTGTTATTTTATTAGTATTATCTTTTATTATTGTTGTTGTGTACTTACTGTTTTAATATTAAGTATAGTATCAGACGCATCTTCAATGTTTTCATTATCAGAATATCGTTTTTAATAATAGTTACTTGACGCTTTTTCAAACTCGAAAAATAGAAAATAGAAAATAGAAAACAGAAACCGAAAAAGAAACCAGAAAACAAAAAATAGAAAACGAAAAACGTTACCGAACAACCCCTAAATGTCATTGCTTTCTAATTTCAAATTCAGTTACTAATAGCAGATGATAGCTGAGATGGTAGAAATTTGGCAACCCACCAATAACATAATCTGAAAGTTTAAGAACACTTATCGGCGTTATGAACTTAAAAGCAGAGAAGAATATATATATATATATATAATCTAATGTTTCATTGAATTTTGGTTTACAATTTATGAATTTTGGCTCTCTCCCTTTTGCTAGAGCATATACACTACACATGGGCATTGGCGTCTCTTCGAAAGATTCCACTTCTTCATTATTTTCTGTCCACAATTTGGAGTATGGATAGCCCGAAACAAGATAATGGTAGACCGTACTAATTGGGTATGAAATGAAGTCACCGGCCACAATCATTGAAGGTTCTGCACATCCGAATTTTTTTGACACTAACATTTTGAATTCACCCAAGCGTTGTGTTAGATATTTAGCTTTTCTAGGTTCTGGCAAACTCATTTGATGGGTTTGTTGCTTGTTTGTGTTTGCCATTTGTTCGGTATGTTGTCACCTATTTTTGGCTTGCTTTTGGCTTCTAGTCATAATAAAATTCTACAGTTCAAAAAATATTTTATATAGCCGTGTTTACCATAAGGCTATGCCATGAACACATTAAAATGTGATCGAATACACAAACTCCATCTATAGGTAATAGTTTTTTTTTTGGTGAATAGAAGATTCCATTTTTTATAATAGAATATAAGACTTCCATTTGATAATAAAATAATTACTCTTTATAATATATATCGGTTTCGGGTAAATAATTTTTGTAAATAAAAAAAATAATTTATTGAATTTAAATAAAAACGAATAGATTATACATATTAAAATACACCATCTTAAAATTAGGAACAATTAAAAATATAAACAATTACACTCTTTGATTTTGTATAATTTTAATAAAATATATTTAAATTATATTTTCAGTACACATATTACATATACGTTATCTTCGTAAATGTTTAAATGACAACTTAATTTTTTTTTTTAAAGAATTAACTCCAAAAATAGTCAAAGTCTTTGTGGTGTAAAAACAAATAAAAACATTTTTTTTTGAAGTAGATATACATTTTATCTTCCGGCTTCCGAGATGTGTAAAGTAGCTTATTTGAATGGGTAAAGTTGGCTTTTCTGATATGGGTATTTATAACCTCCAAGATAATATGTAAATTGTTGTAAATAATTGAGATAATAAACTAAATACAACAAAGATTAGAGAACCGAGAGAGTGAGACGAAAGAGAGAGAGAACATATTTGTTTTTATTGATTTTGGAGCTTCAACTGATCAACCAACCCAAACGAGAAACATAAGTCTTACTTATAGGCTTTTACAAGAGCAATCAAGTGGTGAGAAAAGGAGAGATAAGTTTATAGGCGGTGGGTTGTAAGTGATGATGTAGTCACGCAAGTGGGAGATGTTTTTGGACGGTGGTGTATGGTTGTGCAAGTGGAGTAAATCCACATTGTTTATAACACTCATTTTTGGATTTTCGCCACTTGTATTTTAATTTGCTAGAAAAAATCCAATAGGATAAAAACCTTTGGTAACAATATATACAATTATTTTCTGGATTTTGTGGTGTTGGATGTTCTCAAAACTATCTAGTTAAAAACCTTATCAGGAAAACCCAGTGGGATAAAACCTGATCAAAGGGAAAAAGAGTATAGTGTACATATGTCCAGAATTAATGTTTTCTTCAAAACATTTCTCACATTTATACTTTGCTAGGGAAAACCCAGTGAGACAAAAACCTGAACAAAGATATTCATTGAGCTGTCGGATCAAAGTATTATTTATAATGATCTTTTGGATCAAGGTAATATATATACGATGATTAGCAAGATCAAAGTAATATTTACAATGATCTTCTTGATTAAGACAATATATATACGATGATCAACTGGATAAATATAATATTTATGATGATCTTTATGAATCAAATGATTTTTGGGTGTGCTTATAGGATTGTCTAATTAAAACCTTATAGGAAAACCCAATGGGACAAAAACTCGATTGAAAGGAAAAAGAGCATACTGCACATATATCCCAAATAATTAATATACTCCATTTGATATGCTCCACCTAATGGGACGCTCCTCCTGATAAAAGTTCTTTTGAAGCAATCTTCTAGATTGTTGAACTGAAGCACACTGATGTTTATTTCATGAAATACAATAACATCATAAATGATTGGGGGAGTATGAGCAAATACTTGCTTTATGAAGTAATATCCATATGGAATCTTTTCAGTATCTTTTCAACATATTTTTATTGATGGATAAGCATTCCATTTTGATTTATGTTCGATCTTCAGGCCGAGACAATATTTTCTTTCTCATTTCTGTATGAAGACACATGAGTACATAGTATGATTATTATATCTTTATCTTTATCGGATATTAACTGGGACGGTTATACCACATCCGTTCATATTGTTTTTAATCCATATAATGATTTTTGTATATTCATCAAATATAGATTATGAGATCTCGATTTACATGCTTCTAGCATTTTTGAATCCTTCAGGATTTATAAATATCTGCATTGAGTGAATCATATATATAGATAAATGATTACTACATTTAGAAGACGTATTTCAAGCCTTTTAAAGACAGCCTAATTTATCAACAACGTAATCGTATTAATCAGTAGTGAATACCAAGTTTCTATAAGAAATCTCACACTACGAGTCGTGCTTCATATCTCACAATCTAGTTTTTCTCATTACGTTTTCATATAAAGCTCCAGTAGTATCTAACTAATTTGACATCTCCAGGTGTCTGGTGTACTATTGATCAAAACACTTTATATTTGGCTTATGAAGTCAATTCTTCTTGAATTGTTTAATTCTTCTTGAATTGTTTCTTTCATCAAGGCCAATCATGCCTTTTATCTACAATCATTGATATTATGAATATTATAATTATCATTTATAATTTCAGTAGCGCTACTGTGTATAAAAATACATTATCAATGATTGTTTCCTTATGATTCCACATTTCTCTCATATGACTTATAGAAATTTCTCAATTTCTATAATTTTGTATCTTTATTGAGATTACTTTCATTTTAATGGATTTAGTCATTTCATATATTTGTATGTTTTATAGAATTTCTCTCAATTTCTATATTCTTGTATCTCTGTTGAGATTTCTTCCATCTCAATAGATTTAGTCATTTCATAGATTTGTGTCTCTTTTAGATATATTAGACTCTTATATAGTTGATTTAGAGAAAATGAATTTATTTATAACTCAATTTTTGTTTACTTTTGGGATCCCAATAACAATACCTTTCAAAAGGGTTCATAAGCTTATGATATGCATCCGATGATTTATTTGTTACCCTTCACTCTGATCGTTCTTCAAGAACAATCACCTGGAAGAGGTTTATGAAATGACAACTTATAAAATCTTGTTACCTTTAATATATCAGGTAACAAATTAATAATTATCTGATGATCAATTATCTTTCGTATTTGAGAGATACGAAGATTGAAATGAGACACACACACACACACAGATATATATATATATATATATATATATATAACCGAACAGGTATCTCTATTTTGTATATAAGTAACCGTTCATTTACTTTTATTTTTTAGATAAACTTTCCAATTTGGAAATTAATCAATATGATAATATACAGATTGTGCTTAAAAATATAAACTATCAGACGTTTAAATGATAAAATAGCAGATTAATCAAAATCAATATTAATCTCATAATGATATAGAAGCCTTATCTTATATCATGCCAGAGATGCATTAAGGAGATATACAACATAATCAAATATCTTAAAAAGTGAGTAAGTCTCTATATGGAATTTAGTAATTGTATACAATAATGAAGTTCTGGCAATTACATGGAGGCGTTTGATAAATGATTCCCCTGATCCATTTTGATTATGAGTATATCTGAAAAACTAATAATAAGTGCAAGTAATATGAAGATGTTTGATAATAAACAAACATGTGATCATCTTGCAGATGCATCAATTAGAACCATATAATAAAGAAAGAGGTCATTTGGTGGATGAATATGTCCACATATATCCCCTTGAATTATTTATAAAAATGATGAGGATTCAAAACCAACTTTTAAAATAAGATGGTTTAACTGCCAGTTTCCCCTGTGAACATGCAGTACATAAGTTCTCATTGGATAAGGAATCTTCTGGTTCTTTAATGGATATCCATGAGAATTTTCAATGATTGTACTCATCATTGTAGATCCTGGGTGACCGATACGGTCACCCCAAAGTACAAACATTTTTGGATATGATTCATAACTGCATAAACATCTACACTATTTATAATAGTGTAATATAATCCAGATGGTAACGCACACAACTTTTCTATAATGAGTTTCTGGCCTGAATTATGAGAAGTAATACATATATATTAAACATTCCCATTACTCATAGTTTCAATATGATATCCATTCCTCCGTATATTTTTAAAACTAAGTAGATTCCTTTATAGTCTGTTTGAATGATATAAAGTATCATCGATACACAATTCAATACCATCTGGCAATAAGATTGCTACTCTTCTAGAGCCTTTAATCAGATCCACTGGATCTGATATGGTATTAACCCTATATTCCTTTGAACTAAGAATATTTCTTTATGTTCTGCTTGAATAATATCAAATATCATTGATACATAATTTAGTATTGTTTGATAACAATATCCTGACTCTTCCAAAGCTTTCTATCAGATCCGTTGGACCTGATACAGTATTAACATTTGCTCAGAGCAAAGTCAAATTCATAAAAATATATATAACTCCGCATAATTGTATGAGTCGTTACACTCTCGGCAAGACATATATTTGTCTTATGGAATTTTATGGACATTATGTATAATGTCATTTTATATCTCATCTGAAATGATAATAATCTTTTCAATATGTTTGTTCTATAAACCTTTTCCTTTGTTATTTACAAACATCCACTCATGGGATATGTTTTGATATCTCATGAATATAAATATATCCAAATTTACTCTCTTGATTTTGCTACTTTAGAAGCAAGTATAAAATGGATAAAATATCCTTTATAATCTCATTATACGTGATATTAGGATCTTAAATCCTTTTATGATACTCACAGCATTCTGCTAGATGTATATGAAATGAATAAAATATTATTTCCAATTTATTTATTCGTTAGGATCTTAAATCTCTTTTATGATACTCACAACATCCTGTTGGATGTGTATGAAATGGATAAAATTTTATTTCCAATTTCATTATTAGTTAGGATATTAAATCCCTTCTATAATACTCATAGCATCCTGTTGGACGTGCAGATCATTCTCTCAAATAAATGACATGTAAACACATCACTTCATATATATGAGATAACTTTAGATTTTGAACGGCTTTGAAAACCCAGATTCCAAATAATGAAGTATGGCATTCATGTATATAATACTATATCCAGAACTCCAGATTCTCATCGGTTTTCAAGACCGTGCCAACTTAAATATCATAATTTCAGGAACTTTAAGTTCTTGTTAGTCGGTCTTGCCGATCTCATATATTGCATATAAATAAATGCTGAATATTTAAACAATTTATTTGAAGACACATCTTAAGCCAGTCTAGAGACACAACATAAGCCAGTCCCGAGACACAGCATAAGTCAGTCTCATATATTGCATTAAAATAAATGCTTTCACGGTCATAAGATCACATGATATGTGCATAAAACTAAATGATTTCAAGGTCATGAGACCACCTGATATGTGCATAAAAATAAATGACTTCAGGGTCATGAGATTACCTGATATGTGCATAAAAATAAATCCAGAACTATAATATATAAGTTTTGCTGACATCATAAACCATTTTATTATACGGAGCTATATATAGATCCAGAATGTAGATATGTAAGTAAATTACCCATTTAGGGATCCCCTTTTACTTATATGCAATCGTGATGGAGATCTGGATCTTCCATCGTTCTTGAAAACAGAGTTAATAAAACTTGAATAAGTCAAAACAGAACTTACAAGAAGAATTAGCCGAAACTAATGGCAAGGTTGCGTCCGAAACTGTCGAAATAGCTAGAAATAGGTTCGACTAGGTTGAAAACGGGTGAAAATTGCACTGAGTTAGGCAAAAATACTTCTAGATCGAGTTGACTCGGGAATATTCCGTTAGGCTATCAGAATATGCTCTAACGGTAACAGAATATTCCCTGACTGACATAGCACGGCGCTGACGTAGTGCCAACTGAGCGCTGATGTGGCGCTGACTGGACGACGACATGGCACGTGTCGCTGACCACTGCTGACTGGACGATGATGTGTCAGCTGATGTGATCGTCTTCTTCCTTGGAAAATTTAAGAAAAAATATGGAAATTTTTTTCAGGTTTGACCAAACTAGTCTTTGGGTGCGTTTGGTACGGGGATGGGACGGGACTGGACTGGACTGGATTGTTGTTCCGTATTGTGTTTGGAATGTCTGGGACAGAACTGTGAACTGTACTGTTATGCGTTTGGTATGGCTGGGACTTGACGGAACAAGAGGTTCAAATGACCAGAGTGTTCTCCTTGTTCTGTCTAATGTTTGTTACCACATAATAGTGACATATGGGACATGACAAGTCAGTATTTATTTAATTTTATTAAATAAATATTTTTATATATCATATTTAACAATATTAAATAAATATTAAATAAATATTGTAATTGAAATATATTATAATATTTAACAAAAACAAGAGGTTCAAATGACCTATTGTTTTCAATTACAATATTATTATATTTAACACAAATAATAACATTTAATTGAAATATATTATAATTATTTAATATTATTATATATTAATATGTAATATTATATATTATATATGTATAATAATATGATATATTATATTATTATATATAATAATAATATATATAAGATAAATATAGATATATATATATATAATATTAAATATTAGTACATATAAAAATATAATATATATATATATAATTTTTATATTTATATTACATATATATTTTATATAATATATAAAGATATGATATATTAAATATTATTATATATAGGATATATATTATCAAATATTATTATATACATAATAATATATTTAATATATTATGTAATAATAATATATTTAATATAATATATATTATTATATATAATATATAAAATATGATATTATTATATAATATATATAATATATATATTTTTTATAAAATATCATATATGTAATTGTAATATATATATATATATATTTATAATATTTGATATGATTGTAATTGTATGAAGATTTGAAGGGCAAATGCGTCTTTTTGACGCTTGTCCCATGTCATGGGACAAGTAGTTCCATGGTTTGAGGTGGGACAGTTTTTTCTGATTTTTGTCCCACCATGTCCCGTTTTGTCCCATGCCAAGGTCGTACCAAACGTGGGACAAGAAGAAACTGTACCAAACGCACCCTTAGTGAACTAGGGTTATGTCGATTTAGAATCCTATACTAACTTGGTCACTAAAATACTAATTATCTTATTTTAAATATATAGAAGATATATTTGAAAAAAGATTAGTATTTTGTTTTAAGATATATAAAGATATATTATTAAAACAAAGAAAACTAAGGGGTCGTTTGTTTTTTTGTCTGAATGCTGAATAGTCCTGAATTTTTCTGAAGACTAAATAGGGACTGAAATCTGAACTTGAATGACATGTTTGTTTGTTTTTTTTTCCTCACATCTGAATGAATTGTCAACATGTTTGTTTTTTAAAAGTAAAATTGTCTGAAACCAAGTAATTTAACATTTATACCCACGTTAAATAATTATACATATAATATGGAATAAAAATAATCAAAAAATAATAATTATATATGAACACATATGATCATGATCTTCTTCTTCAATTACAAATAAACTTCATTTTTATTAAGAAAAAAATGTTTTTTTTTCAAAAGATAAAAGAGGCAGCAGGAAAACTCACACAAAACACTCTAAAAAAAATAATATATAAATACATCATCTAATATCATAATATAGTATTGATATTAAACATCAATATGATAAGTGATTAGGGTTCTTTTTTATTTTTAAAGCTATTTAAAATAATCAATATATTAAAATAAAGATTTTTGTACCATATATAATTATGATGAAATTGGAAATATGTTATATATAGGGGATAGTATCGGAAGAAAAGATTTTGGATTGCATTTAATGCAATTCAGTGATTTGCAATTAAGTGAAAAGTCAGAATTTTTTACTTTTTATTTTAAGTTGTTTTTTGGCATTTTAAAATTGTTTGACCACTTATAAAAATAAACAAAACAACTTAATAATTATGATTCAGACCCATTAAGTTTTAAGTGGAAAAAACAAATGACCCCTAACTAATGGTGATATAGGCGTTGATATCACAATAGAAAAGTGAGAAACAAGAAAGAAATAAATAAGAGTGGGGTGCGGCCAATATATATAAACAAATAAATAAAAAGTTGTTTGCTTCTTGTCTTTGATTCAAGTGTGGCCGAATTCCACATACACAAAGCAAGAATTGTTTTGTGTTGTTTCTTCAACCTCCATACAACCTCCTGAAGTCCGTGACGTGCCCACACGCAGTTGCCGGAACCTGGGAGATAGCGAGGAAGATTTGGTGGTACAAATCGGAAAGCAATATCAAAAAGTTAAAGAAGGAAGGAGTTAGCCTTGAGGTATGATTTCGAATCTTGCCTGGTTTATTCTTATATATCGTATATTGGTTCATAAAAATCGCTTCAATATTTTAAAAAGCTTAAAAAATTTTCTTCCGCTGTGAGACTTTAGGACTTACAAAATCAACTTAAATTTGTGACTTGATTTTTGGTTAAAGCAACTTAAATTGTGACTTAATTTTTGATTTCAAATAGATACCAACGTCATATTGTCAATTAGTTAAAGTATAGGTACTTATGAACAAATAGATACTGAAAAACTGTCACAAGCTGAGAATATTAAGAAAGCATATAAATTCAAGTCCTCTCTCTCCGAAACAACCCCAAATTTATGCAATAGTATAATACTTCAAAAAAAAAACATAACTTCCAATTATTTCACAAAATAAGATACAATACATAAGGAAATGATCCCAACAAGTTTATTGTAAATTTTAGCCAAAAGGATGGCTTATGCACTTGCCACAAATAGCAAAAACAACAACAACAATCTTCAAATGCATCCAAACAAACACTAGAACGCTTATTTTATAAAATACTACGAGATTCTCGATCATTAAACTAAGCAAGTTTGTTGTTGTTGTTGCTGCCGATGTTGCTTTACTTGCCGATTTTGTTGTTGCTGCCGATGTTGCTCTTATTACCGAGACGGTTGTTGCTGTTGCGGTTGTTGTTGTTGTTGTTGCGGTTGTTGTTGTTTGTGTTGTTGCTGTCGGTGTTGCTGTTGCCGAAGTTACTGATGCCGCTGATACTGCTGTTGTTGTCTTTATCAAAGTCATGATTAACGAACCCTGCGCCCTGTCCTGCGCCCTGTCCTGCACCATACTGGTGCCCTATATTAATACCTCCCTGCATCAAAAATTTATAAAATTATAATATAAATAATTGAAGAATTTATGATATATACAATCCAAGTTAAAAAAGACAGAAAAACAAATACAAGCCTGGTGTGCCATTTGCTTAATATCAAACACTTTGTAAAGTTGATGTTGCTGATCGATTTGAATGAGTAGAGTTGGCTTTTCTTGTATGGTATTTATAGCCACTAGTTCAACATCCATTGCATGGCTAGTCAACATGCATGGCAAGCCACACCCACAAGTTAAGAGATAATTTTGTGACTGAATTTCAGCCATCTTGCACGATACATTTTGAAAAGGGTACAGATATTGACACCAATAAAATTCATTAGTATACCCATTTTTATAAGTATACCCATGTCTAAAATTTAAAAAATAAATATTACTGTAAGCACTCATCCTAATACCAATAGTCCCCTCATTAGAATAAATATACTCATTTTAATACAAATTATTTATAAATACTGATCTTAAATTATTATCACACCCAATTTATAAAAAAAAATCATATTATTTTTAGAATCAAATCATCTCTTAATGATGGTCCAATTTACTTTTGAAAATATCTCAAATGTAGAAGCCTTATAAAAGGGAATATGTGAAACAGTATATAAGATCAAGAGATTTGCAATCTAGAATTCTTTTATTTATACAAATATCTTAAAAAATAACTTATTGATATTTATTGATATCTACGGCTATCTTAAAAAAAAAACTTATTGATATCTACAGCTATCGTTAAATTTTTGTTTTGTTTATTAATATAGTTCATAACTATACATAAAAGATAGACAAAAATAATATGATAATCATGTAATGATGACAAAGTTTGATACTTCAAATAAAATTAGAGTTTAATTATGTTTATCAAAAGTTCTTTTTAATAAAGAAGTATAGTTGAAGATATGTGTGTAATTAATGAGTGTAGATAATATTTGGTTTATTTTAAATTAAAGTTAATTTTTTCTTACTGGTCTATTGGAATACTTTTGCAATTAATTTTTTTTTATAATATATAGGTGTACTAACAAGTTTTATGGGTGTCAATATCGACACCCTTTTAAAAAACATTGAAAACATAGTTTAGAAGTTTTCAATTTCTCTTCGTTAAATATGAGAGTTGTTCTCTATATTTGGTTTTATCATGAAAAAAAAGGTCTAAAGAACACATATTTAATATTTTCTGGAGTTTGATTGTAAAACAGAAGTTTGAGAACAGTACTAAAAGACTCCTAAGAGTTAACTGAACATACATTTCAAAGTGTTATAATAAGTATTCTTTTTCATATTATTTTCATACCAACTCCCATAACCGCATTGTGGTTGTCGTAATCATTAGTACGAATCCTTACAATTACTATTAATGAGATGACAATAATTGAAAGAGTAATGTTAGGCGTTCTAATTGTTTTTTCCAAATTATATTCTAAATGATGTGATTCGTGAGGTGTCAACATTACATCAGTTACCGTATAATATCATGATTTATAATATGCTGACACCTCACGTGCCACATCATTTAGGACATAATTTGAGAAAAAAATTTAAATGCTTAACATTACTCTAATTGAAATAATAATAGTTGAATGGTGCGATATGAGTTTAACAATTGACTGAATACACAAGCCCCATCTTACACAAGCCCCATCTTACGGGAAATAATTATCAAGTGATATATTAAGAATTCCATTTCATAATTAAATAGTATAATATTTATTGCCATATTGGTTGCCGGTAAATAATTTGTTAAATTTTTTTCTTAAATGTTTTGACTATGATGTGCTTTTATATTGAATTTAAATATATAAATAAAAAGTGTCATGGTTATTATTTTAAGATACATAAAATGATGAAATGATGTCTTTAGTGGAAAACAAATATTCGATTTTATTCATTTTTCAATCTTTAATTAAAAATTAGGTTAAAAATGTTACATTTTTTATTTTCAAGACATAAAGTTTTAATTTCAAAAAAAAAATTTAAATAAAGAAAAAGTTGTATAATGACATTAAAATAAAAAGATACACAACTACACTATTAAGAGTAAATGAACCATATATACTTTTCAAAGTCTTTTTAGTAATGTTTGTTTTTATATTTATTTCTTATTCACACAACACTATCACAATCATCTTGTGGTTCTCATAATTAGTAGTATTGGTCCTTACAAAAACTATTGATTGCTTACTCCATTCACACCACATCTTATACAGTGTAATTAATCTTAACATGTGATACACATGTGATACACAAGTTCATTGTAACAGCCAAGATCTACAAGGTCCAATTACATGTGGAGTAAAGGTGCCTACGGTTCGGTTAAACCGTGGGTACCTAAACCTAAACCGACCATCCAAAACTGAAATCGAAATCGAAACCGTCGGTTATGAAACCGGTTTCGGGCCGGTTCGGTTACGGCCAAAACCGTCCAAAACCGCCCAAAACCGTCTGTTTGGGGTGGTTTATATGTTTAAAAAAAAAATTCCAACCAATAGAAAAGTGCCACGTGAACACAAAATTGAAAAAAAAAAAAACAAAAACCGAAACCGAAACCGTCCAAAACTGGCCGTTTGTGGCGGTTTGTATATTAAAAAAAAATTCAACCAATAGAAAAGTACCACGTGGACATAAAAATTGAAAAATAAAATAAAAACCGAAACCGAAACCGAAACCGAAACCTCCTAAAACCAAAACCAAAACCGGCCCAAACCGAAACCGAAACCGAAACCGAAACTTAACCGCCTAGCCAGCGGTTCGAAACCGAAAACCAAACCGGTTTTCTTGGTTCGGTTACGGTTTGGGTGGCCACCGAACCAAAACCGGCGGTTTCGAAACCGAAACCACCCCGAAACCGAACCATGGCCACCATTAATGTGGAGTGGCTATATTTATATCCTTGAAAATTTGTATTTGCACCTTGTTTTGTATGCATACCCATCAAAAATTTTAAAATATTAGAATTTCTAAGTACGTTCCAGATATTACTATATATGCCATTTCTTTTCATCTTTGAAAAAATATATATATTATAAACTCATAAAGTAAATCCATTAATAAGTTATAAAATAATTAAAATGAAAAAAGAAAAAAAATACAGAAGAGTCGGACCTCCTCTCAAATTCAGGATGAATTATTATTATTATTATTTAAATAATACTATAATAGTTACTTAAGATTTCGCAATCCAAAACCTTCAGGAGTTCAGGTTCGACCATCTGTGTTTTTTTTTCTTTTCTTATTTTTAGTTTATTTTTAAAAATTAAATTCAATGATTTTTTCTTCTCAAAATTAGTTTTATATGAATTACTAAATATTTATTATTTTAAATAATCACTGTTTATATTTTAATCAAAAGATATTATATTTTTTATTGTTTTAACTATTGTTTTTTTTAAATACTACAATAATTCAGAGTTTGAGGATGAGAAGAGAATTAAACCCATAACCTTATGGTTAATGTGAGGGATATACCACTAGATTAACTACAACTTGTTTTTTTTTAAACTAAATATAATGTATTTTAAAATGTTTAAAATATTAAACATTTTATTAATATGATGTACAAGATATTTATTTTAGTAATACCTATAATTTCTCTATTCCATTCATATATTTTCTAAGCATCTTCTCTTTCTCTTTCTTTTTAAAAAAGATATTTAATCATTTATATAATTTTACTTAAGTGTAACGTTGAAGTTTTGAAAATATAATGATTAAAGGCGTAGATACAATGTCGGAGGGGATAATTGACTATAAAATAAGATAAAATAACAAAGGAACAAAGTATTGAGTGTTGAAAGAAAGAAAGAAAACAAAAATGGACCATGTCCATGAGGGGATCAATAAGTTTGGCTTCAACTTTAATTTAATGACTATCATGCAAAAATTGCCTCATTCAAAAAATATAAATAATAATAATATTTAGATAAAACAGAGAGTAATTAATTAAAATTTAAGAAGAAGCAGAATTGAATAAAAAAAAATATAAAATCCTCTCATTCTCATGATCAGGTTCCACTAGAAATCCCCTTGATTGGAGAGTCAACCAATGAGAAGCCATAGATTGTGATGATCTCAACACCCTCAACCAATCACAACACAGGTAAGGCCTTATCTTTCTGGTTCCACAAGCACAAATCCAAGTGACACCCGAAAGTGCTTCTTAAGAGCTGCAAACAGCGCTCTTTTGTGGGTCAGAAAATTATTGTACCCTTTTTAGACACCTCTCTCATCCTTTCTTATTCACAAAACACTATCACAACCATCTTTTGGTTCTCATAATTAGTAATATTGGTTTTTACCATAACTATTGATTGCTTGCTCCGTTTGCTCCACATCATAACCGATGTAATCTTAACATGTGATATACAAGTTCATTGTAACAGTCTAGATTCACAAGTTCCAATTACATATGTAGTGACGATATTTGAGTTGTTTTTAAATCTAAAACAACTCTGGTTCAAATCTGGAAACAATAGAAAGTTATAAACTAATAAACAACACATTAGAAAATCGGTTTAGGGAAAATCAGTGCTTGTGTTTCACACGGTATCCTTAAGACAATTATGCCGGGTAACACCGTATACGTATGTCGATTGTCTCATAGGATACAACGATTTTAACAGTGGCCATGCAAAACACAATCCACTCTTAACGAACTCAAATCGAGTTTAAACTTACCAATAACTCAAAAAGAGATGAAAGAATATTTTTGCTCTTTATTTCGTGATTGCAAGAGTATAAGTCGTTGAAGAGAAGACTAGGAAATTTTAAAATAGTAGCAAAAGTCGGTTGTGCACTCGCAGTCCAATCGGTGCGACATTTGTGTACACGCCCACAGCACGAGTTGTCCAACCAAAGGTTTGAGGTCCGTGATTCACACCCCACCCTTGCGCGTAAGAGAGAGCCTCTATGTTTCATACATATGCTAAGCTACTAATATACATTCACTTATATACTACATATAAATATTTTCCCTAACTAATGTGGGATTCACATTTTTTCCCTACACAATGGGCTTACTTTGTAACTCAATTTCTCATTCACCCATTAAATATTTTGGGAGTTTGAGTATACCAATTAGATACTCTCACGAAGGAGAATTCGAATATACTTTGATCTTCCACTTTCATGAAATCAGTCATACTTAAATAATACTCTCAAAAGGCTTGTTTATCACAAATATTCCAACAATTTCCCACACGAATGAAATTTACCTAGGAGACACAAGAAATGACTTTTGGTAAGTTCAAATTGCTGAAACCTGTATAGGATAGGTAGGTGTTAACCTTTGAACATTCCCTCGTAAAGGTATGTTTACGTTACTAGCTGATCAGTAGATATGACATCCTTGAACTGTTTTCACATTTTTGTAAACGATAGCACACCTCACATATGTATCTTCTAGACCCAATTTGATATATTAAGAAGTCCATTTGATAATAAAATAGTACTGTATAATATTTATTTCCATATTGGTTGTTGGCAAATAATTTGTTTAATTTTTTTCTTAAATGTTTTAACTCTCGTGTGCTTTTATATTGGATTTAATTATATAAATAAAAAGTGTCATGATTATTATTTTAAGATTTAAGATACATAAAATGATGAAATGATGTCTTTGGTGGAAAACAAATATTCGATTTTATTCATTTTTCAATCTTTAAACCCTTATTTATTCACAATTTTATTTATTTATTATGAAAAATATGATTTTGTATCCCAATGTTAAAAATTAGGTTAAAAATGTTACATTTTTATTTTCAAGACATAAAGTTTTCATTTCAAAAAAAATAAAAAATAAAAATAAAGAAAAAGTTGTATAATGATATTATAATAAAAAGATACAAAACTACACTATTAAGAGTTAATCAACCGTATATACTTTTTAAAGTCTTAGTAATGTTTGTTTTAATATTTATTTCTTATTCACACAACACTATCACAATCACCTTGTGGTTCTCATAATCAATAGTATTGGTCCTTACAATAACTACTGATTGCTTGCTCCATTGGCACCACATCATAAACAGTGTAATCTTAACTGAAAAACTAAGCTATAGAATCACAAAAGTAAGTAAAATACTGAAGAAAACTTCATTGAAGAACAGAGACTTTAAAAGAGAGAAAAGAAAGATATTTTCATTCTATTTCTTTGAGATACTCTATCGATTACAATTGAGAGAGAGTGAGAGAGAGTCAATTTATATTGACAAGATTCCCTGAAAACACGGGAGAGCAACCAATGAGAGAGCTTGATGTATTGACTGATGAATTCTGTTTTCAACTGAATTCCCGCCAAAACCTTTTCCAACTCATCACCTAATATTGATGATTACCTTATATGGTCTACTGTACTTTAATTGGAAATGCCAACATGGTTGCACAACCCATGAAAGCTGAGCTGGAAGTGTCCTAAGATTTCAAAGCTTGATTTGGTGAAGTAGAAGCTATATGAGCTGATTTAGCTTCATCTCTAACATCCCCCCTCAAGCTGAACGAAGGAGAGAATTCCAAGTTCAGCTTGGATCGTAAAAACTCATAACGAGAGGAAGCAAGGCCCTTTGTGAAAATATCAGCACGCTGATATTCTGTGGGAACATATTGAACCTTTAAAATGCCTGCTGCAATCTTTTCTCTTAGAAACTGTACATCCAATTCGAAGTGTTTAGTCCTCGCATGGAAGACAGGATTCTGAGCGAGAGAACCTGCCCCTTGATTGTCACACCACAAAATTGGACAGTGTTCAAGATGAACACCAAGCTCCTTAAACAAAGAAGTTAGCCACATAACTTCAGTAGCTGCGTGAGAGAGGGCTCTATATTCAGCCTCACAGCTGGATCGAGCAACAACATTTTGTTTCTTCGAACCCCAGAAAATTAAGTTTCCACCCAAGAATACACAGCAGCCACTAGTACTCCTGCGATCATCAAGACATGAAGCCCAATCAGCATCACTGTAAGCTTCAACAGAAAGAGATGATGCTGGTTTGAAATGAAGTCCTAACCCAGCAGTACCCTTCAAATACCGAAGCAATCGTTTGCAGGCCTGCTAATGGTCTTCTGTTGGAGAAGCTAAGTATTGACTTAGTTTGTTGACACTAAATGCAATATCATGCCTGGTATAGGTTAGGTATTGTAAAGCCCCAACTGTACTTCTGTAGAGAAACACATCAGAGAATGGTTTCCCTTCCTTAGTTAACTTGGCACCAGTAGATAGAGGAGTAGAGCAAGGCTTACTGTGAGTCATATTGGTTTTCTGTAATAGATCAACAATATATTTTGTCTGTGTCAAAAAAAGTCCTGCAGAGGTTCTAGTCGCTTCAAAGCCCAAAAAGTAGCTAACCGAACCAAGAGATTTGAGAGCAAATGTATCATTAAGAGACTTTATAGTGTGATGAATTAAAGCCGAATCATTGCCAGTTAATAGGATGCCATCAACATATACAAGAAGATACAGAACTTTGGACCAGAAATAAAATCTTCTAATTCAAAGGCTCTAATTACAGGTAATACCTGTGCTTTCCAGTATATGTAATTGTTGTTATCAAGCTTGACTTGAAGATTGAAGTGCATCGCCTTTGCAAGAGAAGAAAAATCACCAGCCATTGAATCTGACGACGAAGCTTCTTGAACTACTTCTTCTCGATCAGTGATTCTATAGCTTAGTTTTTCATGGTATCAAAGCTTGATTTGGTGAAGTAGAAGCTATATGAGCTGATTTAGCTTCATCTCTAACATTAACATGTGATACATAAGTTCATTGTAACCGTCAAGATCTACAAGGTCCAATTACATGTGGAGTGGCGATATCTGTATTCCTGAAAATTTATATGTACACCTTTTTTTATATATATACCCATCAAAAATTTTAAAATACTAGACTATGTAAACACGTTCCATATATTACAATATATGCCATTTCTTTTCACTTTTGAAAAACAATATATATTATAAACTAATAAAGTAAAGCCATTAACAAGTTATAAAATCATTAAAATGAAAAAAGAAAAAAAGACGGAAAAGACGGAACTCCTCTCAAATTCAGGATGAATTATTATTATTATTTATATTATACTATAATAGTTACTTAAGATTTCGCAATCCAAAACCTCCAGGTTCGACCATCTCTTTCTTTTCTTTTCTTATTTTTAGTTTATTTTTTAAAATTAAATTCAATGATTTTTTCTTCTCAAAATTTGTTTTATAAGAATTACTAAATATTTTTTTATTTTAAATAATCACTATTTATATTTTAATCAAAAGATATTATAACTTTCATTGTTTTAAGTATTGGTTTTTTTTTTTTTGAAATATTAAATAATTCAGAGTTTGAGGATGGAGAGAGACTTAGGGGTCGTTTGTTTTTTTGTCTGAAGACTGAACAGTCCTGAATTTTTCTGAAGACTGAATAGGGACTGAAATCTGAACCTGAATGACATGTTTGTTTTTTTTTTCTCACATCTGAATGTACTGTCAACATGTTTGTTTTTTTAAAATAAAATTGTCTGAAAATACGTAATTTTACATTTATATCTATACTAATTAAAAGAAGTAATTTAACATGCATAATTCTTTATAACATTTTGTATGTTTTTTTTTTTGCAAACAAAGTTCAATTTAACAAATTAAAAAAATTAATCAAAGAATATAATTTTGCATATTTTACAAACAAAGTTTAAGTTAAATTTATTGTCAAAAAAAAAGTTCAAGTTCAAGTTCAATTTTTATGTTGTCCACGTTTCCGGCGAATATAATTCATGAAACCATTTTTGTTTTTTTTGGTTTCCTGGATCATATGCACCGGAAACCAAATAAAAAAAAGATTCTTGAATTTTTCATATACAATAATTTTATAACATCTTCAAGCCACGAAATCTACTCAATATGATAGACAAATTTATTGAGCCCTATACGAATAGTTAGATAAAAATAAAAAAAGAGTTGTTATCGGAATGTGGCAAGAGAGAATTTCAATTGTTCAATCTTTGAAAAATTTCATTATGAGAAGTAATTAGAGTTTTTTTTTTCTTTTCTAAAACCTGTTTAAATAAGAAATATGTTAAAAGAAATATGTTTATACCATATCAAATTAAGATAAATTTGGAAATATTTTTTTTTAAAGGATAGACTTGGAAGAGAATATTTTAATTGTAATTCAGTGATTTGGAATTAAGTTAAAAGTCAGGATTTCTTACTTTTTATTTTAAGTTGTTTTTTGATATTTTTAAGTTGTTTGACCACTTAAAAAAACAAACAAAACAATTTAATGAGTTCAAATCAGACCCATTAAGTTTTAAGTGAAAAAAACAAACGACCCCTTTAAACTGTTGGGGAAAGTGCCTAAGAACAAAAGTTGTTAATCTTTGTGCTGAATTAATAAATAGATTTACATTTTATTTTATATTTGTATACATTTAATGTTATTAATATTGTATTAATGACATAAAATTCCATGATTATTAAATGTAATATTAAACATAGTATATAAGATGTTATATACATGAGGATTATGTTTAAATATAATAATTATAATTGTCCGTAATTAATAATTAAAGTTGGGATCTTTAATTAATTAAAATTACTAGTACAGTTCATTCCCATTAAGAATGGAACAGTCTTATCCGAACTGTTGATGTGGTGACGTTAGAATGAAGGTACTTTGTATAATAAGATTATACAGGACGTGGACATGATAAATTGGAATCTTTAATAATCTCCGTTTGAAACAAAGTATTCTCATTTATCAAATTAGATTGTCATATATGGAACGATCTTAATCCTGAGTATTTAACAGACTCCTACTTATAGAGTTGTGTCTTTTGACTTACTCAGTATAGTTTGTTTATAATGTCAAACCTAAACTTTGTATCTTGGAGACATAATGATATATTTAGCCGGGAATGATAATATACAAAATGGAATCCATTCATTCTTAAATGAAGTTAGACAAATAGTTCTCTTGAGTAAATGATTCAGGTCTTGAACAATAGAGCGCTCAATTTATGATAAGATCATAAATAAGTGTTCATTAGAGAATCACCAGAACTCAAGGATAAAGATGTAATTGAGAGGTCAACGGATTTGAACGTAGCTCAAATTACGAACTATTAATGGAGGATTGATCTATATGTAATGATTATATCAATGGACCATTCGATTCCTATTCGAGTAATTAATTTTATAATGACAAGAGTGCAGTTCCAGTTTTTTAGTGGAATAATTATGAAATTAATAAGTCAGATAATTAATTAAAGAGTTTAGTTAATTATTAAAGATTTATTGGAGCTTGAAATTATAGGTCCATGTGTCCTCATGCCATCTCCATAACAATGTATTGAACATTAAGGTATAAAGAGGCTTAGTGATTAATTTGGAATTAATCATCTATACATAAAGTAGTTTATGCATTGTTTAATTAATTGTGAATTAATTAAATATTAACTATTTTATTTGATTAGTTACGAATTAATTAAATGTTATTTAAATAATATGATTATTTAAATATTTAATTGGATGACACAGTGTGGTGGGACCGCACTATAATTTTCAAAAACTACACTGTGAAAGTCACATTGTAATTTTGAAAATAATAGTTTAAAATTATCTGTTAAATTATTTAGTTATTTGAATAATTATATTATTTCAAATAAAATATTTTTTTAACAATTGGATTATTATATATTTAAATCTGAAATGGTAGGTTATACTCAAAAGATGTTATTAAATTAGTTAATTACAATCTTGACCAAATTCAACGGTGGTTAATAAAAGTTGAAAATATGAGATATTTTGAGTTGACTTTTATTAATTGAGAAAGTCTTAATTCAGTTATCAAATACTTGACCTATCCTATGACGGCACGTTATTTGTGAAAATTGAATTATCGTGGTAATTGAGTAAATATTTTTTTATGTATTTTTACATATGCATCATGTTTACATTACCAAATTTTATATATGTGATATATATACATATTGTGGACACAAATTAAATGTAATTGATTGTTATATAATTTCAGCATGTCAAATATGACCAATCCAATAATCACGATACTCGCTACTAAAAAATTGACCGGTGAAAATTTTGTCAAATGGAAAAGTAATATGAACATCGTGCTTGTATGTGAAAACTTCAAGTTCGTCTTGACGAAGGATTGTCCTCCACCCCCTCACGCCAAGTCCGCAGCAAGTGTTGCTGAGGCATATGATCGTTGGCAAAATGCCAACAACAAAGCCCGATGCTACCTGTTAGCAGGCATGTCTGATGTGCTTAGAAGTAAGCACGAAGCGGTTGAAACCGCGAAAGGAATTATGGATTCCCTATAGGCTATGTTTGGGCGCCCTTCTGAACAGTCTCGTCATGAGGCCGTAAAGGCAGTTATGAACGCCCGAATGAAGAAGGGTACTTCAGTCCGTGAACATGTGCTCAAGATGATTGAACACATAAACGAGGCTGAAATAAATGGCGCACAAATCGACGAAGCCACACAAGTGGGGATGATTTTGGAAACCCTATCCCCTAACTTCTTTCAATTCAAGAGCAATTATTTCATGAACAAACTAAAGTATAACATGACTCAGTTGCTCAACGAGCTTCAAACCTTCGAATCCATTTCGAATGAAAAAGAAGGTGAGTCAAATGTTGCTGAAGCCACAACTTCCTCTTCTGGAAAGTCCAACAAGAGGAAGAATAAGAAGGAAGGAAGTGGCGAGTTGAAAAAGAAAAAGGACAATAACAAGGCTAAGAAAAAAAACAACAACAACAGCAACAACAACAAAGCGAAGAGCTCTGACAAGAAGGCCAAGGGAAAATGTTTCCACTGTGGCATAGAAGGTCACTGGAAGAGGAACTGTAAAAAGTACCTCGAAGAGCTCAAGAATAAAAAGAAAGGTAAATCAGATTTACTTGTTTTAGAAGCTTGTATAGTTGAAAATGATACGTCTCCCTGGATAGTTGATTCAGGTGCGACTAACCATGTTTGTTGTTCTATGCAAATGCTTGATTCTGCAACAGAGCTGGCCGATGGGGACTACACGATGAGAGTGGGCAATGGGGCTATGGTGTCAGCAAAAGCAGTGAGAGAATTGCGACTTCTTTTTAATAATAAATTTCTTGTTTTGAACAATGTTTATTATATTCCTGTTTTTAAGAGAAATTTGATTTCCGTTTCGAGACTATATGAACAACTATTTAAGGTTTCTTTTGATAATAAAGTTGTTATTATTTCTAGAAACGGTTTAAATATTTGTTCTGGAATTTTAGATAATGGTCTCTATCTTTTAAGACCAACCTCTAATACACTGTTTAACACTGAAATGTTCAAAGTCGAACAACCAAAGTCTAAAAAGCAAAAGGTTTCTCCTGATGATAACACATACCTATGACATCTTAGACTGGGTCATATACAGTGTTCTAGTAAACGCTAGGCGCTAATCGGGCGGTGGACCAGCGCCTAGCGCCTAGGTGGCCGAATTTTATTTTAATTTTTATTTTTGTACTTTCCTACCTGTAAAACCAATATTAAAACTCATATTATGACTAAATTCAATCAAAATCATCAACATATAGTCCAAATCCATATAAACCAAATGAAATCCAATCACAAACTGTTAATTTCACAATTCACAATCCAATATTCCAACAACAAAATCATCAAAATAATAAATATTGTAAGGACCTCGATTTTATGATTGGCTTATTTCATGAAAAACCACACCACATTGGGGATGATTGCGTAATGGGTAGCTTAGGTCCGTATTGGCAAGCTTCCAAGCATCTCCATGACTTTAAGAGCGAAAGGTATACTTACTTGACTTTGTCTCTTGAAGAGTTTAGGTGCACACACACACTTTATGCATGTTTTTTTTATCTTACATTTGTGTTCTTTATTGTTTATATAAGTGTGCATCCTTTTCAAAAAACACTCACTAGCTTGCATTAGATATCATATCTTGCATTGTATCTCATTTGATAAACATGTTTGACATGTTAATTGTGTTTCACTGTGTACATCTCACTCACTTCACACTTGCACAACATTTATGTAAGATAGACATTTTTCTTGAGTGTTAAAAGGGATTTTTCCCTTTAGCGCGGCCTAGACCGCTTGGCAGGCTCTGCTCGCACCGCAGCGCACGGAGCGGTATTCTCCAGTGCGTCATACGCGGCGTGGACCGCTCCATGTGCACTTGCACGCACAGTGGTCCCAACCGCGGTGTTGTCCAGATGGTGCACTACTGTATGTACCACGGTCTGGACACATGCCTGAACCGCGGTACGCAGAGCAGTTTTGATTGGATTCTATTTTCCAAGTTCAAAACGATGTAGTTTTAACTAGGGCTTCATATATATTCTCCCACTTCTCTTCTTGGCCGACCAAGAGCTCAGAAAATCATTTTTAGAGAGAGGTTAGAGCTCCTAGAGAGAGAAAGCTTCAAGATATCATCTTTGACTCTCCAAACCCAAAACCCATCTCCATCTTGCATCATTCAACATCATTTGAGCATGGGTCTTCATTGTTTCATGACTAGGTAAGCAAGAACTTCTTTGAATATCATTTATTGTTCTTCTTACTCTAGATTAGGTATTTATTGCATGATTAAATACATAGACTCTAATTTATTGCATATTTATGAGTCTTGATAACATGATTGGGTTTGTATTTTGATAGCTTAATTGATTAGGTCATTTTTGCCTAAAAGTTAGGTCATAAATATTCATGTGTGATTTATTGATAACTAGGTTGAGAAATTGTGTTTTAATCAACTAGTTAATGTTCATGAATATTTGATTATGTTTGTTTGTGATAGCTTACATTATTAGGTCATATATGCCTAAATAGCTAATCCATAAATGTTCATGTATGCTTAATTGATGATTAGGTTCACTTTGTGCTTCTAGTCAAGTTTATGAATGTTTATGTGAATTTGATTGACAATTAGGTTGTTAGAATTTCTCTACAACTAATTAAGACCTCATGTGTGTACATGTAGGCATTGTTTGATAACTAGGGTGTTCAATTGCATTATAACATCTAGTTAAGCATTTTGTGTTTAGTCTTGCACATTATTGTATTGAGTATATTGTCATATACACACTTAGACTTTTATACTCTTTTTGAGTCAAAGTCTTGCGGCTTCGGAGTGAAGTTGCACAACCATTGAAGTCTTGCAACCAAGGTGTGGTTGGCAAGCATCGGTCAAGAGCCGCTATAAAAGGCCCGCTGGGTAGAGTAGGAGGTGCTCACGCTAAGAGTAGTGTATCAGGGGATATCACTAGGGATTGAACCAAGAGTGGCGAGTGGTAGTGTCCATAGCCTGAGGTTATCGAGAGTGAGAGTCCGAGTATCACTTGAGAGTGTAATCTTCGACTCATATAGTGGATTTCTGTGATCGTGTGTGGCTAGAAGGATAGCCCGTGGTTTTTCCCTGGTTGAAGGGTTTCCACGTAAAAATCAAGTGTTCTTTATATTTCCGCACTTTTACTTGATTTTGTATGTTTGTTTTTAATTGGGTTATATGTTTAATATTGACTAATCGAAAAAGTTGGTAATAATCGATTAACAACCCATTCACCCCCCCCCCCACCCCCCTCTAGGTTGTAGACACACGTTTGAGTAGTATTTTCAAATATAGTCCAAATCCACAAAAACCAAATGAAATCCAATCACAAAGTATCGAACATTCAAAGTTTTAAACAAAAATCAAAATCAAATCAAACTATCTAAGATTGAGTTTCTAATGATTCGTCTTCTATTACATATTCTTCCAATTGAAAGACAACGTCATCATCAGATTCAAACTCAATATTTTCTTCGACCGCCTCATTATCGAATTGAAAATCATCTTCAAGATCTCTCATTTCACTATCATCTAGCCCCGAAACGGACTCGAATTCATCATCACCATCTTCAACAATCTATCCTTGTGCATTACTAGCATCATTTGCTAGTAGTATATCTACATTTTTATCAGTCCCCTTTTTTCTCTTGTCCATCAATCTAGAATTAAATTGGACATACACTAGATTGTTCAACCGATTTGTATCTAGTCGATTTCTTTTCTTCGTATGTATCTACATCAAAGTAAAATAAAATAATAAATAGATATTTGAAATTAAAAGTAACTTCTTAGTTAAGTAGTTATCACTTATCACTTATCAATAATCAATATACTAATAATCTATAAATCTAATATAGTAACTTACCCCCTCAAACGTGCTCCAATTTCTTTCACAACCAGATGAACTAGTCGTTAAGAAGAGGATTTGTTTTGCTATTGTTTGCAAGTTTGGTGTTTCAAATCCATAGTTAGTCCACCAAGTTACTACATCAAAAATAGTAAAATACATAAGCTTTTTTTTTAAAAAAAATACTAACTACTGAAAAGTAAAAACACTTGAAAGTAAGAAACGATTAAAATTATTTTTGTTTACCTGGATTGTAGAACTCATCATTCATCTCACATTCTTTCAATGCCAATGGCCATCCGAAAGGACCTTCTTTGTTCAAATACTTCCCAAACTCAATATTCACGAAAAGGTTTTGCTTATCAAGGTCACCAGGATATAAAATCTTCGCAAAAGTACAAAACCCATTAGAAACTTCATTAGTGTAAATGCTTGAAGTTTGCCCATTGAAGAAATAGTACGGATTTACTACGTAGGCCACCAAGTGCAATGGAGAATCAAGCGGACCTTTGGATTTCTCATCAATAATCTCAAAGATTGGCCGATAATTACTCTCAACATTTTTCAACCCCTCTCTAATCTCTTCCTTAGCTTTTTTTAGCTCCCCATATAAAAATCCAATAGTTGGCTTTCGATCCCCATCAACTTGTCGAAGCACCCTCACAAAAGAAGAAAAAACTCTCAAGCAATATTTCACACCATTCCAAAACACTGTACTCAATACAGTGTTGTAAGCCGCTTTCCCTTTAACACTCTTCGACCATTTGCATTTCTCCCAGTTGGTGCTAGTAAACATTGCCCTTAACTTATCTTTTTTCTCCAACAAAGATGCCAAAGCTAAGAAAGCAGAAGCAAACCTAGTAACTCTCGGTCTCACTATGTCCCTCTTCCTTGTAAATGCCCTCATTAACGCCAATGTCGTATGGTGGGCATAAATGAAGATAGTGAAACTCTTGGCTTCCTCAAGTGTATTTTTGAACTTTGGTAGTTTGCCAATACCTTCAAGAATGAGTTTAATGGTGTGAGTAGCACACGAGCTCCAAAATATAGATGGCATCTTCGCCTTCAACATCTTAGCCGCGACCATGTTATTAGAGGCATTGTCGGTCACCACTTGAACAACATTTTCAGGGCCAACTTCTTCAATCGCACTTAACACATATTTAAAAATGTTTTCACCTGTATGTGCCTCAGCTGAGCTATCTATAGAAGAAAGGAAAGTTGTGCCTTCCTTGTAATTCACTCACAAATTCATAATACTCATCATTTTCCTATCCGTCCAAGCATCCGTCATAATTGAGCACCCATTAACTTTCCATGATTGTTCTTGTTTTTTGAGTGCCTCTTTGGTTGTTTCAAACTCCTCCTTCAGTAGTGGTTCCCTCAATTGCCATTGACTTGGAGGTTTGAAGTTCTGTCCCAAATCGACCAATCGCCTCTACCATTTGCAAGAAACAATCATTATCAATGGCATTAAAAGGAATGCCCGCTTGATACACCCATTTGGCCACATATCTTTGAGTTGCATGTGTCCTTTCCTTAAGGATGGTATCGTTGAGGGACTGTTGCTTCATAGTCTTTCCAGACACAGAGGAATCGGGGTTGATAGCATTAGCAAATTTATCCATAGGGCCAAGAGACTTAGGGGTTTTCCTTGGCCCTAACCCTTCCATTTCCACTAAATCTTCTTCACAACCAACACTCACCACAGCTCTTAACTCTTCTTCTTCCTTTTTCTTATTTTTTTTCTTGTCTTTTCCATCCATTATTGATTGTCTACACCTCAGTTGATTATCCTTTGATGCCTTTTGACATGGCGCAACATTTCCCTGTATGTTGGCAACATGTTCTTTCAAACGGTAAACCACCCCCCCCCCCCGGAAAACACCTTTTCACACAAGATGCATTTCACTTTATCTTGATTCTTCTCATCAACCAAAACTCCAAATTCCCACCCAACATCATTTGATTTCCGTTTCCTTCCGATTCCTGAAGTCACATTAGAGGCAGCCTGAAGATGAATTACCACCAGTATTAGGGACGACATTACTATCAGGCTCTGAAGTCATGTCTAAACTCTAAACTCTAAAGAGTAAATTCTGATTCTCTGAAATCAAAATATGACAGCAATTACAATTTCAAAATAGTAAAAGTAAAAGTAAAACACTAAAACAGGGCAAGTAAAATAAAAGCAACTCCAAGTCTCCAAATTGGCAAATTGGCAAATAGGCAAATAGCAATTACATATTTACATATTGTAATGTATAATACATTAATACTACAATAGTATAATGTGTTGTAAAATATGACAGCAATTATAGATGTACAGCAATTACAAACTAATTAAATATGAGTATATGACATGTATAAATCATAAACTATAATGTATAAATGTATAATACTATAAATCTATAATGTATAGGAAAAATAGCAAAATATGACGGCAATTAGTAATTAGAATGTGAGTTAACACTTAACAGTATAATGTATTAAAAGTTTATAACCAAATAGGCAAATATCAATGATTCAATGTAGCACAAACTCAAAGTGACAAACTGACAAAACAAAGTGTTAAGTTGTGGAGAACTGGAGATGCTGAAATAGTAATCAAACAAGCACAACATCAAATTCAAAGACATATAGATTGAGCAGTAATCCAACAAACAATCTTACATAACAATCTTACAAAATTGTTAGTCCTAGTTAAATATATTATAATACACTGATATGATCTTATATTGAACTTTGTCTATAAGTTTTTTGCCCAAAAGAATTCTCATCAACACTGAAGCTACATCTAGGCAGGGCACAAGAGATAAGTGGTTCGAAAATGGTGATCGTGTAGGGCAGATGGCCATTAAAATCTAACATAATGTATTTTTTTTTCAGGTAATAACGTAATAATGTAATATACACATCAAATGAGGGGTTGATTGAAGTCATATCAGTCAATTGAAAAAGGATTTTTTTTTGCCCAGAAAATGTCAAGGGCAAAATGAAGTAAATTTAGATATAAATGATTAAATTCAAAAGATAGATATTAATTCAAAAGTTCATGAACAGAGAAGTCAATAGACTTAATACCCAAACCGTACAATTTTTTTTTCAAGCTGTGTTTGTGAATCACTGAATTGTGAGGTGTGGAATGATAGAAAAAAAATGGCTGAAATGGCAAGAAAAGACAGGTATGGTGCGTTCTTGACTCCCTCTTTTTAAGGCTCTAATGTTCCAACAGGTAAAATTTGCAAGAAAAGTTAGAAAACAAAGTAAACTCACAAGAAGCTGAAGAAAGAAAGAAAACTGACGGAGACGACGACGAACAGCACCGCTGCGACGAACAGCGACGGAGGGCTGCTTCTGGCAACAGGCGGCAACAAGAGGAAGCTGGTTTGGTCGGCGATTGAGAGGACATAGTCGATTTGAGATGGGTTTCTTTGAATTGGGGAGAGAGTTGATTTGCGATTGGAAGGGAATTCTGGAAAAACTTGATTTGGGTAAACTTAAGTCAAGAAGAATCCAATAAGGCACCGTTTTGTGAAACCGAATTAACAAAAAAAAAATGGTCTAGGCGGGGTCAACGGCTTTGATTCCGCCTGAACCCGATTAATTGGTAAAAAATCGGTCAAGTCGGGCGAGTTTTTCCCAGGCCGCCCAATCACACCGTTTTTCCCCAATTCAGTTCGGCCGACCGCCGCACAGCGCCTAGGCGGCCACCTAGCCTGAATTTTCGAACACTGGTCATATGAACCTAAATAGGATTGAAAGACTGGTAAAGGAAGGTCCTTTACGAGAGCTAAAAGTTTGCACTCTTCCAGTTTGTGAATCATGTTTGGAAGGTAAAATGACCAAACGACCATTTTCGGCAAAAGGTCAAAGAGCTAAAGAACCTTTTGAGTTGATACATTCTAATGTGTGCGGTCCCATTAATGTACAAGCAAGAGGAGGTTATGAATATTTCGTCACTTTCATTGACAATTATTCTAGGTATGGTTATATTTATTTAATGCGAAAGAAATCTGAAACTTTTGGAAAGTTTAAGGAATTTCGAGCCGAGGCTGAAAAGCAATTAAATAGTTAGATTAAAACTCTTCGATCAGACCGAGGAGACGAATACCTTGATTCTGAATTCTTGGATCATTTAATCGAACATGGGATTTTATCCCAACTTGCTGCACCTGGGACACCGCAACAAAACGGTGTCGCAGAAAGGAGAAATAGAACATTGCTTGATATTGTGAGATCCATGTTGAGTTACTCATCATTACCCATGTCGTTCTGGGGATATGCACTACAAACTTCAGTATACATACTTAATTTAGTTCCATCTAAGTCTATACCTAAGACACCCTTAGAGTTGTGGAATGGTAGCAAAGTTAGTTTGTGACACATTCGCATATAGGGGGGTGTCCTGCACATGTACTAAAAGGTAAGACTGGGAAGTTGGAACCTCAATCCGAAGTATGTATATTCGTAGGATATCCAAAGGGAACGAGATGAGGTTTGTTTTATAATCCCCAAGATAATAAAGTATTTGTATCGACAAATGCAACTTTTCTTGAAAATAACTATATGACAAACTTCAAACCTTGTAGTAAAGTTATACTTGAAGAGTTACTTTCTGATGAGATCAGACCAATAACGACAACTGTTGTCGAACGACACAGTGAGAAGACCACAACTCAAAATCAGAATGACTTACCACCTCGTCCTAGTGTGAGGGTTGTGAGACAACCTATTCGCTATAGACAAATCGAGGAAGCACAAGTTGCAATTTTTGATTATGGTAAAGACGATCCATTGACATATAGATGTGCAATGGAAGATTCTGACAATGAGAAATGGAAACAAGCGATGAATCTCGAGATGGAGTCAATGTACTCCAACTCAGTCTGGAAACTTGTAAACCTTACCGAATGGGTTAAACCTATCTGTTGCAAATGGATCTACAAGAGAAAGAGGGGAGTGGATGGGAAAGTGGAAACTTTCAAAGCTAGACTAGTGGCAAAGGGTTTTACCCAAAAAAAGGGAGTTGACTATGAAGAGACTTTCTCTCCAGTAGCTATTCTCAAATCCATCCGCATACTCTTGTCCATTGCCGCATATTATGACTATGAAATATGGCAAATGGATGTCAAGACGGCTTTTCTGAATGGTTATCTTAAGAAAGCATCTATATGCTACAATCAGAGGGGTTCATTGCTAAAGGCCAAGAGCAAAAAGTTTGCCAGTTGCAAGGGTCCATATATGGACTTAAGCAAGCTTCTCGATCTTGGAATAGTAGATTTGATGAAGCGGTCAAATCATATGGATTTGATCAAAATGTTGATAAGCCTTGTGTTTACAAGTATATCAAAGAAAAGAAGGGGGTCTTCTTAGTTCTTTACGTTGATGATATTCTTCTCATTGGGAATGATGTAGAATCTTTATCAAGTGTAAAGAAATGGCTAGCTAACTAATTCTAAATGAAAGATTTGGGAGTGGCAAGTTATGTTCTTGGGATCCAACTTATACGAGATCGTAAGAACAAGCTGTTAGCGTTGTCTCAAGCATCGTATATTAATAAAGTGTTAATCAAGTATTCGATGCATAGCTCCAAAAAAGGTAATCTGCCTTCTCGTCATGGAGTTACTCTTTCTAAAGAGCAGTGTCCTAAACCACCTCAAGAGGAAGAGAATATGAGACACATTCCCTATGCCTCTGCAGTAGGCAGTCTTATGTATGCTATGTTATGTACTAGACCTGACATATGCTATGTAGTGGGAGTGGTTAGCTGGTATCAATCTAACCCATGATTAGATCATTGGGTAGCGGTCAAACATATTCTCAAGAATCTTAGGAAAATGAGAGACTATATGCTAGTATACTCTGTTAGGGATTTGATTCCTATTGGCTACACTGATTCTGATTTTCAATCAGACAAAGATAGTCAAAAGTCGACATCTGGATCAGTGTTTACCATTGGTGTAGGAGTCATAGTTTGGAGAAGCATTAAGCAATCTTGCATTGCTGATTCCACCATGGAGGCTGAATACGTGGCAGCATGTGAAGCAGCTAAAGAAGCAGTCTGGCTCTAAAAGTTTTGTCTAATCAGGAAGTTGTTCCAGATATGGAAAAACCTATGACACGATATTGTGACAACAGTGGAGTCGTGGCTAATTCAAAAGAACCTAGAAGCCACAAACGAGGAAAGCATATAGAGCGTAAATATCACCTAATTAGGGAGATTGTACATCGTGGCGATGTGTCTGTTCTGAAGATTAGATCTGAAGACAACCTTGCATATCCCTTCACAAAAACTCTACCAGCAAAGAGTTTTGAAGGCCATCTAGTAGGACTAGGATTAAATGACATGTCTCATTTGTTTTAGGGCAAGTGGGAGATTGTTAGGGAAAGTACCCTAAGAACAAAAGTTGTTAATCTTTTTTGCGGAAGTAATAAATAGATTTACATTTTATTTTATATTTGTGTACATTTAATGTTATTAATATTGTATTAATGACATAAAATTCCATGATTATTAAATGTAATATTAAACATAGTATATAAGATGTTATATGCATGAGGATTATGTTTAAATATAATAATTATAATTGTCCGTAATTAATAATTAAAGTTGGGATCTTTAATTAATTAAAATTACTAGTACGGTTCATTCCCATTAAGAATGGAACAGTCTTATCCGAACCGTTGATGTGGTGACGTTAGAAGGAAGGTACTTTGTATAATAAGATTATACAGGACGTGGACATGATAAATTGGAATCTTTAATAATCTCCGTTTTAAACAAAGTATTCTCATTTATCAAATCTGATTGTCATATATGGAACGATCTTAATCCTGAGTATTTAACAGACTCCTACTTATAGAGTTGTGTCTTTTGACTTACTCAGTATGGTTTGTTTATAATGTCAAACCTAAACTTTGTATCTTGGAGACATAATGATATATTTAGCCGGGAATGATTATATACAAAATGGAATCCATTCATTCTTAAATGAAGTTAGACAAATAATTCTCTTGAGTAAATGATTCAGGTCTTGAACAATAGAGCGCTCAATTTACGATAAGATCATAAATAATTGTTCATTAGAGAATCACTGGAACTCAAGGATAAAGATGTAATTGAGAGGTCAACGGATTTGAACCTAACTCAAATTACGAACTATTAATGGATGATTGATCTATATGTAATGATTATATCAATGGACTGTTCGATTCCTATTCGAGTAATTAATTATATAATGACAAGAGTGCAATTCCAGTTTTTTAGTGGAATAATTCTGGAATTAATAAGTCAGATAATTAATTAAAGAGTTTAGTTAATTATTAAAGATTTATTGGAGCTTGAAATTATAGGTCCATGTGTCCCATGCCATCTCCATAACACTGTATTGAACATTAAGGTATAAAGAGGCTTAGTGATTAATTTGGAATTAATCATCTATACATAAAGTAGTTTATGCATTGTTTAATTAATTGTGAATTAATTAATTATTAACTATTTTATTTGATTAGTTACGAATTAATTAAATGTTATTTAAATAATATGATTATTTAAATATTTAATTGGATGACACATTGTGGTGGGACCGCACTGTAATTTTCGAAAACTACACCGTGTAAGTCACAGTGTAATTTCGAAAATAATAGTTTAAAATTATCTGTTAAATTATTTAATTGTTTGAATAATTATATTATTTCAAATAAAATAATTTTTTAACAATTGGATTATTATATATTTAAATTTTGATTTTAAGTTGAACAGATTGTGATAAGGATTTTCGAAATCACTATTTTAAATATTAAAATAAATTGTTTATTTTAATATTTAATTAGTATTATAATCCAATTGAATTTCTAACTCTATAACAAAAACAAAAGTTAGACGAGGAGAAAATTTGATCTCTTCCTCTTGTCTATCATATATGATTGAGGTTGTATTTGATACAATGACAAGGAGATAAAAGCTTTTGTTTTTTTTTTAAAATTCCTTATCTTTCAATCAGGTGTACACAGCATATGATATATCAAGAAGTCTTCTTGGAATTTTGAATATACTAGAAGACGAAAAAGAAAAGTTTTTTTTTTTTTGTTTTTAAAAAGGGTGTACACAGAGAGAAAAACGAGAGACAGAGAAAATAAAAAAAACAAGTTTTTTTTTAAGTTCATAGTCTCTAGAAAAATATTATGAGAGTATCTCTAAATACTTTTCTTGTGTGTCTCATATAATGAGTACATAATTAAAACAGAAAATTTGAGAGTCAATTATTCTGTTTAAATATCGAGACACCCACCCGTCCGTTCTTTGGTGTTGAAGATTCGGCGTGGAAGAACTTGGTTCAAGGGAATCACGAAGATTCTACGGTAGAACAATTTGGTTAGAGGGATTCACGAAGATTCTATAAGGGTAACAATTTCTTCCTTATTATTTATAATTAAATATTATAATCTATATAATCATAACGGTCCGGCTAAAACGGTTATGTTTTATAGAAAATTTTTAAAACCGGGCCCACCTTCTTTCCGCTGCGTTGTGCCAATTTTGGTTTTCGGAACCAACATAAACTCACAACCTTGTGGTGAGTGTAAGGAACATACCACTATACCAACTACATCTTGTCTTTTTTTATAACTAATTATAATTTATTTTAAAATGTTTAGAATATTAATCATTTTATTAATATGATGTACAGTATATTTATTTTAATCATTTATATAATTTCTCTATTCAATTCTTATATTTTCTAAGCATCTTTTCTTTCTTTTTCTTTTTTAAAAAGATATTTATTTTAATTATTTATATAATTTTACTTAAGGGTAATAAGGGTAATGCTCAAGTTTTGAAATTAAAGGGGTAGATACAGTGTCTGAAGGGTTAGATATAGTGTCAGAGGGGTTACTTGACTGTAAAATATGATAAAATCACAAAGAAACAAAGTATTGAGAGTTGAAAGAAAGAAAGAAAGAAAAATTGGACCATGTCCAAGGGGGATCAATAAGTTTGGCCTCAAGTTTATTGACTATCATGCAAAAATGGTCTCATTCAAAAACTATAAATAATAATAATATATAGATAAAACAGAGAGTAATTAATTAAAATTTAAAAAGAAGCAGAATTGAATAAAAAAAAAAATACAAAATCCTCTCATTCCCTTTTTTTTTTGAAAAGGTAGTTATATTCAAGAAAGGCATAAAAGCCACAAGATACAAACGAAAAGACATCTAAACAGAGGGTATAACAAAACCAAACAGGCCCTTACGCAGACACAAACTGAAAGGCTCCTTAACAGAGGGCCAAGAACACCACACAAAATCCTCTCATTCTCATGATCTGGTTCCACTAAAAATCCCCTTGATTGGAGAGTCAACCAATGAGAAGCCATATATAATGATGATCTCAACACACTCAACCAATCACAACACAGATAAGGCCTTATCTTTCTGGTTCCACAAGCACAAATCCAAGTGACACCCGAAAGTGCTCCTCAGGAGCTGCAAACTGCGCTCTTTTGTGGGTCAGAAAATTATTGTACCCTTTTTAGACCCCTCTCTCATCCTTTCTTATTCACAAAACACTGTCACAACCATCTTTTGGTTCTCATAATCAGTAGTATTGCTCCTTACCATAACCATTGACTGCTTGCTCCGTTTGCTCCACATCATAAACGATGTAATCTTAACTTGTGATACACAAGTTCATTGTAACAGTCTAGATCCACAGGTTCCAATTACATATGGAGTGACGATATTTGAGTTGTTTTTAAATCTAAAACAAATCTGGTTTAAATCTGGAAGAAATAGAAAGTTATAAACCAATAAACAACACATTACAAAAACAGTTAGGGAAAATCAAGGCTTGTGTTTCACACTGTATCCTTAAGACAATTATTCCGGGTAACACCGTATACGTATGTCGATTGTCTCATAGGATACAACGATTTTAACAGTGGCCATGCAAAACACAATCTACTCTCAGCTAATTCAAATCGAGTTTAAACTTACCAAGAACTCAAAAAGAGAAGAAGGAATATTTTTGCTCTGTATTTCGTGATTGCAAGAGTATAAGTCGTTGAAGAGAAAACTAGGAAATTTAAAATAGTAGCAAAAAGTCGGTTGGGCACTCGCGGTCCAATTGGTGCGACATTCATGTACACGTCCACACACGAGTTGTCCAACCAAAGGTTTGAGGTCCGTGATTCACACCCCACTTGCGCGAGAGAGAGAGCCTCTATGTTTCACACATATGCTAAGCTACTAATACACATTCACTTATATACTACATATAAATATTTTCCCTATCCAATGTGGGATTCATATTTTTCCCTACACAATGGGTTTACTTTAAGACTCAATTTCTTATTCACCCATTAAATATTTTGGGAGTTTGAGTATACCAATTCGATACTCTCACGGAGGAGAATTCGAATGATACTTTGATCTTCCACTTTCATAAAATCGATCATACTTAAATAACACTCTCAAAAGGCGTGTTTATCATAAATATTCCAATAATTTCCCACATGAATGAAATTGACCTAGGAGACACAAGAAATGACTTTTGGTAAGTTCAAATTGCCGAAACTTGCATATGATAGGTAGGTGTTAACCTTTGAACCTTCCCTCGTAAATGTATGTTTACATTACTAACTGATCAGTAGATATGATATCCTTGAACTGTTTTGACGTTTTTGTAAACGATAGCACACCTCACATAGGTTTCTTCTTGAACCAATTTGGTTCTGTGAGAGTTGTTGGAGAATATAGTCCATTCACTATTTTCTTTAAGAAGTGATGTGTAAAATCGTGTTATAAAAAATGAACTCGCTAGTGCACGGATCGTATAGATAAGTATATCGGCAAGTAGAGATCGCACCCACTAGGAAAAGTGATTTACTGATTAAACTAATTCTAATTCTAGTTAATCAAAGAAACCAAAAGATTGTTGAGAATGAATTAAACTAAAACTAAATTATTTTAAACTAAGAAAGCAATTAAAAAGAATTTTGGTTGTGATCAAGGGATGAAAAACCAGGTAATCGTTGCCCCCTTTATGTAATACTCAATGTTCATCAATTAATTTCATTAACAAGATTCAATCAAAATTTATGGTTCATTCTCATCGTTATTATGGTATTACCGTTATTCCTACTCTAGCTTAACCATGTGTGCTCAACCAACACTCACCCTTTTCCAAGGTGTGAGCTATAATTAAAAACCCATTGTGTGTAAGAATTTGTGAACCAAACCCTCTCACATATTCCTATGTCGAAAGTAAATTTTATTCATTCAATTGAAAAGTGATTAAGACAACCTATAGTGTTATAGCGCAATCAAATCTTATAATTATCAAAACCCTAGACAAACATCAATTAATTTCCATAGATTAATACAAGTCAAGAATAAAGACATATAATGAATTGAACAAATCTAAACTTTAATTGATAAATAAAATTGTGGAGTTCGAATCATAACAAGAGCATCACATAGGTTCACATCGATTCCCTATTATGGAGTTAGGTACACATGATAAAAATAACAAGAGAAGAGAAAGAAACGCTAAAACCCATCTTGGCCTTCAATGATTCTTCAAGTCTTCAATGATGAAATCTTCTTCGTCTTCAATCTTATATGTGTTAAGATGGATGATAAAGAATTGTGTTTTGTGTTTGATGGTAGAATTCTGGTGATAATGATCATGATACCCTAAAAACCCTAAAATATTGATGTACTTATAGGAATCCAGGAGTTGGACTGATTCCGGGAATCTTTTTGGAAGAGGATTGTCAAACCGATGTGCCTACCTCTGTGCAAGGCACACAGGTTTGGAAAGCGGTTGGCAAGGAAAGGGCATCGGCTACATGGCGATGGGATAGCGGTGGCATGGCGTTTTCTCTAGAGTTGTACCGCTATACCTTGCACTGTGCAATTGCACAACGGTTTGTGGTAAATTACAAAATAGTCCATTGCATTTCCTAAAATCTCCTTTTTCCTCCCAAAAAGATTAAACACACAAGTTATAATCAACAACCTGAAAATGCTAAAAAAAAATTTATATATTAGCAAGGTGTGTTTTCATATTATTTTCCAGTATATCTACTTTCAAAACCACCTTATGGTTCTTATAATTAAAGGTATCTATTACCCTTACAATGACTAGAAAATAATAATAATCGATGGCATGGTTCAATCTTAACACAGTGTAATTTGTACGTGGTGTGATCTTAATATGTGATTGAATACATAAGCTCCGTCTTAGGGGAACAAATTTGTTGCCTGATTAAGAAATGGCCCCATCATTGACCTCACATGTGTTGAAGTGGTACATCATGCCCAGTACATGTTCCCGAACCGATGAACCCTCTAGCAAGCATTGCAGAATGAAAAGCTTTGTGCCGTTTTTGCTTGGATGGCTGCCCAAACATAGCCTGCAATGACTCCATGATTTCAAATGTTGTAGTCATTGTATCATGCTTGGTGATAAGAACGTCTATCATACTAGCTAACAGATAAGTTCGGGCCTTCTCATCAGCTAAGACCAAATTTAGGTATGCATTGGCAGCAGGCTGTGGAGGGCACTCCTCCGTAAGCACAAACTTTAGATCTTTGGTGACCAAAATTGCAATAATGTGATGTTTCCATTTTGTGTAATTTTCTCCGGTTAGTTTGTCATTAGCTAGGATTTGTAATAGTGAAGAAGATATTGCTGAAAAAACATAAATAAAGATTAACAACCTTTTTTTGGCAAGGGTCCACAGAAGAATTTATCATCGAGCCGATACCTGGTAGGACCTAGACGGCTAGACCGGGACCGTTCCCAGTTCCCGGGTACCAAGAAATATCTATACCATGATCCAAGAAGGGTTGATGCCACATTATGCCTTTCACCTAGTTTTTAAGAAGAACCGGTACCACAACACTACCTACCCAACATCCAAGTATCGCGACACCTACCTGGTACCAAAGCACCACGAATATCTACCCAGGACCAGTCCAGTTAGTGAGTTTCGTTCGCCTAAATAGGAAGAGTGGTGTCAAGAAGGTACCAACATGCTATAACAAGAACCACTCCAGCCAAAGCGGACCGGTACACCAATATTAATGAACCAATACTGCGACCAAAAGAACAAATCCAGCATTCGTCTCCAACAAGGCAGATGAGAAGGTTGACCACTTCAAACACTTAAAGTGCCATAAATGAGACAAAATGGTCAATCCAATCGGAATTTATACATAACGGAAACTATTACGTAATTCAAAAGGGAGAAATTCCCGTGCTAACCTATAGCCTCAGTCAACTCCAAATTAACTCCGATGATTGCAGATCAATTGACCCAAATTATGGGGATTGACTGGAAGAATTAAGAACCATAAATAGAATAACAAAATTCTGGAAATGGGCATTTGCTTTTTTTTCTCCATCACTAATAGAAATATCCATTTATTGACTAGAACGAGATCATCATCGCCATCTGAGAGAGAGAGAGAGAGAGAGAGAGAGAGAGAGAACCCTATAGTGAAAATCATCATCATCCTTGTATCAAGAAATCATGTGATTAATAATACCAGTCTATTCTCCTTTGCTTTCCTCAATTTGTACCGTTTTCCCCTTTTTATTGTGTCTTATTACCAAAATCACGGTACCTATAGGTACCTACCCTGCTGCAAGCTCCCAGGTTGTGGCTTGAGGGTGTTGATCGAAATTCTACTCCAAAATGAATTTTCGGTTAACAGAATTCATTTAACCATACATTTAAGTCACATGTCAATATTTGGCATAATATTAAATATGATGAATGAACATATTTAATGAACAAGAAAATCCCTAAGAACTGTTTCTACGACACGATAATCCAACATACTACAAGCAAGTGCCTCCTTATGGTCGATCAAATACTTGCATGTTGGATCGAGACATTCTCAATTAAATGATATACAAAAATAACTCTTATTCCTCTATCATTCAACCATCGCTTAATTCAGTCAGGTTTATAATTAACAAATTTAATTAAAACTTTTTAAGTGTAACCCACTATTTCAGATCTCTTAAGCTTAACTTGAGAATTGCCGTCTTAGGGTCGGTCAATCCCAAAATACATTAAGAAACCCTATCTGTTTGGAAGTCAACCTTGATATTGATTCCCATGGAGACTCTCATTAGGAAGGACAAAAACAAAGTCATCTCGAAGCCCCACTTGAATCTCACGGTGTTGAACTAATGATGAAGACTGCGGGATATAATGTCATATATCCCTTTCCCACTCACTATTTTAGAATTAGGGTTTTCAATTATTGATGCACCTAGATATTACTAAGATTAAACGGCTAGTTTCAATCTAAATGTCTAGGGCATATATAACATGTTATTAGAATCTTATTCTAATAACAAATAAACTAATACGATTTTTAACTAATTAAAAAATCTAGTTCATTATTCAAATTCCAATCTATATAAACAATTTTACTAAAACTAGAATTATTTAATGTGATTTAGCAAGTTTTAACTATTAAAACTAATCACATTATTAGGTCCAATTATATTAGGGTTTTAATCTAATTAAACCTAATATTAAGTGAAGGACCTAACTAATCTAACTAATTAAACGATTTAATTAATAGACTAGTTATTAATGAGAATTAAAAAGTTTTTACCCTAAAAACTAATCTCATTATTTAATAGCCAATTATGTGAATTATACTAATTTTTAATTATGGCAATGCTTTAATCATTTCATAAAAAAAGCATAAATGAGTTAACCGAGTACAATGTGTTATTTAACTTTAAAAAAAATCTAATTACAAAAGTTATCAAAGGCATTCCTTAGTCTTCAGGTAATTCCTATATTCTTCAAGTCTTTGGGTTCTTTTTATTTTGGGCTTTTAACCAATGTCCAATTTGATCAAATAATTTTTTTTTTATGTTGTGATCCATCTCATGAATCAAACCTAAAACTCAAGTGTTACTCTAACACTTATTGGAGGCCCAAGGCTTAAAAAAAAAATCTCGCCCAAAATATTTTTCGAATTCAGAAACCCTAGCGTTGCAAATTCGACGCCCTAGCGCTTTCACGCTTGACCGTCATTTGCACGCATGGGTTGTCCACAACCGCACATGCGACAATCGCGCCGCGGCAAGCACGCGTAATTGACCAACCGCGCATGAGCTACCAGACACGCATGAAGGCAATGCAAGGCTGCCTTGAGTGCAGCCAGTCTGCACGCAGCGGACGTGCACTGCCATCAGCCCTGGCGAGCAACTTGGCCGCTGCGCTGCAGTCCTGCCGCTCGCCTACGGGCGTTTTACGCGTGCGCACGTTTTCGATTTCGCTTTTCCGCCTTCCATCTTCTTTGTCTGATTTCTTCATACATATTTTACAATAAAATATATCGCAGAAAAAATACAACAAAGAAAATACAGCAAAAAAAATAAAATAAAATATTAAAAATACTTCCCGGCATTAATGTTACGTGAGAAAAATATTATAACTTTCAATAAGAACCCTAACCCTATTGTTCCATACAATTAATGATCAACTATGATTATAAAAAAATATATATAAACTTCATACAATCATTAGAAAGTGCATACTCATACCATACATGCAAATCAAAGAATAAAACTATGAAAAAAAAACACTTTTATTCTTATATATTGTATAACCAGACTCTGATACCAATTGTAGGAGCCCGGATTTACGTTGCGCAGCGAAAATGGGGTTTCAAAATTTTTTGTCCAACATTTAAACCATATAAATATACAAGAATATAGAATAAGTATTAGATCATACCCTTAAAGATCTACTCATTCGTTTTTTTAAGCTTTATTCCGATTACGAACCACCAAGTCTTCCTCGCTATGTCCTGCAATCCGGTAACTGTGTGTGGGCACGTCACGATCTTCAAGGAACTGAGGAGGATGCAGAGGCTTGAAGAAAAGAACTCCTTCTTTTCTTCTTGGCAAATTCGACCACCACAAGCAAGAATATATATTTTTCTTTGCTTGGCCAAATTCTCTCCCTAAACTTTTTAGGGTTTTGCTTTTTGTGTTTTTGGTTCAAAGAATCACAATGAGTTTATGTCTTAGTTATATATGTTAATATATCTATATATATTTATAACTAGATAAAAATCCTTTTCCAAATATATCTCCATATATTAAAAGGATAATTAATATTTAAGTGTCCTGGGTAAAGTAGGATTCTAACTCCTACCTAACCCTAGTTAAGTTAAACTTAAATACTAGACTAAGTAAAGAATAAAATAATTTAATTATTTTATCTTTGTCTCAGTCATGATTTGAACCTGCAACTTCCATTTAATAATTAATTAATAATTCATAATTATTAATTAATTAATTAATTAATTATTAATATATTAATTAAATAGTCTAATTATTCAATTAATCCCTGAATAAATATGTGTCACTTTCGTAACACAATTAACTGGACAATCCAATTAAATAATCGTGACCCTTGTTACCTTTAATCATTCTGGCTACCAAAGGGACTTAATGGACCCACGGTTTTGAGCTCCAATAATTAATAGAAATAATTAATCAAACTCTTTCATTAATATTTCATGATTATTATGCTCAGAGTTATTCCACTAAAAACCCGAGGCTGCACTCTCGCAACTATAGATGTATTACAAAAACCGAAGTTACAGTTGTCCATCGATATAGCTATTGCATATGGTATGATCCTCCACAATTAATTCATAATTAGAGATAGGTCATAAAGTCCGTTATACCCCTCTAATTATATCTTTTCATTAAGTACCATTGATTCTCTAATGAACGATAAATCCTAACTTCCTTTGCGGAAGAAGGAGAGCGCTCATATTGATCAAGCCTCGAATCAACCCTTAAGGGAACTACTATCTACTTCTCGCAAGAAGGAGTGGATTCCTCTATTGTGTACAGACCTTCCCAGCCACAAGCCAAACCGTTATTCCAACATACAAAGTTATTGACCGGGAATTCAACTCCGATCTCACCCATGGTTTATCAAAAACTACGATCTAACTTCAAGGAGTTGATAAGATACTCAGGATTAAGATCACTCATATATAGCCTTCATTTGTTGATAAATATAAATCTCATCATGTAACAGTCTTGGTGAGAGATTCATATAGATCATGACCCAGTCCTATATGATCACATCATATAAGGTGCCTCCATTCTCATATCACTATATGAAATAGTGTAGGTTAAGACCACCATACATTACGAAATAGATCGCGGCTGTAGATTAACCCACAAATAAAATACCCAGCTTAATTTACTATATACGGACTCTTTAGATTGCACATCTCAAACTGAATTCCTCTGTATATGACACTCATATACTCAGTTAAAGATTACATCCAGCAATCTTGGATGTTTAGTACACATGATATAAATGTATGAGACAGATTTCTAGAATGAAAAAACTACTTCTTTTATTAATGTTTCATTCACATTTACAATTTACAACATTTAGGGCATAACTCCCAACATTAATGGCGTGAGAAAAAGGGGAGAGAGAGAAGAGAGAGTCGTGAGATATAAAAGAGAGAGAAGAGACAGCTTCACACAGCGAATAAAAAGCAAAATGAAAATTTGAAAATGAGGGTTAATTTTGTCTATTCATGGCAAAATTTGGTAAAAAACATAATAATACTAATGTTTGGTAAATTAAGTAAAGCCCTTAATTTTTTTGGTTATAAAGGGCTATTTGCTTATATATATATATATATATATATATATATATATTTAGTCTTTCTATTGTCAGTTTGAATTGATATAAGATATATCAGTTACTTACATGTGAGCCAGTGGATTTAAAAGATGCTTTGACAAGTGTATGCAGCAAGTTAAAGCATTTAAATCCAATGACCCACATGTAAGGAACTGATATATATTATATCAGTTCGAACTGACAAAAAAAATTGTATATATATAGTTAGGCTAAACCAACTTAAATTTGTAACTTGATTTTTGGCTAAAACAACTTAAATTTGTGACTTCATTTTTTGACTTCAAATAGATACCAACGTCATATCGTCAATTAGTTAAAGTATAAGTACTTATGAACAAGTAGATACTGAAAAACTGTCACAAGTTGATAATATTAATAAAGCATATAAATTTAAGTCCCCTCTCTCTCCAAAACAACCCAAAATTTATGCAATAGTATAATACTTAAAAAAAAACATAACTTCCATTTGTTTCATAAAATAAGATACATTACATAAGGAAATGATCCCGACAAGTTTATTGTAAATTAGCCAAAATATTGGCTTATGCACTTGCCACAAATAGCAAAAACAACAACAACAATCTTCAATGCGTCCAAACAAACACTAGAACACTTATTTTATAAAATACTACAAGATTCTTGATCATTAAACTAAGCAACTTTGTTGTTGTTGTTGCTGCCGATCTTGCTTTAGAAGCCGATGCTGTTGTTGCTGCCAATGTTGCTGTCATCGCCGAGGCTGTTGTTGCTGTTGATGTTGTCGTTGTAGCTGTCGGTGATGTTGTTGTTTGTGTTGTTGCTGTTGGTGTTGGTGTTGCCGAAGTTGCTGATGCCGCTGATGCTGCTGTTGTTGTTTTTATCAAAGTCCTTATTAGCGATCCCCGCTCCTTGTCCTGCGCCCTGCCCTGCACCATACTGGTGCCCTATATTAATACCTCCCTGCATCAAAATTTTATAAAACTATAATATAAATAATTGAAGAATTTATGATATATACAATCCAAGTTAAAACAGACAGAAAAACAAATACGAGCCTGCTGTGCCATTTGCTGTATATCAAACACTTTGTAAAGTTGCTGTTGCCAATCGATTTGAATGAGTAGAGTTGGCTTTTCTTTTATGGTATTTATAGCCACCAAGTCAACATCCATTGCATGGCTAGTAAACATGCATGGCTAGCCACACCCACAAGTTAACAGATAAGTTTGTGGCTGAATTTCAGCCATCTTGCCCAATACATTTTAAAAAGGTTAGAGATATTGATACCCATAAAACTTATTAGTACACCAATTTTCATAAACACATGTCTAAAATTTAAAAAATAAATATTACTATAAGAACTCATCCTAATGCCAATAGTATTATCATTGAAATAAATATATTCATTTTAATACATAATATTTATAAATACTGATCTAAAATTATTAGCACACCCAACTTATAAAAATAAATCATATTATTTTTGAAATCAAATCCCTTTTAATGATGATCTAATTTACTTTTGGAAATATCTCGAATGTAGGAGCCTTATAAAAGGGAATATATAGAACTGTATATGGGGTCAAGAGATTTTCAATATAGGAATTCTCTTATTTATACAGATATCTTAATAAAAACTTATTGATATTTACAACTATCTTAAAAATAAAATTGTTGATATCTATAGCTACCGTTAAAATATATATATATATATATATATATATTGTTTATTGATAGAGTTCATAACTATACATGAAAGAAAGACAAAAAAAAATATAATAATCATGTGATGATGATAAAGTTTGATACTTGAAATAAAATTAGAGTTTAATCATGATTTATCATAAAAGTTAAGGTTTATCATATGTTAGCGTTTATCATAAGTTTTTTTTTTTTTGAAAGGTAAGTTTTTTTAATAAAGAAATATAGTTGAAGATATGAGTATAATTAATTAGTGTATATAGTGTTTGGTTTATTTTTAATTAAAGTATAACTGTCTTTGTTTGTAAATTTCTATTATAATATTTCTATAATTATTATTTTTTAAATATGAGTGTACTAATAAGTTTTTGAGGGCTATAAGAATAACGGAAAAGTGTGGGGTAGGGATTTCAGAGACAATTTGGTTTCGATGTTTATTGACAATTTAAATCCGGTGGTGGACCAGCAAGGATTATGGAGCATTTTCAGAGTGTTTGGGAGAGTGAGAGACCTGTATTTGTCTCCTATAACCAGGTCTCGTCGCAGTTGTTTTGCTTTTGTTCGCTTTGCTACCAGGGAAGAAGCGGAAAAAGTGGTGAAGCAAACAAATGGGATGCACGTCTATGGATGGCCAATCGTCTCAAAGATAGCTTCATCAGACTGGAATAACAGAAGGCAATCGCAGGATGGTAAGTACAGAGAGATTCAAAGCATGTCATCTCGCTTCTCAGAAGGAGTGAAAATTTTTAACAGGGGACAAAGGGATTTCAAAGCTCAGGTTGGGACATCCTATGCGGATGTGGTTAAAACATCTACAAATGTGGCTAATGCTAAAGGCTATACAGGTAAGGACATTGTGGACAGAATGGACAGAATGGAAATCATGAAATGGGATTTGAATTCTTATGACAGCAGTTGGTTGAATGTGTGTGTTGTGGGAGTTTTGAAGTCTTTTAATGATATTACACCAGTGTTATGGGGTCTTCGTGAGAGGAGGATCAATGCTTCTTTTGTTTACATAGGAGATAAAAATATTTTGTGTAAGTTCACGTCCATTTCAGATAGGGATACTTTCATAAGGAGCAGAATGGTATGGAAGGAGTATTTTTCGTCCGTGGGTGTCTGGACAGAAGCAATCACACCCCAATCTCAGCTATCTTGGATTGAATTCAGGGGTATTCCCCTGCAATGCTGGTGTGATGAATTTTTCAGAAGTCTAGGATGGATGGTAGGGGAACCATTGATGGTAGTGGAAGAGACAGCGAATAGAACCAAGCTTGATTGTGGAAGGGTGTTAGTCCTTATTCCGACTGGTCAGAATTGTCCTGGTTTTATTAAAGTGGTGACCGGAAAAAGCTCTTTTACGATCAAGGTTTGGGAGGATACTGACCGGATTAACTCAGACTGGATTTCGAAAAGGCTGGGCATTGGGAAAGAAAAGCTTTCTGAATCTCCACCTATTGATAGAGGTTACGTGGTGGATGTCCAATGAGTGAAGGAAGATGAAGGGGTGGATAACATCAATGCTAGAATGCTAGAGTTATGGCGGCTAATAAAGAAAGAACCAATCAGAATTCGGAAGATATAGAGTCACGAGGTATAGATGCAGCCCAAGATGATAATGTGTTGACCATAATAGGAAATGAGGATATGAGAGGGACAAATGTGGTTGGTTACGTGGAGAAGCATAAGGTCGCTGGTGTAGGATCCAAGAGGGTGTTATTTAAAGGGAAGGAAAAACGAAGTCAAAAGTGCCAAGTTGGGCTCAATGGTAATGTTATTCTGGATAAAAATAGGGTACCAGAAGGTGGAAAGGTGTGGACTAGTGATGATTATGGGTCCTCCAATTTTGAGGAAAGCGAGGAAGGACAATTTATGAAGCAGCCAATTTTATTAGCAAGCCCAAGTCGACCCAGTGGAGATAGGAGCCCTGAAGCCCATAGGAAACTTCTTCAAGTGAAGGCCCAGTCTTTATTAAAAAAGAATCAAAATCAGGAAGCTTTGTCTGAGGATCAAAACTCTTCATCTGGTAACACAGTTTCACAAATATTAGAAACCCCACATCAGCAAACAGACATGGTTAAGGAGAATCGAATAATGTCGACGGATAAGGAAAGAAAGAAGATCCCATCGAAAAGAACAACCAAATCTTGTAGCTCTTTGAAGAGCCATAGTATGAAAACAAGAAAGGATATGAGTCAGTTGGCAAGAGGTGTGCAAGAAATCATCAAAGAAGTGTCAGAACCGAGTTGCAGCAGAGGTAGGTGGAACCTCGAGGCAGAAATGGCTAAAGTGCTAGAGAAAGGTGCGGCATTGGGGTATTTCAAATAGCCTTTCCATGGGCAAAATTCTGGTACCGGAACAAGTGTCGATGGGCAGTCGATGGTTGGAAAAAGGATTTTGAGTGAAGAGGTTGTGAAAGTCATCGAGATTGGGACAGCATTGGGGTTAGATTTTCATGGGCAAGAAGATTTGGTGGCTGAGGAAATTAATAGGAAGGAAAAGGAGGAGGAGCTGAGAATCAATGAAGCAAGGTAATTTCATGTGTGTTAGTGTTACCAGGCAGGGGTTTCACATTTTTTAATGATAGTTTTAACGTGGAATATAAGGGGTTTGGGGAGAATTGAGAAAAGAAGGGTGGTTAGGAACTTAGTTTACAGTACGAATCCATCCATTTTATTTTTACAAGAGACTAAATTAAGCCACTTTGATTCTAGAGTGATCAAGTCTTTAGGTGGATCTTTGTTAACTAAAGGGATCGGTGTTGATTCGGTGGGTGCTGCTGGTGGGGTTATCACCTTATGGAATGAAAATTGTTTTGAAGTCAAGTCTTGCATATCGAATGAAAGATGTATCATTGTGGCAGGGGTGATTATTAGTACTAAGAAGGAAATGGTTTTTTGTACTTTGTATGCTGCCAACATAGAGAGCGAGAGAATTGATCTTTGGAATTTCATTCTTAATGCTCAAGGTTCACTGCCTGGTCCTTGGGTGATAGGAGGGGACTTTAATACTGTCCTTGTGCAAAGTGAAAGAATGGGGGGTGCAAGCAGTGTTAGATCAATGAGAAACTTTAAGCAATTTGTTGACTCGGCTTATGTTGTGGATATACCAATGGTGGGTATGACATTCACGTGGTCTAATTTCAGAGAAAATGGGTCTTCGGCAAGACTGGATCGCTTCCTTTGCGACCCATTTTTCCTTTCTTGGTATCCTAATTTGGTCCAAAAGGGATTGTGCAGAAGTTTGTCGGACCATAATCCAGTAATCATTGGGGAACCTGCGGTTGATTGGGGCCCAAGACCGTTTAGGTTTCGCAACGGTTGGTTAGAGGATAAGGCTCTAATGGAAGAGGTTAAACAGTGTTGGAAGAAGAAGCTAAGTTATGGATCGGCTGGTACTCTGTTGATTCATAAAATGAAGGCTGTTAAAAGTAATTTGAAGCTAAAAACGAAGGGTGATAAGCGGGTTGAGGATCAGATTAAAGTCTTAGAGAAAGAGCTTGAGGATGTTGAAGGTAAGCCAATCTCTCAGGGATAGTCAGTGCAATTGAGACAGGAAAGGGCAGCTGTGTTGGCTAATCTGTGGAAGAAAATTCGCATTGATGAACAAAAATGGAGGCAAAATTCGAGGGTAAAATGGCTAAAGGAAGGAGACACAAATTCCAGATTTTTTCACCTAGTGTCCAATGTGAGAAAGAAGACTAACTTCATTGGGGAGTTAAACATAGCGGGTAGAAGATGCTCTGGCCCAGAACATATCAGAGAAGGTGTTTTTGATTTCTTCAAAGAGCAGTTCAAGAAGGTGGGAAATTGTAGGCCTGGGATGAATGGTCTTGTTTTGAATAAGATTTCTGATAAGGAGGAAGACAGATTTAGAGGCAAATTTCACTGTAGAGGAAGTTTGGGCTGCCTTGAGTGAATGTGACGGAAATAAGGCGCTGGGTCCGGATGGGTTCAACTTAAATTTTATCAAGGCAAATTGGGAATTTATAAAAGATGACTACATGAAATTTCTGTCTGAATTTTATAATGATGGATTGGTGGTTAGCAATTTGAATTGCATATTCATTGCTTTAATCCCAAAGACAAGGATGCCTGAGTCTTTAGGCGAGTACAGACCTATCAGTTTGGTTGGTTCATTGTATAAGATTCTTGCTAAGATCCTAGCGAATAGACTAAAACTAGTTATGAATTCGGTGATCAGCTTGAATCAGATGGCGTTTGTAAAAGATAGACAGATTTTGGATAGTTTTATCATTGCCGAGGAGGTGATTCATTCTTGGAAAAAAGAAGGTGTTGGTGGATTTTTAATTAAGCTTGATTTTTAGAAAGCTTACGATTGTGTTGACCACGAGTTTTTAATGGAGGTTATGGAGGCAATGGGCTTTGGAGCGAAATGGCAACAGTGGATCAAGTGGTGTATCGCTTCGCCATCCTTGTCAGTTTTGGTAAACGGCAGTCCGACTAAACAATTTCAAATGGAAAGGGGTCTTCGTCAGGGAGATCCGTTGTCACCATTTCTATTTAATATGGTGGTTCAAGTCCTTAGTAGTATGCTAGATAAAGCAAAATGGCTGGGATTGATTAGGGGAAAAGGTTATGGTAATGATCGTGTTCATATTACCCATTTGCAATTCGCTGACGATACGGTTCTATTTTTGGAACCTAAGATGGAATTTTTGATGAATTCTAGGAGAATTTTAAGGTGCTTTGAATTGCTATCGGGTCTGAAGATTAACTTTCATAAATCTTGTCTTGTCAGAATAGGTAGGAACGCTTCCAACGAAGTGCACTGGGCTGCAGCATTTAGATGTGTTGCTGCATTGCTACCAATTTTTTACCTGGGTCTCCCTTTGGGGGGGAATTCTAGCAGAGAGAAATTTTTGGAACCGATTATCAAAAAAGTAGAGCAAAGGCTAGCTCCTTGGAAGAGGGCTTACATATCGAAAGGGGGGAGATTAGTACTCATCAAGGCTGTCCTGTCAAGCTTGCCTTCGTATTTCATGTCAGTTTTCTCTATTCCGATGGGTGTCGCAAAAAAAATTGAGAAAATTCAAAGGAACTTCTTTTGGAACGATGGTGTGCTAAATAAAAAGACTCATGCGGTAGATTGGGTAACTTTGTGTAAAAATAAACACTTTGGTGGTCTTGGAATTGGTAGGGTGAAGGAGAAAGGGGTGAGTATGATGGTTAAGTGGATATGGAGGTTCGGTAGGGAAGAAGACTCTTTGTGGAGAAAATTTTTGTGTGCTAAGTATAAACTTGACAGTAATTTAATCATGTGGGATGTTTCTGAGATCAGTAATGGTTCCCAATTTGTCAAGGCATTGAGCAGATTTTATGATAACAATCATCGAGTAAGTAGATTCATTAAACAAGGTTTTCAGATTGTGATTGGCAGTGGAAACAGAACTCGGCTATGGCATGATATCAGGTGGGATCAAGTCCCTTTGAAGGTGGCCTTTCCGAGAATTTTCGCTCTTGCTTCAAACAAAAATGGGGTGATTTTGGAACTAGGTTCATGGGCTGCGACTATGTGGAATTGGGATGTCAAATTAAGACGGTCTCTATTCAACTGGGAGATTGATCAGTGGAACGGCTTCAAACTGGTTCTGGAGAATATCAAACTGAGAAATAATATTCAAGATGCTTTGGCTTGGCATTTTTGCCCAAATGGGATCTTCTCTGTCAGTTCTTTTCGTAGATGCCTGGAAGAAAATGGAGACCATATGGATGAGTTTTTTCCTTTCATTTGGAAGGGAATTTGTCCACCCAAGATAGAAGTCTTTACATGGCAATTACTCAAAGGTAGATTAATGGTTAGAGAAGTGTTAAGAGGTTTGGCGTTAATGGAATAGTCAGTGTTGAGTGTCCTCTTTGTTTAGCTGGTTCGGAGTCGATACACCACCTGTTTTTACAGTGTACATGGTCGAATAAACTTTGGAGGCTTTGTATGGGTGTGTGGGGCGTGCACAGCTGTTCAAATGCGACGGTTAGTGAGTGGTTGCTGGGTTGGAACGGTTTTTGTTCTTCACGATCCAGCAGCAGAGTGTGGAATATTTTGTTTTTTGCTGTCATATGGACAATTTGGGAATGCCGTAATGAAGTAGTTTTTCGGGGTATTCAAGCAGATGTTTACTTGGCAATGGATACGATCAAGTTTAGAGTGGCTCTTTGGTTTAAAAATTTCGGTTGTGGCTCATCATCTGATTTAACTTTGCTCATGTTAGATCCTAAAGAGAAGTGTGTGGATCAATATACTGTCAAAACCAAAAATCTTTCTGGCTGGCTTCCTCCAGTGGGAAATGCTCTCTTGTTTAATGTTGATGGATCCTCTAGAGGGAATCCGGGGGACGCGGGTATTGGTGGGGTGCTTCGTGATGCCAACGGAAAGGTGTTTTGTTTGTTTTCATATTATGTTGGAATCCTGGATTCAAATGCAGCTGAAGTTCATGCTATTCATGAAGCCTGTAGTTTGATTTCGTCACATCCTATTCTGCGTGATCGATGCATTTCCATTGTTAGTGATTCCCGGTCGGCGGTATCATGGATCAATTCAGACAATTTTGGCAACATAAATTTGGTGAATTTGGTATATGATATCAGATATTGTATTCAGTCTTGTGCAGGCATCTCCATCATTCACACCAATAGGGAATCAAATACGCTTGCTGATAGCCTCGCGAAAGGTGGCTCTGGTAAAATTGGTGATAGACTGGAGTGGAGTGTTAGCTGAGTTATTTTTTTATTCCCTCTGTTTGTTCAATTCTTTGGGTGGTCTGTACACTTTGCTGTCTTCTTTTTCCAGCTTTTGGTGGGTTGTTCTTTTGACAAACTGTTTTGGTTTGCAGTGGTCTATTGTAGTTTATGGTTCCCTTTCTTTTGGGATGCTGTTGGAATTTTGGTTCCTTGATTCTAATAAAATTTGCAGCTTCAAAAAAAAAAATCAGAGAGCAGTTCTCTGCATTTTGGTTTTATCAAAAAACAAAAAAAAAAGTCTAACGAACGCATATTTAATATTTTTTGGAGTTAAATTGTAAAACAGAAGTTGAGAACAATACTAAAAGACCTCTAAGAGTTAACTGAACATACATTTAATTTCCAAGTGTTATAATAAGTATTTTTTTTTTCATTTTTTTTTTCATATCCACTCCCATAAGCACATTGTGGTTGTCGTAATCATCAGTACGAGTCCTTACAATTACTATTGATGACATGCTAATAATTGAAATAATAATAGTTGAATTATTAGGTACACTCTTCCAACCCACTTTCTCAACCCATTCTCTCCTCTTATGTCTATCTTTTGCTTTTTAACATAAAAATTATAACCATAATAAATAAATTATTTTTTTAAATCTTATTTACCACTCAAACCAAGCATTCCTTTTCCATATTACCCTCTTGTTTTTACCAAATATAATTTATCATCTCTCATCTAATTTTTTCAAAAACCCTTTTGACTTTTTTAAAGAAAACAAAAACATTTTAAATGAAAAAAAGATTTTTTTTTTACTCAAAACCATCATTTATACTCTTTCAAAATATGTATAATTTATATTGTCACTTATTTCATTCAATATTTATAATAATACCGAAAAGATGATTGCAATATATATATATATATATTATATTATATTATATATATAATATTATATATATTTTAGTCTCAAATATCATATATACTTTTTATATATATATATATATTAAAGGAGTATGAATGATATTTAGGAGTAAAAAAAAGAGAGTTAAACTTGTAGTAAAAAAAACTCACATATGTTTTTTTTTTATAAATAAAATGTCAAAATGGTTTTTGGAAATAATTAGATGAAAGATATTACATATTATATTTTGTAAAAAGAAAGGGCAATTTGGGAAGAGGTTGGTTGGTCTGAATTGAAAAAAATAATACATTTATTATACTCCAATTTTTATGTCAAAAAGTAAAAAGTTGACATGTGTCAACATAAGAAGAGAGAGTGGATTGAGAGAGTAGGTTGGGAGAGTGAATTTAGCACTCCTCCACATGCTCCATCTTACGGGAAATAATTATCGAGTGATAAATTAAGAATTCCATTTGATAATAAAATAGTATAATATTTATTGCCATATTGGTTGCTGGCAAATAATCTGTTTAATTTTTTTCTTAAATGTTTTGACTCTCATGTGCTTTTATATTGAATTTATTTATAAAAAACAAGTGTCATGATTATTATTTTAAGATACATAAAATGATGAAATGATGTCTTTAGTGGAAAACAAATATTCGACTTTATTCATTTTTAAATCTTTAAACCCTTATTTATTCACAATTTTATTTATTTAATATTAAAATTATGAATTTGTATCCAAATGTTAAAAATCAGATTAAAAATGTTACATTTTTAATTTTCAAGACATAAAGTTTTAATTTCAAAAACGAAAAAAAAGTTGTATAATGACGTTACAATAAAAAGATACACAACTACACTATTAAGAGTAAATCAACCATAAATTCTTTTCAAAGTCTTTTTAGTAGTTTTCATATTTATTTCTTATTCACACAACAGTATCACAATCACCTTGTGGTTCTTATAATTAGTAGTACTGGTCCCTACAATAACTACTGATTGCTTGCTTCGTTCGCACCATATCATAGACGGTTTAATCTTAACATATGATACACAAGTTTATTGTAACAGTCCAGATCTACAAGTTCCAATTACTCGTGGAGTGACGATATTTGTACCTTTAAAATTTGTATGTCCTCATTTTGTATGTATATCCATCAAAAATTTTAAAATATTAGAATCTGTAAGTACGTTCCTTATATTACTATACATGCCATTTTTTTCATTTTTGAATATATATATATATATATATATATATATGTATTACAAACTAATAAGATAAAGCCATTAATAAGTTATAAAATAATTAAATTGTAAAAAGAAAAAAATTATGGAAGATCCGGCCTCCTCTCAAACTCAGGATGAATTATTATTATTATTATTATTATTATTATTATATATTTATATAATACTATAATAGTTACTTAAGATTTCGCAATCCAAAACCTTCAGGTTCGACCATCTTTGTTTTTTTGAGTTTATTTTTTAAAATTCAATTCAATGATTTTTTCTTCTCAAATTCTTTATAAGAATTACTAAGGGGTCGTTTGGTATGAGGTAATCAAAATAATGTGATTCCTGAAAAAAATTAAATATAGTAATGTGATTCCTGGGAAACCTGTATACATGTGTTTGGTTATGTATGAGAATATTATGTCGGATTCCTGGGAATATCAAGTAACATTGTTTGGTTGTACATGAATTTTTTTTTAATCTCTTGAATCAATTCTGAATTGATTTTTTCCATAATTACATAAAAATAATAATATTTATTATTTTTTTAATGAGTCTTATCATGTAATAAATAATTTTGAAAAAAAAAACAAATTACAAATTACTTTATCTAATAAAAAAATATTGCACTAAAAAAAAGAAAAAAAAAGCATTTCCATATTCAATCTTCACCATCCATCTCTAGAGATGGATGGTGAAGATTGAATATGGAAATGATGATGATCAGAAAATCACATTCAAAAAACCAAAAAATAAAAATAAAAAGTCAAACCAGGTTTGTAAAAAAAAATAATCCCAAAAACCACCATCAAATACCAGTCACCTCTATCTGGATTGAGAGGGATATAACACAAAGTCAAGAGTAGAAAACATTAACAATTAAAAAAATAAAGAACATAAACATTGAACATAAAAATCCTCAAGTCTACTTCATGATCAGTTAATTCGCAAAATATTTCCATAGAAGAGGAGCAAAGTGATCTCTACTGGCTAGCTAGAGAGAGCTTCAATTTCTTGATCAGATCTACATTTGATATTATATAAAACGTTTCTTCTTCAAAACCTTTAAAATTACTCTCTCAATTTCACCTATAGATCATTTAACGAGAGTGATTTTGGTGGACGACTCAGAATCGAAAAACGTTTTTAAGCCTAAAACAGAGGGAGAGAAGGAAGAGAGAGAGAGAGAGAGAGAAGCGTGAGAGACAGAGGGATATCGCCGCCTCTCACCGGCGGCCAAGCACGGTTGAGAGGGAGAGAGACCAGAAAAAAAAACAAAAAAGAGATGAAGAAGAAAATAGAAGAGGACGTAGAAGAAAATAATTTGTCCTAGGAGGGGTATAGAAGAGGAGGAAGAAGAAGATCTGAAAATAAAAAAGTAGAAGAACAAAGTAGAAAAGAATTGAAGAGAATAAAATAATTTATTTTTTTAATGGGGTGGGTCCCACGGTGGGAATCAGATGGAGGGCAATATGAAACCCACCTTGGAAGGTAATGTGATTCCTATGAGATTCACTTTCCCTGGTTTTAAAAAACTCAAACCTTCTACAAAACATGAGAATGCTATAAGATTCTCATTCCTATGCAAGGATTACCCCATACCAAACGGCTCCTAAATATTTATAATTTTAAAATATCACTATTTATATTTTAATCAAAAGATGTTATAACTTTTATTGTTTTAACTATTGTTTTTGTTTGTTAAATATTACAATAATTCAGAGTTTGAGGATGTAGAGAGACTTAAACCCACAACCTTGTTGTGGGGTGTAAGAGGCATACCGCTAGACCAACTACATCTTGTCCTTTTCAAAACTAATTATAATGTATTTTGAAAATTTTAGAATATCAAGCATTATTTTAATATGAGGTACTAGATATTTATTTTAATCAATTCTATAATTTCTCTATTCCATTCTTATATTTTCTAAGCACATTCTCTTTCTCTTTCTTTTTTAAAAAGATATTTATTTTAATCATTTATATAATTTTACATAAGGATAATGTTGGAGTTTTGAAAATATACCGATTAGAGGTGTAGATACAATGTCAGATGGGTTCTAATATCATCACTCTTGAATGTGATACACAAGCTCTATTGTAACATTTCATACCCATAAACTCCATTTGGAGCTTTGTGTTTCACTCAAGGATCTTTCATGCTCAAATATTTTCTTTGGATTATTGTCTTCACTCAAAAATCCATCACAAATGGCTATATTAATGTTTTTTTTAATATAAATGACATGACCTTAGAAAAGAATTATGAAAAGATAAAAGGGTAGTTTGGAAAAAAAAATTGATGTGTTATAAAATTTTCTCAAAAAATGTGATTTCAAGTATTTGATAAAAAGTGTCATCGAAAAAGAAATGTGAAAAAAATAGCAAATTTCTATATATCGGGTCCTTACGAATAATTTGTTTTTTCTTCTTCTGATTCTTATGTCATTTTATATTGCTTTTAAACAAAAGCGAATAGATTATAAAACATATCAAATCTTATTAACAACAATAAGAAGATAAACAATGATACTATATATTAAGAGTCAACCGACTAAATTTTCAATATTAGCAAGGTATGTTTTTATACTTATTTTCCCGTATCTCCAGTTTCAAAACCACACTATTTATGGATCTATTATCCTTACAATGACTAGAAAATAATAATAATTGATGGTGTGGTTCAATCTTAATGCATTTTAATTTGAACATGGTGTTATCTTAATATGTGACTGAATACATAAGCTCCACCGTTGGAGAACAAATTTATTGCCTGATTAAGAATTTCATTTCATAATAACATAGTATATATTAGTTCCTTGTAACTAATTTACTAAACTTCTTCATAAAATATTATATATTGGATTCTTGTAACTAAGAATTTCATTTGTTAATAAAATATCATATATTAGCACTCTATTAGTAACTATAAAAATATAAATATCTACACTATAAGTATTTATATAAATATAAATACCACCCTGTGTTTCTCATATCTGGGTCCTTACGGTTAATGAAATTTGTTTGCTTGTTATGGAAAAATAAAGAACAAATAATAATAAATGAATGGCCTGTGTTTCTCATATACGGTCCTTACGGTTAGTACAATTTGGTTGCTTGTTATTGGAATAATAATAATAATAAATAAATGGCCGTATAAGAATATTTGTCCCTAGGGAAGTAGGGATGCCAAGATAATGTTTATCCGCTGCAACAGATAACATGTGGTTGGAAGAGTTCCCACATAGTGTGGCTCCCTTTGTTTTGAGTGATTATCCGATTTTGATGTAGCCCTTCAGGTTTTTAGTGAAGTTTCCTTTTCAAAATAATAATAATAATAATAATAATAATAATAATAATAATCAAAAACGAATGGCCTGTGTTTCTTGTATATGGATCCTTACCATTAATAAAATTTGTTTGCTTGTTATGGGAAAAAAAAAGAACAAATAATAATAAATGAATGGTACAGTTCAATTTGGCAGTCCCCGCTTACAACACATCATGTATAGCATGATCTTATTATTATTATTTAATTTTTAAAAAATTGAACTTAACACCTCAACATTTGTTTATATATAGGTATGTCTACTATAAGACTGTGCCCATGAACACATTAAAATGTGATCGAATACACAAGCTCCATCTATAGGTAATAAATTTATTTGGGTGAATATAAGACTTCAATTTGATAATAAAATAATTACTATTTATAATATTGATCTGTTCCTAGTAAATAATTTTTGTAAAAATAAAATTTTAACTGTTTTTTTTTTGAAGTACACATCTTATAATAAGGAACATTTAAAAAGATAAACAATTACACTCTCTGATTTTGTACAATTTTAATAAAATATATTTAAATTATATTTTTATTACACATATATTTTATCTCCGTAAATGTTTAAATGACAATATTTTTTTTTTTTAAGAATTAACTCCAAAACTAGTCAAAGACCTTGTTTTGTAAAAACAAATATATGAGTTTATTGTAAAAACAAACTAGTCAAATATATATATATATATGAGGAAATTGCAAAAACTGATCATAAAATTTATGAGTTTATTGTTTTTAACCAAATATATATTTTTGAATATATTTATCATTTTTAAGCTTGAACTTCCAAATGTACCATTATTTTGTCTTTATTTCCTTCAATATCTCCCCCCAAAATTTTACTCTCTCTTATTTCCAAATCCCTCTATTTTGTTTTTCATTTAAAATATTCTCTCTCTCTCTCTCACGAAATTTTTGTGTGTCGAAATCTTCAATCTCGGTCTCACGAAATCTTCAATCTGGGCAAGATGAAGTGGCAATGAAATTTCTGGTGGGAGCTGAAAGTTTTTGGGGAAGCTGAAGACAGCTGAAATTTTCTGAGCAACAAGGTGAAAGTTGAAATATTCTGGGCAAGAAGCTGAAAATTTCTGGGCAAGAAGCTTGAAAGTTTCTGGGCAAGAACCTGAAAATTTCTGAACAAGAAGTCAACGGTGAGAGCTGAAATTTTCTACTGTGAAGAAGAAGAAAACTGCTGTGAAGAAGACAACCACTGTGAAGAAGACACCACCATCCTAAGCCAAACGACCTTTTTCAACGGCATGTATCTCTTACCCACTTGTTTTTTACAAGGATCATTATGTTTGATATGAAGATAAAGAGATCGGTTTCGATTTAGAGTGAAACCAGCTACTGTAATATTTTGTTCCCAAGTTACATGCCAATTATATTAAAGTTACATGCTAGTGTATTTATAAGTTACATGCTAGTGTATTTATAAGTTACATGATAGTGTATTTGTAAGTTACATGCCAGTTTATTTTAAAGCTACATGCTAGTGTTTTTGTAAGTTTAGAGTGAAACCAGCTACTGTGGTATTTTGTTCCCAGGTTACATGTCAGTTTATGTTAAAGTTACATGCTAGTGTATTTGTAAGTTACATGATAGTATACTTGTAAGTTACATGCCAGTTTATTTGTAAGTTACATGCTAGTGTATTTGTAAGTTACATGTCAGTTGTAATTTTTTGTACCCATGTTACATGGATGTTATTGTAGACTTTACATGATAGTTTATTTCTAAGTTAAATGTCAGTTGGTTATTTTTGAAGTTACATGCCATCAGTTATTGTTTTGTTACATGTCAGTTCTCAGCCAGTTTAAATGTTTCATGTAAATACTTTACATGCATGAATATGGGTGCAAAGAAATTGGTCATCCATCACGGTGGAAGTTGGGTGGCCAATTGTTACGAGGGTGCTATGACAAAGTAGGTCCATGTTCCTATCGGTTTGACTTATGATGGCTTGGTGAAGTTGGTACAAGATGTTGCCAAAGTTGATGCTGATAGGTCTACCCTAGAATTATGCTCGTTTGCCTTTAAGACTACTGGTACTGCTCGTCCGAGAATTGAGAATGACAAAGACGTGTCATGTATGATGGATGAAGATAAGCTATTACCCGAGGTTTATGTTACCGTTTCGAAGAAGGTAGCAACACATTGTGTGCATAATGGTACTATATTGGAGGAAGATGACAACCTAGTACAGTCAACGTTTCTTCAACAATGTAACCTACCTACTCCATAACCCGAGTATGGCGGGTTTCTCCGGCAACTGGCAGCATGTGGGTCCATTCCAATATTAGACCCAATTGTATGTAATGATGAAACCATTGATGATGAAGAGAGCAGTTAGTCGTCGGACACCGATAATAGGGATGATAGCTCGATACCCGATATTGACAGAGATAGTCACGAAGATAAAGATTGCAATCATAGTGTGGGTTTTGGTTCTGGGAGTGTTGGAGGACATGGATGTGCTGGGCCATTGGGTTTTGCTACATTTAGCGGTGATTCCTTTCGAGAGGATGGATTGGGTGACGGTGTTGATCAAAGTTGTGAACATGCTTCCCCACGAGCTTGGATTATTCCTAGATCCGAAAGGTATTCATTGAACCCATTAGCATGGAGGAATCAATTTCAGATGATGGCCGGTTATACAAGGGTAAAATATTTCAATGCAAGAAAGATCTTAAGCGAACGTTGCATATGTATGCTTTGAAGGAGCAATTTGAAGTCCGGATTAGAAGATCTAGCAAGACACGTTATGAGGCTGGATGTAAGGATGACAAGTGTGAATTCCAATTTCGTGCATTTAAGAAGCAAAAAGGAGAATATTGGGTGGTTCGAATGAAGAATCATACTTGCAATATCAATGGTTTCGACGCACGTCTTCGACAAGCAAATTCTTGGACTGTCGGTGAACTATTGGCACCAAAGTTGCAAGTACACGGCCACTCTCTAAAACCTAAAGACATCATGATCGAAATGCAAGTGGATCATGGACTTCATTTATTGTATACAAAGGCTTGGAGGGCAAATGATCATGTTGAGGCTTCTGTTTTTGGTCCTCCCGAAGGATCATTCAAACTGTTGCCTGCTTACTATCATCGATTGAAAGAAGTAAATCTAGGGACTATTACTGCAATAAAGATAAATGTTACAAATCAGTTTGAATATTTGTTCATCGCCCATGCCGCATCACTTCATGGATTTCGTACCGTGATTCGGCTGGTTATTGCCATTGATGGTACTCATTTGAAGGGTAAATTTTATGGTATTATGTTTGTAGCTATATGTTTGGATGCAAACAACCAGGTTTTTCCTTTGGCATATGGCTTTGGCGACGTTGAAGATGAAATGCCATGGACTTGGTTCTTAAATGAGCTTTAAAATGCTATTGGTAGTCCTGAGGATTGCATGATCATATCCGACTGCCACCTCAGAATCAAAGCTGCAATGGAGAAAGTGTACCCTAACGTACCGCATGGATATTGTGTGTTTCACATGGCTCAAAACATCAAAAATTATTACAAAAGGAAAGATGTGAGTCTTCTTTTCAAACAAGCATGGAAGGCTTACTGGAAATCTGATTTCAAGGAAGTGATGTTGAAGATAATGAAGGTTAATAGGGTAGCATTCGAAGATTTAATGAATGTTGGGCCGAAAGGTGGTCTCGTGCTTACTCTCCTGTTAGGCGTTATCGGTTGATGACCTTAAGCATTGCCGAGTCGATGAACTCATGTTTGGTACATGCTCACCAAATGCCAATAACAACTATGGTTGAGTTTATTAGAGAGATGCTCCAGAAATGGTTTTATAAGCGCCGTATAAAGGCTGAAAAAACCCGGACACAATTGACTCCATGGGCCAGTGAATTAATAAAAGAAAGAAATAAAGATTCAAAAAAGTACACGGTTCATCCAATTGATTCGGTTAACTTCAATGTGAAGGATGGAAATAAAGATGGTTTGGTGAACCTTTCTGAAAAGACTTGTAGTTGTACGAAATTTCAAGTTGATAAACTGCCATGTCGCCATGCATTAGCCGCAATAAGGTTATTATCCTTTTGTCCCATTGCATCTTACCATCTTAACAAATGTGATTCATTTAATTACTTATAATCTCTAATTTTGTAGGTACGCGAAGAAGCCGTTTCTGGATTTTTGTGGGGATTGCTACAAAACTACTAGTTGGCTTGAAGCATATTCCGGGAACTTCTTCCCGGTTGGGCATCCTAGTCAATGGAATATTGCTCAGATGTGCAATCAAAGGTTGTTCATCCGCCTCCTTTTCGTGCGCAAGCTGGAAGGCAAAAAATGAAAAGATTTAAATCTGCCAGGGAACATGGAAATGGAAAGACCATAAATTGTACGATTTGTCAAAAAATTGGTCACAACCGACAGAATTGTAAGAATCCTCAACCATGTCTGGTTTCTCAACCATGTCCATCTGCAACATCTGCATCATCTGCAACATCAAAGCGACCACGTAGACCGTACAAGTGTAGGAAATGTGGAGAAGAAGACCACAATTCATAGAAATGTCTATTGCCATCGGAAGTTGGTGGTACAACTTAGGTATTAGCAATGATGTTGTAATTCTTATATGTATGGGTGGAATACTATATTTTGTATTTTAGACTTTAAGTAAGATTCAAGTATGTGTTAGCATTGATGTTTTAATTTGAAGTTACATGCCAGTTAGTCACAGTTGTTTACACAGTTGAAAGACACTTGTACTGAAGACATATTTCAGTAATGTTACATGATATAAGTAACATGCTAGTGCAATTTGAAGTTACATGTCAGGGCAATTAGAAGTTACATGATAGTTACTCACAGTTTAAAGACTGAAAACAAATTCCAGTATTTTTACATGCTGCAAGTTACATGCTAGTGCAATTTGAAGTTACATGCTAATGCAATTAGAAGTTACATGCCAGTTACTCACAGTTTAAAGACTGAAAACAAATTTCAGTATTTTTACATGCTGCAAGTTACATGCTAGTGCAATTTGAAGTTACATGCTAATGCAATTATAAGTTACATGCTAGTTACTCACAGTTTAAAGACTGAAAACAAATTCCAGTATTTTTACATGTGGCAAGTTACATGCTAGTGCAATTTGAAGTTACATGCTAGTGCAATTTGAAGTTACATGCCAGTACAATTAGAAGTTACATGCTAGTTACTCACAGTTTAAAGACTGAAAACAAATTCCAGTATTTTTACATGTTGCAAGTTACATGCCAGTGCAATTTGAAGTTACATGCCAGTGCAATTTGAAGTTACATGCCAGTGCAATTAGAAGTTACATGCCAGTTACTTACAGTTTAAAGACTGAAAATAAATTCCAGTATTTTTACATGCTGCAAGTTACATGTTAGTGCAATTTGAAGTTACATGATAGTTAATCACAGTTTAAAGACTGAAAACAAATTCTAGTATTTTTACTTGCTGCAAGTTACATGCTAGTGCAATTTGAAGTTACACGCCATTGCAATTAGAAGTTACATGCTAGTTACTGTTAGTTTATAGACTGAAAACAAATTCTAGTATTTTTACATGCTGAAAGTTACATGCTAGTACAATTAGAAGTTACATGTCAGTTACTCACAGTTTAAAGACTAAAAACAAATTTCAGTATTTTTACATGTTGCAAGTTACATGCTAGTGCAATTAGAAGTTATATGCCAGTGCAATTAGAACTTACATGCCAGTTAGTCATAGTTTAAAGAGTGAAAACAAATTCCAGTATTTTTACATGCTGAAAGTTACATGCCAGTGCAAATTGAAGTTACATGCCAGTGCAAATTGAAGTTACATGATAGTTAATCACAGTTTAAAGACTGAAAACAAATTCCACTATTTTTACATGCTGCAAGTTACATGCTAGTGCAATTTGAAGTTACATGCCAGTGCAATTAGAAGTTCCGATTACTATTGATTTTCACAGTAAACAACTTCATACATTTCAAGAACTTCAAAGTAAATAATGTAAACAACTCCATACATTTTAAGAACTTCAAAAACAATTATGATGTACCAACAAAGTTATCAATCTGGCGCTACACTATTTGCAAATATCTCTAGTGCCATTTCCTCCATAAACCCGAGGACATTCTTGGTTCCCCATCCCCAAAAACATTTATGATTCATCAACATGTCTGTGTATCGACATATGAAAACACCACAACTATCGTTGTCCAGTTGTGCCGGTAACTTCTTCGGAATTGATTGTTGAATAGTAAACATTGTCCCATTGGGTGACATGCCTTTTTGCTGAAAATATAATATTTGAAATCTCACATCTAATGCCCAAGGGAAGCCATACACGTTATAGTGCGCGATGTGCTTTAATGGTGCATTTGCGGACCAAAATCCTTGTCGTAGGCAGTGGATTGTCATCATATACACATAACTCCACCACGGAAAAGAATTGAAGGCGTCTTAATCCTCCACCATTTGAAAAGGCCATAATGTGACTTTCCTCCTAAGGTCTTGACCGAACAACACGTTGTTCGCAATCAATGCTAGGGCCATCTTCAGACCATCCTTTGGTTGATCAAATCCTTCAGCCAGAAACCTTGCCCATACGTCTGTAAGTCGTATATTCTCATCATTCTCAAAATACCTAACATGGATCCCATCTTGAGTGGCCACATATGGTTTCAAGAATATGTTTGACATCACCTCAAATTGTAGCCCCGTAACCAAACAAAACTCCCTTTGTGAGAACTTCGCCAATTTACCACTAACTAAAAAGTATAACTCATTTACTCCGGTCACACCAGGTACATGTATCTGCCTCAATAGCAAGTTATGAAGTACGCCGGCAGAAAAAGTCAACTCTTTAGGGAAACCAAGTAGTTGCCCAAAACAGGTCTTCCGCAACTCTTGTAATTCTCTAACTTTTTGGAGAACCTTTACAATATCCGGGAGGCCATTCAAATTGCAATATAAGTTGGTGGTAGATTTTTTATCCACGAACTCCTCGGTTTTATCAGAAAATCCGCATAATTTATGTTCTCCATCTACAAAATCACATAAATAAAATCATTAGTGTCTATTAAACTTACATGGCAATACAAAAAAGATACATGCCACTACAAACAAGTTACATACACGTACAAACAAGGTACATGCCAGTATAAAAAAGTTACATGCCAGTACAAACAAGTTGCATGCCAATATAAAAAAGTTACATGCCAGTACAAAAAAGTTACATGCCAATACAAACAAATTACATGCCAGTATAAACAAGTTACATGCTTAAGCCTGTAATATATTTCACTTAAACCTCACCTAATAAGCTCGCTAAAAACACTAAGACGCCGAGACGCCACATATTACATAAAAAAAATGAAAACAAACATAATTTATTCAAAATATAAATCAACAAAAGTACATTGAACTGTTACAAATGTTAACTCTTTTTAGTTTCGGATTTTTTTGTGATTTATTCGATATTGAAATCATGATTTCAGTTTTTAATTTTACTTCAAATAATTCATGTGTTTAACTCATCACAGGAAGAATTGGGTATTATCCTTGTGCTTTAGGGTATATGGTAATCTAGGTCATTTTATTTGAAATAAGTGAAGTAATTGTGCCATGTTACCCATGTGTAACATATCTAACTTGAATATTCTTGAACAAAGCCATTTGGCATGTGATGTGCTACAAGTAAAGCAAATAATTGAAGATCAAAATTCATATTGATTATTCCATATTGAAATATCAAGAGATAGAAAATATATGAATGCACAGAATAGACCATTGATCAGTTATAACAGTTTAGGAACAATGTAGTAGATAGAAGACTAAGGCATCTCTAAGATGGTAAACAATCGAGTCAGATTTCAGTACATATCAAAGCAATTAGAAAATTCCTATACAAGAACTAACAAGCCAGGCTTCAACAAGCTCTCAGAGAAAATTCATCTAGAACAACACCTATAATAACGTTATCTCCAACCTTGCCCTGCAAAGTTTAAACTCTCAGGTGACCCAGAAAGTAAACTACTGATATCTAAAGAAGACGATAAACTACAACAGAAATCAGGAATCTGAAGTTGTACAAAAATATAATAAAAAGGACTTTTAATTGACAAATTGACAAACTGACAAACTTAAGAATATTGTTCATGTTATATTTAAGAAAGCAAAAATGGATCAATAATAAAGATGATCTAACAGGTGTTTCCCAAAACACCCCCATTTTTTTTATAGTAATCCTAAGAAATAACCACTCTTAACAACTCAGAAACAGAATATTCACAAAGAAGATGAGCAACGGTTGATGTTGACTTTAGAACAAATCAAACTCAAACCCAAACAATCTAAGTTAAGTATAAGATATCCCCGATAAAACTTGCATTTTTACCGGAAGCGATGGCGACAGAGGTGCGAACAGCAGTGACGGTGAGCAGTAGCGACAACGAGAAAGGTGCGAGGCGACAGCTACCGGAAACGATAGCGACAGAGGTACGAGCGGCAGCGACAGTGAGTAGCAGCAACGGCTAGAAAGGTGCGAGGCGACAACTACTGAAAACGACGGCGACAGAGGTACGAACAGCAGTGATAGTGCAGCAGCGACTGTGAGCGGCAGCGACAAAGAGCGGCAGAGACGGCGAACGGCATAGACGGCGAGCGGCTGCGACTGCTTCTCTTCTCTTCCTTTCTCTCTCTTTCTCGTTTTTTACTGTAACCCTAACGAAAGTGATTGGTAAGTCGTTTTCACTATGTAGGTTTTTTTAAAAAAATTTCAAATTTAAGGGCCTTTTTGTCCACAAGTGGTAAAAACTGACGAAAACAATAAAAAATAAATCTGTGGCTAAAAACAATAAACTGATAAATTTTTTGGCTCTTTATGAAATCACCCATATTTAAATATATACAATTTTTCTATTGTCAATTCGTCTTGATTTAAAATATATCAGGACGAAGAATGTGGACCATTAGATTTACATACTTTGACTTAAAGTGTATGCACTTGTCAAAACTCCTCCATAATCCGTGGTCCACATTCTTCGTCTTGATATATTTTATATCAGAACGAACTGACAGTAGAAAGACTATATATATATATATTGAAGTAGATATCTTGTCTTGAAAATTTTACATTTTCAAGATATATAAAATTGTCGGGGCAAACTTCTTATTTCATTGTTGAGGAAGATTATCAAGTTCACACTTCACGGTCCAACAACGAGTTGTCACTACAAAAAGATAAACAACTACACTATAAAGAGTAAATCAACTGCATATACTTTTCAAAGTCTTCTTAGTAATGTTTGTTTTCATATTTATTTCTTATTCACACAACACTATCACAACCACCTTGTGGTTCTCATAATTAGTAGTATTGGTCCTTACATTAACTACTGATTGCTTGCTCCATTTTCACCACATCACAGACGATGTAATCTTAATATGTGATACACAAGTTCATTGTAACAGCCTAGATCCACAAGTTCCAATTACATGTGGAGTGGCGATATTTTTGTTGTTTTTAAATCTAAAACAATTTTGGTTCGAATTGGAGGAAATAGTAAGTAATAAACCAATAAACAACACGTTAGAAAAACAGTTTAGGGAAAATCAAGCCTCCTGTTTCACTCGCTGTCCATAAGACAATTATGTCGGGTAACATCGTATGTGTATAACGATTGTCTCATAGGATACAACGATTTTAACAGTGGCCGTGCAAAGCACAATCCACTATTAGCGAACTCAAATCGAGTTTAAACTTTCCAGGAACTTAGAAAGAGAAGAAAGAATAACTTTGCTATGTATTTCGTGATTGCAAGAGTTTGAGTCTTTGATAAGAAGATTAGGAAATTTAAAATAGTAGCAAAAAGTTGTTTTCCACTCGCGGTCCCATTGGTGCGACATTCATGTACACGCCTACACACGAGTCATCTAACCGAAGATCCGAGGTCCGTGATTCACACCCCACCCCTGCGCACGAGAAAGAGATCCTCTATGGTTCATACATATGCTAAGCTACTATTACACATTCACTTATATACTACATATAAATGTTTTCCCCAACCAATGTGGGATTCACATTTTTTCCTTACACAATAGGCTAACTTTGAGACTCAATTTCTCATTCACCCATTAAACATTTTGGGACTTTGAGTATACCAATTTGATACTCTGATGGAAGATAATTTGAACATACTTTGATCTTCCACTTTCATGAAATCGATCATACTCAAATAACACTCTCAAAAGGTGTGTTTATCACAAAGTTTCCAACAATCCCCCACATGAATGAAATTGACATAGGAGACATAAGAAATGACTTTTGGTAAGTTCAGACGGTCGAAACTTGTAAAGGATAGGTAGGTGTTAACCTTTGAACCTTCCCTCGTAAATGTATGTTTACGTTACTATCTGATCAGCAGTTATGATATCCTTGAACGGTTCTACTGTTTTTGTAAACAATAGCACACCTAGCACAAGTATCTTCCAAACCCAATTTGATTCTCATTATTATGTTCTTTTTGGCCATGAACATGCGACTAGCTCTATAAGAGTCATTGGAGAGTATAGTCCTTCACTATTCTCTTTAAGAAGTGATGTGTACAATTGAGTTACAAAAACTGAACTCACAAGTGCATGAATCGTGAAGATAAGTACATCGGCAAGTAGAGATCATTCCCATGAGGAAAAGTGATTTACTAATTAAACTAATTCTAATTCTAATTAATCAAAGTAACCTAAAGATTGTTGAGAGTGAATTAAACTAAAACTAAATTATTTTAAACTAAGAAAGCAATTAAAAATAATTTTGGTGTGTGATCAAGGGATGAAAAACCAGGTAACCGATGCTCCCATATGTAATACTCAATGTTCATCAATTAATTCTATTAAAAAGATTCAATCAAAATTTATGGTTCATTCTCATCGTTTTTATGGTATTATCGTTATTCCTACTTGGACTTAACCACATCTTATCAACCACCACTCACCCTTTTCCAATGTGTGAGCTATAATTAAAAACCCATTATGTGCAATAATTTGTGAACCAAACCCTCTCACATATTCCTATGCCAAAAGTAAATTTTATTCATTCAATTGAAAAGTTTTATAGCACAATCTAAATTTAAAATTATCAAAACCCTAGACAAGCATCAATCAATTTCCATAGATTAATACAAGTTAAGAATAAAGACATATAATGAATTGAGCAAATCTAAACTCGAATTGATAAATAAATTTTGGAGTTTAAATCCTAACAACAACATCACATAGCTTTACATCAATTCCCTAGTATGAAGTTAGGTACGCATGATGAAAATAACAAGAGAAGAGAAAGAAAAGATAAAACCCATCTTGGCCTTCAATGAGTTCTCCAAGTTTTCAATGATGAAATCTTTTTCGTCTTCAATCTTCTGTGTTACGATGCATGATAGAGAATTGTGTTTTGTGTTTGATGGTAGAAGTCTAGTGATAATGATCGTGCTACCCTAAAATCCCTAAATATTGATGTACTTATAAGAATCCATGAGTTGGACTGATGTCGGGAATCTTTCGGGAAGAGGATTGTCAAACCGATATGCCTACCGCTATGCAAGGCACATCGGTTTGGAAAGCGGTTAGCAAGGAAATGGCAGCGGCTGCATGGCGATGGGATAGCGGTGACATGGTGCGTTTCTCTAGAATTGTACAGGTATGCCTTACACTGCGCAATTGCACAACGGTTTGTGGTAAATTACAAATAAGTCCATTGCATCTTCCAAAATCACCATTTTCCTCTAAAATACATTAAACACGCCATTTAGAATTAATAACATGAAAATGCTCAAACAAACAAATTAAATATTAACAATCGGTGCGCCATTCGTGTACGTGCCCACACACGAGTCGTCCAACTAAAAGGTTCGAGGTCTGTGATTCGCACCTCACCCCTACGCGTTAGAGAGAGCCTCTATGGTTCACACATATGCTAAGCTACTATTACAAATTCACTTATGTACTACATATAAATGTTTTCCCTAACCATTGTGGGATTCACATTTTTTCCTTCCACAATGGGCTTACTTTGAGACTCACTTTCTCATTCACCCATTAAACATTTTAGGAGTTTGAGTATACCAATTCATTGTTCTTACGGAGGAGAATTCGAATCTACTTTGATATTCCACTTTCATAAAATCAATCAAACTCAAATAATAATCTCAAAAGGTGTGTTATCATAAATATTTCAACAGTTCCCCACATGAATGAATTTGACTTAGGAGAACTTTTGGTAAGTTCAAACGGTCGAAACCTGCATAGGGTAGGTAGGTGTTAAGCTTTGAACCTTCCATCGTAAATGTACGTTTACTTTACTAGTTGATTAATAGATATGATATCTTTGAACTATTCTACCGTTTATGTAAACGATAGCACACCTCACACAAGTATCTTCCATACCTAAATTGGTTTTCGTTATTATGTCCATTTTGGCCATTAACATGTGTCTGGTTCTGTTAGAGTAGCTGGAGAATATAGCCCTTCACTATTCTCTTTAAGAAGTGATGTCTAAAATCGTGTTAAAAAAATTGAACTCGTAAGTGCACGAATCGTCAAGATAAGTACATCGGCAAGTAGAGATCGTTCCCACGAGAAAAAGTGATTTACTGATTAAACTAATTCTAATTCTAATTAATCGAAGTAACCAAAAGGTTGTAAAGAGTGAATTAAACTAAAATAAATTAGTTTAAACTAAGAAAGCAATCAAAAAGAATTTTGGTGTGTGATCAAGGGATGAAAAACTAGCTAACCGATGCTCCCCATATATAATACTCAATGTTCATCAATTAATTCCATTAACAAGATTCAATCAAAATTTATGGTTCATTCTCATCGTAATTATGGTATTACTGTTATTCCTACTCGGGCTTAACCATGTGTTCTCAACCACCACTCACCCTTTTCCAAGATGTGAGCTATAATTTAAAACCTATTATGTGCAATAATTTGTGAACCAAACCCTCTGAAAATAAATAAAATATGTCTAAATTAACCTATAGGGGGTGAATAGGTTTTAATCAACTAATTACCAACTTTTCGATTAATCCAAGTTAACAATTTTTCCCCAGATTAACAAGCAATCAATTAACAATAAACATGCTGAAAACAATAAAAATGCAAGAGTTGTTTTACGCGAGAAACCCTTCAACTAAGCAAAACTCACAGACTAACCATCTAGCCACACACGGTCCTCAAATCCACTATATGTAATGATGTTTACAACCTAGGTTGACTTCAAGTCACACTTGTAGGGAAAAACACGCGGCAGAAGCTAAAAATTGGGTTTGTATATTTAAAAAATTTCCTTTTAAAAGAAAGAACCTTAACCCTTGATTAATTAACATATAGTAAAAGTATCGTACCTTTTTCATGTGACGATTGATATTGCGTCGAATTGAATCCGCAAGATCTTCCAATCCAGTCACGAATGTGAATCACCTAGGAGTGTTGGCTCCCTTTCTTTGAATTGTAAACCCGAGGATGGAAACAAAAATCTTTTTCTTTTTGTTAGTCACAATAATCCTCGTAGAGAAAATAAAGAACGTTTGGTCACTTGTGAATTCTCAATCTTTTAATCGAAAACTCGTGTGAACCATAATTCGATCTTGTGCACAAAGCTTTATGATGTAAAAGCTACTATTACACTATCGAAAACAAAACGTTCTTATTCTTTTTCTCCCTTAGCCGAATTCTATGAGTTGGAGAATTTTTTTTTTTAATTCAAAATCAAGAGAATAAAAATTCTTTCTCTAAAAAAAACCTTTTTATTTCTTGAACTCCTAGGGTTAATTTCGAATTTAATGATATATATATATATATAGGTGATGGCATAATCCTCACTCAAGTAGGATTTCTACCTTGTAGTTAAATCCTCACACAAGTAGGATTACTTTTTCACCAAGTATCCTATCAACATGGAGTCTTAAGCCTATCCAACTCATTAGTATATTATCCAATAAATAAATTATTGAATATTAAAATTGTGACTATATCAAAAATTTTCTAATTTGACTAGATAAATAAAATACTTTTATTTATCTACTTATCAAATATAGTCTTTGATATTTATCATACTACCAACAATAGTATGACACTATGAATCATTCTCTTAGTTAGAAAAAGATTTTGACTTTTAATTAAAAAATTAATTAATTAATTAATTTCCATTTGATTAATAAAATAAAATAAAACAATAAATTAGACTAATTAATATAGCCTTGCCGCCCAAGTAAATACTTGTGCAATATATTATTTTTCCATTTTATTAAATCCATTGAACGTTAATAAAAAGTCCACATGTGAACTAGATCTATTCTTACTATAAAAGAAACAAGTCCACATGCCTTAAATTTAATACATTAATATAATCTAGCAGCTCATTTAATTAAAATATGCAAATTATATTCTTAATGTATTAACGGAATTCTAAACGCACCCCATTAGGGCCACCTTAGGATTCCTACATCCTTGGCCGCCCATTCCAGGCCTTTTTAAAGAGTTACCGCGTGTCTTGATCACACTTGACCACACCTCTTCAAAACATTTGGATTCCGAAATCCAAAAATAATTCTAGATGGACCCAGAAATTGGTCTGATAGAATATTTCAAGTGATCCATGCAAGTTCGTGCGGATTGGGGATCTTGGCGGGCTATCTAATTTAAGCTTCAATAGACATAACCTAATCACAATCAAAAAATGATTCATTTAGGTCCAATCTATTAATTTTAGCTTATTCCACTAAAGATCTAAAATTGAACTCTTAAATACAGAAATAATAAGATAATATTTCTCATTCGTACCCTAGAAAATCTTATTGGGGATAGTGTATCCTCGTGAAGAATATCAGTAATCGCCAAGAGCGCATAGACCGTCTATAGCTCTCCCAGTTACCATATTTACTCATATGACCATATTTTGAATTTGGATATTTTGACTTGTCCAGAAGCCATGTTTCAATAGACACTATCAAAACTTAACGTTAAGATTTAATATCCAATACCTCAAAATATTCATATGATGATATTCTACTCACAATTAATAAATGGAGCCACGATGTCCATATCTATAAATGAAGTTCTCTATCTATTAACAAATGAATACCAACAAATCATCGAGGATAGACTATGCAATATAATCATACTTATTGACAGCTCAAATGATAACACTTGTAACCATAAGTCCATCATTTACGTCAGGGTTGAGATATACTCTCTGATTGTCCTCAAGTGAAAACTTGTATCCACTGACGGTTCTGGATAAAGTATTTCACTGTGATCATATTCAATGCACCTAGTGCACTAGATTCTTTTGCCCAAAGACACTACACTTTGATTATTTTAGACTCATCATAACATATTTGATCCCACTCAAATGCTAGCAAAAGAATCTATAACTTTAATAAGGTAAAGACGCCCTTTATCTTAAGTTGTGAACATTGTTCAAGACTAACTAAAGAATAGTGTCCACCTCATACATATCCAGATGTACGAACAATTCTTCATCTCTCATAGTCTTTTGACCTTATGATTATTTACTTTTGACAATTATAATAATTAAACTATAAATGCTATAAGATTTGTTAAACTAGAAATCACTTTATTAATATGAAAAAGATTGTCAAATACATCATTACACTCTTGCTATTGAGCATAATCCTAACAATCTCCCACTTGCGCTATAACAAAGTGTGTCATATCTCTCATTCCCATGTTCTCTAGGTGCCCATCAAAACTCTTCTAAGGGATCCGCTAGAGTTTCTGCTGACGCAATCTTTGTGATCGTCACGTCACCCCTATGCATAATTTCCCTCAGAAGGTGATACTTCCTTTCAATGTGTTTTCCTTTCTTAGGACTTCTTGGTTCTCTCGAATTAGCCACTACTTCACTATTGTCACAGTAGATAATGATATGCTTATTCGCACTAGGAACCAATTCCAAGTCGATTAAGAATTGGCGGAGCCAAACAGCCTCTTTAGCAGCTTCACATGCAGCAACATACTCAGCTTCCATGGTGGAATCAACAATACATGATTGCTTGATACTCCTCTATATAACTGGCCCTCCTCCAAGAGTAAACACAGATCCTGATGTGGATCTCCTAGAGTCAGAATCTGACTGGAAATCAGAATCTGTATACCCAATGGGAATTAAATCCCCTATAGAGTATACAAACATATGATCTCTCGTTCTCTTAACATATTTGAAAATATGCTTGACTGCCGTCCAGTGATTGGGACCAGGTTTCGATTGAAACCTGCTAACTATACCAACAGCAAAATAAATATCAGGTCTAGTGCAGAGCATTGCATACATGAGACTTTTGATTGCCGATGCATATGGAACTCTACTCATGAATTGCTCTTCTTGCTCATTCTAAGGAACTTGTTCCCTAGAAAGTTTGATTCTATGTCTGAAAGGTAACATACCTTTCTTGGAATCTTGCATGGAGAACATAGGCAAGATTTTATCTATGTCTGAGCTTGAGATAATGCAATCATTCTATTCTTTCTATCCCTTATTACTTGGAGATTTAGCTAGAGGGTAATAAAGTTGTAAGAACCTCTATTTTATGATTGGCTTATTTCATGATAAGTCACATTGGGGATGATTGTGTAATGGCTAGCTTAGGTAATCTTGATGATTATCAATTGTAAGCTTCCAAACATCTCTGTGACTTTAAGAGCGAAAGGTATATTCACTTGACTTTGTCTCTTGAAGAGATTAGGTGCACACACACACACACATACACACACACACACCCCCACACACACTTCGTTCATTTGTATTCACATGCATTTGTTTCCTGTTGCTCATATGTGCATTCTTTTCACAATCACACTTGCACTTCAATCTTAGTCCTAAGTGTGGTTTTTATGTGATGTAATTCATTTTTCAATGATTGATCGAAAACGTCCACGCATGCACGATGGTTTACTTGTCTTAGCACTGATGAGTGACAATTTTAGAAGGTCTCATTCTTCTCTTGGTTTGGTCTTTGGTCACATGGTCTTACACCATGAGTTTTGAACATTTTATTGTTGTCCAAATCTGACATTTGGTCACTTTTTTGACCATATCTCTATCTACAAAAGTCTAAACCGTATTTAGTAAACTGAAGTAGAAATTAGACTTCCATACCTTTCCAACGGTATATTATTCATAATATTTCATGACTGTTTGGATTTGTTTTTAAAATCTTCAAAGTGACCACCAAAACAGGCCATCTCTGTTTTTGTCCGATTTTGACCTTCAGACACTCAAATGACCATACCTCTTTTTAAAGATAACGAAAGCTTTTTTTTTTTATATAAAAAGGAGTAGAAAGTAGACATCCATATATTTCAAAACGGTATATCATATTGATCGTGCCAAATTGTGCTATATTTTGGCCTTAATTTCCATTTTGAGTGTGTTTTTATGTCTAATGGCTCTGTTTTAGTCCATTTTAGGCATACAATGTGTTTTAGGTATTAGAGATGCATAGCAGGATTTTCGGTCAGAAAATGAGCAAAAACAATCAAGAAATACAGCTCCGTGCACGGGTACTGTACGGGTGACTTTACCCAGGCACTTCCAAGACTACACTGGTCCACACTAGCACAACAATATGCAAACAGGGGACTAGCAATCCTCCAGAAAAGACCAAACTACCTAGATTACGAGTAGTGCACGGGTCCTTACATGTGAATAGAAGAAAAGTGTGTTGAAGATTGTCAGTGAGTGGGTCTGTACGCGGGTACCCTACCCGCACCACGTCAACACGTTTCAGACCTATTTTTGGCACCCTCTAAATATATCTTGTTCTGATGTTCTAAATGGGGTTGGACGCGCCCAAAAGCACTCACTCACACCATTTTGACATCACTAACCACTAACCTAGATCTAGGAATCACTCCTCACCAAACCTAAACCATCTTACATCATCTTTATCCTTTCCTACTGAAGAAGGCTACTAGGAGAGTGAATTGAAGCTTTAAGAAAGAGATTCTCTACATGGGTCTTCTCTTACTCTCATCCTTTAGATTTTATTTTTTAATTAGCATGAGTAGTTAAACCCTATGTGGGAGTTTATGTAATGAATTACGAATTGTGGGTTATCCACCATATTTTAGATTTGATTATATAGTTTCATTCATTATGCTTAATTGTGTTGAGTAATCTTCTCTTGAATTAAGTAGGCTTTCAAACTCTTGATTCTTGTTGATTGATTGAACTTATTTGAGTAATTGAACTTTAATTGCATTTATTTGTGAATTGGGTAGGCTCTCCAACTCTCAATTCGTTGTAAAGGTTAAATTGTGATGTCTTTGTGGGTCAAGTAGGCTCTCTAACTCTTGGTCTATATTTTATGTCAATTTATGCTTTCAACCATTTTTTACTAAAGGTGTTTTAAAACAAGCTCATTTCAATTGGAAAGGATCTATTGTGAGCTCTTCAATCCAATAGATCACGGCTAGTGTGAAAAAAAGGTGGATTGTGAGCTCTCATATCCAAGCCATCCCGACCACCTTGCATCTATACAAAGTTAGTGTGAAAGGAGATTTTGAAGCGCTCCAATCCAAGCTATCCCGGAAACTCGAGTTAGGAAGGTAAGCCATATATAGATCGAATCAGTCTTAAGAGATGGATTGCCCACTATTCATGTATGAATTGTATCAACTTCTGTGTTCACATCTTATTATCTTACTTTCAAACTAACCATTGATATTTACTTTTTCATGTTTTGTTTCAATTTAAGAGTAGTTAACTAGTCTTAGCAATTTAGTTTCCTTTTCCCTATGGACAACACCCGACTTGCCATTATACTTGTTTTGTAAAACATTTGAGGCATTGTTGTGGTTTTATAAATTTCTTTGATGGACATTTTCTAAAGATAAAAACATTCATCATTTGACTAGTTTATTTTTGTCGTTAGAAAAGACCCATCACAAAGATTTATAAAAACCTCAACTGCCTCAAAATGTTTGTTAAGAACAAGTATGATGGCAAGTAATGGTATCCTCCACAGGGATTGGGTGTAGCAATGACTATATTAGGATTAATAATTCTAATAAGCAATAAAAGTAAAGTTCATTGGTTGGGTTTGAAATTTGACAACTAAAATGCAATTAAACTAAGTTATACTAATTGAAACTTAGTTTGCAGGAATGCGATGTTATAAGATAATGAGATGAGTAGGAGCCAATGCAATCAACACACGAATAGTGGGCAATCGATTTGATCTCTTTAGGGCCAAATCCACCTTTAGGCATGATTCAAAGATCACTCAATTCTCTCTACACAACAATGATTGGTATGCGCTTTTGAGTGTGGAGAGGGTTTCTCATGAAGCCTAGATAGATTTAAGCTATTTGGGATGGCTTGGATTGGTGTGCTTACAACCCACCCCTTCCAAACTTTAGTCAGGATGTGTCGGATTGGTGTGCTCATAACACATCCCTCCCATTCAAATTAGCTTGTTTTAGTCATCTAAAATGTGGTTATCTCAACTTGACTTTAGAGTTGGTGTGCCCACTCAACCCAAGGAGATTCATAATTCATTACCAAATTGAATTGAGAGTTGTTGTGCCTACCCAATCATGAAGATACCATATTCAAATTAATAAACATTCAAGAAATTCAACAACAATCAGTTAACAAAGAGTTGGTGTGCCTACTTAATTCAAAGAGATGTCAAATACATTAAGAACAAATGAATGGAATTAAAATAGATCAAATATTCGAAGTATGGTGGAAAGCCAAAAACTCATGTTTAATTACATCAACTCCCATAAAAGAGGATTAGCTACTCTTGCTAAATACAAACTAAATGCTAAAAGATGAGAGATAGAGAAGACCCATGTGGAAACTCCTCATTCTTAAAGCTTGAATACACTCTCAGAGAAGATCCTCTTGAGTAGGAAGGGATAAAGATGATGTTATATTTTGTGAGGAATGATTCATAGATCTAGGGTTAATGTTAGTGATGTAAGGGAGAGAAAAGAAAGTTCTTGGAAGAGGGTGGTAGAAAGTAGAAGAGAAAAGAGAGAGAATTTTTGAAATCAGAAAAGGATATATATATATAGGGCTTCCAAAATTAGGTCTGAAATGTTGATATGGCAGGTATGATGCACGTAGTAAAGGTAGTGGGGTACCCGCACAGTGACTCACGCATAGTAACTTCAGTTGCTTCATTCTCCGGTTCTCTGGTAACTGTACGGGTAGGGACCCGCGCAGTACCAGCGATCTGGACAGTTTAATCATTTTCTAGTCTTCAGTTTGTAGGTTGATGCGCTGGTATGGACCAACGAAGTTCTAAGGCTTGGAATGCACTAGTAGTGCCCAGGTCGGGACCCACGCACCTACCAGCGAACTGTATCCTTCTTTCTTGCTTCTTTTAGCTGGTTTAGCGCCCGAATTCTCCGCTTTCCTTCTCCAAGATCTGGATTGCACTTATTGCCTACAAACACAATAAAAGTGCCATAAGACACACAAAAACACCCGAAAATGAGACAACAGGTAAGGATATGATGGCCAAAATATATAACAATTTTGACGCGATCAAATACCCCAAACCAAACCTTTGCTCGTCCTCTAGCAAACTCAATACAAATAAACAAAAACACACGATGCAACAAACATGACTCTAAGTAAAAATTCCTAGACTCGAACAAATACGCTGCAAGCCAACTATCAGTGAGATACGCAATAGAGAATGAGAGTGAGGAATATGCTTATGCAAAATGTTCTAAATAACTCCATGGCACCCCAAAGGAAACATGCACAACACGAATCCCACACTTAAAGTGCCCTCACCTTGGAAACTACTCACTCTCACACCCCGAGCATAATTCCCTTCAACACTAGGTTCTCACATGGAATCTCTCTTATCTTTCCTCTCAAAACCTAGTTTCACACTCATGCAACATGTATGCAAATGAATTTATGCATTGGAATAAAATAGTTGCATACATTTCGTACAAAATAAACCCTCTTTTTAGTGAATAAGTCTTATGAAAGAATCAAGTGTCATGAACATGGAAAGAGCATGCATCGACTAATATTCCCAAGTTAGACTTCCTTTACGATCAACTAGGTCTTTTCCATTTGGTTGTAATGGGGTCAAGGTGATTGGTGATTAACAAGAATGAGAATTTAGGCTCAAATCACTAATCAACCAAGTTAAGGCAATACATTCAACACTAAAGCATTTAATTTCTCGTGCAACACCACTTCTAAATATAAATATACAATAAGGCATCCAGGCTTTCAAAAATTCCAAGTGCAATCTCTAACTACTCTTGTTACCTTTTTTAGCAGTGTTTACAATTTAAACAAGGCAATTGAAGCATATTTCTTTTCTTTCTTTCTTTCTTTTGTTTTTTTTCTTTTCCTATTTTTTTCTTTGTTTTCTTGCCTTTGACTTTTGCACATACTTTTACAACTCATCACTTATTTGCCTTCAATCAAATAAGCCTAAGCCTAAGCCTAAGCCTTTACATGCAATTTGACAATTAAGGCACATGCAATTTGACAATTAGGGCACATTTTACATTCAATCCTAAGCCTTTACAAGATCAATCAAGTGAAGGTTGGCTTAGTGTTTAGGTTGCTTGGGTAATGGATAATGTGGGTGTAGAATGAAAAAGTCTAGTATGTGTTTGGCTTCAAAGTTGGCTTGGGAGCACACATATTATGGGATGGGAAGTATTTGGCATTTTAAGTGGCTAAAACACACATTGCCTAATATCACCTCAAAGAATCCATCTACCATGGGAATAAAAGTTTCTATCATGCAGTCCACTTATATGGTGCATGTTCTATGACACATGATGATGTTAGTGTAATGTGACTATGCATGGTGTTTGAAAAGAGTTTAGAGATTTAAAAATATTTTCCCTCGAATTGTCACTGTTAGCTTGTGTTTGTGAAACTCTCAAAGGTTATCTCCACTATTAGAACAAGGCACTTGAGCACCAAGTCCCCTCAACTTAGACACTAAAAGATGGGACTAACCCATTAAATGCAAGTAAGACCCCTAAAGTGACTAAGAGCTATGAACAAGCACACAAAGCATACATAAATTCGCCTTAAACACTTTACTTAAGGTATCTCACCAAGCTAAATTAAGCTCAAAATTTTTGGTTAAGCAGCAAATTTGAAAAAATTGACACGAAAAATGACTCCAGACATAAAAGACGACTCAAACGAAGGCGTCTGCACCCGCAAACCAAAACCTAACATTGTCCTCAATGTTGCAGATAAGAGAGCCCGGCTTAGCTGTGCGCACCTAACAAGACACAAACAAACCTAGGCACTAATCATGCACAATCAATGCCCATAAAATAAAAATGACCAAACTATGCTCAATATATATATATATATATATAAGCAAACAATTAAATATTTCAACTAGGCACAATGCACACAAAGTTTTCAAATTAAAACTTGATATCAAGCACTTTCCAAAATTGATGGAATGAGGGCATGAACAACCCCCAAACTGAATCATACAATAAAAAGTATTAGACCTATACAATTCAATCAAGCCATTTTCATAACATTCATTCAAGCACAAAAGCCTCCGGCTCGATCATCATCCAAGATAATCAGTCATTTCAAATATATAAGCATTCTTACATGACATCCACTCATCGTAAGAATTATTCAATCAAAGCAAAACAAAACTAAAAATAGGAAAAGTTCAGAATTTGGTTGAGTTGTTGAGGTACTCTCAAAACTAGGAGTTGAGGACTCACCAAGACTTCTCATGGACAAATGATATGATCAATGCCTTTGAACAACCTACCTCACCGTACCAACACATGTTTGAATCATTTGAAGATGAGATGAGAGAGCGCATGAGAAATAGTCTTCCGATGATGAGCATATTTTAGCTTCTCAGTAGAGAATGGTGCAGTTACTCCAACCCACACCACAAATATGCAAACAGACGTTCATCTGCCGTATGTCACCCAACTGGTCAGACCAATCAAAAGAACATACACTTGAAGAGAACTTCAACAACTCCATCCGAGCACCCTTTTCGAGCTATTAGTAGGTTCTGTATCAATTGGAACGAAAAGAGAATGAAGAGCCTTATAGAATCCCTAAATCATTAAAGGATGAGGTGAGAGAGTTCTTGCATGACTCTTAGCGGATAAACGAGCAATGGAATTTGGTTCGAGCTTCTCATGAAAAGACTCAAGCCTACATATAAGAGCAAGAGCTGCTTGGGTTTATGCCCTAAAGATGTAATTTGTAAATGGATTTATGAAATAAATAAAAAGAAAAGTTTAATTCATTCTTGTTGTATTGTTTATTTTATAACTTGTGCATATATTAACATCTTAGATTGCCAGATGTAATCTTGAACTATGTTTATAAGTGTCATATACAGATGGATACAGTAAAAGACGTGCAATCTAAAGAGTCCATAGATAGCAAATAAAGCTGGGTACTTTATTTGTGGTTAATCTATAGCTGCGGTCCATTTCATAATGTACGGTGATTCTATCCCGAATCATTCATATGAGATATGGGAATGGAGGTACCTTGTATAATGTGAGCATATAGGACTGGGCCATGATCTATATGAATCTCTCACCAAGATCCGTTTATTGATGAGATTCATATATATCAACTAACGATGGCTATATGTGGGTGATCTTAATCCTGAGTGTCTTATCGACTCCTTCATTTTAGATTGTGGTCTTTGATATACCATGGGTGAGGTCGGATGCAATTCCTGATCAATATGCTCCGTATATTGGGATTACGGTTTGGCTTTTGGCTGGGAAGGTTTGCACACAATAATAGAATCCACTCATTCTTGTGAGAAGTAGATAGTAGTTTCCTTAAGGGTTGATTCGGGGCTTAGACAATATAAGCGCTCTCCTAATTCCGTGAGAAAATATGATTTATTGTCCATTAGAGAATCAATGGTACTTAAAGGATATATGTAATTAGAAGGGTATAACGAACATTATGACCCAGCTCTAATTATGAACTACAGTGGAGGATCACACCATGTGTAATAGCTATATCAATGGACACCTAGTTGTATCGGTCTGTGTAAAAGCGTCTACAGTTGAGAGAGTGCAGCTTCAGATTTTTAGTGGAATAACACCAGAGTTAATAATCAAGGAATATTAATTAAAGAGTTTAATTAATGATTCCGAGGATTATTGGAGCTCAAAATACTGTAGGTCCATTAGGCCCCCTTGCTAGCCCGATCAATTTAGGTAACAAGGGTCACGGATAATTAATTGGACAGTCCAATTAATTATGTTATGACAGTGACACGTATTTATTCGGGAATTAATTGAATAATGAAATTATTTAATTAATGAATAATGGTGATTAAATAAATTAAATAATAAGATTATTTAATTATGTTGTTAATCACTAAATGAAGGGTGATAGTTGATATTTGATTTTAAATAGAATAAGGTAATATGATTATTTTATTTTATTAAATTAAATATTTGAAATTGAATTTAAAATGTTTAAATTCAAAGTAAATATTTAATTATCTTTTAAAATAAAAGATATGAGATATATTTTTAAAATAGTTAGTTTTAAAATCTAAAAAGATATCAATTAAGAAGGTTTTAGTAAGATTTATATGAGATATATATTTTTTAAATAACAAAAAAAAAACAGAAGAGACACATCTGTGCAATGTGTGCAAGTGGGGTGCGTGAAACAAAAGAGAATTAAAAGAGAAAAAAAAGGTGTGGTGCAGGCGTGCAACAAAATACAACTTATAACATATATAAAGTTTTTAAGAACAAAAGTTGTTCTAGGTATTTTTCTCTTGGAAGAAAATGTTTCTTCTTATTTTCTCTACATCCTCCTGAGTTCCTGAGTACGTGACGCGCCCACATGCAATTACCAGTTTCGGAAATAGCTAGGAAGATCTGTGGTACAGACCAAGAGCATATAGTAAAGTGAATGAGGCTCCAAACGATGGTAAGGTTCTATTTTTTTTTATTGATTACAACTTCCTGAGTTAACATATTGTATGTATTAGTTCCGGAAAAATAATTACAATCCCAAATTCATTGGTTCTTGATTAATTATGATATGTATACAAAATTTTAAAACCTGTTTCCGTTGCTTTACAAGTGAACGGGGTTCCAACAATTGGTATCAGAGCCAATTCTTCTGGAACAAGAAATTGTTTTCGATGCTCCTGAATTTACGATTGTGTAGGCACTGTTTAAATTGACTGTATGTTGTTCTTGTATGTATGTTAAATTTGTTCATTTACAAAAAAACATAATTGATCGTTAATTATATGGTACTGTGGATTTAGGGTTCATGAGTTGTAATTAATTTTAATAATAAATTATGGTGTAATTTTTCCGTTGTAATTTTTGCTGTATTTTTATTGTAAAATATGGTCGATAATTCGATGAACAAGACGATTGACGGAATGGCGAAATCGAAAATACGCGCGACTGGGGTACTATTCACAAGCACTATTCAGTAGGCACTGTTCATATGGTAATGTTCACGAACACAATTCACACAGACAGTTCATGAGCACTGTTCCATTGGCAAGTGTTGCCTAGTGTGTTTCGTACAGATTTCCTATTTCGGATTCATGAGATGAATCGGATTGACCTGAAGAGGCTAGAAGACTCGGAAATTACAAGAAGACTAAGAAATGCCTTGGGGGTAGTTTTGTAATTTTAGATTTCATTTTTTAGGTTAAATAATCCACAGTACTCGGTCAATTCATGTATGCTTTATATTATGTGATGATAAAAGCATTGTCATGCATACGTATGTCATTTAGATAAGATGTGCCTACACAAATATATTTGATATGTCATACATGCATCATAGCCTAATATTTTATGTATTTTTTAATATGATTAAAATAGGTAAATACATTATTGGCTATGAAAATGAGATTAGTTTTTTAATAGTTAGAAAACTTGTTAATTCTCATTAATATTAATCTGGTTATTAAAGTGTTTAATAAGTTAGATTAATAGGCTCATTTATTGTAATTAGTATGAATATGATTAATGACCTAATAATAAATGAACCAAATAAAGTGTTAGAGTTTTAATAGTTAAAACTTGGTAAACACTATCATAATAATCTGAGCTTAATGAATAGTTTACAAAAGCTTAGATTATTCACTAATAGATTAGATTTTTAATAGTTAAAAATCATTAATAATTTATTAGTTAATTAGAATCTATTTCTTATAACGAATTTGTTAATGTGCTAGATAACTTGATTAAAGTTAGTCGTTTGATCCTGTAGAGTCTAGGTGCATTAACAGGATAATAGAAAACCCTAATTTTTAAATAGTGAGTGGGAGAGGGATATATGACATATATATCCTGCAGTTTCCATCATTAGTTCAACACTGTGAGATCCGAGTGGGGCCTCGTGACGGCTTTGCTGTCGTCCTCCCTAAGGAGGGTTTCCACAAAGATCAATACTAAGGTTGACTTTCTAACGGAAAGGATTTCTGAGGGTATTTCGGGATTGACCAACCCTAAGGCGGCAATTCTCGAGTTAAGCTCGTGAGATTTGAAATGGTGGGTTACACTCACGAAGGTTTTGATTAAGTTTTGTTTATTAAAAACCTGACTAAATAAACGATGGTTGAATGATATTGAATAAGAGTTATTCTAGAATATCATTTGATTGAGAATGTCTCGGTCCAATATGCAAAGACTTGACCGACCCTAAGGCAGCACTTCTTTGTGGTATGTTGGATTGTCGTGGTATAATAACTGTTTTTGGGTATTTCTAGTTCGTTAAACATGTTCATGCATCATGTTTAAATTTATGCCAAAGCACTCATACTTGTTTTTTAATAAATGACTGAATGAATGTTTTTTTTTATTCTAGCAATTATGTCTTCTGCATTGCTTCAAATTCTCACAAAAAATTAACTTGTGATAACTACACTAAGTGGAAACTTAATATTAATGCAATATTGGTCACCAAAGACCTGCCAATGCCACACGAACTGTTCATGAGGCGTACCAGCGATAGGTCTCATCTGATAAGAATGCCCGAACATATCTGTTGGCTTCTATGACAGACGTGTTTGTCACAAAGCACGAAGCAATGACTTCACCATTGGAAATCATGGAGTCATTACAAGCTATGTTCGGGCAGCCCTCCGAGCAAAAGCCACACGAAGCTATTCGTTCCGCTATGCTCGCTCATATGAAAGAAGGTACATTAGTTCAGGAACATGTCCTGAGCAAGATGTCCTACTTCAACATGGCAGAAGTCAATGGCGGGGCCATTGACGAACCCAGTCAAGTGAGCATCATACTGACGACTCTTTCAAAGAGTTTTGATCAGTTTAAGAGCAACTACGGGATGAACAAGTTAAGGTTTAGTCTCACACAGTTGCTCAATGAGCTCGCTCCTTTTGAGTCCTTAACTAAGGATAACAAATGGTAAGTCCGGTGGGGCAAATGTTGCCGAGCCATCCTTCTCATCTAATAATAATTAAAAGAGAAAGAGGTCTACTAGGAAGGCCAAAGGTAAGCCCAAGCCCAAAAAAGCCCAAAGCAAAAAGAAGGGCACCTCCCCCGACCAAGATAAAGGAAAATGTTTCCATTGTAACAAGGTCAGGCAAGAGGAATTGTCCTCAGTACCTGGATGAGGTAGCCAAGAAGAAGAAGAAGACGAAAGGTAAATATGATTTACTTGTTCTTGAATCTTGTTTAGTGGAAGATGATTCTTCACCCTGGATAGTTGATTCGGGGGCCACTAACCATGTTTGTTCTTCTTGCAGTTGACTGATTCTTGGACACAGCTAGAGGAGGGAGTCTTCTCTGTGCGTGTGGGGGGATGTCGTGTCGGCCAAAGCAGTGGGAGCAATAAGATTACAATTTTATAATAATAATAGTTTTTTGTTATTGAATAATGTTTTTTATATTCCTGGATTTACACGGAATTTGATTTCTGTTTCTAAGTTGTTAGAACAATCGTATTTTGTTTCTTTTAATAACAAGTCTGTTATTATTGGAAAGAATGGTCTAAATATTTGTTCAGGAATTAATGAAAACAATTTGTATGTGTTAAGACTGTTAATACATACTACACTGATTAACACCGAAATGTTTAAGGTTGAAAAACCAAGAACTAAACAACATAAGATTTCTCCAGATAATGACACGTATCTCTAGCATCTAAGGCTTGGTCATATCAACCTTGAGCGGATAGACAGACTAGTAAAAGCCGAACCTTTAAGCGAGTTAATTATTGGCACCTTACCTGTCTGCGAATCCTGTTTAGAAGGTAAGATGACTAAGAGACCTTTTACTAGAAAAGGGCTTAGAGCTATAGAGTCACTAGAACTCATACATACAGATGTCTGTGGATCGATGAATGTTAGAGCTAGGGGCGGCTATGAGTATTATGTCACCTTTATAGATGACTACTCAGGATACAGATATGTCTACCTGATGCAACGAAAGTCGGAAACATTTGAAAAGTTCAAAGAATATCGAGCTGAAGTTGAGAATCAATTAGGTAGGACTATCAAGTCACAAGGATCGGATCGTGGAGGTGAGTACCTTGACCAAGAGTTTAAAGACTTCATGGTCTTCATGGTCGAGCATGGGATAGTTTCCCAACTCACAGCTCCCTGTACACCTCAGTAAAATGGTGTAGCGGAGAGGAGAAATAGAACCCTGATGAAAATGGTGAGATCTATGATTAGTTTCTCATAACACCAAATTCCTTCTGGAGATATGCGTTACAAACAGCTGTATACATTTTGAATGTAGTGCCATCCAAATCTGTTCCTAAGACTCTCCTAGAGTTGTGGAATGGTCGTAAAGCTAGTTTGTGACATTTCCACGTATGTGGGTGTTTGATGTGTAAAATCATGTTATAAAATACTCACTCGCAAGTGCACGAATTGTGAAGATAAGTACAGTGTCAAGTAAGGATCTGTCCCACGAAGAAAAGAGATTTATCGATTAAACTAATTCTAATTCTAATTAAATTAAAAATAACCAAGATAATGTTTGAGAATTAATTAAACTAAAACTAAATTAAATTAAACTAAGAAAACAATTTAAAAGAATATGGTTTGTGATCAAGGAAGGAAATACTAGGTCATCAATGATCCCCAATTATGAACACTCGATATATGGAATTAATTTGTAAATAAGATTCAATCAATTCTAGGGTTCATTCTTTGTCTTTAATGTGACTATTACCGTATGGTCATGGGATGAGTCACGTGCTCCCAACCACTATTCACCCTTGGTCTATGGTGTGAACAGTGATCGGAAACCCTTTAAGCGCAAGAATTAATAACCAAATTCTATACTTTGCTTGGCCTATGCTAAAGATAGAATTCATTCATTCAAAAGAGCATTAATCAAGATTAGGTTTGGTCTATACTCTAACCCTAATTCTCAGATAGTCTTAACCCTAAAATCATGCCAAATAATCATCCACCCTTGGTCTATGGTGTGAATAAATATTAAAACTAATGAGGATTAACCAATTAAGAATAATGAATAAATCAAGAATTGAATTGATGAAATAATAATTAATCCATATATGAGCATTCACAAAAGGTTCACATTGATTCCCTAGTTATGGGATTAGTTACACATGATAGAAAAAGAAAAGAAAAGAGATTGAGTAGAGAAAACCCGAGATGATCATCAAAGAGCTCCTCCAATTCTTCTTCTTCTTCTTCTACAATGGATGGATGGGTCTTGAGGTGATGTGTGGTGATGGAGTGATGGCGAGCAGAACTCTTTTCTTCAGGAAACTCATGATATTTATAGGTGATAATTCCTTGTGAACTCCCAATTTGCTTTGTTGTAGGAAACTCACAAAGTAGGAAAGTAGAATGAGAGAAGGAATTAGAATCCTTTCCTAAATTAGATTTCCTTTCTTGATAATTGTCTCCTAATTTGAGTTTAGGAAGTTTTCCAAACATGTTTTGATCTTCTAAAATCATTAGAATTTGATTTGGGAAGTTTTGGAACAGTTCTGGACCAATTCGGATAGAATCTGCCAAAAGTACGTCAAAACCACTGCCTAGGTCGCTCCGCAGATCGCCTGCGGTTAGCACCACAGTGCTGTACTGATATGTACCGCCACGTAGACTGCTAGGTAGGAAATTGCACGGATCGCGGTCTGGCCCGCGGTCAGCTTCTCCAGCTCGACCTTCTGTTACTAAAGTGGGCATAACTTCTTCTAGAAATAATCGGAATTGCGATCCGAAAAGTGCGTCGGAAATTAGACTTCTAGGGCTTTCCATCCATAGGTTGTAGGACACACAATTCAAACTGAGGAGAGAGATATGGGGCCCGCAATCTGGGTGATCTGCACTGCCCGAAATTCAGCTTTTTGCTCATTTTCTTCAAAATATTTTCTAACACCTCTTCCATGGAATGTGACCTATAAATGCTCAACAAACACATAAAATACCTAATTTCACCCAAGAACAAAGCACAAATAATAGGAAATAGGGACCTAAAATATGTATAGAAATAGACCGATCAGTGTCCAGCATACGTGCTAAAGAACAAAAGTGCAAAGCTAGACACCAAGTCTGTGGTCTGCCTGCTTTTAAGATATTCCAAGGAGACCAAAGGTGGACACTTATATAGTCCCGAAGATAACAAAGTATTTATATCGACAAATGCAACGTTTCTTAAGGACAATTATATTAATGACCATAAACCTCGTTCTAGGATTGTATTGAATGAGTTAGAGCCTGGTGAGACTAGTGCTTCATTAATAAGAGTTGTTGATCCACAAACATCAGAGATTCAGATAGTTCCTGATCAGGATACAATATCACCTAGACGTAGTGGGAGGGTTGTAAGACAACTTGAACGCTATTTAGTTATAGATGAGGGATATAATGTTGTCTCTACTGATAGTGTGGATGATCCATTGACATTTAAGAATTCAATGGAAGATCTTGATAAAGAGGAATGGCTTAAAGCCATGAATCTCGAGAATAGAGTCTATGCACTCCAACTCAGTCTTGGATCTTGTAGACTTACCGGATTGGGTAAAACCTATAGGATGTAAGTGGATCTACAAGAGAAAGAGAGGAGTAGACTGGAAGGTATAGACCTTCAAAGCAAGGCTAGTGGCTAAGAGTTATTCCCAGAAATATGAGGTCGATTATGAAGAGACCTTCTCCCCAGTAGCCATGTTTTAGTCTATTAGGATTCTCTTATCCATTGTTGCCTATTTCAATTATGAAATTTTGAAAATGGACGTCAAGACTGCATTCTTGAATGGCAATCTTGATAAGAGCATCTATATGATGCAATTAGAGGGATTCGTGTATCCAGACCAAGAGCAAAAGGTTTGCAAGTTGCAAAGGTCCATCTATGGACTTAAGCAAGCATCTAGATTTTAGAACATGAGGTTTGATGATGTGATCAAAACCTATGGCTTTGAGCAGAATGTCGATGAGCCTTGTGTCTACAAGCGCATCATTGATAAAAAGGTAGTTTTCTTGGTCCTATACGTGGTCGACATCCTACTTATTGGGAGTGATATGGGAGTGTTATCTGATGTAAAGGGCTGGCTGGCTAGCCAATTTGAAATGAAAGATTTGGGAGAGGTCAGTTATGTTTTAGGGATCCAACTTATAAGGGATCGTAAGAACAAACTCATAGCACTGTCTCAGGCATCATATATCGATAAGATTCTTGTGCGATTTTCGATGCAAGACTCCAAGAAAGGTAATTTACCTTCTAGGCATGGAGTTCACTTGTCTAGGGAAAAATGTCCTTTGAAACCTCAAGAAGTTAAGGATATGAGACGTGTACCCTATGTATCAGCAGTAAGTAGTCTCATGTATGCTATGTTATGCACGAGACCGGACATCTGCTATGTAGTGGGAGTAGTCAGTAGATACCAGTTTAACCCAGAATTGGATCATTGTGTTGCTGTTAAGACCATTCTCATGTATCTTTGGAGAACGAGAAAATATATGCTAGTGTATTTCGGACAGGATTTGATCTCGTTTGGATACACAGATTCCGATTTTTAGTCAGACAAGGATTCTAGGAAATCCATGATTGCATCAGTTTTCACCCTGAGTGGTGGAGCCATTGTGTGGAGAAGTATTAAGCAATCTTACATTGCTGATTCCACCATGGAATCCGAATAAGTAGCCGCTTGTGAAGATGCTAAAGAGGTTGTTTGGCTTCCATAAGTTCTTGAGTGATATGGAAGTTGTTCTAGATCGGGATAAGCCCATTACACTTTATTGTGATAACAATAGTGCTGTGGCTAATTCCAAAGAACCAAGAAGCCATAAGAGAAAGAAGTATATAGAGAGAAAGTATCATCTCATTAGAGTGATAGTGTAGAGAGAAGATGTGATCGTCACTAAGATAGCCTCACAATTACATCAATTACATAATTCTTCAACTTTTTTAACCTTTTTTTTCAACTTTTTTTTTAAGATGAGAATTTTACATCAATTACATAATTCTTCAAAAACCTTCTTTGCATTTGATCTTCTTGCTTTTTCCTTGGTACATGCACTTCATGAGTCACCCATTTCGAACTCTCTTCAATCATCTTCATCACCTCAATATGATCCCAAGCTATAAGGTATGGCTAAATTATGGCTCATTGGGGTTAAGTTAATGTGGGTGATGAAAGAAAAGAAGCTTATAGTGTTTGGCTTCAAAATTGGCTATGGAGCACACACATAAAGCTAGGAAATATTTAAGGCCTTTAAAATGAGTTCAAGCACACATTGCCTATATCACTTCCAATGGTTCAACCAAAACAAAAGCAAAGTTCACATGTGATATCTTTTTATGATGAATGTTCATTAATATCCAATGCATAACCTATTGAGATCAATTTCTAATGCTAAGAACCTAATGAGTGTTTAGGAGTAGAAACAAAAGAACCCTCTATAATGATATTTATTTACGCTTTTTGGCTTAGTGAACTCACAAGGGTAGTCTCCACTATTAATCATGGCAATTCAAATAAGCATCCTATCCACCATCATATCAAGAGCATGTCATAAATTTTGAAAAATGCAATGCAATACTCTAAGTGGCAAGACATTAGTCTAAACTCAGTGAATAAAGCATATATTACGGCTCTTAAAGCACACAAAAGAAGCATCTCAACATGGAGGACAAAAATTTAAAAACTGGTGACTTTTGAATTTGATGTATGTCTGTTCTTTAATGCATATCTCTCAAAATACTCAACAAAAGTTAACCACATTTTAACACAAGAAAATAGACATGCAAAATAAAACTTTTCATTTAGAAAATATCTCAAAATTCGAATCGAAAAAGTGAGAAAACAGACATCGAAAAACATTCACGTGCAGAATTTCAAAAAAAAGGGCATCGCCCATGACCTTTGGTCGAAGAAACAATCATAAATTTTAAACCACTTCCCAGGAATTTACGTTCTTTATACCATTGGATTTGTATCGAAAAAACGATGAACCCAACATGGACAGAAAAATTTATTTCCTCACCAATGAATACAGTTTTAACAAAACTTTTGCCTCAAAAATTTTCAAAACAAGTCACTTTATTTTTCGCATATTTCAACAAATGGTTAAACACAAAAAAAAAGAAAATAAACACGAATTCACACCCCAAACCTATACCCAACATTGTCCTCAATGTTGAAATTGAAGTGCAAGACATATAGGGAAAGATTCGGCAAAACAACACATAACATAAACATGAAATTTGAAAATAGAAAGAGAATCATACCTTAGCTTAAACAAGAAGAATGGAAATTGGGAGAAGAGTGAGAAGAGATAATGAGAAGAGAATTGTGTACCTCCTGCTTCTTAAATAGGGACACAAATTTGTGCCCTACCGCGGTCCGGGTCATTTACCTGGGTCGCGGTCTATGCAGCGGTACTGCTTAAGGCTGCGTGCCTGAACCTGATGCCTAGGAAGCGGTACCTGCAGCGGTGTACTCCAGAATGTATGATTTCAGCTTTCATACCTGATCTGCCCAACTCAGACATGCACATATTAAAAAGCATATGTTCTATTTACCAAATCTAAAATTTTCAACACCCCCAAACCTAAATTAACATCATCTTTCAATGAAGTTGGAAACTAAAATAAAACAATGCTCAATTCTAGCTAAAGGGTGTTCGAGACTTACACTAATTTATGACTCAAAAAAACAATAATAATAATAAAACAATTCAAACAAAAGAAAAGAAAATTATACCTGGGTGGGTTGCCTCCCACCAAGCGCTTTATTTAACGTCTAGGCGAGACACATGAGAGCACTATGGCTCTTGAAGCTTAATTGATTTCACTATCCTCTAGCTATCCTCTACCTGTGGTGAAGTAACAACTATGTACTCATCGCCATTCTTCTTCAACCAAATAATTCCACCACGCTCAATTTCTCCGAGCTTGTCTTTTTGGATCCATACTTGCCTTACCTAATTACTCCCATGTCTGCATTGTTTGAGATACTCATAGCACCTTGGTCGAATGTGACCCCTTTTATTGCAAAAGTGATAAACGGGAACAAATCTATGAAAATTATCTTCCTGGTGGTTATGATTCATTGGTAGAGCTCGCTTCCTTCTATTTCTTCTTTTAAGAAGTGGATATACCTTCTGGGTAACGAAATTCCTCTACTCGTCTTTAATCACCTTATTGATCTTAACTTCTGCCATTAGCTTCATCACTTAGATGGTCAATGACTTGATCTCTTTCTCGGCTTTTGCAATCTTGGCAATGCTTTCAAGTTCCTTATTCTTCATGATCTCTAAGGCTTTATCCCTTTGTTCGATCTCGGCCTTCATTAGCTTCATCCGTTGAGCAAACTCATCTTTGAGCTCTTCTAATTCTTAGGAAAGTTCAGCAGACTTCCTCAACGAAGAATCTTTTTCTTCCATTAGCTCATTGATCTTTGTTGTCAAGTCGGAATTGAGAGCGATAACCATATGTTTGTCTTCTTTAAGTTGCTCAATCATGTTCTCATAACTTGAGCGATTATGTTGGAGAGGTGAGATCTTGCTTCTTTTGCCATCTTGAATTTCTGTGAGATTAGGAGTTGATTCTGGACAAACTCCTGGATCTACCACTTGCACATTGAAACAATCAAGAGCACCTACATGATGCCGCATGGATTCAAAAACATCTACATCGATTGTCTCATCAAATACTGTCATAGACACCTTGCCATTGTGCACATCGATGATAGCCTTTGCAGTTGACGTGAACGGTATTCCGAGCAAAATAGGTAAGTCCTTTGCACTAGTGCCTTCTTCTTCCATATCCAATACGATAAAATCTGCATGTATAATAAGCTTGCCAACCTGGACCAGAACATCTTCCACAATTCCACGAGGATACCTTATAGATCGATTGACAAGCAAAAGCTCCACGTTGATTGGTTTAAGGTCACTCAACCCCATCTCCTTGTACACGACATAGGGCATCAAATTAATGCTTGCCCATAGATCCAGCGTGGCTCTCTCCTTTTGTGTTTTTCCCACTTGTGATAGTGATATTGAAACTTTCAGGATCTTTGAGTTTCGGAGGCAATCTTTTTTAGAGTACTGCACTTACCTCATGTGGAACTAGCACTGTCTCATGAGAATCAGTTTTCCTATTTCTTGAATTTAGCTCCTTGAAATACTTTGCATATGCTGGCATCTACTGGATTACTTCCATGGTTTGCAAACTAACATTGTCCTTTGACAATATGTTGTAGATCTCCTTGAATGATTGGTTGAGCTTATTCTTTTGAACTCTTCCCGGAAAAGGAACTAGAGGTATATAAGGATTTGGAGATTTGTAAATTTTTGATGTATCCTTGGACTTTTCCACCTTGAATTCTTCATCTTCTACTGGTGCACTGTTCTCTTTGGAGAAACCTGAAAAATTAATAGAAGTATTAAAAAGTTCAGCATGTTTATCATTATTTAAAGCCTTACCATTCCAGAGAATTGTTATAGCCTTTGCTTGCTCAGTATGGCTTGGGAATTTTCCTTGTTCTCTCTTTTGATTAGCTTCAGCTAATTGCCCTATTTGCAGTTCCATCTTCCTCATTGAAGCATCAATGTTCTGAAACCTCACATTAAAGTCTTGATGAGTTTCCTTGAGCATCTGTTGAGTGGTTTGCATGAATTCTTTCATTGTCTCCTCTAGTGATGGATTCCTGGGTTGATATTCAGGATTCTGAGCACCGGTATTATATTGTCTTTGGTTGTTGTTTCCCCATTGGTTCCCAAGACCCTGATTGTTGCTCCAAGAGAAATTGGGATTTCTCCAACCCCTGATTGTAGTTGTTCATGGCTTGTGCCTCATCCACTTCATTAGGTCCAGTACCTCTTGCTTGATAAACTTTCATGCCATACCCTGGTTGTTCACATCCCATGTATCGATTTTCTCTCATTTGTCCCACCTGATTCACAAGTAATTCGATGGACTTTTGCATTTGTGACATTTGCATTCAGCTCCCGGCATTAGTATCTACTTCATAAATACCTTTTCTTCTCCTAGAACTCTTTTGTTGAGAATTATTGGCTAGTTTCTCAAAGATCGAATACAATTCTTCTGGAGTTTTATCGGTCATGGATCCTCCACATGCATTATTCATCAAAACTGTTGAGACGTCATTTAGTCCATCATAGAACCATTAACATAGTTGGTGTATTTGATATCCGTGATGAGGACAATCAAAGAGAAGCATTTTGTAATGCTCCCAAGCTTCATAGAATGTCTCTTGGTCCCCTTGGAATAAATTAGTAATCTTGGATCTGATCTCACTGGTTTTCTGGGGAGAATAGAATTGGTCAGTAAGTTTCTCTACCACCTCATCCCATGTTGTCAGTGAGGCTGGAGGCAAAGTCAAGAGCCATGTCTTCGCCTTTTCCTTTAGAGCATATGGAATACACCTCATACGCAGCTAGTTTTCTGTCACCCTATTGTTTGGAAAAGCCTGAATTGCTGCATAAAATTCTCTAATAAATTTAAGCACATCTTCATTTGGTAGCCCATGGAAAGCGGGTAGCAAATTGTAGTGGAAACTCTTAAGCTCATAGTTTCTTGCTGCCTTATCTAGTGCGATGCACAAAGGATGATTGTCAACAATAGGTATGCTATAATCCTTCATGGTTTTGATAGGTACAGCTGGTGGATCTGGAACTTGTTGAATGTTGCTATTTTCATCGTCTGCCATTGCTCTTTGTCCAATACGATCAATGTTGTCGTTCAACGGTAGTAATTCTCCTTGCAGTGATCTTCTACCTTGCATTCACCGTTGAAACCTGAAACAAAAGACAGACACACAGTAAACTTTGAAAAGAAAAAAAAAATAATAATAAAAATAAAAAATAAAAATAAAATAAAAACTAAAAATCTAAAAATTAATCACACGACTACCTAAACTAGACTAAATCTATTAACTAAAACTAAAACTAGAATTAACCAATAAATTCAACTATTCCCCGGCAGCGGCGCCAAAAACTTGATGTGTAAAATCGTGTTATAAAATACTCACTCGCAAGTGCACGAATCGTGAAGATAAGTATAGTGCCAAGTAAGGATCGTTCCCACGAAGAAAAGAGATTTATCGATTAAACTAATTCTAATTCTAATTAAATTAAAAATAACCAAGATAATGTTTGAGAATTAATTAAACTAAAACTAAATTAAATTAAACTAAGAAAACAATTTAAAAGAATATGGTTTGTGATCAAGGAAGGAAATACTAGGTCATCAATGATCCCCAATTATGAACACTCGATATATGAAATTAATTTGTAAATAAGATTCAATCAATTCTAGGGTTCATTCTTTGTCTTTAATGTGACTATTACCGTATGGTCATGGGATGAGTCACGTGCTCCCAACCACTATTCACCCTTGGTCTATGGTGTGAACAGTGATCGGAAACCCTTTAAGCGCAAGAATTAATAACCAAATTCTATACTTTGCTTGGCCTATGCTAAAGATAGAATTCATTCATTCAAAAGAGCATTAATCAAGATTAGGTTTGGTCTATACTCTAACCCTAATTCTCAGATAGTCTTAACCCTAAAATCATGCCAAATAATCATCCACCCTTGGTCTATGGTGTGAATAAATATTAAACCTAATGAGGATTAAGCAATTAAGAACAATGAATAAATCAAGAATTGAATTGATGAAATAATAATTAATCCATATATGAGCATTCACAAAAGGTTCACATTGATTCCCTAGTTATGGTATTAGTTACACATGATAGAAAAAGAAAAGAAAAGAGATTGAGTAGAGAAAACCCGAGATGATCATCAAAGAGCTCCTCCAATTCTTCTTCTTCTTCTTCTACAATGGATGGATGGGTCTTGAGGTGATGTGTGGTGATGGAGTGATGGCGAGCAGAACTCTTTTCTTCAAGAAACTCATGATATTTATAGGTGATAATTCCTTGTGAACTAGCTTATCAAGGGAGTTGGTGTTAAAGACCGATAATAATTCATTCTAACTAGTAGCTACTCATTACACACAAGAAAGAGTGTAGGTTTCAGTTCAGTCTACGGTCTCGACACCGAAAGTCGGATATCACTGTATTCCCTGCGTTCCTCGGGAGTGAGAAGTTCATCAGGGACTTGCCATGGATACGAGTGAAACGAAGGCACAGGCCATTGTTCTGTATCAATTTCTTCGTTTTCTGACCCCTGATGATAGATCGGTCTAAAAACGATCGTTTTTAGCTTAGAACGTTAATGGGAGTATATTTCATATCTATACTCCTCCCCCTACTTTTTGAACTCTGGGTTGCTTCTAATCTTGCTTGAGATTCTAACGGCAAAAATCTTCCCATGACTGGAACACGTAGTGCACGGGTCAGTGCATGGGTAGGGTACCCGTGCTACACCCATGCTATCTCTTCTGGCTTTCTGGTCTGGGCATGTGCACGGGTAAATGCACGGGTAAGTGCACGGGTAGGGTACCCGTGCTATACCCGTGCACTAAGCTCTTCCTGATTACCATCCTTCAGTGCATGGGTCATATCACGGGTAGTGCACGGGTAGGTTACCCGTGCACTATTGCCTTCAAGCATCCCTTTTTGCACAATTTGGCTTGTTTTTCCTGAAAAGATCACGGTTTCTGCCTCCAGCAACTGAATTCCATTGAATGCCTGTAATCACTACAAAACGAGCCATTAGATATCAAAATATGCTCGAAAACAAGCTAAATGATATGGAATTTAGGGCCAAAATATATGACAATTTTGGCTCGATCACCAGGACACTTCGTTCTACCAAACAATAAGTGCCATACTCTCCATCCTCCATGTAGGAACATACCGTGAAGATGCACGAGATCATACCTGTAACAAACATGGAAACACTACGTGTGGAACAAGTGATTGAATCCAAAAAGGAAACAAACTTATCTCTGCCTACGATATTCTCGAATCCGTTATTAAACCAAAGTCAATGACTCTTAAATAAAATAAAAGGATCCCGCCCGATAAGGAGGGAGAGGATGGAGAAAATCACGGCGGGAAAGTCGTAAATCGAACCTACCTATACTATGTATGAAAAGATCATGCAAAAACGAAGAAGAGAGGACTGCTTTTCGATAGACACGAGAGTGTCACCCTACTGTACCCCAAAGAGATTGAGAGTATTTTGAGAGATTTTTGTATGTTACACACTATACATAATAAAGACAATTTGTTCTTATTTGTCTTGCATGAGTGGTTGTGGTTCGAGTAAATCATTCAAAACAACCAATCCCCCACCATCACCTCCGTGGTAATGGTTTTGAGGGTGTTAACAGATATTTCTCATATCGAGTAAATTTTCCGTTAACAGATTTTAATTACAAGTTGAGATATTTGTTGATATTTGGGTTGTTGTATTGTGATAGCTAATATTTAGGACATATTTGCCCTCTAGCTAATTAGGACTCATTGATTGCATTTTTTAATTGCATTTAGTGTCCATGCCATGTTTATTGACAACTTTTGTTGATTGGCTTGTGTTTGATAACTAGAGCTTAGAATTGCATATCTATATCTAGTTAGGTCTTATGAGCATGCATATAGACATTGATATCTAGGATTGCATTTATTTCCATCATATAATTCCAGATAAGCATTTAGTATTGCCTAGCATTAATTGCATTTTGAATATTCATATATTCACTTAGGTTGTCAATCTCTTCTTGAGAGTTAAGTCTTATGACTACCGGGGTGTAGTGCACAAGCAAGTGAAGTCTTGCAACCAAGGTGTGGTTGGCAAGCAAAGTGATCAAAGATTCACTATAAAGGCCCGTTGGGTAGTAGTGGTGGGTTAGTGACCAAGAATGGTCTGGCTAGAGGTCAACCTAGGTTGTAAACATCATTACAATAGTGGATTTGAGGATTTTTGTGGCTAGAAGGATAGCCCATGATTTTTCCCTTGTTGAAGGGTTTCCACGTAAAAATTCAAATGTCATTTAATTTTCGTACTTCACACTTGATTTTGTATGTTTATCTATGGGGTAAATTTTTAATATTGATTAATCAAGGAAAATTGGTAATTAACTTGATTAAAACCTATTCACCCCCCCCCCCCCCCCCCCCTCTAGGTTGTTAGACACACGCTTGAGGTGTATTTTCAACGCCTTTTCGAGTCGTCTTGTTATTTCTTTTTAACTCATTTTTCGTGTCAATTTTTCAAATTTTCTGCCTAGCTAACAATTTTGAGCTATACTTAGCTTGGTGAGATAATCTTGTGCAAAGTGTTTATGGCGAATTTATTTATGCTTAGTGTGCTTGTTCATAGCTCTTAGTCATTTTAGGGGTCTCACTTGCACTTCATGGGTTAGTCCCATCTTTTAGTGTCCAAGTTAAGGGGGCTCGGTGCTTAAGCGCCTTGTTCTAATAGCGGAGATACCCTTATTAGTTCACAAACACAAGCCAAAAGTGTACAAATACGAGGGAAAATATTTTCAAATCTTTGAACACTATTCAAACACCATACATAGTCTCATTACATCAACAATCATCATGTGTCATAGAACATGCATCATATATGTGGACTGCTTACCAAAGCTTGTATTCCCTTTTTAAATGGAATGTTGGAAATGATCCAAGGCAATGTGTGTGCATAACTACTAAAATAGCCTAAACACATTTACATGTCCCTATATGTGTGCTCCATTGCCAATTTTGAGGCCAAACACTAACCTTTCATTTGGAACAACATATTACCATAAAGCTATAGCCAAACACAAACCAATCCTTTAATTGCCAATCATGTGGGTTGTGTGTGTGTGTGTAAAGTGGTTGAAAGGTGTAAAGCTCTAATATGTAAAGATAGTGTGTACTTAGGTAATATTTGTAAATGTGCAAGGCAAATGGATCACAAATGTAAAAGTGCGAAAAATGTGCACTTATGAACTCAAATTATCAAAATGTAAAAGATGCAAAAGAAAAGAAAAAAAATGCACAAGAGTCTTGAATGTTAAATGTAAAGTACTCACAAATCGGAGTACATAATTGTTTCATAATGTAATGAAAGTTAAGCCTAGACGCTAGTGTTTTAAGTTGTCAAGTTGAGCTATGTATGGGTGGGTGAGTAAATGTAAGCATGATTGGTGATTTTTGAATTCCATTTCTTATTCTTTTTTCACCGCAATTCACCCTATGGCCCTATTATAACCTAAAGGAAAGACCTAGTTGATCCTTTAGGAAGTCTAGTTTGGAAATACGAGTTGAGGCATGCTCTTTCCACGTTCATGACACTTGATTCTTTCATAAGACTCATTTACTTAAAAGAGCTTTTATTCTATATCAAATGTATGCAATTAATTTGATTCAAATACATAACTTCATTTGCATACATCTTGCATGAGTGTGAACCTAGGTTCCGAGAGGAAAAAGAAGAGAGATCCCAAGTGAGAACCTAGAATCGAAGCGAATTACGCTTGAGGCATGAGAGTGGGTAGTTACCAAGGCGAGGACATTTTAAGTGTGGGATTCGTGTCATGCGAGTTTCCCCTTGTGGTGCCTTGGAGTTATATAGAATATTTTGCATGAACCTATTCCTCACTTCCACTCTCTTTTGTGTATCTCACTAATAGTTGGCTTGCAGTATGTTTTCTTTGTGTTGGGAAATTTCTAGATAGTTTCATGTTTGTTTTGTCTTGTGTCTTTTTGTTTGTCTCTTTGTTTGCTCGAGGACGAGCAAAGGTTTGGTTTGGGGGTATTTGATCGAACCTAAAATTTTATATATTTTGGCCCTCACAACCTCTTCCCTTGCTCTATTCTCGAGTGTGTTTAGGTGTATTTATGGCTATTTTGATCATTTTTGCGGGCAATAGGTAAAAGGCGTGAACTGGGATAAAAAGGACAAATTGGTGCACAAATGAAGTGAAGAAGGCAAAAGTGCACGGGTAGCACGCCCGTGCACTTATCCGTGCACCTGAAGATGAATTGTTGAAGATCCTCAGTGCATGAGTAACTGTATGGGTAAGACCCGTGCACTTACCCGTGCAATCCACAACCCAGTGAGTAGAGCCTCGGCCAAAGGAACAACTGCACGAGTGGTGCATGGGTTAACCACCCGTGCACATGGCTCAAGTCATGAAGGAAATGAAACTGACTGCATGGGTACCTCACCCGTGCTATATCCCGTGCTAACAGGAAATCTAGCTTGCCACATCAGCGTTTTTGACCTAATTTGGGAGGAAAATATAAATAGTTTTCATATCTGATTTTTTAAAAGATAGACCCACGACCATACACCTATTTCCATTGATTATTTCTCTCTCAAAATCTCAAAAAATACCTTTCTCACTACAAACCCATCATCATCTTCATCAATTACTACTCACAAGGACATAGGAGGTGGATTGAAGCTTGAAGAAAAAAGGTTCTACATGGGTCTTTTCTACTTCCCTCCTTTTTATTCTTGTACTTCATTTGTTAAGAGTAGCTAAATCCCATTAAGGGATTGATGTGATTCACATGTAAATATGGGCATTTGTAATGAACTCAATATCTTTTATTAAAATCTATCTGATTTGTTCTATTCAATGTTTTACTTGATTTCAAAAGCAATTTGTGTTTGATTGTACATGACTCTCTTCATGAGTTGTTTGAGACATTACATGTGTAGAGAATCTAGTATACATGATGCTTGGCTCTCTAAGCTCAATTGAATAGGAGGATTGAACAAGGGTACATGACCCAAGTGATATCCGGACTTATTAATCTCACCTAATTCTAATCTTTCATGGGTAAACAAGACTACACATCCTAGGATTGTTTGCATGTGATAGATTAAGCATCAACCTATACATGATGGGTTGGTGATTTTTAACAAAGAGATTTGTCCCTTATGTGATAGATGTTCTTTCATTGTACAACCAATTGTGGGTTGCCAATGCTATACGTGATGGTTTGGGCACTCACAAGTGGTAAATAATCATTCCCATACATCCTAGGGTGGTTGCAATAGTTAATGACAATTAAATGTGAGTTCGTTCTTTACCCATTGTTTGCTAGTTGAATTCATCAATTCCTTAATCCATATATCACATATCCATATTTTATAGATTAGTGCATTTTAGCTAGTTTACAGTTTTGTTTTGTTTTTTTTTCTCCAAAACCATATCAATTTACTTTTCTTTCATTTTTAACTAAAGCATTAGTTTAATCATAATTATCGCTTGATCTCTGAGGAACGATACCCATATTTTCCCTATACTAAAGTTATTTTTATTAGTGCATATTGGGATCTTTAAATTTGTTTGGATTGCATTCACGACATATAAAAATGCACGTCCAGTGCCTTTGTTCTTTACTGCTACACATTGGGGGCAATGTTGAGTTTAGGTTTGAGGGTATGGGCATGTTAACACCTTTTTGGTAATATTAATGTGTTTAGTTTTTGGATTTTTTTTTCAATTTTGAAAATCTTTTGGCAAGTCAAACCTTTTTGAACAAAAGTGTTTACTACAATGCCAGTTCGTATGTATTAGTGAGAAACTTTTGCTTGTTTTTATTGTTGAGTCTTGACTAGCTTTTTTTCAATCTAATATTCATTTGAGTCCCTTTCTCTAATGTTCAACAAAAGGGACTAAGTAATTGTGTGTTTAGGATTATTAGTAGAGACGTTCCGGTGAATGTTCTGTGCCTTAGCGTCCATTTCTGAGGGTATATCTTTGTGCTATTCCTATACACTTCTCAATTAGGTTTTTGTATGATAACGATCTCATTGCATCACTTGCATTGTTTGCCATAGAACATTCACAAATGTGGATAACATGTTTGAATTTGTATTCCCATGGTAGACGAACTTCTAGAGATGATATTATGGCCTTATTAGTATTTCACGATCAATATGGCCAAAACACATACCCAAAAACCCATAAACATAAATACACACCATTACCAGATTTTGGTATTGTCAAAGTATTCAAAGATGAAGATATTAATTTGCACACTCTAGTTGAAGCGGCGTGTACTGAGGCGTTATTGTAATATATGCATAAGAAAGGCTTTAAAATTTTAATTGTTTAAAAATTGTTCACTTAAAGCCTTAGATATTCAAAGTTTAGTTACTCCAAATATGGGTAATGACCTAGCACACCACATCAAAATATTGCATAATATAGCCTAGGCGCCAATTACGAATTTGAAATGTGAAAGAAATTAGAGTTAAATTTTGGAGAGTTGTCGCATAAACACTTTGGCTGATTAGTATGTTTTCATGACTTAGTCCTACCATTCCATCACCACAAATTACCCTTAGCCAATTATTTTAGGAAAAAGTCCAATTGATCTTTTAGGAAGTCTATTTCGGGAATATGAGTTTTTAATGTGCTCTACCACATTCGTGGCATCCAATTCCTTCATCAGATCAAGTTACTTAAAATGTGCTTTATTCCAAAATACTAATATAAAAAATATATTTGATTGCCATTTACATATCTTCCAAGTTGCATATGCTAGAAAGTGAGTTAACCTAAGACTCTGTGGGAAAAATAAAGTGAAATCTGGTAAGATTATAGTCAAGGCGAATTACATCCAAAATGCTTGTGTACGTAGTTTTTGATGTTGCTACATAAAGTGTGTGATTCATTTTTGTATGATAGAATCATCTGAATGATTTCAGGATATTCTTCACTCAGAAATTCTTACAAGTTTAGTTTCTCGTTTCTACAACGATCTTGGCATTGTTTTCATAAAGGGTCTTGCCTCTTTTTTTTTTTGTTTATTTGAGTTATGTATATATATATAGGTAGTTAATTTTATTATCTTATGATTTGCTCAAGGACGAGCAAAGGTTAGGTTTGGGGGTTTTGATCGCTCCAAAAGTATACATGTTTTGAGCACTTAATCCTTTACCTTTGTTGCCATTTTTTGGGATGTTTAAGTGATTATTTGCTTGTAAAAGTGTTTTCAGGCATAATTACTCATCCAAGGGCATTTTTGTCCCAAGTTGAAATTTTCAAGTAAAAGAAGGGATTTTTAAAAGAAAAGAAGAAATCTGCGAGTTCAACCTCACAGTTCCTAGTCGCAGATGTTCCCCATAGAGGACTGCGACATCACACTGTGACTTCAGCATCAAATTCAATGTAGCAGAGGTTTCCCAGATCCGACTGTGATATCCGTATGCAAGTTCAACCTCGTAGCGTCCAACTTGTAGAACTACTCCAAAAGCATCTGCCATATCATTCTGCGACTTTAAGCCTCGCAGATCAGAACTGCCACTCTAGACTACGAGTTCCATCTCATAGATATAACTCGCAGAAATACTCTAGAGAAGATTGCCACTTCAGACTACGAATTCAAACCAGCAGAAACTAGGCGTCTACCAGACACTGCGAGATCCACCTCGCAGAAGTTACCCAGAATCCCACCGACATCAGAATCTGCAAGTTCTAACTAGCATAAGTTATACTACGACTTCAATCTGCAAGTTCCATCTCACAGAATTGTCTCGCAAACGCTTTCCATATCAGCAATCCACTTGTTAAATCAATGATTTTTCCTACCCACTACATACACTTAAATATCTTTGTTACCCTAGTATATATATATATATGTAATGTTATCTAAAAAGAAAGAGACTCTTAACTTAGATAGATAAAAAAAACACATATAGAGTTAGTTAGTTTTTATAGAGATCAAATTAGTTCTTAGTTTTAACTAGATCTTGAAGCAACTTTGAAGAAGATTGAAGGGAGAATTTGTAATCCAAGTCAAGGATCATCATCCATGACAATAGGTTGTATCTCTCTCCCTCTATCTTTTATAATTAAGAAAATCATGTGTAGCTGAATTCCTTGAGATGTAAGTGTAAGGAAAAAACACATGCGGCGGAAGCGAAAAATTATATTGGTACATTTCAAAAAATTTCCTTTTAAAAGAAAGAACCTTAACCCTTGACTAATTAACATATAATTAAAACTATCGTACCTTTTTCACGTGACGATTGATATTGTACCAAATTGAATCCGCAAGATCTTCCAATCCAATCACGAATGTGAATCACCTAGAAGTGTGTGCTCCCTTTCATTGAATTGTATACCTGAGGATGGAAAAAAAAAAACATTTTTCTTTTGTTAGTCACAATGACCCTCCTAGAGACAACAAAGAACGTTTGGTCACTTTTGAATTCTCAATCTTTTAATCGAAAACTCGCGTGAACCCTAATTCCATGTTTTGCACAAAGCCTTTTGTTATAAAAGCTACTAGTGCACTATCGAAAACAAAAAAGCTATCTCTTTTCCTCTTGGCCGAATTCTCTATGAGCTGGAGAATTTTTTTTAAAGCACGATAATGATTTTATAAGAAAAAAACTTCTTCTTCATAAAAACCACCCCTTGGCCAAAATTATTCTTAAAAAATAAAAAACATCTGGTTGAATTGTATATATAATGACCGAATTTCTCCTTCTTTAGTGGAGGATTTTTGTTACACCAAAACTCTTATCAATTTAGTAGTTTAAACCTATTCCAACTCATAAGTGTATTATCCAATAATAAATTATTAAATATCAATTGAAAATTGTGACTTTATCAATAACTTCGTAATTGACTAATTATCGATTAGAGTTCTGATAGATATTAAATACTTCCTAATTGGACTAGATAAATAAAACCTTTTTATTTATCTACTTATCACATAAGGTATTTGATACTTATCATACTACTAATAATAGTATGACACTAGGAGTCCTACTCCTAGTTAGACATTTTTTTGACTTTTAATTATTAATTAATTTATTTATTAATTTCCATTTAATTAAATAATAAAATAAAACAATATACTAGGCTTAAAATTCTTAGCCTTGCTGCCCAAGTATAAAACATGTGCAATATATTATTTTTCCATTTTATAAAATCCATTGGACTTTAATAAAAAATTCCACATGTGAACTAGACCCATTCTTACTACAAAAGAAACAAGTCCACATGCCTTAAATTAATAGATTAATATAATTTAACAGCCCATTTGATTAAAATGTACAAATTATATTCTTAATGTATTAATGGAATGCTAATTGCACCCCATTAGTGCTGCCTAAGGAGTACCACATCCTTGGCCGCCCATTCATGGCATTTGAAGAGTTACCGCGTGTCTTGATCACACATGATTGCACCTCTTCAAAAATTTTGGATTCCGAAATCCAAAAACAATTCTAGATGGACCCAGAAATTGGTCCAGGTAGAATATATCAAGTGATCCATTCAAGTGTGGATTGGGGATCTTGGTGGGCTATATAAATTTAAGTTTCAATAGATATAACCTAATCACACTCAACAAATGATTCACTTAGGTTCGATTCATTAATTTTAGCTCATTCCACTAAAGAGCTAAAATTGAACTTTTAAATAAAGATAGAATAAGTTAGTGTTTCCCATTCATACCCTAGACAATCTTATTGGAGATAGTGTATCCTCGTGAAAAATATCAGTAATCGCCAAGAGCTCATAGACCGCCTATAGCTCTCCCAGTTACCATATTTACTCATATGACCATATTTTGAATTTGGATATTTTGACTTGTCCAGAAGCCATGTTTCAATAGACACTATCGAAAACTTAACGTTAAGATTTAATATCCAATACCTGAAAATATTCATATGATGATATTCTACTCACAATTAATAAATAGAGCCACGATGTCCATATCTTTAAATGAAGTTCTCTATCGATTAACAAATGAATACCACCAAATCATCGATGATAGACTATGCAATATAATCATACTCATTGACAGCTCAAATGATAACACTTGTAACCATAAGTCCATCATTTACCTCAGGACTGAGATAGACTCTCTGATTGTCCTCAAGTGAAAACTTTTATCCACTGACGGTTCTGGATAAAGTATTTCACTATGATCTTATTCAGTGCACCTAGTGCACTAGATTCTTTTGCCCAAAGACACTACACTTTGATTACTTTAGACTCATCATAACACATTTGATCCCATTTAAATGCTATCAAAAGAATCTACAACTTTAACAAGGTAAAGGCGCCCAAACTTTATCTTAAGTTGTGAACATTATTCAAGACTAACTAAAGAATTGTGTCTACCTCATACATATCCAGATGTACAAACAGTTCTTCATTCCTCATAGTCTTTTGACCTTATGATTATTTACTTTTGACAATTATAATAATTAAACTATAAATGCTATAAGATTTGTTAAACTAGAAATCACTTTATTAATATGAAAAGATTGTCAAATACATTATTACGCTCTTGCTATTGAGCATAATCCTAACATTAAGAGATAGAATTTCATTTATTGTTAACTAAGATCTAAGTAAATATAATATGTTTATCCACTCTATCTTGTTTATATATGTGCAATCAATTTATGAATTATACATTTAATGTGATTTATTTTGCATTGGTAGCAATTAAGATGCTTTTAAGTGGTTGGATTATCAATAAATGTGTTTGAACAAACATAACTAATATCCTCACTTTCTTTTAGGATGATTGTTAATGATGCATGACCAAGCTTGTTAATGTCATTTGCCCTTCTAGATTTAAGATTTCATTATTCACCATCCTTGGACATATTGAGATGGGGAATTGATGAAAGTCTTTCTTAAAAACCTTCTGAAATAGGACCATATATTAGATATATGGATGTTGTTTTAAAGTTATTTATTTCAGGTCTTGGTTAATACTTATGATCTATCATATTCCCTTGTATCTCACTTGACCCACTTTTAGTTTAACGTTTTAAGATCTTTCACTAGTCAATCCTTGTTAAGCTAGTTTAATTTTTCTAAATTGATTTTCAGTACCTAGAGTTCCATGTGGGATCGATACCCATACTTGTGTCTGCTATGCTCGACACCGATTCGTACACTTGCGAAGGGTTTAATTAGACTTGCGCACTCTATTCCATTTAACTTAATTTCTAGAGCACCATTAGTTTAGTGGTACGCTTGAAGTGCGTCAGTTATTCAACTTTAAAGATTTCGGCATTGAGCAATGTTGTATGTATTAACGGCCTTAACAAATACAAGTTCTTTTCAAATAAACCTGAACATATATTTGATCCATTTCTAGAATCAATAATTGATTTATCATTAAAAGAAATTGAATAAAATTGTTTCAACAACTTGGATACAGAAATTTAATTTCTAGTAAATCCAGGAATAAAATAAACATTGTTCAAAACAATGAATCAACTATTAAAATGAAGTTTAACTTCTCCCACTACTCTTGCTGACATGACAATAGAAACACTTCATTTTTGCTTTGTCGGTCGAGGTGCTCTTTTTCTTGCTTTGGGCTGTTTTCTTCTTGGGCTTTGCTTTAGCATTGCCAATAGACCTTTTCGTCTTCTTAGACCCAGAAGAAAATGGTTCGTCAACATTTGCCTCACCAGTCTTACCTTTATGGTCCTTAGTCATGGACTCAAAGGTGGTGAGCTCATTCAACAACTGAGTTAGGCTGAACTTCAACTTGTTCATCCCGTAGTTGCTTTTAAACTGACCGAAACTTTTTAAAAGAGTCGTTAGTTGATACTCACCTGGCTTGCCTCATCAATGGCCCCGCCATTGACCTTAGTTGTGTTAAAGTTGGACATCAAGACCAGGACATGTTCTCGAACCGATGAAACCTCATTAATCCTAACAAACATTACAGAATGAATAGCTTCGTGCCTCTTTTGCTTAGATGGCTGCCTAAATATAGCCTACAATGACTCCATGATTTTGAATGATGTAGTCATTGCCTTGTGCTTGGTGATAAGCACATCTATCATACTGGCTAACAGATATATTCGGGCTTTCTCATAAGCTGATACTCATTTCTGGTGTGCCTCCCAAACATTTCGTGTGGCATTAGCAGCAGGCTCTGGAGGACCTCAGCTGTGTTAAAGTGGGACATCATGACCAGGACATGTTCTTGGACAGATGAACCCTCCTTAATCCTAACAAACATTACAGAATGAATAGCTTTGTGCCGTTTTTGCTAGGGTGGCTGCCTGAATATAGCCTGCAATGACTCCATGATTTCGAATGATGTAGTCATTGCCTCGTGCTTGGTGACAAACACATCTGTCATACTGGTTAACAGATATATCTAGGCCTTCTCATAAGTTGATACCCATTTTTGGTGTGCCTCACAAACATTTCTTGTGGCATTGGCAGCAGGCTCGGAAGGACATTCCTCCATAAGCACAAATTTCAAGTCTTCAGTTACCAGAAGTGCGTTAATATGATTTTTCCACTTGGTATAATTCTCTTTGGTTAATTTGTCATTAACGAGGATTTGTAAAAGTGCAAGCGACATTGCTGGAAAAAATAAATAAAAGATTTCATTAATCTTATATATTCATCACATGTAAAAATTTGGCACAAAATTAAACATGATGCATGAACATGTTCAATGAACAAGAAATAAACCCTAAAAAACATCCCACAAGCAAGTGCCACCTTAGGGTCGGTTAAGTACTTGCATGTTGGACCGAGACATTCTCAGTCAAATAATATACCAGAATAACTCTTATTCTTATATCATTCATCTATCATTTGTTTCAATTAGGATCTTAATAAACCCATTTTATTAAATCCTTTGTGAATGTGACCCATCATTTCAGATCTCATGAACTTAACTTGAGAATTACTGCCTTAGGGTTAGTCAATCCCAAAATTCATTTAGAATCCTATCTGTTAGGAAGTCAACCTTGATATTGATTCTCATAGAGACCTTCCTTAGGGAGGACGAAAACAAAGCTGTCTCGAAGCCCCACTTGAATCTCAAGGTGTTGAACTCACGATGGAGACTGCGGGACATATTGTAGTATATCCCTCTCCCATTCACTATTTTCCGGTTAGGGTTTTCATTTATTAATGCACCTAGATTATACTAAGAATTAACAGCTAATGTAACTCTAATTGTCTAGGGTATATTAGTAAATTAGTAGAATCTCATTCTATAAACTAATTATTAAACTATTTGGTTTTTTAACAATTAAAAAATCTAGTTTATTAATCAAATTCTAATCTATGTAAACTAATTTACTAAGACTAGAATTAATAATGTGATTTACCAAGTCTTAACTATTAAAACTAAAACACATTTCACAGTCCAATTATTATTAAGGCCTTAATCAAATTAATCCTAATAATAATAAAAGGACATAACTAATGGCCCATTATGTTAATTACCAATTTTATTAATCACATTAAAAAAAATAAAACACATAATATGATAGGCTATTTTGCATGTGTGACATTTAATAAAAAATGTATGTGTAGGCACTACTAATCTATATGGTATGTGTATGCATGACAATGCTTTAATTATCACATAATAAAGGCATACATGAATTGACCGACTACAATGGGTTTATCTAACTTTAAATAAGAAATTCTAATTACAAAAAATTATCCAAGGCATTCTTTGGTCTTTTTGTCTTGTCTTCTGTAACTTTTGCCCAAAAATCAAGTCCAACTTGATTTATTTTTATTGGATCCATCTCATGTTTTAAATCCCTTAAAGCCCAAATGTTACTCTAACACTTTACGGATGCCCGGGATTGCTCAAAATTAGTCCAAACACGCTCGAGTACATGCAGCCATAGCGCTTGTGAACGTGCAGCCATAGGGCATTACGCTCGTGGCCGCATTCGCGCGCATGGCTTGCATCACAAAGCTGTCGCTTACGCAAAGGAGTGCGTTGACTGCTGCACCATGAGCAACAATTGCGCAACGTGCATGGTCGTTAAGAAGTGCATGTGTGTGACCATGTCATGCAACACTTGCACATGGAATGCATGACACTTGCACAATTGCATAACACTCACTTCCACAATTAAATGTTATAACATTGCATATGTTGCAACAAAAAAAAAATCAACATGCAACACATGCGCATGTTGCACATCTGTTGCACATGCTTGCAGCAACATTGTTTTTGCATGACAATCACGCACACGTTGCTGCGCCATCACACAACAGGTTTATGTGGCTGATGTGATACACGTTCCAGATCGTTGTTCTTTGCTGTATTACATCAATAAAAAAATTAACAGTAGAACAACAAAATGAATATATATATATATATATATATATATATGACCCGGAATTAATATTACATCAGAAAAAATATTACATATAATATCCGAAACCCTAAAACCCACAGTACCATACAATTAACGATCAACCATGCTATACATTTTTTTTAAAAGATCATACATTCAATAGATTATGCCTACACATATATACATGCAATTAATCAAGAAAAAAGAACGATTTATTCGAATATATTGCACTAGGTCTCTGCTACAAATTGTAAGCCCTAAGTCGTGCAGCAGAAGGAATTTTAAATCTTTATTTATTTTTAATAATTAAAGAGACAACTGGATATGGGCACGACACGGGTTTTAGGAGGTTGTATGGAGGTAGTAAAAACAAAACAACACAACTCTAGCTTTGTGTATTGAGAATTCAGCCAACCTTGAATAAAAAACAAAAAAAAAACCTTATTTTTTTCTTTTTGTTTCTCTTTTTTTTGGCCGGACCTTTTTTTTTTCTCTTTTTGTTTTCTACTTTGTAGGTATGTATTGTCTATCTGAAACTCTTGATTACCTTAATTTAAAGAGTTTATAAGATATCAACTACTTGACTTGATAAGATAGAATTGGTTTTTTTAAATATCATATATTCAAAAAACAAAAATATCATTTTATCTTGTTTTTAAATATCAAATATTAAAAAATAAATATCATGATATATAATATCTTTAAAATCAAGATAGGGTTACAAATGACCTAGATTAAATAGGATTCTAAATCCCATTTAATTCAATGTTGTCACTATAACCTGAACCCATGACCTGTTAAAGATTAAATAATCAATATTATTTTATATTTTTGCTTTGGTCTTGTTTGAACCCTTAACCTCCATAAAATAATTAATTAAATTAATAATTATTAATATAATTAAATAATCACATTATTTAATTTAATTAGTTATTAATCCGTTAATTAAATAATCACATTTTTTAATTTAATTAATTATTAATCCATTAATTAAATAATCAAATTATTTAATTAATTGTCTGAATAAAAACCTTGTTACTGTCGTAACGTAATTAATTAATTGGACCATCAAATTAATTAACTTTGACCTTTGTTGCCATCAACGTTCCGGGCTATCAAGGGGACCTAATGGACCCACAGTCTTAAGCTCCAATAATCCTTAGAAAAAATTAATTAAACTCTTTAATTAATATTTCATGATTATTAACCTCAGAGTTACTTCACTAAAAACCCGAGGCTGTACTCTCGTAAATGTAGATGTTTTTATACAAACCAAAATTTAGTGTCCATCCATATAACTATTACATATGGTATAATCCTCCACAAGTAGTTCATAATTAGAGATGGGTCATTAAGTCCGTTATACCCCTCTAATTATATCTTTTCCATCAAGTACCATTGATTTTCTAGTCAACAATTATATCGTTCATTCCTTTACGGAAGAAGGAGAGCGCTCTTAATTGTTCAAGCCCTGAATCAACCCTCAAGGGAACTACTTCTCTACTTCTTACAAGAAGAAGTAGATTCCACTATTGTGTACAAATCTTCCGAGCCACAAGCCAAACCGCGATTCCAAGATACAGAGATATTAATCAGGAATACTACTTTGATCTCACCCGTGGTAAATCAAAAACCACGATCTAACTTGATGGAGTGAGTAAGATACTCATGATTAAGATCACCCATATACAGCCAACATTAGTCAATATATATATGAATCTTTCCATGTAACGGATATTGTTGAGAGATTCATATAGATCGTTGCCAAGCCCTATATGATCTCATCATATAAGTTGCCTCTATTCTCATGTCACCATATGAGTAGTCTAGGGTAAGACCAACGTACATTACAGAATGAACCACAACTGTAGATTAACCACAAATAAAATACCCAACTTTATTAGTTCTCTACGGACTCTTTAGATTGCACGACTTCAAACTGAATTTCTCTCAATATGACACTCATATATTCAGTTCGAGATTACATCCAGCAATCTTGGATGTTTAGCACATTTGATATAAAAGTATGAGACATGCAAATAGAATGAAAAAGACTAATTCTTTTATTTATAATTTATCATCATTTACAAAATACATGTTTTAGAGCAAAAACCTTAACATATGTTATAATACAATTCAACACCCTAGTTATCAAACAATACATACATGCTCATACATGAGGACTCAATCCGTTGTAGAAAGATTCTAGCAACCTAATTGTTAAATAAAACTCACTATAAACATTCAAAAGTAAGACTAGATGAACAAAGCCAAACTAATCAATCAACTAAGCATAATGAATATTTATAGATTAGCTATTTAGGCAAAGATGACCTAATCATACAATCTATCACAAAACAAACCCAAGTATGTTATTTAGACTCATAAATATATGTAATAAAGAGAGTCAAGGTATTTTGTCAAGCAATAAATACCTAATCTAGAGTAAGAAGAACAATAAATTATATTCAATGAAGTTCTAACTTACCTAGTCATGAAACCAAGAAGACTCATGCTCAAATGATGATGAATGATGTAAAATGCATATGGGTTTTAGGTTTGGTGAGTTAAAGAACAAAGCTTAAACTTTCACTCTCTAGAACCACTCAATATATCTCTCTAGGGTTTTAATTTCGTGGTCTTAATGAAAAAGATGAGAAAGAGACGTATTTATAGAAGCCCTAATTGAAACGACATTGTTTTGGGAAAGTAAGGCAACAATAGGCATAGTGCGCAGGTCCATTGCACTAGTAGGGACTTGCGCACCACTCGTGTACTGGGAGCAAGAAATCAGCTTAAGAACACTTCATGGATGACTGCGGGAGTAGAGACTCATGCACTGGCATAACAGCATAACAACCTGATTTCCAAGCGAGTCAAAACAATACCAAACGACATTGAAACCTTTCGTATGTGACGTGAACGTTTTTGTCGTTAGAAAATATCCGTCAAAGAAATTTATAAAACCACAACAATGCCTCAAATGTTTTACAAAACAAGTATAATGGAAAGTCGGGTGTCGTCGACAGGGAAAGGAAAACTAAATGGCTAAGACTAGTTAACTACTATTAAACTAAAACAAAGCATGAAAAAGTAAATATCAATTATAATTATGTTAGTTAATAACTACAATGCAAACTACAATGGTTGTTTTGAAAGTTAATAACTACAATGCAAACTATAATTATGTTAGTTAATCTAAAGTTAAACTAACAATTAGCAAGAATGCGGCTAGATAAGATAATGAGATGTGAATATGGGAGTTGATACAATTCATACACGAATAGTGGGCAATCAATCTCTTAAGACCGATTCGATCTATATATTGCTTATCTTCCTAACTCGAGTTGCTGGGATGGCTTGGATCGGAGAACTCACAATCCACCCATTTCACTCTCACTTTGGATAAAATTAAGGTGGTCGGGATGGTTTGGATTGAAGAGCTCGCAATCCACCCCTTTCACACTAGCCGAGATTTATTGGATTGGAGAGCTCACAATAGATCCCTTCCAATTCAAGTGAGCTTGTTTTAAAACACCTTTAGTGAAAATGGTTAAAAGTAAAAACCGATGTCAAATATGAGTTAAGAGTTGGAGAGCCTATTTATCCCATAAAGACATCACAATTCAACCTCTACAATGAATTGGGAGTGGGAAAGCCTACCCAACCCAAGGTGAGTATCAAATGCATTAAGAACAAATTCAACCTCTAAGTGAAATGAGAGTTGAAGAGTCTACCCAATTCTTAAAGACATGCAATCAAAGTCCAATTACTTAAACAAGGTCAATCAATCAACAAGTATCAAGAGTTGGAGAGCCTACTTAATTCAAGAGAAGATTAAACACAATTAAGCACAATAAATGAAACTATATAATCAAATCAAAAATATGGTGGATAACCCAGAATCCATAATTCGTTACATCAACTCCCACATAGGGTTTAACTACTCATGCTAATTACAAAATAAAATATAAGAGAGGAGAGTAAGGGAAGACCCATGTAGAGAATCCTTTTTTTGAAGCTTGAATCCATTCTCATAGTAGCCTTCTTGAGTATAAAGGGATGAAGATAATGTAAGATGGTATAGGTTTGGTGAGGAATGATTCCTAGATCTAGCGTAGCAGTTAGTGATGTCAAAATGGTGTGGGTGAGTGCTTTTGGGAGTGTCCAACTCCCTTTAGAAAATCAGACCAAGATATATTTATAGGGTGCCAAAAATAGGTCTAAAACTGCTAACGTGGCAAGCCTAAAACCCGTAATGCGCGGGTAGGGTACTAGTGCACTGACAATCTTCAACACACTTTTCTTCGGTTCAATGTTAGCTGCATGGGCAAGGACCCACGCAGTACCCGTTATTTTGGCAGTTTGTTCTTTTCTAGAGGATTTATGGTCCCCAGTTCATGGATTGTTGCTTTGGTGTGGAAAAATGTAGTCTTGGAAGTGCGCAGGCAAGGTCACCCGGGCAGTACCGTGCACGGTACTATATTTCTTGAATTTTTTTTTGTTCATTTCATACCCGGAAATCCCACTTTTTTGTTCATTTCATACCCGGAAATCCCACTCTACATATCCAATACCTAAAATACATTGAATGCCTGAAATGGACAAGAACATAGCCATTAGACATAAAAACACACTCGAAAATAAGTTAAAGGATGTGGAATTTAGGGCCACAATATATCACAATTTGGCATGATTAAATACCCCTAAACCAAACATTTGCTCATCCTCGAGCAAACTTAAATAGACAAACAAAGACACAAGACTTGACAAAACAAGACTATCTAAAAGTTCCCTAGACTCAAACAAATATGCTGCAAAACCAACTTGTTGAGAGATGATCAGCAATAGAGAATGGGAGTGAGGAATATGCTTATGCAAAATGTTCTAAATAACTCCACGGCACCCCAAGGGAAAATCGCACAACACGAATCCCACACTTAAAGCGCCATCGCCTTGGAAACTACTCACTTACACCTCGAGAATAATTCGCTTTAACACTAGGTTCTCACATGGAATCTCTCTTATCTTTCCTCTCATAACCTAGTTTCACACTCATGCAACATGTATGCAAATGAATTTTAGTATTGGAATCAAAATAGTTGCATACATTTTGTACACAATAAAAGCTCTTTTTAGTGAATAAGTCTCATGGAAAAATCAAGTGTCATGAACGTGGAAAGAGCATGCATTGACTAATATTCCCAAGTTACACTTCCCCTAAGATTAACTAGGTCTTTTCCATTTGGTTGTAACGGGGCCAAGGTGATTGGTGATTAACAAAAATTGGGAATTTAGGCTCAAAGCACTAATCAACCAAGTTGAGGCAATACATTATACACTAAAGCATTTAATTTCTCGTACAACACAACTTCCAAATACAAAATACAATAAGACGTCCAGGCCTTCAAAAATTCCAAGTGCAAACTCTAACTACTCTTGTTATCCTTTTGAGTAGTGTTTACAATTTAAACAAGGCAATTGAAACATATTTCTTTTCTTTCTTTCTTTTCTTTTTTCTTCTATTTTTCTTTTCTTTTCTTTTGATTGTTTATTTTCTTGTCTTTTTTGTTTTCTTGCCTTTGAATTTTGCACATACTCTTGCAACTCATCACTTATTTTCCTAGGTACACGCCATTCGACAATTAGAGCACACTTTACATTCAATCATAAGCCTTAACAAGATCAATTAAGAGAGGGGTAGCTTAGTGTTTAGGTCACTTGGGTAATGGATTATATTGTGGTAGAATGAACAAGTCTAAATGTGTTTGGCTTCAAAATTGGCTTAGGAGCACACAAATTATGGGATGGGAAGTATTTGGCCTTTTAAGTGGCTAAAACACACATTGCCTAATATCACCTCAATAAATCCATCTACCAGGGGAATAAAAGTTTCGGTTAAGCAGTCCACTTTTATGATGCATGTTCTATGACACATGATGATTTTTGTGTAATGAGACTGTGCATGGTGTTTGAAAATTGTTTAGAGATTTGAAAATATTTTCCCTCGAATTGTGCACTGTTAGCTTGTGTTTGTGAAACTCTCAAGGGTTGTCTCAACTGTTAGAACAAGGGGCTTGAGGCATCGAGTCCCCTCAACTTAGACACTAAAAGATGGGACTAACCCATGAAGTGCAAGTGAGACCCCTAAAGTGACTAAGAGCTATGAACAAGCACACTAAGCATACACAAATTCTCCACTAACACTTTGATTAATATATCTCACGAAGCTAGATTAAGCTCGAAAATTTTAGCTAAGTAGCAAATTTGAAAAATTGACACGAAAAATGACTCAAGAAACAACAGACAACTCAACGAAGGCATTTACACCCCCAAACCAAAACCCAACATTGTCCTCAACGTTAAAGACAAGAGAGCCCGGCCTAACAGCGCACACTTAACAAGACACAAACAAACCCATGCACTAATCATGCACAATCGATGCCCACAAAATAAAAATGACCAAACTAGGCTCAATATATATATATATATATATACATATATAAAGAAAACAATGCAATATTTCAACTAGGCACAATGCACACAAAATTTTCAAATTAAAACTTGACATTAAGGACTTTCCAAAATTGACAGAATGAGGGCACGAACAAACCCCAAACCGAATCAGACAATAAAAAGCATTAGACATATACAATTCAATCAAGTCATTTGTATAACATTCATTCAAGCACAAAAGCCTCCGACTCGATTATCATCCAAGAATAATCAGTCATTTCAAATATATAAGCATTCTCACACAACATCTACTTACCACAAGAATTATTAAATCAAAGCAAAACAAGACTAAAAATAGGAAAAGTTCAGAATTTAAACCATAGGTGGGTTGCCTCCCACAAAGCGCTCTATTTATTGTCTGAGCAAGACGTTGATATTTGAATCGGCTAACTGAATTCCAAGGTCTCGAATTTGCGCCTACATGTGATTAGGTCTTGGAAATATTTGTCGCAAGATGGCATGTTCCTAAACACGTAGAACAGGGATAAGTTAGTACACAGTTTATATAATGGCACAATGAAACCAAAAAGTAACCTATCCATGGGACCCTTGCGCAGGGCGCCCGGAGAAGGACTAGGTGGAGTGAAAGGCTCTGGTTCCTTGGATAGGACCGGCTCCTTAACGTGGACATCTTTCGCTTCCTTAATTTCTACGCTCACCTCCTCCTTCTCCAACTTTTCACATGACTATCTCCGTCATCGACAATCTCATTACTCCAATGAGTGATTGTTGCATTTTCTAGCTCTGGTCGATTCGGGTTCGTGTATTCACTTGATTCTTTATGGCTTCAACCATTGACTGATCATTTACTTCAACTCCTCTCATTGAAACTTGCATTTCCTTCTCTTGTTCTCGCAGCCTATGCTCTTGTTGGAACCTCGTTCACTGGTAACGCAGCAGAAATAGGTTTTGAAAAAAATTTATACATATCATAATTAATCTGGAACCAGTGAACTTGGGATCGTAATTATTTTTCCAAAACTAATACATACAGTATGAAAACTCAGAAAATTATAATCAATAAAAAAAATTTAGAACCTTACTAACGTTTGGAGGCTCATTCACTTTACGATATGCTCCTTGTCTGTACCACGGATCTTCCTAGCTATTCCCAGAACTGGTAACTGCGTGTGAGCGCGTTCACGTACTCAAGAACTTAGGAGGATGTAGTGAAAATAAGAAGAAACATTTTCTTCCAAGAGAAAAATACCTAGAACAACTTTTGTTCTTAAAAAAAATATATGTCATAATTTGTTTTTTGTTTCACTTGGTGCACGCCTGCACCACACCTTTTTTTCTCTTTTAAATCTCTTTTGTTTCACACACCCCACTTGCACACTTTGCACTGATGCGTCTCTTCTGTTTTTTTTTTGTTATTTAAAAAATATATATCTCATATATATTTTATTATAACTAAAACCTTTTTAATTGATATCTTTTTAGATTTTAAAACTAAATCTTTTAAAAATAATACTCATATCTTTTATTTTAAAGAGATAATTAAATATTTATTTTGAATTTAAACATTTTAAATTCAATTTCAAATATTTAATTTAATAAAATAAAATAATCATATTATCTTATTCTATTTAAAATAAAATATCAACTATCACCCTCCATTTAGTAATTAACAACATAAATAAATAACCTTATTATATAATTTATTTAATCACCATTATTCATTAATTAAAAAATCTCATTATTTAATTAATTCCCGAATAAATACGTGTCACTTTCATAACATAATTAATTGGACTGTCCAATTAATTATCTATGACCCTTGTTACCTAAATCTATCGGGCTAGCAAGGGGACCTAAAAGACCCACAGTATTTTGAGCTCCAATAATCCTCGGAATCATTAATTAAACTTTTTAATTAATATTACTTGATTATTAACTCCGGAGTTATTCCAATAAAAAACCGAAGCTGCACTCTCTCAACTGCAGACGTTTTTACACAGACCGATACAACTCGGTGTCCATCGATATAGCTATTACACATGGTGTGATCCTCCACAGTAGTTCATAATTACAGCTGGGTCATAATTTCCGTTATACTCTTCTAATTACATATATCCTTTAAGTACCATTGATTCTCTAATGGACAATAAATTCCTATTTCCTCACGGAATTAGGAGAGCGCTCATATTATCCAAGCCCCGAATCAACCCTTAAGGGAACTACCATCTGCTTCTCACAAGAAAGAGTGGATTCCATTATTGTGTACAAACCTTCTCAGCCACAAGCCAAACCGCAATCCCAACATAAGGAGCATATTGATCAGGAACTACATCCGACCTCACCCATGGTATATCAAAGACCATGATCTAACCTAAAAGAGTCGATAAGACACTTAGGATTAAGATCACCCACATATAGCTATCATTATTTGATATATATGAATCTCATTAGTAAACTGAATCTTGGTGAGAGATTCATATAGATCATAGCCCAGTCCTATATGATCACATCATACAAGGTGTCTCCATTCTCATATCTTATATGAATGATTTAGGATAGAATCACTGTATATTATGGAATGGACTGCAGCTATAGATTAACCACAAATAAAGTACCCAACTTTATTTGCTATATATGGACTCTTTAGATTGCACGTCTCTTAGTGTATTCATCCGTATATGACACTCATATACATAGTTTGAGATTACATCCGGCAATCTAGCATGTTAATACATGCACATGTAATAAAATAAACAACACAACAAGAATGAATTGAACTTTTCTTTTTATTTATTTCATAAATCCATTTACTAATTACTTCTTTAGGGCATAAACTCCAACAATCTCCCACTTGCACTAAAGTATGTGAGGCATGTTTCGTAACTCTAGACCAGCTAGGTGACCCAAAAACTCTTTAGCTGGTAAGGTCTTCGTAAATGGATCAACATGATTGTCTTGTGAGGCTATCTTAGTGATGATCACATCTCCTCTCTACACTATTACTCTAATGGGATGATACTTTCTCTCTATATGCTTCCCTCTCTTGTGGCTTCTTGGTTCTTTGGAATTAGCCACATCACCATTGTTATCACAATAAAGTGTAATGGGCTTATCCCGATCTAGAACAACTTCCATATCACTCAAGAACTTGTGGAGCCAAACAGCCTCTTTAGCAGCTTCACAAGCGGCTACATATTCAGATTCCATGGTGGAATCAGCAATGCAAGATTGCTTAATACTTCTCCACACAATGGCTCCACCACTCAGGGTGAAAACTGATCCAATCATGGATTTCCTAGAATCCCTATCTGACTAAAAATCGGAATCCATGTATCCAAACGAGATCAAATCCTGTCCGGAATACACTAGCATATATTTTCTCGTTCTTCGACGATACATGAGAATGGTCTTAACAGCAACCCAATGATCCAATTCTAGGTTAAACTGGTATCTGCTGACTACTCCCACTGCATAGCAGATGTCCGGTCTCGTGCATAACATAGCATACATGAGACTACTTACTGCTGATACATAGGGTACACGTCTCATATCCTTAACTTCTTGAGGTGTCATAGGACACTTTTCCTTAGACAAGTGAACTCCATGCCTAGAAGGACCAAGAAAACTACTAGAAATCTACCCTTCAACCCTACACAATGAAATAGATGCCTCATTGCTCAACTATCCGGAACACCCCAATCCTAGTCGAGACTCCATGCACAAGTTGAAGATCCCCTCTCCAAAAATGTGACTTCCAATGTTTAGCTATCCGGATCACCCCGATCCTAGCCAAGACCTCTAATGCTCAACTATCCAGATCACCTCGATCCTAGTCTAGACTTCCAATTGCACAAGTTGAAGATCCCCTCTCCAAATATATGACTTACAATACTCAATTCTAAGAGTCATTCTAAGAAATGAGACTTCCAACCTTTTGCAAGGTAAATGATCTAAGTGAATGCAAATGATGCAAACACACACAACATTGTATATATGATTAATATATCCTATGAAAACTAGAATAGAAACAATATGCACATATCATATGTATTCTAGTTTATAATCCTAAAAATAATGCAATCACACTCAATGATGCATGTACATATGAAATGTGTGGATTAGACACAAATCATGAAGAACTGGATTTTCATCATCACAAGCACAAATCAAATATATTTAGATCTTGTAACATGAACTAACAACCTAAAGTATGTGAAATACCTAACACACAAAAATGTCTAGATTATGCTCAATCACATAAAAATGCTAGAATCAATTTAATAAAATCAAATATACATCTGTAGCAAAATAATAGATCTTAGATGCTCAAGATAATCAATTAAATCCAATCAAGCCCTAAACAAACAATCAAATATGCTTTATTCACTAATATTCAATTAAAGTGACCTAGCCTATGAGAAGACTAACAATTATCAAAATCATGTCAATAAACACACAATATAGTCCTAGATTTGAAGCTAGCACAATACAACTCCACAAACATATGAAAACATAGATTTGTAAAAATCTAACTCAACATGTTATTCAATTAAAGCTCAAACTAGCTATATTAGAGTTCATTACTCTAATCAATGTTTACACATCAAACATACATAAATAGAAGAAGAAAACCCAAGGTAATTGAAGATTTGAAAATCAAAATCAAAAGAGAAATCAATACCTTGAACAAAAACTGTGCAGTCCCGTTTTTGTGAGTGCAGCTACCAGAAAAACTACTCAAATGACTCCAAACTCTTGTGGATATGGTAAAAAACTGATATGTAAAGATTCTCCAATTTGAATCACTGAAAGCGGACTCCAAATGAGAAAGTTATGGTGTCTGGAAGGTGGGAAAATATTGAGAGATAAAACTGCACAAGTTTTGAATTTGTTTTCTTGAAATGAAAGTGAGAGGGAAGCAAGATATTTAAAGGAGGGAAAACAAGAAGTTAAAATTCAACCAATGGGAACCTGCCAAGCAGGATCCTCGTAGAAGCGCAAGGCCTCCACGAGACCAGCAGCCCTCCTTACCCGTGGAGGCCACTCCCTTTCACGGGAAGAAGGTGCTTGGCACCTCTCATCCCTCTTGTGCACTCTTGCTAGCTTCAGCCATATCTCTGGCCTTCGAACTTCGATTTTGAATCCGTTTTTCGGATTATGAACCAAGACTCTTTCACACACAAAAGATGTCAAGACAACTTTCACAGAAAATATGGAATTCAACTTGAAAAACAAAAATGAAAACCATGTACTATTAAATCACGGAAAGTTTCATAACCACCTAATTTGAAATCTAAACTTGATGAATGAGAAACCAAATTAATTGGACCTCAATGAGGAATTATGTAAGCTCAAAATCAAGTTCAATATCATGGAAACACAAACCAATAAAAACAAGAACACACAGGTATGCTGTTTCCTAGAACTAATCCTAGAACATGTAATTTATGCAAATTGTCAATTTTAAGTCTAATGCATGTGCATAGTGTGAATTGTGTTATACCAAATTTTGCACAACCATGCAGAGACACGTATGAATGCAATGTATCTGTGTGCCTTGGCCTTACAAGAGTAAGGATATCTCGATATACCTTTTGCTAAGTCAATTAGCTTAAAACCTCTTGTAGCCACCACTTTGCTTGAATGTTGTCCAATCTTCCTTGAAAGTTGATTATTCACAAATTCTAGACAACTAATCAATACAAAGCAAATGTCGTTTTGATATAGAATTATGCCAACACAAACTCATGAACTAACAATCTGCCCCTTTGGCAAATTCTATGTCAAAACTACTATACAAATACAAAAACATACAAAGTGAGGATTGGTCACTAATCACACCCTCACATTACAATGAGATAGATCCCTTAGACTAATCTTCAACAAGTCTTGAATTGTTTCATATAGTCTTCTCTTGTCATCACCTAAAATCATATATAAATACATAGCGTATACAAGAGAAACATACATATATATGGCAAGATATTTAGATACAAAACAATTATAGTTCGAATGGATACACATGTCTCCCCCTAAATACATGCATACTATCCATCAACAAGATAATATCAATATCCAAATATTACAAACCAAGAATTCAAGATTCCAATTAAAATGATACCAAATAAAGATATAAAAAAAAACACTAAACAAAACAATCCTAAGATTAAGAAGCATAAGTTTTAGTATCAGTTTTTTTCTCCCCATTTTTGATATAATATAAAGCCAAAAGGATAAGAAAACATAATACCTCAAGATCAAGCATCCCCAAAGAAAGTTCTTCGTGTTGTTGTTCTCACATAATGCATTGTAGTAGATTAATCACTAGAGGCAAGCTTGTCTTCCAAATACTTGATCTTCTCATCTTGTTGAACAACCTTTGCTCCTAGCTCCACCACTTTAGCATCAAGCTCTCCAATCTTAGTCATAAGCCTTTCTTGAAAATGTATGGCCCATTCCGTTAAAGAATTTGTGCTTGACACTATGCATGGCTCATGGTGCTCACCCAAAAGCCTACAAGTATCACTAACCTTCCCTTTTTCCTTGTAAGACATAAAAACCAAACGTTTATCACCAAACTTCTCTAAGGGAGGTAGAAGCACATCATCATCAAGTGTAGGAACTCTTTGCTTCATGCAAAAACAAGTATGAAACCCCAGAAATGCTAACTTCTTATCCAATATTGGTGAGGAAGCTGCACTCTCTATCTGCTCAATCAAGAGATCTCCTAAGTTCAAAGGCTTATTTGTCACCAAGGCATACACAATCTTGATCTTTTCTTTATTTAGCTCGGAAGCATTTGTGGATCCTACAAGATTGGCACGAACAAAAAGATGCCAAAAGGCACTAACCTTGGTCAACTCACCTTGACTAATATAAGCTCTCTTCTCCCAGTCAAATCCATCATCCTCACATAAAGACTTCACCATAAGATTTAGATGATCAATATTATCTTTATCAAGAAATTTCAAAACAATCTCACTTGACAACCCAAGGAATTTATTGATACTATCCGAGTAGATTCTAAAAGTTTTTCCTCTCACACTCACCACGGCATTTTCAAAGGTTGAACTATCCTTATACTCAAAATAAAGCTCTCTTATAAGGCTCTCATTAACAACCCCAATGAAATTTATCCAAGTATCCCAATGCCTATTTCTAATAGAGTGGTAACTGTAAGAATCCTCAACCAAATCAACACCCCTATCTTGAATAATTTTCTTGGTTCCCATAAGACCTAAAGCTTTCAACTTGTTGGGTTTAGGTTTTCTAGAGGTGGTTGGAGTAGATTTGGGTTTGGCTATGGGTTTTGATGGATGGATAGAATTAGAAACCTTATTTCTTCACATGGCTTTGTTGTCAAAACTACAAAACAAAAACACATAAGTGGAAAAGAGACAGAAGTGAGTGTTAGATGACAAAACAAATATATAACAAAGACATATGATGAAATAATGAATCATAAATGCATAAATGTTTATTTTTCAAGCTCATTGGTACATTTTACCAAAATCAACAAATGCATTTAACAACAAAATGTATCCACGCATGGAGGAATTTGTATCAATCACAATTACTGTCAACCTTAAATCATGAAGAATTGGTCATATTAACAACTACTATCGACCCCAAGTAAGAAGAAACTTAATCAACCTCAAGCTAGGAATAATTGGTTGTAACTACAACTACTATCAACCTCAAGAATGAAGGAATTCACTGCAATATCAACTATTATCAACTCCAAATTAGCAAGAATTAATTGTCAACACATTCATACAATTATTTCAAGATAGATATTATTCATTTTCATCATTCAATTATTCTAGTCAATCAATATGTCAATACATAACAAAGCAAACTATGTGAACATATCATAAAAGAGAACAAACTCTAGCATACTATGCTCCCCCTTGATAAGTGCTCTATCTAAGATCAAGATAGAATATAGTTCACAATGATATCCACACAATCACATATTAAAGCAATTTCAAAATAAATTCAACAACAATAAACTTCATAAAATATGAGAGATACACCAAGATTTTCAATCTCTCTCATAATTCTACTCAAATTGCTAGAATATTAATAATACTTATAAACAAAAGTGTGTGTGTGAGTTTTTTTCCAAGCATATGTAGAGCAGTAATTTGATAATCAACATGCAAGTCATATCCACATCTATTCATCTTAAGCTTTTCCATAAAATGTCAAACTGATTATCATCCGGAATTTTTGCTTTAAAGAGAATAGATTTCAACATAAGAGCGTGTGTGTGCACGTGGCTCTCATCCCATTTCTATTTGACAACTCGAGCATTCATGATTTTCAATTATACTCCTTGAAGCCTTTTTTTTATTTAGGCTTTGAACCAAAGATTATTTTTATTGATTCTTTTCAATACTTCTTTGATTTTTCTAACATAAACATATACTCTTCATGACAACTTTCACTCATCACAATGGTGTAGCCCTTTCCTACATTGGGCGGCTGCACAACCAAAGTGTGTAGCCCATTCCATGAAGGTGCTCGTTGAGTTCTATGTAGTTGCCGAAGCAAAATGGATACTAACCATAAGTCATCTTAAATGTACTAGTCATGAGACTTCAAGGTGTATCCACAACTTACATATATTCAAACTCAACTTACTACACAAAACATACAAGAGAAGCAAAGTAAATTTTTGAAAACCAAGTTTCATGGCTTTCAAGTACATGATCTAAAACCAATACTAATACATTTACTTAAGATCATTACTTCTCAAGAGAAGCTTTCAAAGAATATGAAGCTCATATTTTTCAAAACATGCCACTTATCATTCAAACAAACATTTCACACATCATATATAAGACATTGTGAACAACATCACTATAAGATCTTTAGAGAGCAACTGTCAATGAGAACCATGTTAGGATTATGCTCAATAGCAAGAGTGTAATATTGTAATTGGCAATCTTTTCATATTAATAAAGTGTTTTCTGATTCTTACAAATACTTATAGCATTTATTATTATAATTGTCAAGGTAAATAATCATAAGGTCAAAAGACTATGAGATATGAAGAATTGTTCATACATCCGGATATGTGTGAGGTAGACACAATTCTTTAGTTAGTGTTGAATAACGTTCACAACTTAAGTTAAAGGTTGGGCACCTCTATCTTGATAAAGTTGTAGAATTCTTTTACTAGCATTTGAGTGGGATCAAATGAGTTATGATGAGTCTAAAATCATCGAAAGGTTTTCGAGTAAAAGAATCTAGTGCACTGGGTGTATTGAACAGGATCACAATGAAATACTTTATCTAGAACCGTCACTAGATATAAGTCTTTTCATTATTAGGACAATCGGAGAGTCGATCTTAATCCTGAGATAAATGATGGACTTATGGTTGCAAGTGTTATTATTTGAGCTATCAATGAGTACAATTATATAGCATAGTCTATCCTCGATAGTTTGGTGGTATTCATTTGTTAATCGATAAAGGACTTCATTTATAGATATGGACATCGTGGCTCCATTTATTAAATGAGAGTATAATATCATCATATGGATGTTTTGAGGTATTGGATATTAAATCTCAACGTTGAGTTTTCAATAATGATTATTGAAGACATGGCTTCTAGACAAGTCAAAATATCCAAGTTCAAAATGTGGTCATATGAGGAAATATGGTAACTTGGAGAGCTATAGGCGGTCTATGAGCTCTTGGCGATTACTGATATTATTCACGAGGATACACCATCTCCTATAAGATTGTCTAGGGTATGAATGAGAAACATCTCCTTATTCTATCTTTATTTAAGAGTTCAATTTTAGCTCTTTAGTGGAATGAGTTCAAATTAATAGATCGGACCAAAGTGAATCATTTGTTGATTGTGATTAGGTTATGTCTATTGAAGATTAAATTTAGATAGCCTGCCAAGATCCACAATCCACACGTACTTGCATGGATCACTTGATATATTCTACCGGACCAATTTATGGGTCCATCTAGAATTGCATTTAATATATTAAGAATATAATATGTCTATTATTTATTTAATGAGCTGCTCTATTATATTAATATATTAAAAGGAGACATGTGGGCTTGTTTCTTTTAGTAAGAATAAGTCTGGTTCACATGTGGGCTTTTATTTAAAGTCTAATGGATTAAATAAAATAAGAAAAATAATATTAGGCCCATATATATATGGTGTGGGCGGCAAGGCTAATAAAATAGCCCAAGATATTATTTTATTTTATTGTTTTGATTAAATGGAAATTAATTAATTATTTAATTAATTAATAGTTTAAATCAAAATCTTTTCCTGATCAGTAAAAAAAATACTATGTGTTGGATTAGGGTTAGAATTCTTTTAAGTGATAGGAGTCCTAATGTGGTAAGGATTAAGTCCACATACACTCCATACCACATAAAGAACTCGGCCACCCTAGTCCTATAAGGGTTAGGATTCTTAAATTGATAGGAATTAGGGAAAAGCACAATTTCTTTTCAAGTAAGGAAATTGGCCAACCCTAGATTTCCTACACAAAGAATTCGGCCAACCCTATTTTGAGAAGGAGAAATTTCGGTCACCTTATAAATATAAGGTGATAAAATTTCGGCCACCAAGAAGCTTGAGTGAGAGAGATTTTTGTTTGCTTTGAAAAATAAAAATCTTACTCAATACACATAGAATTTCGGCCAAGAGAGAAAAAGAAAAATAAGTTCTCATTCGATAGTGCACTTGCAAGCCTTTAACATCAAAAGGTTTTGTGCACACTTTCGATTTAGGGTTACGCGAGTTCTAATCATATCGATTGTGAATTCAAAAGTGACCGGAACTATTTTTCTAAGCTCTTGGTGTTTTGGGATTGAAGATCATGATCAGAAGTTCCATATATCCATTCTCAAGTAAGCAATTCAAAGAAAAAAGGGAGATCACGCTCCTAGGTGATTCACGTACGTGCTAGGATTGAGGATCTTGCGGATTACCATCGACGTAAGTCAATCGGATCACGCGACAAGAGGTATTTAACTCTAACCGTATATTTGCGTTTAATTAATTAAAGGGTTAAGGTTCAAATCTTTAGAAAAATTTTAAACTATACGAAAATCTACTTTTCGCCTTCCGCTGTGGTTTTAGTTAATTTTTCCCTACAAACCATATATACATTATACTAAGTTCTCTAAAAATGACATGCAACATGATGTAGTGCAAACAATGATTTGAGAGATGAAATTCAAGAATGCAAGCTTTAGGATATAGAAATACCTTAGCAAGCAATTTTCCATCAAATACTAAGCCTTTTCCCTTTTTATGAGTTCTCTTGGCTTGTTTGTCCTCATGACAACACGTTGTTAGTGTGTCATCCCAAGAGAATAAAAACTAAGCATTTTCAACTCTTATCAACATACAAAAACGACTTTCTCTAAAAGTCTTAACAAACAAACAACACTATATAGATTTCAAAAATGAACTTCTCATAAAGTTAACGAATAGATTTTGACTATCATAACAAATTATGTGAGATAGCTAAGTTCATGTCAAGTTATAGAGAAACAAAGCTTAGCAAGCTAAATCTCTCAACAACTTGACACTAATCTTGAAGCTAACTCACATGTGCAACTTACACTATGGTAAGAGCACTCACCCTTGACCCATTGGGTCTTGGGTGAACTCATACAAAAATCACCATCATTCTTGAATTTAATGTTGAACCTAGAGTGGATACTTTCAACAATTTGATTCATAAGAATATCATTGATACTAATCTCATCAACATTATTAGCAACATATGCTTTGTCAAGATTTACATAATCATCACATTTCTTCAACCAATTCTACTTAACAATTATTTTGGTAACATTATGCTTTTCAACATCTAAAGCCCTAGCATGCTTCAATTTAAGTTCAATCTCATTATTTCTAGATGCATTTCCTATTTTTAAAAATTCAATGTACTTATAACACCTTGGTTTGATATGACCAATGGTATTAAAAAAAAATGACAAATAGGAATAAAAGATGAGATTGTACCTTGTGGATTTGAAGAAGTGACTAGAGTTTGTGAAGGTACCTTGTCTTTCTTTTTACCTTTAGCTTTATGAGGATTATTCTTGGGAGACTTCTTGACCTTAGCTTTCTTTGTGGGAGGTGATGCTATCACAAGCTTCTCCTTACCTGTTAACATGCTAGGTTCTCCCTGAGATTGAGCAAGATTCATGCTATTCTTCATGTTGATCGAACCATTGACTAAGTCTTTGATAGCTTGCTTAGTAATGTTGATCTCTTCAATGTACTCTTGCTCTCTAACGTTCATCTTAGAAATAATCTCCTTATGCTATATGCTCAAAGACAAGTTTCTCATCCTATACATATCTCTTCATAATCTTATTCTTTTCACACATAAATCTATCTGAGGTCTTAACAAACTCATCCACTTGAGTTTTGATCAAATCAACATTCTCCTTAACCTCTATCAATGCTTCATCTCTTTGCCCCTCAAGATTCTTAATCTTGGCCATTAGATCGAGATTGGTTATATTTGAGCTTGTATCTTCTAGATGACTTTGATCAATCTCTTTATCAACGGATACTATACAATCATTTTCTAGCTTTGTGAAAGAAGTCGTAAGAGCAACAAAGTTGCAAATATGTTCTTCTTCTTCACTTGAGGACTTATCACTAGAGCTTTCCTCATCACTAGAATCACTCTCACTGCAAGTGGCCGCCATAGCTTTGCCCTTCTTGTCTTTCTTGGACTTCCTTTTTGTGCACTCATTTGCAAATGTCCATAGCCTTGACATTCGAAGCATTGAACACCTTTGTTGTTCTTGGCTTGACCATTCCTATCAACTCTTGGAGAAGATGTTTTCTTGATTTCCTTTTCCTTAGAAAAACTACCTCTAGGCTTGGTCTCTCATCTTAGAAACTTTTTTAATTGCCTATGCATGAGAGCCATTTCTTCATTTTCATCATCACTCTCCTCTTCAATAGCTTTTGAAAAAATCACCGTGAAAGTATACCGGGATCTCACTAAGTACAATCTAGTGACCCGTTTTGATACAAACGAAAAATATAAACACGGTTAATTTACCTAAAGCTAACCTAGAGGGGGGGGAGGGGTGAATATGTTACAACACCTTTTTTGCTCCCTTAAAACAAACACATGCTTCTCCCTCTAAGTGACTTGTATCACACTCTAAATACAAGTACAAGCAATATCAATTCAATTGAAGATATGCTTGTTCAAACAAAGTCAATATAAGCAATAACATGTATGTGATACAAACTCAAATTTATAACAAGGCTTTATACACAAAGCTCCAACATATACAAAAATGATATAATATGATTATTAATTACAAAGATATCAACTAAGATATATATCAACACGTACACAAATATAAGGAGACAGGGATAGACAAAATCAACACATGATATTTACGTGGTAAAACGTCCTAAGAGGAAACATCCATGGGTTGATACCACAACCACCGGAAAACACCTTTCACTAGTAAGATAAAAAGATACAATCTCTCAAGTGACCACTTCACATAGAAATCTACCCTCAACCCTACACAATGAAAGAGATGCCTCAATGCTCTACTATCCAGATCACCCCAATCTTAGTAGAGACTCCATGCACAAGTTGAAAATCCCCTCTCCAAACATGTGACTTCCAATGCTTAGCTATCCGGATCACCAAGATCCTAGCCAAAACTTCCAATGCTCAACTATCTGAATCACCCCGATCCTAGACGAGATTTTCAATTGCACAAGTTAAAGCTCAAACTAGCTATCTTAGAGTTCATTACTCTAATTAATGTTTACACATAAAACATACGTATATAGAAGAAGAAAACCCAAGGTAATTGAAGATTTGAAAATCAAAATAAAAAGAGAAATCAATACCTTGAACAAAAATTATGCAGTCCCGTTTTTGTGAGTGCAGCTACTAGTAAAACTACTCTAATGACTCCGAACTCTTATGGATATGGTAGAGAACTAGTTGATGAAAATTCTCCAATTTGAATCACTCAAAATGAGAAAGTTATGGTGATTGGAAGGTGGTAAAATATTGAGAGAAAAAACTTCACAAGTTTTGAATTTGTTTTCTTGAAATGAAAGTGAGAGGGAAGCAAGATATTTAAAGGAGGGAAAACAAGAAGTTAAAATCCAACCAATGGGAGTTTGCCAAGCAGGATCCCCATGGAGGCACGTGGCCTCCACTGGACCAGCAGCCCTCCCTTCCCTTGTCGGCCACGTGCCTCCACGGAAAGGAGGTGCTTGGCACCTCTCATCCCCCTTGCGCATTCAAGCTTTCTTCAGCCATATCTCCGGCCTTCGCACTCCAATTTTTAATCCATTTTTCGGATTACGAACTGGGACTCCTTCAAACACAAAAGATGTCAAGACAACTTTTACATAAAATATGGAATTCAACTTGAAAAACAAGAACGAAAACCATGTACGATAAAATCACGGAAAGTTTCTTAACCACCTAATTTGAACTCGAAACTTGATGAATGAGTAACCAAAGAACTCAATGAGGAATTATATAAGTTCAAAATCAAGTTCAATATCATGGAAACACAAATCAATAAATATAAGAACACACAAGTATGCCATTTCCTAGAACTAATCCTAGAACATGCAATTTATGCAAATTGTCAATTTTAAGTCTAATGCATGTGCATACATGTATAAGTGTGTGAATTGTGTTATACCAAAATTTTTACAACCATGCAGGGACATATATGAATGCAATGTATGTGTGTTCCTAGGCCTTGCAAGAGGAAGGATATCTCGATATACCTTTTGCTAAATCAATTACCTTAAAACCTTTTGCAGCCACCACTTTGCTTGAATGTTGTCCAATCTTCCATGAAACTTGATTATTCACAAATTCTAGACAACTAATCAATACAAAGCAAATGTCATTTTGATATAGAATTATGCCAACAAAAACTCAAGAACTAACACGATTTACATATCTAATGATTCTCTTCACAGCGGAGAGATGGGACTCATTGGGATTCACTTGGTACCTAGCACACACACCCACAATAAAAGCTATACCGAGTCTACTTGCGGTAAAGTAAAGCAAGTTACCGATCATGCCAGGATAAAAGCTTTGGTCAACATTCTTGCCCCCAGCATCTTTGCTTAGCTTCAATGTGATACTCATGAGTGTGTCACAATGTATGGCATTCTCAAGGCCAAACTTCTTCACTAGGTTCTTTGCATACTTAGCTTGGTGAAATTACACGTGTGTGTGTCTAATACAACCTAGAGGGGCGGGGGGTGGGGAGAGAGGGAGGTGATTGGGTTGTTACTCGATTATTAACAATTTTTTGATTAATCAATATTAACAACAATTAACCCAATACAAACAAACATACAAAATCAAGTAAAGTGTAGAAATTAAAGAACACTTGATTTTAACGTGGAAACCCTCCAAATGGGAAAAAACCACGGGACTAGCCACACTAGCCACTTAGTCACCAAATCCACTATATGAAGAGAATGTTACACCCTCAAGTGATACACGAACTCTCACTCTAGATTACCCCAAGCTATGGACACTACCACTCATCACTAACCACTCTTGGTTCAATCTCTAATGATATTCCCGAATCCACTACTCTTGGCGTGAGCACCTCCTAATCTACCTGTATGCCTTTTACAATGGATCCCGACACAACGCTTGCCAACCACACCCTTGGTTGCAAGGCTTCTCTTGCTTGTGCAACTACCACCTGTAGCCACAAGACTTAACTCAATGAAGAGATCAATGTCTAAATGTGGACATGTGAAAGATTCTCAAATTCAATAAAGTGCTAGACTCATACAAATTGCCCAACTAGGGGTTAAATGATGTAATCAATAAATCCAAGTTGTTAATATCTAGATGCAAAGCATAAAGACTTAGCTAGATGTAATCAACGATATACAATCCTAGCTATCACAAACAACCACAATGAATCAATAAAATTCTCACAATGCATTCAACATATACTTAGCATATATTCATGTGGTAGAGACAGAACATTTAATCATTCACTGAATGCAAGTCTTAGACCAAAGTCTATCACAAACAAACTCAATTAGTTGTGTAAAGAATTTCCAACAAACTAATTGTCAAACAAATAACCTTGAATATTCAAGAGGGCTTAACTAGATTGATAAACACAAATCTATCAATCTAATTATCAAGTAATCTCTCAAGAGCATTCAAGTCTTATCAATTTAGGCAAGGACAACCTAATCAATGCAAGCTATCGAAATACAACACAAATAAATATTCATGAATATTAACTAGTTGATTAAAACATAATCTATCAACCTAGTAATCAATAAATCGAACATGAATATTTATGACCTAGCTTTTAGAGAAAAAATTACCTAATCAATTAAGCTATAACAAAACAAACCCAATCAACACAATAATGCATTCTAAAACGATTTCTACAAATCCTATGCTTTAAGAACGAATTCTTGGACTTAAAGAACAATAAATGAAGATGATGTGTTTGTTCTTACTTACCAAGTCAAGATTGATAAAGATCCATGGATGATTGATGCAATGGATGCTTGGGTTTTTGGTTTGGAGAATTAATCAAGCTCAAATGGAGCTTTCTTTCTCTAGACTCTCTCTAATGTTTCTACAAAATGGAAGGTCTAAGTGAAGAAGAAGAGATAAGGATGTTTTTATATCGGGAATAACAAGTTGATAGGAAAAGACATTTTTACCCCAGAATCAGCGCAGTGCTTGGGTAGGAGACCAATGCACACACCCGCGCACACAAGACTCCGCTGGAGACATCAGTGGAGACTTGTCCCTTGAAATCCACTGGATGGATATCTGTAGGAGGGTCCTCGGGAAGGACAAAACGGACTATCCCACAGAACCCAACCACAACACTCCAACTTGAAATTTAAGCGGCTCAAATCATGACCAAATGACATCGAAACCTTTCGTATAAATACTGTTAGAAAGGTATGGAAGTCTAGTTTCTACTCCAATCAACAAAACATGATTTGGATTACTGTAGAAAGATTTATAGTCAAATGAGTGACCAAAGGACAGATTTGGACAACAACACGAGTGCCCAAACTTATGGAAAGAATACCATGTGACCAAAGACCAAACCAAGAGAAGAAAAGGATCTTCTCAAATGACCACTCAACGCGATAAGACATGCACACCATCGTGCTTGTGCAAACATTTCAGAGCAAACAACGGAAAATGAAATACATAACAACCACACATAAAAGCAACCAAATAAGTACTCGTGTGAGTTGAGACATAAATGCACACAATGAACGAAACATAAATGCAAAATAATATGAGTATGCATGTAAGTGTGTGTGTGCACCTAATCCCTTTAAGAATCAAATCAAGTGAATTACCTTTTGCTCTTGCACTTACTCTTGAAGTCATGGAGATGCTTGGAAGCTTGTTAATGTAACCTTAAGCTACCCATTACAAAATCATCCCCGATGTGGTATGTCATGAAAAAGCCAATCACAAAATAGAGGTTCTTACACTTAGGATATGAAAATCCCATCATGCATTTGCTTAATTTGCAAGCCTATGAAGTAATTCAATTCCCCCACCATAATCCTCTCAAACTCATGGGACATGACATCGACAAATTGTTGGACTTTTGACTCATTGGTGGATCCAAACACTATATCATCAATATAGATTTGAGCTATGAAGATCTCATCTTTCTTGCTTTGATGAATAGTGTTTTGTCGACACTCATTCTAGAGTAGTCATTGTTGACAAGAAATTGAGTGAGGCATTCATACCAAGCCTTTAGTTCTTGTTTCAACCCATATAAAGCCTTCTTGAGGCGGTAGACATGATTATGGTGGTGTGGATCCACAAACCCATTGGGTTTTTAACAAACACTTCCTCATGTAAGAAGCCATTGAGGAAGGCACTCTTGACATCCATTTGGTGCAATTTGTAACTTGTACACACAAGAAATGGACAAGATAATCCTTATAAACTCAAGACTAGCAAAGGGAGAAAAAGTATCCTGAAAGTCAATACGCACAATTTGAGAGTATCACTGTGCCATAAGTCTAGCCTTGTTAAGCACAATGTTGCCATCTTCATCCAATTTGTTCCTAAACACCCACTTGGTGCCTATGACATTAGTGTTCTTAGGTCTAGGAACTAGAGTCCAAACCTCATTTATTTCAAATTGGTTTAGCTCTTCTTACTTGGCAAGAACCCAAAACTCATCATTCAAAGCTTCATTAACGTTCTTGGGCTCAATTGCAGAGATGTAACAAGTATAGCTAATTTGATTAGCTATTTGACGCCTAGACCTAACACATTCATTGACATCTCCAATAATATCATTGATCAAACCGATTTATACACCTATATAAGGTCCTCATTTCCTATCATTTATTTTGTTTTCAAGCATATTTTGTATTTAATATGATTTTTGAGCCTTGTATAGGTTATTTCCTTTAGGTTGAGCTAAATCGAAGAGTTTTGGATTTAGAAGAGCTGGAATTGTAATCTTTGTGCAGTACACTCAACTTTCAGGGGACATATCTCCTCCTCACATCGAACTGAGTTTCGTGACACCTATATTTCCAAAGCCCTAGATGTGTTCTTTCCAATTGTTTTTACAGATTGTGATTCCAATGTTTCTATAGGAAGTTATGGCCGTTTTCGTAATGGTGCGCAAAGTTGAGAGCTGCCCTCCACAGGAATTCTGGACAGAGCAACCAGACGAAGTTTTGGGCAGTATTTTTTTGTAGGAGAAATCTTCACGGGAAGACTGGAGGAACCAACCCGCGGAGGCTTTGTTTTTAGCCATTTTCAGCCACTATTTGAGGGGCATTCAAATCCTTTCACCCCAACTTCATTCCCTAACTTCCTTATTCTATAAATACCCCCATTTTCTGAGTTCTCTTTAGAACCCATGAGACCACACATCCTTTCAAACCCTTCTTGCCATTTTCTTGATCTTCTCCATCTTCTTCACATAATAAGGAGAAAATCAAGCTCTCATGGAGGTTTTTCCTCCATGGGAGCTCACCATACATCTCCACCACCCTTTTTACACTACATCCATCCATCTTAAAGTATATTACAAGAAGAAAGAAGTGGTCTTTGGACCAAAAACGAGCTAGCAAATCAAGGAGATCTTGGAGGGTTTCTTCAAGGGTTGTCTCCTTTAAACTCATTTATTTTTATATTTACTATTTTCTTTGATGTGTATCCCCAATTTGGAAATTTTGTAAACCTACACTTGTGATATATATGTAAGATTGTTCTTAAATTCATTTGGGTTTTGTTTTACTCTTTGTTAACTTCATGAATTAAACTCTTATTATATATTCATGTGTGAGGAGAGTCTAAATCAATATGTGTCCGTGAATGAGATTAGGAGTAGAGTAATTTAATGTAGGAGTAGTGTAATTTAGCATCCCATGATTGTTGATTGATTGATGATGACTCAAAATACCATGTATTGAATGATTTGAGTGTTAGAGAATTTAGCTCTAAAGAGTGGGAGAAGCTTGGTTGATGCTTATTCAAACTAAATTAGGCTTGGTTCAATATTCTTGTTCTTAATGGGCTTTTGTTTCAATTCCTATGGCTTGGGTTGGGTAATAAATTGATTTTGGTGAATTCCTTAATCAAGAGAATGAAACCCTAACTTAAATTGAATGATCTTAATGAATAACAATCAACTTTTTGCACATTAATGTTAGGTGAACTTGTTTCCCATATTTAGCAATCAGAGGGAGATTGATAAAACTGAATCCTTATCTACAATTAAGATCACCGAATTCCTCTTGTGCTCATGTAGTTATAGGGGCATTTTTATGCTTAATGCATTCACTTGGTTAGCCATTTTCTGAATGAATTATTAGTTGTGTGTTATACATTGTGTGGTTCACATTAACATATTCATCATGATATCCTCTATATTTGACCAGAAAGTTGAGAGATCACTTGGCTGGCATGTAGAGATCGGGTGTGTGTCGTCAAAACACTGAACATGGACTATCACAGAGGTAAACAAGGATCGTTTCATAGAGAGGTGGGATCCGTTGACCTTTACCGGTTCTAGCTATTACTATAACATGCTGAGAGAACTCATGTGTTGCGTGTGTGGAAAAGTAAACAATAATATAACTAAATAAATTGCATAAATAATATTTACATGGATATGATGGAATGGAGAGATGCATGAAATATGTGATTATGCTAAAGAAATGACTCAACCATAACAATCCTCTTAATTCAGCACTAGACTCACTTAGTTCCTAAAGTGTGCAAGTATGGTATAGGCTCTTGTCCCCTTAATTAATCTCTACCCTCTCTCGAGCGCATAGAGATTGCATCCATACATATGCAAGAATCCATTAAGTACTTTGGGACACACACAAAAGCCATGTATGTCAGCCTAGTGATCTCCCAACTTTCTAGTCAAATACAGTGGTTATTTCGTGGGCCATGCTATAACCAACAATTCATCCACGAGGCTAACCAAATACGGGATGGCAACCAAGTGAAAGCATTAAGAATACCAGATGTTATACGATCGTGTCCCCCTAATTTATCTTTACCCCCTCTCGAGCGCATAGAGATTGCATCCATATGTACAAAGTACACATGAGTCCATTAAAGACAATGGGACATACACACATGAGCTCTACACGCCATCCTATTAATCTCTCAACGATTTGGTCAAATGTAGAGGATATCACGCTGAGCATGTTATTGCGAACCACATGATATATAAAACATAACCTAAATATCATTCACAAGGTGCCTAACCGAGTGAAAGCATTAAGTATACAAAATGCCCTTATAACTACACGAGCACAAAGGAATTCAGTTTGTCTTTACTCTAGGTCAAGGATTCGATTTTATCAATCTCCCTAGGATGGCTACAAATGGAAAACAAGTTCACCTAATACAAATGTGCAAATAGTTGATTGTTGTTCATTAAGACCATTTAATTTAAGTTAGGGGTTCATTCTCTTGATTAAGGAATTCACCAAAATCAACTTATTACCCAACCTAAGTCATAGGAGAGCAATTTGTCCTTTGAAACAAAAGCCCATTAAGAATAACAATATTGAACCAAGCATAATTTAGCATGAACATGCATCAACCAAGTTTCTCACACTCTTTAGAGCTAAATTCTCTAACACTCAAATCATTCAATACATGGTATTTTGAGTCATCATCAATCAATCAACAATCATGGGAGGCTAAATTACACTACTCCTACATTAAGTTACTCTACTCCTAATCCCATTCATGGACACATATTGATTTATACCCTCCACAGACATGGATATCACAATAAGTAGCACAAGTGTAGGTTTATAAAATTCCCAAATTAGGGATACACATAAAAGAAAACAATAAATACTAAAAGAAATGAGTTTAAATGAGACAATCCTTGAAGAAAACCGTCCAAGCTCTCCTTGATTTGCTAGATCATTTTTGGTCCAAATACCATTCTTTTCTTTATGTAATCTACTCTAAGATGGATGGATGTAGTGTAAAAAAGGTGGTGGAGATGTATGGTGACCTCGCATGAGGGAAAACCTCCATGGGAGCTTGATTCTCTCCTTATATTGTTAAGAAGATGAAGAAGATCAAGAAAATGGGAACAAGGGTTTGAAGGGGTGTGTGGTCTCATGGGTTCTGAAGAGAGGTGAGAAAATTTGGGTATTTATAAAGTAGGGAAGTTAGGGAACGAAGTTGGGGTGAAAGGAGAAGAAAGCCTCTCAAATAGTGGGTGAAAATAGAGCCTTCATGGGTTGGTTCGTCCAATCTTCATGCGGAAAATACAGTCCAAAACTCAGTTTTGTTGTTCTGTCCAGTATTCCCATGGAGTTTCCCGTGGAAGGCAGTTCTAAGCTTCGCGCACCGTTACGAAAATGGCCATAACTTCCTCAAGAAACATCGGAATCACGATCTATAAAAACCATTGGAAAGTAGACATATGGGGATTTCGAAAAACAGGTAGCATGAAACCTAGTTTGATCTGTGGAGGGAGATATGACCCACAAAAGTTGAGTGTTCTGCATGAAGATTACAATTCCAGCCCTTATAACTCTAAAACTCTTCAATTTAGCTCAACCCCTTATTATAAGGGATATAACCTACACAAGGCTCACAAAATATATTAAATACAAAATATGCTTTTAAACAAGAATAAACGATAAGAAATTGGGACCTCAAATGGGGGTATAAATCGTTCCGATTAATCATCTTTGTTATGAAGATGTCTAACCCAAGGAACGAGTTCTTTAGAGTCCAAATATGGATCTCTATGAAGAGGTTGAATAACCTTTTCATCAAAGCTTAACTTCACATCAATTGAAGTCTCACCATTCTTCTCTAAAGGAGAATCATTAACCACCATAACTTCCTCATCACAGACAATAGTCTTGGGCCGACAATCATCTATATCAACATTCGATGATTCCATTACACTATGAGTTTTTAAATTAAACACTCTACATGCCTTACTATTAATGGCATAGCCAATAAAAATTTCCTCATCACTCTTAGCATCAAATTGCCAAGTTGATCACAGTCATTAAGAATGTAGCATATGATTTTAAATGAGTGGAAGTAGCTAACATTTTGTTTTCTACCATTCCACAATTCATAGGAGGTTTGCCTAGTACCGGGCCTTATGAAAAAATTATTTCCTATGTTGCAAGCCATATTGATAACTTTGTTAGGTTTTTAAGTCATGTTGGCATTAATTCCATATCAAAACAATGTTTCACTTGTATTGATTAGTTGTCTTAGATTGATGATGATTAAAGCTTCAAAGAGGATTTGGCAACTTATCAAGCAAGATTAAGTCTTAAAAGAGGAATATGCTTCATTGCTCAACAAAGGTATATTTAGACCTCATTTCTCTTACAAGGCTTAGGCACACACACAGATTGCATCCATATGTGTCCCTGCTTCTGTGAGCTCAATTTGTATAACACATCATACATTTGATATTGAATGCTCATGCATTAGCTTTAAATTGACAAGTTTTGTAAATTGCATGTTCTATGACTATATCTAGGAAATGACATTCTTGTGTGTTCATGTGTTTGTTTATTTATGTTTTATAGACTTCGGACTTGAATTTCATCTCATATTATTCCTTATTGAGTTCCGATCATTTTAGTTACTCATTCATTAGTTTTCAAGTTTCGAGTACAAAGTTACTAAACTTTCCTGTCACTTACCATGCATTGTCTTCGTCTTCGTGTAGCGAGTCGAATTCTTATTTCCTGGTCAAAGTTTTATAGTCATACATGTGTGTGAGAGAGTCTCAGTTCATAATCCAAAAACCAATTTGTATTCAGAGTTTAGAGGCCAGAGAACGGTCGAAGAACGCGAAGGTGCTCGAGGAAGGAAGCAGGTGGTCAAAGGCCACTTGCCACCCATCCTCGATGAGGCACATAGCCATCTCAGGGAGGAGGGCCTCCTGCCCCTGAGATGGCCACATGGCTCCTCGGGGATTGTGAAGTGGCACGTGGCCATTGGTCCTCCATTTTCCCTCTCTCTCCCTCTCTTTTAAAAACACTTTCTCTCTCTTATTTTATTTGAAGAATAAAATTTTCAAAGCTAGTGTAGAATTTTCTCTCAAGATTTTCCCAACTTCCAAATACCATATCTCTCTCATTTCTAATCTGTTTTGAATGATTCAAGGTGAAGAATATTTGTATTGAAGTGTCATACCTTCTCCAAGTCTTTTTGCTATCATTTGTTCAAGTTTTGTGGTGGTTTTATACTCAAAACCGAAACTGCACGGGATTACAAGGTATTGATCTATTCTTTGTGTTTTGATCATCAAAGTCTTCAATTACCTTGGGTTTTCTTCTTCTATATGTATGTGTTACTTGGTAAAATGTATTTGAGAAGTAGAGCTTCAATTATAAGCTAATCTTGTCTAATTAGAGACTTGAATGTGAACTAGTTTTCTTGAAATCTAGGTTTTCATATGTTTGTGAGTTGCATTGTGATTAGCTTATTATCTAGGGCTATTTGTTCTTTGGTTGACTTTTTTTTTTATGATTGATAGCCTTATCATGTCCTAGGACTCATAAGTTAAACATATATAGGATTAGCACATTTGATTTCATACTTAAAGTTAATTAGGATTTAATTGACTTGTTAATAAATACATGCTCTATATTTTTAGAATATTCGTTGATCATATTTTTGTGAATCTAGCATGTTTTTATTTGTTACAAAAATCTTGAATGTGTGCTTAATGTATATGATTGATTCAAGTTTTAGTTACATGAATAATTCTAGGAATTTAATGTGTTTAGGTGTTTCACATGTTCTAGAATTTATTCATGTTTAGTAACTAGACATTTTTGATTTATGAACTCACATGCTTTTGTCTAATTCCTATTGAATGTATTGATCCTCATATTGTTTGTTGAGTGCTTGCTTGCATTTTGCATTCATTGATCACACTAGAAAGTCCTTGTAAAATGTATGAAGTCTTGGCTAGGACATGTGGTCCAGATAGCTAAGTAAGAATTCTTGATCTGGACATAAGGTCCGGATAATCAAGCAAGGGAGACTTTCTAAAGATGAGAGTGCCTTGGATAGAAAGTACACTATATTATTGGTAGACCCGGGATATTAAGATGTGATAAAGACCAATAGAGAGTGTGTCATTTGTTTATCACTCTTGAGGAATTTCCAACTTCTTAATGGTGCTGTGTAGAAGTGGAGACCAATAGAAAGTGTGGCATTTGTTGATCAATCTACCAATAGGGATTGGGTAGATGTCGAGTCCAATATAGAGTGTGTCATTTGTTGGTCCCTTTTGAGGAATGTCTTATCTACTTTCCAATAATAAAAGTACCTAATAGTTGTATTCAACCCGTGGATGTTTCCTCTTAGGAGGTTTTACCACGTTAAAAAAATCCTTGTGTCAATTCTTCCTGAAAATAATACTCAGCTTGTGTCTACTAACCTAGAGGGCGGGGGGGGGGGGGGGGGGGGGGGGGGGGGGGGGGGGGGGGGGGGTGAATAGGTTTTAGTTGATTTAGTACCAACTTTTTGACTTAATCAATTTTAATAATGCTACCCCATATTAGCAATCAACCAATCCAAAATAAACATGCGAAAAACAATAAAAACACTAGGATTGATTTACATGAGAAACCCTCCAACTGGTCAAAACTCACGAGCTATCATTCTAGCCACACACGGTCCTCAAATCCACTAATTGAATGAAAGTTTACAACCTAGGTTGACCTCAAGTAACACCATACTTGGTCACTAACCCTTTTACTCTACCCAACAAGCCATTAATAGTGATCCTAGACCAACAAGCTTGTGCACTAATCTACTTAGTCATAAAGCTTAACAATCCATGAAGAGATTAAGCAACCTATGTGAATATATGACTATATTCTAATATGCAATTAATGCTAGGCTATACTTAATGCTTATCTAGGATTAAATGATGACACTAAATACAAATCATAGATATCAATATCTAAATGCAAGAGCAAATAGACTAAGCTAGAGGGCAAAATGGTCATATAATCTAGCTATCAATGAACATGCAATCTCAACCAACAAACAAGACAACAAACATACTCAAATCATGCTAAACAAAAGAAACATGCAATTAATCAACAAATAATTGCTAACCCTAGGTAAATAAAAGCATAAAGATGAAACAGGAAGTTTTAAGCCATGTTTAATTACCTAGTCAAGAAGAGCATGAAGACCCATGAAGAAGGGATGCAAGGATGAAGCTAGATGCACATGGGTATGAGTTTGGTTGAGTAAAAATGGCTTCTTGGGAGTTTCTCTATTTAAAAATTCACCTTCTCTCCCTAAAACAATATTCTGGACTCCTTAGCACAAAATGGAGAGGATATGACATATATATATATGAGGTCAAAATGAAGTTGCGTCATTTTGGAAAAGTTTGCAAAAAGACAAAGAAAAATTGACGTAGTGTGCGGGTGACACTGAGCGGGTTCTTACCCGCGCATAGACCCGCTCACAAGAGCTTCGCTGGTTTGAAACCAGCAAACATACCAGCAAACTGGGGATGGAAAAAACTTCACCCCAACTGGACTGGTCAACAGTGTGGGTATGCACCCGCTCAAGGACCCGCGCACATCATGACTTTACTTGTTCAAGCAGCAAAGTTACCAACGAACCGAGGATCAACATTCCACCAGGTCAAGTGCGCTGGTCACTGCGCGGGTATAAACCCGAGCATAATGACCCGCGCAGTGACACAACAAGCAAATGCAAACACAAAATGTAACAAGGTGGTGCACATGTGAAGTGTAGGGAATGCACACGTGTAATGAACACAAAAGCAAGAAGGCTAGGGCATGTATGAGAAGTGTGTGTATGTGTGTGTGTGTGCTACTTGTCTCTTTAAAGAGAGTTAAGCAATAGATATACCTTTGAAGTGCTCTTGAGCTTGAGGATGTCATCAAAGCTTGATCACAAATGATGAGACCTATCTACCCTTACTAGCAAATCCCCATGTGGTTTGTCAACGAAATGAGCCAATCAAAACATGAGGAACTTACAATCTCCCTCTTTGGCTATTTGATGACAAAACCATCACTCACAAATCATCCCTCACAAAACAAAAGTTAAAAAATAAGAGGTCCACAAATCACATTCTACATTACAAAGAGATACCTAAAATCTAGATCTTCAAATCTTTGATCTCTTGTAGAATGGCCATCCCTACACAACAATGAAACTACACTCTCCAAGACAAGTGAATGTGAGGTGATCAAGAGAGATAAACAATAAGAACAATTTGCATAAAGAAAATATGCAACATGCAACAAGCAATGCAAATGCAAATGCTCCCCCTAAATGGGTTACTCCCCCTCAACAAGACAATCTCCCCCTAAATGCAACCCTCATAGCTACCAACACTATAACACTACTCCCCATTTTTGTCATGAGATAGACAAAAGAGAATTCCCCAATTTGGTCACTTTAGCAAAGAGAGCTATTTGCAAGATAAGTGCATAATCATATACAACAACTCTATGCAACCCAAATAATTGAGAGAGAATTAAGAAGGTTTTATTTAAAAGAAATGTGCAAAATTTTTTGCTTTGGATGTAAGACAGGTAACATCAAGGCTAAAGCGTTTCCAAAGGAATTCAAACCAATTTGTACCCTTTTGCCATAATTAAACAATATATAGCTTTAAAAACTTATAGCACACATAAGCAACCATGTCAATCCTTAATGGTCAATCAAGACATTGATATAGAATCCTTATTGAGAATGGATATAGAATCCTCATTGGTTGTTGTCTTGTTCAGCCATTAAGAAAAGAGACAAGGCTAAATTGGATGAGACATCCTTATTTAATGCATCGACATAAAGTCCTTACTGAGTTTAGCCTTGTCAAGTTGCTTCCACACACATTTGCACACACAATTAATACATAATATTTTAGCATGTCAAAATCAAGTTCACATGTCATGGAGATAAATTATAGGTCATTCAATTGTACTTCCCAATCAATTCTCCTAGTCCAAAAATGCATGTTTGAACATAATGTGACATGGATTACAAACAAAGCAAATGACACACTTATTGAATAAAAAGCCATATAGATATATGTATAAGCATAACCAAAATGCTCAAGCGATTAATAAAGAATCATAAAGTTGATCAAATTTTTGTTTATTTCAACATGCAAGGTTGCTCTCTTTGCTTGAGCTCCCCATATGGGGTCAATAAACTAAACTCATCAAGGCATATGACAAATCCTAATAGACCTACTAAGTGACTTGAACCTAGTTGAGTCTAAGGGCTTTGTAAATAAATCAGCTAGTTGATCATTAGTGCCAACATGCTCAAGTGCAATGCATTTGTTTTCAACTATCTCTCTAATGAAATGATGCCTAATGTCTATATGCTTTGATCTAGAGTGCTGAACTTGATTCTTTGAAATGTTAATTACACTCATGTTATCACAATAAAGGGTTAGAGTATCTTGATCAAAGCCATAGTCCACAAGCATTTGCTTCAACCAAAGGAGTTGTGTGCAAGCACTGCCAGTGGCAATGTATTTCGCTTCAGCTGTTGATAAAGAGATGGAATTTTGCTACTTACACAACCATGAGACCAAGTTGTTGCCTAGGAAGAAACAACCGCCTGATGTACTCTTCCTATCATTACAATTTCGTACCCAATCTGCATCACTAAAGCCAACTAAGCTAGCATTACTGTCAAGAGAGTACCATATCCCATAGTTGGATTTCCCATTCAAATATCAAATGATTCTCTTCACAGAGGAGAGATGGGACTCCTTGGGATCCGCTTCGTACCTAGCACACACACCCACACTAAAGGCTATATTGGGTCTACTTACGGTCAAGTAAAGCAAGCTACCAATCATGCCACAATAAAGACTTTGGTCCACACTCTTACCACTAGCATTCTTGCTTAGTTTCAAGGTGGTACTCATGGGTGTGTCACAATGTTTGGCATTCTCAAGGCAAAACTTCTTCACTAGGTTCTTAGCATACTTAGCTTGGGATATGAAAATCCCATCATGCAATTGCTTGATTTGCAAACCTAGGAAGTAATTGAGCTCACCAACCAAGCTCATCTCAAATTCATGAGACATAACATCAACAAATTGTTGGACTTTGGATTTGTTGGTGGAGCCAAAAACAATATCATCAACATAGATTTAAGCTATAAAAAACTCATTTTTGTTGCCGTATATGAATAAGGTCTTATCAACACTACCTCTTAAGTAGCCATTGTCAACAAGATAGAGAGTGAGGCGCTCATACCAAGCCCTCAGTGCTTGTTTCAACCCATATAAAGCCTTCTTGAGGCGATAGACATGGTTGGGGTGGTGTGGATCCACAAACTCCTTGGGTTGCTTGACAAACACTTCCTCATGCAAGAAGCCATTGAGGAAGGCACTCTTAACATCCATTTGATGCAATTTGAACTTGTGCACACATGATATGGACAAGAGAAACCTTATGGACTCAAGGTGGGTAACCGGAGCAAAAGTCTCCTTAAAGTCAATACCCTCAATTTGAGAGTATCCTTGTGCCACAAGTCTAGCCTTGTTGCGCACAATGTTACCATCCTCATCCGACTTGTTCCTATACACCCATCTGGTGCCAATGGCCAAACCTCATTCCTTTCAAATTGGTTTAGCTCTTCTTGCATGGTAAGAACCCATAACTAATCATTCAAGGCTTCATCAACCTTTTTGGGTTCAATTTGAGAGGTGTAACAAGTGTAACTAATTTGATTAGCTATTTGATGCCTAGTTCTAACACCCTCATTCACATCTCCAAGAATATCATTCTTGTTGTGGAGATGTCTAACCTATGGAGTGGGTTCTTTAGAGTCCAAAGATGGATCTCTATCAAGAGGTTGAATGACCTCTTCATCATGATTTGACTTCACATCAATAGAAGTCTCACCATATCTCTCCAAAGGAGAGTCATGAACCACATCAACCTCCTCATTATGGTTAGTAATTCTGGACCTACAATCACCTATAACAACATTGGATGATTCTATGACACTATGAGTTTTCAAATTGAATACTCGGTATGCCTTACTATTAAGGGCATAGCCAATAAAAATTCCCTCATCACTCTTGGCATCAAACTTGCCAAGTTGATCTCCGTTATTAAGCATGTAGCACTTGCTTCCAAATGAGTGTAGGTAGCTAATATTTGACTTCCTACCCTTCCACAATTCATAGGAGGTTTTCCTAGTACTGGGCCTTAGAAAGACTATATTTCCTATGTAGCAAGCCGTATTGACGGCCTCGGCCTAAAGGTTCCTAGGCACATTGTTGCTAAGCAACTTCACACGGGCCATCTCTTGAAGAACCCTATTCTTCCTCTCTACAATGCCATTTTGTTGAGGAGTTCGAGGAGCCGGGAACTCATGGGAAATTCCAAAGCTATTGCAATAGCTTTCAAAACAAGCATTTTCAAATTCCTTCCCATGGTCACTCCTAATTCTTTTCATGCTTTTAATGTGTGAGTTCTTTTCATTTTGAATTTTAGTGTAAAGCATTTTAAATTTTTCAAAAGTTTCAGATTTTTCTCTAAGAAAATATGTCCATATAAATCTAGAGAAATCATCAACACAAACAAAAATGTATCTCTTGCCACCGAGACTCTCGGTTTGCATGGGCCCCATAAGGTCCATATGTAGAAGCTCTAATGGCTCCTTCGTGGCGAGATACTTGCTCTTTTATGCATGCTTTTGGTTTGTTTTCCTTGTTGACGAGGTCCATAAACACCCTCGACTTTCTTCCTAAGATTAGAGAGGCCACGCACAACCTTGAACTTATCTAAGATCCTCAAATCTCTATAGTTCATGTGACCAAGTCCTTGATGCCACTACTCAACTTCCTCACATTTGGACATGTTACAAGAGATAGCACTAGCTTCAAGACAATAGCAATTGTCACTAGATCTCTTTCCTTTTAGGAAGGTTTGTCCATTTGGCTTTAAAATAGAGTAATCATTCTTGTTAAACAAGATCAAAAGCCCATCATTGTTAAGATGAGAAATGTTTATAAGATTGGCGTGCAACCCATCAACAAGTAAAGCATTGTACAAGGAGGGTAAATCAGGAATGGAAATTGTTCCTTTCCCTATAACTTTCTTTCTAGACCCATCACTATAACTGACGAATCCACCAACCTCCATTTCAAGAGTTTTAAATAAACTTTTGTTCCTCGTCATGTGCCTAGAGCACCCACTATCCAAGTACCAAGTGTTAGAAGGATTTGCCTTCAAGGCAATTTGGGCTACATAGCAAAAATGTTCATCTCTTCTAATCCACCTAGGTGAAACATTCTCATTCCTAGAGGTATTAGTCACATTGGCTCTAGATTTCCTAGGATCATGCAAATTGGCTTTAGATTTCCTAGGAACATGCATTATGGCTCTAGCCCTACTTCTTTCAATCATGCTTCTAGTTCTACACATGTTAATAAGCTTAAAGCAATTTGGTCTAATATGACCATCGACACCACAAACGCGACATGTAGGAATGAAATAGGAGATCATACCATTCCTTTGTGAGTACAAATGAGCTTTCCTATGCCTTTAAGCTTGTCTTTGATGTTGAATTTGTTCTCTCCTTCTTGGTTGTTGAGTTGGAGTAGATTTCTTCCTTGATTGAGCTTGTATGAATTGCTTCTTGGCTATGTGGTGTTTGGGTTGAGGAAAACTTGCTTGATGAACCCTTGTTGGTTGAGATTGAGATTATTTCCCTTGTGCCACCTTGACTTAGGAATCCTTAGAGCACTCTCCTAGTTCAATCTTCTTTCTAGGATGTTGTGGTGGTGACGGCTCTTTGATGTCCATGCTCTTGACAAACACGGTCTTACTTGAGGATAAGTTCTCCTTGTCATCTTCATCACCAAGACCTTTCTTGTCACTTGGCCTCTTGCCAACTCCCAACATGTGGTCAAGTTTCTTCATGCTTGAAGTCATCTTAGCCATGGTTTCTCTTGCTTCTTCAAGCTCTTTTTCCATTAATTCCTCATTCCTTTTTGGCTATCTTCACTTCTTTATTCAAGTGAATCACTTTGGTTGACAACTTGAGATTTTCTTCTTTTAGTCTTCTAATCTCCTTCTTCATTTTCAACCTTAAACTTTGAAAGTGCTCAATGAACCCTTGAAGGTCCATGCCTTCTACGTTTCCATTTGTAGAATGAGATGAGTAGCTATCATCACTTGAATCATCTTCAACCTGTTTGTCTTCCTCTTAGTCATCTGTTGCTTCTTTACTCTTAATGGAGGATGCGAAAGCAATGAAGTTTGCCACATGGTCTTCATCAGAGGTTTCTTCTTCCTCTTCCAAGTAATCACTATCGCTCCACGTGGCGGCTATTGCCTTTCCTTTCTTTTTGTTCTTCAAATTGCCATAATCCATGGAGATGTGTCCAAACCCTCCACATTCAAAGCATTGGATTCCTTTCCTTATGGGCTTGCCTTGACTTGGTTCAACTTTCTTAAAATGAGTCTTCTTCTTCACTTCCTTTCCCTTAGAGCCAAACCCCTTCTTTTTCAAACTTGATGAACTTCTTGAACCTTTTCACCATGAGGTCAATCTCCTCATCCGAGTCATCCTCCTCTTTCTCTACTTTGGAGGTCTTCAAAGCTATGCTCATTTACTTCTTGGGAGGTGTAGGTGTAGGAGTCCACCTAGACTCGTATGTTAGAAGTCTTCCTATAACTTTACTTGGCTTCATGTTCTTATAGTCACTATTCTCCTCAAGTGCCACTGAAGCGACCTCATAATCTTTTGCTTGATTCTCCTATCCGAGTATGGGTCACCTAGTTGATAGCTTTGATTGACGATGTCCATCAACTTCACTTGAAAGTCACTGAAGCTCTTATGATCCTCTATTCTAATTTGCTCGAATTGTGTTTGGAGAACTTGAAGTTTGGAGGACTTGACCACCACGACCCCCTCATGGACCCTCTCTAGAATCTCTTATGCCTCTTTTGCAATTCTAGTTGTTTGGATTAATTTGTACTGATTGTCATCCATTGCACACAGAATGGCATGCATGGCCTTGTTGTTCCATTTGGATGCTTCGAACTCTTGAGTTGACCATTCTGAATTTGGCTTATGAACTACACTTTCTTCTTCAAGAGTCTTTTCCAGAAAAGTGTAGCCATCTTCAATTCCATCCATGCTCAGTCATCTATTTGGCAAATGTAAGATTCCATCTTGCCTTTCCAAAAGGCATAGTTTACCCTGGTAAGCAACGAGGGTCTTGTGCTTGAGAGGCTCCCTCATGTCCACCTCCGTTTCCACTCATAGTGTTTAGGAATTATGAATGAGTTGCAAATGTAATACAACAAACAAAATGCAACAAACAAAATGCAAGATGCAAGACATACAAAGAGCAAGGATCTCCTATGTGTATCTAAGAACCCGCTCTGATACCAATTGAAAATAATACTAAGCGTGTGTCTACTAACCTAGAGGGGGTGGATAGGTTTTAGTTGATTTATTACCAACTTTTCGACTTAATCAATTTTGGTAATGCTACCCCATATTAGTAATCAACCAATCCAAAATAAACATGCAGAAAACAATAAAAACACAAGGATTGATTTACCTAAGAAACCCTCCAACTAGGCTAAACTCACGGACTATCCTTCTACCCACACACGGTCCTCAAATCCACTAATTGAATGAAAGTTTACAACCTAGGTTGACCTCAAGTCACACCATACTTGGTCACTAACCCTTTCACTCTACCCAACAGGCCTTTAATAGTGATCCTAGACCAACAAGCTTGTGCACTAATCCACTTAGTCACAATTCTTAACAATCCATGAAGAGATTAAGCAACCTATGTGAATATATGACCATATTCTAATATGCAATAAATGCTAGGTTACATTAAATGCTTATCTAGGATTAAATGATGACTACTAAATACAAATCCTAGATATCAATATCTAAATACAAGTGCAGATAGACTTAGCTAGAGGGCAAAATGGTCCTAAAAGCTAGCTATCAATGAACATGCAATTTTAACCAACAAACAAGACCACAAACATACTCAAATCATGCTAAACAAAAGAAACATGTGGTTAATACAAATAATTGCTAACCTTAGGTAAATAAAAGCATAAAGATGAAACAAGAAGTTGTAAGCCATGTTTGATTACCTAGTCAAGAAGAGCATGAAGACCCATTAAGAATGGATGCAAGGATGAAGCTAGATGCACATGGCTATGAATTTGGTTGAGTAAAAATGGCTTCTTGGGAGTCTCTATCTTTACAAATTCACATTCTCTCACTAAAACTTAGCAAGAAATGGAGACGATATGATATATATATATATATATGAGGTCAAAATGAAGCTACGTCATTTTGGAAAAGTTTGCAAAAAGACAAAGAAAAACTGATATAGAGTGCGGGTGACACTGTGCGGGTGCATACCCATGCACAGACCCACGCACATGGGTTTCACTGGTTTGAAACCAACAAACACACCAGTGAACCAGGGATGGAAAAAACTTCACCCCAGCTGCGCTGGTTAACTGCGCCGGTATGCACCCTCTCAAGGACCCGTGCACATCAGGACTTTGCTGGTTCAACCAATGAAGTTACTAGCGAACCGAGGATCCACATTCCACCAGCTCAAGTGCGTTGGTCACTGCGCGGGTATAAACCTGCACACAATGACCCGCGCACTGACACAACAAGCACATGTAAACACAAAATGTAACAAGGTGGTGCACATATGAAATGTAAAGAATGCACACATGTACTAGGCTCAAAAGCAAGAAGGCTAGGGCATGCATGAGAAGTGTGTGTGTGCTACTAGTCTCTTCAAAGAGAGTTAAGTAAGAGATATACCTTTCAAGTGCTCTTAAGTTTGAGGATGTCATCAAAGCTTGATCACGAACGATGAGACCTAACTACCCTTACAAGCAAATCCCCATGTGGTTTGTCAACGAAATGAGCTAATCAAAACGTGAGGAACTTACACTTACTATCTCTCTTTTATACTTGTATTTGTATGTTTCTATCTTGTTTCACAAACTTCATTTCTAGATATTCTAGTAAACAAGATTGTTGTAATATGTGAGATGCAAGCACTTAATTTGATCAAAGTAGTAAATATCATTTTATTTGTACTTAGATTTATTTGTATATATTCATCTTTGATTAGTACTTGTACATATTGAACATTATTGAGAAAACAAGTATTCTTCGTTTTTAGTTTTATTATAATTCCTTCACTAGCAACTTGCAAGCTAGCTAAAGTGTCAACATATGTTTTATTATCTAAAGTGTTTTGATTCAAGCTAGCTAGAGGGACAGACAAACTCTTGTTTGTTTCAAGGTATTGAAATAAGATGTAAAAATCTATTCACCCCCCCCCCCCCCCCCCCCCCCCCCACACCCACCCTCTCTAGGTTAGCTTAAGGCAATTTAACCGCGTTTGTATATTGTCAAACTTTGGTGTAAGGACCCGGATTTATGTTGCGCAGCTGAAACAGGGTTTTAAAATTTTTTTTATGCAACTTGTAAACCGTATACAATATATAAGAATATATAAAGAGAATTAGGCCATACCCTTGAAAACCTATTCATTCGTTTCTTTAAGCTTTATTCCGATTTCGAACCACCAAGTCTTCCTCGCTATATCCCATGATCCGGGAATTACGTGTGGGCCCATCACGATCTGCAAGGAACGTATAAGAGGATGCAGAGGCTAGAAGAAAAACTCTTTTTCTTCCTTCTATGGTTCGGCCACACAAGAAGTTTTTGCCCTAGAGGTTTGTTTGTTTTTTTTTTTTGCTATTTTATTTTGTTCAATGAATCACAATCAGTCTAGTATCCTAGTTATGTAAATATATCTATATATATATATAAATATATATAAAACTAGATACATATCCTTTTTCAAATATATTTATATATATTCAAAAAGATAATTATTATTTAAGTGTATTAGGTAGAGTAGGATTCTAACTCCCACATAACCCTAGTTGACTTGAACATAAATACTAGACTTAGCAAAGAATAAAATAATCTAATTATTTTATCTTTGTCTGAGTCATGATTTGAACCTGCAACCTCCATTTAATAATTCATAATTATTAATCCATTAATTAAATAATTTTATTATTAATTATTATATATTTTAATTAAATAATCTCATTATTCAATTAATCCCTGAATAAATACGTGTCACTTTTGTAACACAATTAATTGGACAATCCAATTAATTAACCGTGATCCTTGTTGCCTTTAATCATTCGGGCTAGTAAAGGGACCTAATGGATCCATAGTTTTAAGCTCCAATAATACTTAGAAATAGTTAATTAAACTCTTTAATTAATATTTCATGATTATTAACCTCAGAGTTATTCCACAAAAAACCTGAGGCTGCACTCTTGCAATTGTAGATGTATTACACAAACAGAAATTTCAGTGGTCCATCGATATAGCTATTGCATACGGTATGATCCTACAAAAGTAGTGCATAATTAGAGCTAGGTCATAAAGTCCGTTATATCCCTCTAATTACATCTTTTCCATTAAGTATCATTGATTCTCTAATGAACAATAAATATTAACTTCTTTTACGGAAGAAGGAGAGCGCTCATATTGTTCAAGTCCCGAATCAACCCTTAAGGGAACTGCTATCTACTTCTCGCAAGAAGGAGTGGATTCCACTATTGAGTATAGACATTTCCAACCACAAGCCAAACCGCGATTCCAATATATGAAATTATTGACCGGGAATGCAACTTTGATCTCACCCAGGGTATATCAAAAACCACGATCTAACCTGAAGGAATCGATAAGACACTCAGGATTAAAATCACCCATATATAGCCATTATTTGTTGATATATATATATATATATATATATGAATCTCATCTTGTAACGGATCCTGGTGAGAGATTCATATAAATCGTGGCCCATTCCTATATGATCTCATCATATGAAGTGCCTCAATTCTTATATTATCATATGAAAAGTCTAGGATAAGACCACCGTACATTAGGGAATAGACCGCAGCAGTAGATTAACCACAAATAAAGTACCAAGCTCTGTTTCCTATCTACGGACTCTTTAGATTGCTCATCTCAAACTGAATTCCTCTTTATCTGAGACTCATATGCTCAGTTAGAGATTACATCCGGCAATGTTCGAAAAAATATGAACACAGTTAATTTGCCTTGAGCTAACCTAGAGGGGGGGGAGGGGTAAATAGGTTAGTACACCTTTTTCATTCCCTTGAAACAAACCAAAGGTTTATCCCTCTAAGTAGCTTGTATCACACTTTAAAAGGCAAGGTTAAGCAATATCAATTCAAAAAAAGATATGCTTGTTCAAGCAAAGTCAATGTAAGCTATAACTTGCATGTGATACAAACTCAAATTATAAATTGACTTTTACTCATAAAGTTTCAACATATACAAAGTTGATATAACTTGATTGTCAATTACAAAGATATCATCAAAGATATATATCAACACATACACAAATATCAAGAGATAGGGATAGAGAAAATTAACACATGGTTTTTACGTGGTATAACCTCCGAAGAGGAAACATCCACGGGTTGATTCCACAACCACCAACAAACACCTTTCACTAGTAAGATAAAAAGATACAATATCTCATGTAAGAACCTCTATTTTGTGATTGGCTTATTTCATGACATACCACATTGGGGATGATTTTGTAATGGGTAGCTTAGGTTCCATTGGCAAGCTTCCAAGCATCTCCATGACTTCAAGAGTGAGTGCAAGAGCAAAAGGTAATTCACTTGACTTGATTCTTGAAGAGATTAGATGCACACACACACTTACATGCATTCTCATATTACTTTGCATTTGTACTTCCATGATTATGTGCATTTATGTCTTAACTCACACGAGCACGTCTTTGTTTGTCTTTACGTATGATTGTTTTGTTTTACGTTTTTCTGTTGTGTTCGGAAACATCCACACTAGCACGATGGTGTGCTTGTTTTGTGTCCGTGCTTGCACGTTGGTGTGCTTGAGTGTTAGCACGATTTGTGACCATAGAGAGGTTCCATTTGTGCTCTCTTGGATTGGTATTTGGTTACATGGTCTTATACCATGAGTTTGGGGATTTTTGTTATTGACCAATTCTGACCTTTGGTCATTCTTTTGACCATAAGTATTTCTATAGTAATCCAAATCTTGTTTTTTTTATTGGATTAGAAAGTAGACTTCAATACCTTTCCAACGGTATATTATTCGTAATATTTCATGACCTTTTAGTTTGGTTTTGATGACTCCAAAGAGACCACAGAAATAGAGCATCTATGCTGTTATCCGAATCTGACCTGTGGTCACTCTTTTGACTATATATTTTTTTCTAGACTTCAAAACCTCTTTCTATAAAAAGTATTAGAAAGTAAACTTCCATACCTTTCCAACAGTATATTAAACGAAAAGTTTTGATATCGTTTGGTCATGTTTTGAGGCACTCGAATATCGACATAATGCGTTGTCAGGCGAACTGCGCAAATTGCCTATAACTGGCATTCCATAAATATGCGCTGTACGTGCACTATACATAGGTGTGCATCTGTGGGAAATTATTTTTCCCAGTTAGTTGCGCGGTACGTGCACTGTACGTGCTATATACGTACCGCGCAAGTGCCCAGAATTGTGTTTTCCACTTTTCTAAACGTCGTTGTTTCACTTGGGCACTATATATTCATCACTAACTCATCTTCTTCATACTATGACACTCAAGAATGAACCCTAAAGAGAGATAGAGAGAGAGAGATTTCAAAGAGAGAGAGCTTTAATCAAGCTTGTTTAACTCTTCAAACCCAAAACTCATGCATCCAAAGCATCAATCATACATGGGTCTTCATCATTCATGACTTGGTAAGTAAAAACAAGTTTTTAATCTTTGATTATTGTTCTTTAAGTCCAAGAGTTCATTTTTGTTGCATATAATTTGTAGAAATCATTTTTGACTGCATATTATTGTTGAATGATGACATGTTTAGGTTTTGCTTGTGATAGCTTATTTGATTAGGTTGTTTCTCTCCCTAAAAAGCTAGGTTATAAATATTCATATGTGATTCGTTGTTGACTAGGTTGAAATATTGTGTTTTATTCATCTAGTCAAGGTTCTTGAATATTTATATGTGTTGTATAGTGATAACTTTCATGATTAGGTTGTTGTTACCTAAATAAGCTAAGACTTTATTATTTTTAAGAGATTAATTGATAACTAGATTAATAGATTTGTGTTTATTAATCTAATTAAGTTCTCTTGAATATTCAAGGTTGTTTGATTGACAATTAGGTTGTTGGAAAATCTCTACACAACTAATTGAGTTTGTTTGTGATAGACTTGTTGTCTAAGACTTGCATTTAGTGTAAGATTAAATGCTTTGTCTCAATCATATGAATATATGCTAAGTATATGTTGAATACATTGTGAGCATATTTGTTGATTCATTGTGATTGTTTGTGATAGCTAGGATTGTTGTTATTGATAACATCTAGCTAAGTCTTTATGCTTTGCATTTAGACATTTGACAACTAGGATTTGTTTATACAAACTCCTAATTGGGAAATTTGTGTGAGTCTAGCACTTGATTGCATTTGAGTATCTTTTGCATGTTCACATTTAGAAATTGATCTCTTCATTTAGTTAAGTCTTGTGGCTATGGGTGGTAGTTGCACAAGAAAGAGAAGCCTTGCAACCAAGGGTGTGGTTGGCAAGCATTGTGTCGGGACTCTATTGTAAAAGGCATACGGGTAGAATAGGAGGTGCTCATTGATCAGACTATTCTATACCTATTTTAGGTCCCCAATTTCCTATCGTTTGTTCTCATTTTCGAGCGTATTTTGTATATAATGTGTTTGTTGAGCCATGCGTAGGTACATATTCCCTACATTTTGGTTTTGAGCTTAAAGAACAATTTGGGAGGCAAAAACGTTCCGAAAAGAGAATAAATTGGAAGATTCAGAGTGTCGCACCTCACTGTTGACACGGACCGCGGCGCGATCTAAGCCCAGCCGTGTTCCACGATTGATCTGTTGCCAAGCCAGAACGTAACACCGAGCCCGTGGCAGAACCCCCTCTAACTTCCTGCAGCTTACGGAAGGAGTGTAGAAAAGAAGACATTCGGCGGTCAGTTCGGCGGTCACCACAACCGCCGTTTCATGGCAGTAGGTTCCAGAAGTTCAGCCCCCATTTCGGCGGTCACACCATGACCGCCGTTTCAACCGCCGTTTTAGTCCAGAAGAACACCAGTAATTCGGCGGTCAGAAAGGCGGTCACCCCAACCGCCGATCGACCAGCGAGAGGCCAATTCTGACAAATTTTCAGGGGCAGTTTCGTCCTTTCACCATCATTTCCAGTCCTAACCTCCCAACACTATAAATTAAGCCCTTCTCCAATTCTCTTCAGAATTCTTCTTCCCCAAAAACTTCATCATCTTCATCTTCTTCATCAACCAAGAGAGAGAGAAGCGTCCAAGCTTCCATGAAGGTTTTCCTCCATGGAAAGCTCACCACCACCATTTCTACCCATCTTTCCCCACATTTGTGAGTAGATTTCATGGACTTAGGAGAGGTCTTTGGACCAAATTCGAGCAAGCAAGGATGGAGCTCTTAGAGTGGTTCTTCAAGGGTTGTATCTAAACTCATTCTCCATGTATATCTTGTTTTCCATTTATGTAATCCCCATTTGGGAATATTTGTAATCCTACACTTTGGCTATTTATATATGATGATTTTTATGTTCATTTGAGTTTTGATTCATTCTTGTGATTATTGAATATATCTATTATCTTGAAATGCTTATGTATGGAGATTGGAAATTAATATGTGTTCATGAATGGGATTAGAAGTAGATTAATGTAATTGTAGGAGTAGTTGTAATCAAATGTCCCATTTGTGTGTGTATGTTGATGGAAGGTCGAATTGCATGTGTATGGATGGGTTTGAGTGAATTAGAGTTAGGATTGTGTTTTAGGAAGGCCATCCTGGCATAATCTTGGCTAATTAGCTAGTAAGAATGAATGAGCTTGTTAATTGCCATATTTAAAGAGGTTTGGTTCATTGTTTTTGTTATATATTAGACTTTGGCTACTTCTCACACTAGGGGCTCTAGGTGAGTTGTGGTTGGAGTTACAATAATTAGGAATTTGGCTATTGCTTACGCTAGGGACTCTAGGTAAGTTATGGTTGGAGGAACACTTACTCTTTCCACATTCATTACACCTAGCGTTGCCATTTTACACTACCATGTTAGTATTGGGGCTCAATCTAGCATTGGTTTGTAGAATCGGTTCACATATTTTGGTTGCGGTTTCGTGTTTGAGAGGCTCTCAACACACTCTTCAACCTTTAGCTCTATGAATGGGTATAAATCAGATTGAGGCAAAAAACGAACCCTTAACTTGAGTGGATGTGCTTAATTGGTTAACAATCTAATAGATGTGCCTTAGTGTTTGGTGAGCTTATTGTCCCATTTGTGTCCATTATCTTGCATCTCTCCTATCCACCCTTTTATTATTTCTCACTTAATCAACATTCTCACCCCTCCACATTCTCTTGTTTATCTCTTTGTTTGCATTGTTTTCATTTACATTTTTTACACACACACAACACCACTTCACACACCATTCTCACCTCTCCACATTCTATTTACATGCTTTCCCTAAACTCTAGAACTTGAAATGGTTAACAACACATCCCTGCGGAATGATACCCTTGCTTGCACGTTATACTAGTTTTATTTTTATATATGTCTTTTGACTCGTGCATTATAGCGAGGTTGATTTTATAAATTCTTGACAATGTTTTCAACGACACAAAAATCCACTCGTTAAAATGGCGCCGCTGCTGGGGATGTGTATTCGTTGATTGTTTCTTGTTTTAGCTTAGGTTCTGTAAATGTTAGATTTAATTGCTTTGCGGATACATATGTATGCGGTTAGATTTTTCTTTTTCCTATTTTCATTTTATTTATGGCATATGCATTTGATTGTTTTTGAGTTGTGCTTGTGCTAGGAAAGAACAATTTCTGGTCGGATGGACCGCATAACTCATAAGAATGGTAAGAGTGCGCATATCGCACAACAACAACTCCCCGAGTGAAACGGTAGTGCCACAAAGGCCAAGTCTTGGCTAATTACCTAGGAAGAACGAATGAACTTGTTAACTGCCATATTTAAAGAGGTTTGGTTCATTGTTTTTGTTATACATTGGTCTTTAGTTATTCCTCATGCAAGGGGCTCTAGGTGAGTTATGATTAGAGATACAATAATTGGGAATTCGGCTATTTCTTGCGCTAGGGGCTCTAGGCAAGTTATGGTTGGAGGAACAATTACTTTTTCCACATTCATTAGACTTAACGTTGCCGTCTTACATTACCATGTAAGTATTGATGCTCAATCTAGCATTGGTTTGTAGGATTGGTTCACATATGTCAGCTGCGGTTTAGTGTTTGGGAGGCTCTCGACACACTCTTCAACCCTTAGCTCTATGAATGGGCATAAATCGAATTGAGGCAAGAACGAACCCTTAACTTAAATTGGATGAACTTAATGTCTAACAACCCACTTGTGTGCACTTATGTATGGTGAACTTGTAAACCCTTGTGTGACCACTTTCATGCATCTCTACTATCCAGCCTTTTATTATTTCTCATTTAATCACCATTCTCACCCCTCCATATTCTCTCGTTTATTTTTATATTATTTTTCTTTACATTTTCTACACACACACACAACACCACTTCACACACCATTCTCACAACCTCCGCATTCTATTTACATGCTTGCCCTAAACTCTAGAACTTGAAACGGTTAAAAACACATCCCTGCGGAACGATACCCTTGCTTGCACGCTGTACTAGTTTTATTTCTATATATATCTTTTGACTCGTGCATTATAGCGAGGTTGATTTTATAAATTCTTGACGATGTTTTCAATGACACAAAAATCCACTCGTCAAATGACGCCGCTGCCCCGGATGTGTATTTGTTAATTGTTTCTTGTTTTAGCTTAGGTTCTGTAAATGTTAGATTTAATTGCTTTGCGGATATTTATGTATGCGGTTAGATTTTTCTTTTTCTTATTTTCTTTTATTTATGGCATATGCATTTGATTGTTTTTTAGTTGTGCTTGTGCTAGGAAAGAACAATTTCAGGTTTTATGGACCGCACAACTCTTGAGAACAAAGTGTGCGCTTATCGCACCGCAACAATTCTATCAAGTGAAACGGTAGTGCCACAACGGACTCGTTTGTCGCCGACACATGAGGTAATTCCTCTGCTTAATTTGAGTGCTTGTGGATTAGTTGTCGACTTGGGCGGAAATCGCCCATGCGCTTAATGATAGGAATGCTATGTTTGTAGTGTTTGTGACTTTAATTTTTATTTAGATCTAAGAGTGGATTTGTATTGTGCTTAGATCTTATGATTTGATGTTTTTTGTTTTTACTATTTTGTGATGTTTTTGTTCTATCTCCCGAATCTTAAGAAACGATGTCCATATTTTATGATTTGAGCAACATTGAGGACAATGTTGAGTTTAGGTTTGGGGGTGTGGACACTCCCGTTGTTTATATGTGTTTTGTTACGTTTAGAAAATTTTCAAATCTTTGCAAACCGGTCGTTTTTGAAATTTTGTAATAGTTCCAGTTTTATTGAGTTGTTTTTCTTCGTATGCCGGTTGAGACATATCATGTATGCTTTTAGCTCCGTGCATCACTTTAAATATGCTTGTACAGTGCTAATCTTTTGATGTTGAGGTGGATGAGACCTCTATTCTTGTTTAGCTTAGGAAAATAGTAGAGACTACCCGTGAGCTATACTAAGCCTAAATTGCAAAAAATCTATGGGTTTTGTTTCTACTCTTATACACTCTTCGAATTTGCACTTAATTTTTAGTGATCTCATTGTACATCAAATTTATTTCATTGATTGCTATAGAACGTCATGTGGACTGCTTGTTTGAGATTTGCATTCCCTTGCTAGATGGACTTTTAGAAATGATTTTGGACTTGAGTGTGTGCGTAACTACTAAATAGCCTAAACACTTATCCCTTGATGTGTGCGTTCATTGGAAAATATTGAGGCCAAATACTAAACCTCCACCACATTCATAACCCAAACACTTTCACATACCCTAGTTATGGATCATGTTAAGGTGTATAGCTTTGGAGAAGTTATGTAGCTCTAAATTGTGTAAAGCGTGTACTGAGTCAAATGTATGTAATTGTGCAAAGACAAAGGCTTTAAAAAGAAATAGTGTGAAATATAAACACTAAAGCCTTCAAATTCTTCAAATGTAAATTTACTCTAAAAATTTGAGTACAAATGTAGCACAAAATGTGCAATGTAAAGGTTTATAGCCTAGACGCTTGAATTGTAATGTAAAGTGTAAATGAGCTCAAATTGATGTAAATGTAATGTAAACACCTTGGCATGGTTAGTAGCTTTATCTTCCCACTCCTACCATATCCTCCATACATCACCACAAATCACTTTGGCTACAATATAAATTAAGGAAGTCCATTTGATCTCTTAGGAAGTTTATCTTGGGAATGTGAGTCGATGCATGCTCTTTCCACGTTCATGGCATTTCAATTCCTTTCATGAGATAGATTTTCAGAAAATGTGCTTTATTTGAAAATACTCATATGTGATTATATTTGATTCCATGTACCTAAACTCATTCGCATATGTTTGCTAGAGAGTGCGCCTAGGATTCTGAGTGAAAATATATGACAGAAATCTGGTGAGGATTAGAGTCAAGGCGAATTTTATCTTGAGCATTCGAGTGTAGTTGTCTTGTAAACCGAAAACATCCTAAGTATTGGCATACTTGCATTACGTGATACATTGTTATTGATTGGTATATTTGAGATTCTAGCATGCATGTGTTGTCTTTGCTTGGTGTGTTTGGATTGCAACTCAACCAATTTTCTTGCAGAGTATACGTTTGTGGGTGTCGTAACTGTAAACCCTCAGGAGACTATAACTCCTCCTATTAGGGCCGCCTATAGGTTCAAAGGCTTGTGGCACGTGCTAAATGCCATCGTATTTCCTACGAAAGTGGACTAGCCTAGTTTTTATTTATTTTACTGTTATATGTTTTTTTGTTTGTTTTTTTGTTTTTGTTTTGCTCGAGGACGAGCAAAAGATAGGTTTGGGGGTATTTGATCGGACTATTTTATACCTATTTTAGGTCCCCAATTTCCTATCGTTTATTCTCGTTTTCAAGAGTATTTTGTATATAATGTGTTTGTTGAGCCATGTGTAGGTACATATTCCCTACATTTTGGTTTTGAGCTTAAAGAACAGTTTGGGAGGCAAAAACGTGCTGAAAAGAGAATAAATTGGAAGATTCAGAGTGCCGCGCCTCACCGTTGACATAGACCGCGGTGCGATCTAAGCCAAGCCGTTTTCCACGGTTGATCCATTACCAAGCCAGAACATGACACCGAGCCCGTGGCAGAACCCCCTCTAACTTCCAGCAGCTTAGGAAACGAGTGCAGAAAAGAAGACATTCGGCGGTCAGTTCGGCGGTCACCACAACCGCCGTTTCGACCGCCGTGTCATGGCAGTAGGTTCCAAAAGTTCGGCGCCCATTTCGGCGATCACACCATGACCTCCGTTTCAACCGCTGTTTTAGTCCAGAAGAACACCAGTAATTCGGCGGTCAGAAAGGCTGGTCACCCGAACCGCCGATCGACCAGCGAGGGGCCAATTCTGGTGAATTTTCAGGGGCAGTTTCGTCCTTTCACCATCATTTCCAGCCCTAACCTCCTAACGCTATAAATTCAACCCTTCTCCTCTTCTCTTCAGAATTCTTTTTCCTTAAAAAATTCATCTTTTTCATCTTCTTCATCAACCAAGAGAGAGAGAAGCTTTCAAGCTTCCATGGAGGTTTTCCTCCATGGAAAGCTCACCACCACCATTTCTACCCATCTTTCCCCATATTTGTGAGTAGATTTTATGGAGTTAGGAGAGGTCTTTGGACAGAAATTCGGGCAAGCAAGGATGGAGCTCTTGGAGGGGTTCTTCAAGGGTTGTATCTAAACTCATTCTCCATGTATATCTTGTTTTCCATTGGTGTAATCCCTATTTGGGAATATTTGTAATCCTACACTTTGGCTATTTATATATGATGATTTTTATGTTCATTTGAGTTTTGATTCATTATTGTGATTATTAAATATATCTCTTATCTTGAAATGCTTATGTATGGAGATCGGAAATTAATATGTGTTCATGAATGGGATTAGGAGTAGATTAATGTAATTGTAGGAGTAGTTGTAATCAAATGTCCCATTTGTGTGTGTATGTTGATGGAAGGTCGAATTGCATGTGTATGGATGGGTTTGAGTGAATTAGAGTTAGGATTGTGTTTTAGGAAGGCCATCCGGGTATAGTCTTGGCTAATTAGCTAATAAGAATGAATGAGCTTGTTAATTGCCATATTTAAAGATGTTTGGTTCATTGTTTTTGTTATATATTGGACTTTGGCTACTTCTCACACTAGGGGCTCTGGGTGAGTTGTGGTTGGAGTTACAATAATTGGGAATTCGGCTATTGCTTGCGTTAGGGGCTCCAGGTAAGTTATGGTTGGAGGAACAATTACTCTTTCCACATTCATTACACCTAACGTTGCCATTTTACACTACCATGTTAGTATTGGGGCTCAATCTAGCATTGGTTTGCAGAATCGGTTCACATATTTTGGTTGCGGTTTCGTGTTTGAGAGGCTCTCAACACACTCTTCAACTGTTAGCTCTATAAATGGGTATAAATCGGATTGAGGCAAAAATGAACCCTTAACTTGAGTGGATGTGCTTAATTGTTTAACAATCTAATATATGTGCCTTAGTGTTTGGTGAGCTTATTTTCCCATTTGTGTCCATTATCTTGCATCTCTCCTATCCACCATTTTATTATTTTTCACTTAATCAACATTCTCACCCCTCCATATTCTCTTGTTTATCTCTTTGTTTGCATTGTTTTCATTTACATTTTTTACACACACACAACACCATTCTCACCTCTCCACATTCTATTGACATGTTTTCCCCAAACTCTAGAACTTGAAACGGTTAACAACACATCCCTACGGAAACGATACCCTTGCTTGCACGCTGTACTAGTTTTATTTCTATATATGTCTTTTGACTCGTGCATTATAGCGAGGTTGATTTTATAAATTCTTGACGATGTTTTCAACGACACAAAAATCCACTCGTCACTCACGCCAAGGGTAGTGGATATGGGAATATCACTAGGGATTGAACCAAGAGTGGTGAGTGGTAGTGTCCATAGCCAGAGGTTATCTTGAGTGAGAGTTCGTGTATCACTTGAGGGTGTAACATTCTATTCATATAGTGGATTTGGTGACTAAGTGGCTAGTGTGGCTAGTCCCGTGGTTTTTTCCCTTTTAGAGGGTTTCCACGTTAAAATCAAGTGATCTTTACTTTCCGCACTTTATACTTGATTTTGTATGTTTGTTTATGTTGGGTTATATTGTTAATATTGACTAATCGAAAAATTAGTAATAATCGATAAACAATCCATTCACCCCCCCTCCCCCCCCCCCCCCCCCCCCTTACTAGACACACCCCTGTGTAATTTCAATTGGTATCAGAGTGGGTTCATAGACATACTTAGGTAATCCTTGCTCATGTTTGTGTGTCTTGCATTTGTATGCATTTTGTTATTTGCATTCATTTGCATTCATTCATTCACTAAACACTATGTGTGAGAGTGAAACACCTAGAGAGGAAATATTCGGAGAAAGGAATGGTTGCCGCTCCGTTGATGTTGAGGATGCTCCAACCCTTAGAGGTTCTATGAGCACTCGCTCCAACATCCTTGCTTTTACTGCACATAGTAACTCCGATGAGGAGATGGCCCTTACGACAATGAAGTTCAGAAGGCTTTTGAAGCTTGAGAAGAAAAAGATTACCTCAAGAAGAAATGACTTCAAGAAGAAGATTTTGGTTAAGAAGAGTGAAGAAGACTCTTCCAAAGGTGAAAAGCACGTGATTAACTTCACTGGCCTTAAGTGCTTCCTATGTGGAAGATTTTGGTGAAGGCAACATTGCCTTTAATCTTGACTTTAATATAGAGGGAAATGTTTGTGTGGCCATAAGTGACCAAGGCAAAGTCCTTGATAAGGGAATTGATTCAATTGAGAAGTGTCAAGTGATCCTTCTCAAAGTCTTGAAGCAAAATAAAAAGCTTTCCAAGGAAAATGAGACTTTGAGATTGTGGAAGATTTCCTTAGAGGAAAAGATCTGTACCCTTGAAGAAAACAAGCAAAATTGTCAAAATCAACTTCAATGGTACAAAAAGATCACGGATGAGCAAATGGAAGACATCTCCATTCTTATCTCTAAATTAAAACCATGGAGAAAGAGACCTCCATTGATGACTATTGATGATGGACAAGATTGTTGTGTCCAAGTATGAGAAAGAGATTGAAGATTGCCACCAACGGATGAAGGCAATGAAAGATGAACTTGCCATCAAAGATAATTCCTTGAGAATTTTCAAGGAAAGTGAGATGAGGTGCCTTAAAGAATTAAAGAAGGCCAAGATCAAGCAACCTCAAGCACAAGGTAAGAGCAATGCTTCATCCAAGAAGTGTTTATCTCAAGGAAAGTTCACACAATCCTTGGCAACTCAATCAATGCCTAGGCAATCCAAGGAGAATAGACAAGTCCTTGAGAAGTCAACCACCTCCTCCAATAAGCCAATAATCAAGATAAGAGGTGATCATAAGAGACAACCTCATCAACATGGAAGTTCCTCGATGAGAATGAAATGCAATGGTAGAAACTCTTTCTTTATACCTACTTGTCATTTTTGTGGTTTGATTGATCGCATAAGACCAAATTGTTTTAACTACATTAGGAAATGTAGAATTGATAGCATGAGAGAAAAACGGTTGAATCATAGGGCTAATTTGCATGATCCTAAGGAACCTAGAGACTTGAAGATTTTGACCACTAAAATTAAAAAGGTGGAATCTAGGTGGGTTAGAAAGATTGAACCCCATTGCAATCATGATCATATGGTACTTTTGCATACTATTAAGTCCAATGGATTTGGTATGTCTAGTGGGACTTATCCCTTGCCCTGATACGGTACGTTTGTGACCCCATATGGGGAGCTCAAGCAAAGAGAGCAAACTTGTATAAATCTTCATATGCAAAAAGTTGATTATATTTATGCTCTTTTATGATTGCTTGAGTGTGCATGGTGAATAACATTGATTAATGATCATATAATATTTTTAATAACACCCTGCACGGTTGCTTTTTATGATAATGAATGATTTCCATTATTGCTTGAGCATGCTTATCTTTTTGAGGAATGTTCTACTTGTTAGTACATTTGATTGACCTCAAATTGTTGTCCATGTTCATGATTCCTAGATATGCATTCTTAAACTCTCTCTTGAAAAGGGCTACTGGCAATATGACGTGGAGCCACCCAATGTTGGAAAAGGCTACTCATTTGAAACCGAGTGAAAGCCATCAAGAGAGTTACTTTTGCATGAAAAGCAGAAATACATGCTTGATAGGAAAAAGGAGAAAAATAGAAAAGTTGATATATTGTTGATAATGTGGTGTGATACATTGCTTATTTATGACATCAAAATTGTTGATTAATGATGTGATTTGCAATGAAGAAAAGATGATATATTTTTGATGTGATTAGTTCACTTGCACACAAATGCTTGGATATATATCTTCTTATTATAACAACAGGGTCTTAAATGCTTTATGTTTTGTTAAGCCACAAACATACTTGGGGAGTTAGCTATATTGAGGGAGAGTAAACTTTTAGGAGGACCATTGCACATGCTGTGATTGTATTGCTTTATTTGTATTTGAGTGCAATACTTGTTTTTATTTGTTCACCTCACATGCACTTGTTCTTGGAAAATGCTTCTTGCTATTGTGTGTAGGTACATTGATAATTCTACAAAGAGATTGAAGATATTGAAGATTTAGATTCTAGGAATCTCATTTGTAATGTAGAATTAATCTCATGGACAATAGCCTTATTTTTGTTTTGTGAGGAGTATTTTTCTAAGTGGTATTTTGTCATGAAATAGCCAAAGGGGGAGATTGTAAGAACCTCTATTTTGTGATTGGCTTATTTCATGACATACCACATTGGGGATGATTTTGTAATGGGTAGCTTAGGTTCCATTGGCAAGCTTCCAAGCATCTCCATGACTTCAAGAGTGAGTGCAAGAGCAAAAGGTAATTCACTTGACTTGATTCTTGAAGAGATTAGATGCACACACACACTACTTACTATACATTCTCATATTACTTTGCATGTGTACTTTCAAGATTGTGTGCATTTATGTCTTAACTCACACGAGCACTTCTTTGTTTGTCTTTACGTGTGATTGTTTTGTTTTACCTTTTTCCGTTGTGTGTTCGGAAACGTCCACACTCGCACGATGGTGTGCTTGAGTTATGTCTGCGCTTGCACTGTTGGTGTGCTTGAGTCGTAGCACGATTTGTGACCATAGAGAGGTTCCATTTGTGCTCTCTTTGATTGGTATTTGGTTACATGGTCTTTACCATGAGTTTGAGGATTTTTGTTATTGACCTATTCTGACCTTTGGTCACTCTTTTGACCATAAGTATTTCTACAGTAATCTAAATCTTGTTTTTTTGATTGTATTAGAAAGTATACTTCCATACCTTTCCAACGGTATATTATTCGTAATATTTCATGACCATTTGGTTTGGTTTTGAAGTCTCCAAAGAGACCACTGAAACAGAGCATCTATGCTGTTATCCGATTCTGACCTATGGTCACTCTTTTAACCATAACGTTTTTTCTAGCCTTCCAAACCTCATTCTATAAACTGATTAGAAAGTAGACTTCCATACCTTTCTGACGGTATATTATACGAAAAGTTTTGATATCGTTTGGTCATGTTTTGAGGCACTCGAATATCTAGCTGATGCGCTGTCAGACGAACTGTACAAATTTCCTATAACTTACATTCCAGCAATATGCGCTGTACGTGCACTGTACGGAGGTGCACATTTACGGGAAATTTATTTTCCCAGTTAGTTGCGCGGTACGTGCACTATACGTGCTCTGTACGTACTGCGCAAGTGCCCAGAATTGTGTTTTCCACTTTTCTAAACGTTGTCGTTTCATTTGGGCACTATATATTCATCACTAACTCATCTTCTTCATTCTATGACACTCAAGAACGAACCCTAAAGAGAGAGAGAGAGAGAGGGAGATTTTAAAGAGAGAAAGCTTTCAATGAAGCTTGTTTAACTCTTCAAACCACAAACTCATGCATTTAAAGCATCAATCATACATGGGTCTTCATCATTCATGACTTAGTAAGTAAGAACAAGCCTTTAATCTTTGATTATTGTTCTTTAAGTCCAAGAGTTCATTTTTGTTGCATATGATTTGTAGAAATCATTTTTGAATGCACATTATTGTTGGATGATAACATGTTTGGGTTTTGTTTATGATAGCTTATTTGATTATGTTGTTTCTCTACCTAAAAAGCTAGGTTATAAATATTCACATGTGATTCATTGTTGACTAGGTTGAAAGATTGTGTTTTATTCATCTAGTCAAGGTTCTTGAATATTTATATGTGTTGTATAGTGATAACTTCTTTATTATTCTTAAGAGATTAATTGATAACTAGATTGATAGATTTTTGTTTATTAATCTAGTTAAGTTCTCTTGAATATTCAAGGTTGTTTGATTGACAATTAGGTTGTTGGAAAATCTCTACACAACTAATTGAGTTTGTTTGTGATAGACTTGTTGTCTAAGACTTGCATTTAAAGTAAGATTAAATGCTTTGTCTCAATCACATGAATATATGCTAAGTATATGTTGAATACATTGTGAGCATATTTGTTGATTCATTGTGATTGTTTGTGATAGCTAGGATTGTTGTTATTGACAACATCTAGCTAAGTCTTTATGCTTTGCATTTAGATATTTGATAACTTGGATTTGTTTATAAAAACTCCTAGTTGGGCAATTTGTGTGAGTCTAGCACTTGATTGCATTTGAGCATCTTTTGCATGTTCACATTTAGACATTGATCTCTTCATTAAGTTAAGTCTTGTGGCTATGGGTGGTAGTTGCACAAGCAAGAGAAGCCTTGCAACCAAGGGTGTGGTTGGCAAGCATTGTGTCGGGAATCCATTATAAAAGGCCTGTGGGTAGAATAGGAGATGCTCACGCAAAGAGTAGTGGATCTGAGAATATCCCTAGGGATTGAACTAAGAGTGGTTAGTGGTAGTGTCCATAGCCTGAGTGAGAGTTCTTGTATCACTTGAGGGTGTAACGTTCTATTCATATAGTGGATTTGGTGACTAAGTGGCTAGCATGGCTAGTCCCGTGGTTTTTCCCGTTTGGAGAGTTTCCACGTAAAAATCAAGTGTTCTTTAATTTTCGCACTTTAACTTGATTTTGTATGTTTGTTTATGTTGGGTTATATTGTTAATATTGACTAATCGAAAAAATAGTAATAATCGATTAACAACTCATTCACCCCCCCCCCCCCCCCCCCCCCCCTCTAGGTTGTACTAGACACACCCCCGTGTAATTTCATCTCAAGTGACCACTTCACCTAGAAATCTACCCTTCAACTCTACACAATGAAAGAGGTGCCTCCTTGCTTAACTATTTGGATCACCTCGATCCTAGTCAAGACTTTCATGCACAAATTGAAGAATCACTCTCTAAAATGTGACTTCCACACTCAAATTGAGGAATCACTCTCCAAAATGTGACTTCCACACTCAAATTGAAGAATCACTCTCCAATATGAGAATTCCAATGCTTAGCTATCCAGATCACCCTGATCCTAGCCAAGACTTCCAATGCTCAGTGTAAGAACCGTCAGTTTTATGATTGGCTTATTTCATGACAAATCACATTGGGGATGTTTGTAATGGGTAGCTTAGGTTTTCTTGTGGTTCTTCTTCAACAAGCTTCCAAGATCCCATAGTGCTTCAAGAGAGGTAGTTTACTTGTCTGGACTCTTTTGAAGAGATTTTAGTTGCACACACTCACTTGCATACATTATATTCTTGATTACATGCTATTGAATGATGCATTGTATGCCTCTTTTCACACTCCACACTTGCACATTTTGCTCATCACTTAGTGTGTTGAGTTTGCCCAGAAAAGAGAATTTCTTCTCTTAGCGCGGCCTAGACCGCTTGGCAAGACATGCTTGCACCGCGGCATACAGAGCGGTATACCTCAGCAGGGTCATGCTTCCTGTACCGCTTCCTGTACACTTGCACGCAAAGCGACCCAAGTCGCGGTGTTGTCCAGTAGGCCTCTGTTGCCCATACCGCGGCCTGTGCACCATGCATGCACAGCGCCCTGCACCGCGTTGTTGTCTAGACGGTGCACTGCTGTATGTACCGCGGTCTGGACACTTACCCGAGCCGCGGTCCATCAAGCTGTATTGACGGGATTTTGTTTCTCAAACCCAAAACGACGCAGTTTTGTCTAGGGTTTCTATATATATGTTCTCTTCTCTTCTTGGCCGAATTAGAGCTTCATGAACCCATTTTTATGAGAGAGAACAACCCTTAGAGGGAGAAAGCTTCAAGCTTTGTTCCTTGACTCTCCAAACCCAAAACCCATCACCTTCATGCATTTCTAAGCATCTTTAAGGCATGGGTCTTCATCATTAGTTGACTTGGTAAGTTGAACAAAAACCCCATATTTATCATTTGTTCATACTTTCCAAGATTGTGTTTTTATTGCATTTATTAGTTGATTAAATGCTAGGACTCTATTTAATGCATATATTTATGAGTTCCTTTGTATGATTGGGTTTGTATTGTGATAGCTTGCATTTAGGACATATTTGCCCTCTAGCTAATTAGGACTCATTGATTGCATTTGTTAATTGCATTTATTGTCCTTGCCATGATTAATGACAACATATGTTGATATGGCCTTGTTTGATGACTAGAGTTTAGACTTGCACATCTATATCTAGTTAGGTCTTTATGAGCATTCATATAGACATTGATATCTAGGATTTGTACTTAGTGTCATCTTAAATCCCTAGATAAGCATTTAGTGTTGCCTAGCATTATTTGTATTTTGAGTATTCATATATTCACTTAGGTTATTAATCTCTTCTTGAGAGTTAAGTCTTGTGACTACTAAGGTGTAGTGCACAAGCAAGTGAAGTCTTGCAACCAAGGTGTAGTTGGCAAGCAAAGTGATCAAGGATTCACTATAAAGGCCCGTTGGGTAATAGTGGTGGGTTAGTGACCGAGAATGGTGTGACTAGAGGTCAACCTAGGTTGTAAACATCATTACAATAGTGGATTTGAGGATCGTATGTGGCTAGAAGGATAGCCCGTGGTTTTTCCCTTGTCGAAGGGTTTCCACGTCAAAATCAAGTGTTCTTTATATTTCCGCACTTTACTTGATTTTGTATGTATGGTTGTATTGGGTTAATTGTGTTTAATATTGACTAATCGAAAAGTTGGTAATAATCGATTAACAACCCATTCCCCCCCCCCCCCCCCCCCCCCCCCCCCCTCTAGGTTGTTAGACACACGTTAAGAGTGTATTTTCACTCAGCTATCCAAGACCTCATGTCTCTAGCCAAGACTTTCAATGCTCAAATCAAAGAATCACTCTAAGAAATAAGACTTTCAACCTCTTTACAAGGCATGTGATCTAAATGAATGCAAAATGATGCAAACACACACAATATAGTATACATGAACAATATATCCTATGGAAACTAGAATTGAATCGATATGCACATGTCACATGTATTCTAGTTTACAATCCTAAAAATAATGCAATCACACTAATGATGCATGTACATATGAAATGTGTGGATTAGGCACAAAACATGAAGAACTAGATTTTTATCAACAAAAGCACAAATCAATTTTACCTAGAACTTATAACATAAACAATCAATCTAGAGTATGCGGCTAGAACTTATAACATAAACAATCAATCTAGAGTATGCGAAACACCTAATACACACAAAAACCTATATTATGTTCAATCACAAACAAAAAAAAAATGCTAGAATCAACTTGATAAATTCAAAAATGAATTTCTAGCAAAATATTAGAGCTTAGAATCACAAGATAATCACTTAGTTTCAATCAAGCCCTAAATCATCAATCAAATATGTTATTGCAACAAATATTCAATTAAAGTGACCAAGCATATGCAAAGACTATCAATCATTCAAATCATGTCAATTAACACACACGATAGTCTTAGATTTGAAGCTAGCATAATATAACTCCACAAACATGTGAAAACATAGATTTGGAAATCTAACTCAGCATGTAAGTGTTGGCGCCTTGGTTTTACCGATCACGCAGTGGAAGGGTTTTTTTTACATATAAAGTGATCGAAAACATAAATCTACTTTGTAAAGTAAAATACGATAACAAGGAAAGAAGGAATAAAACACTTTTCTTCATACCTGCGTTGGAGGCTACTTCTCTTTAAGTCGATCTCCTTCTGATCTGAACCAATAGGATATTTCTCGCTATCTCCTGAGACAGGTAACAGCGTGTGGCATATCACGGAACTCGGGAATTGTCGGAGGTAGAAGAGAGAAGGGAGAAACTTTTTATGCCCGATGAAAAAAAATAAGAACACTTTTTTTTTCTTTTCTGGTTCTTTTTTTTTTTACGCTCAAAACAATTTTTGATCGTATATCTTTTTTGTACACTTATCAGTCACCTAATATATATATATATATATATATATATATATATTAAACTGATTTAAATTTTATTAAATCCTTTTAAAAGATATATGATACCTTTTAATAGATATTAATAAAGTTTGAATTTAACTTTTTAAATTCAAATTCAATATTTAATTAAAAATAAAATAATTACATTATCTTTGCTTTCAAAATTAAATATCAAACAACACCCTCCAATAATGATTAATTACATAATTAAATAATATAATTATTTAATTAACATAATTATTATTTTTCCATTAATTAAATAATCTCATTATTCAACTAATTCCCTATTAAACACGTGTCACCTTTCGTAACACAATTAATTGGACAATCTAATTAATTAACCGTGAACTTGTTACCTAAATTGATTGGGCTAGCAAGGGGACCTAATCGACCCATAGTATTTTGAGCTCCAATAATCCTTAGAAATAATTAATTAAACTCTTTAATTAATATTTCATGATTATTAATTTCGGTGTTATTCTACTAAAAACTCGAAACTGCAGTCTCTCAACTGTAGATGTTTTTTCACAAACCAATAACTCTCATTGTACATCGATATAGCTATTACATATGGTATGATCCTCCACAAGTAGTTCATAATTAGAGCTGGGTCATCATGTCTGTTATACCCCTCTAATTACATCTTTCCATTAAGTACCACTGATTCTCTAATAAACAATAAATCCTACATTCCTGACGGAATTAAGAGAGCGCTCATATTGTTCAAGCACCGAATCAACCCTTAAGGGAACTACTATCTACTTCTTGCAAGAAGGAGTGGATTCCACTATTGTGTAAAAACCTTCCCAGCCATATGACAAACCGCAATCCCAACATACGGAGCATATAGATCGAGAATGCAACTCCGACCTCACCCGTGATACATCAAAGACTACGACCTAACCTGAAGGACTCGATAAGACACTCAGGATTAAGATCACTAACATATAGCCATCATTTGTCTATATATATGAATCTCGGATCTTAGTGAGAGATTCATATAAATCGTGGCCCAGTCTTATATGATCACATCATACAAGGTGCCTCCATTCTCATATCACCATATGAATGATCCAGGATAAGATCATCATACATTACGGAATGGACCGCAACTGTAGATTAACCATAAATAAAGTACCCATCTTTATTTGCTATCTACATACTATTTAGATTGCTCGTTTCAAACTGAATCCATCTGTATATGACACTCATATACTCAGTTCGAAATTACATCCGGCAATCTTGGATGTTAAGTGCACATGTTATATATAAAGTATGACACAAAATGAATGAATGTACTACTTCTTTTATTTATGTTCAAAACACATTTACAAATTCTAAGCTTTAGGGAAAAAACCCCAAGAATCTCCCACTTGCACTAAAGCATGTAAGTCATGTCTCATAACCCTAGACCTTTTAGGTGACCTTTAAACACTTTAGCCGGTAAGGTCTTCATAAATATATCAGCATGATTGTCCTGTGACGCTATCTTGGTGACGGTCACATCTACTCTCTGCACTATCTCTCTATACACTTCCCTCTCTTGTGGCTTCTTGGTTCTTTGGAATTAGCCACAACACAACTGTTATCACAGTAAAGTGTGATGGACTTATCCAGATCTGGAACAACTTCCATATCACTCAAGAACTTACGGAGCCAAACAACCTCTTTAGCGGCTACATATTCAGCTTCCATGGTGGAGTTAGCAATACAGGAATTGTTTCACACTCCTCCATACAATGGCTCCACCACCAAAGGTGTATACTGATCAAGAAGTGGATTTCCTAGAGTCCCTGTCTGCCTAAAAATCAGAATCCGTATATCCTAACAGGATCAAATCCTGTCTAGAATACCCTAGCATATAGTTTCTCGTTCTCCGAAGATACTTGAGAATAGTCTTGACGACAACCCAATGATCTAATCCTAGGTTAGACTGGTACCTACCTGCTACTCCCATTGCAAAGCAGATGTCAGGTCTCGTGCATAACATGGCATACATGAGATTGCCTACCATAGACGCATAGGGAACACGTCTCATATCCTCAACTTCTTGTGGTGTCTTAGGACACTGTTCCTTAGACAAGTGAACTCCATATCTAGAAGGTAAATTACCTTTCTTGGAGTTCTGCATCGAAAATCGTCCAACAATCTTGTCGATATACGAGCCTGAGATAACGCTAGGAGTTTGTTCTTACAATCCCTTAAGAGTTGGATCCCTAAAACATAACTTGCCTCTCCCAAATCTTTCATTTGGAATTGGCTAGCCAGCCAGCCCTTTACTTCCGATAATATCCATACATCATTTCCAATGAGTAGGATATCATCTAAGTATAGCACTAAGAAAACTATTTTCTTGTCAATAATGCCCTTGTAGACACAAGGCCTATCAACATTTTGCATGAAGCCATAGGTTTTGATTACATCATCAAACCTTATGTTCCAAGATCTAAATGCGTGCTTCAATCCATAAACGGACCTTTGCAACATTGATCGAGCCAAAAATGTCATACCTTTTGGTCCTCATATCCGTTCTCTTTGTCTCGTTCTTGGGTGTTTTTATGTGTATTTATGGCTCTTTTTGGTGATATTGCAAGCATTAGGTGAAAAGTCATGAAGAGGGACAAAAAGGACAAGTGGTGTAAAAATGTGGTGAAAAAGGCCATAGTGCACGAGTAGCATACCCGTGCACTACCCGTGCTACACCCGTGCAATGGAAGAAGAATTCTGAGAAGGTCAAAGTCATGGGTAACTGTAGGGGTATTACCCATGCACTACCCGTGCAATCCACCAGACCAGGGAGCAGATCCTCGGGTAAGAATCAACTGCACAGGTCTGTTACCCAAGCACAACCCGTGCACATTGCACAAAACAGGAAGGAAAATTAAGAAAGCACGTGTACTGCACAAGTCTCTTACATGTGCTATACCCGTGCTATACAGGCATCAGTTATGCTAAATCAGCATTCTGAGCTATTTTTGGAGGAGCTATTTAAGGCATCATTTCTAATTTTTCAAGGAGGACAAAACACCCATTTCATTCATATCTTTCTCTCTCTAAATCTAAAACCCTTCACTTCCAAAAAATCATAAAAGACCCACACATCAAACTCATCATTTGCTACTCAACAAGGACATTGGAGGTGGATTTGAGCTTGAAGAAAGATGGTTCTACATGGGTCCATTCTATTTCCCTCATTTTTATCTTTGTATTTCATTTGTCATGAGTAGCTAAATCCCATTAAGCGATTGATGTGATTCACATGTAAATATGGGTATTTGTAATGAACTCAATTTCTTTTAGTAAATAATCTAATATGTTCTATTCATTAGTGTTAATTGATTTCTAGATCAATTTGTGATTGATTGTACATGACTCTCTTTACAAGTTGTTTTAGGAATTATATGTGCAGAGAATTGAGTATAAATTATGCTTTACTCTCTAAGCTCACTTGAATAGAAGGATTTAACAAGAGCACATGACTCAAGTAAAATCCAGACTCATTAATCGCATCTATATCTAATCTCTAATGAGTAACCAAGACTATACATCCTAGGGTTGGTTGGTTGTGATGGATTAAGCATCAACACTATACATCCTGGTTGGTGAATTTAACAAGAGGTTAGTCCCTTATTGGATAGATATTCATTCATGGCACAACCATTGATGGGTGGCCAATACTATACATGATGGTTTGGACACTCATAAGTGGTAGATAACCAATCCTATACATCCTAGGGTGGTTACATTAGTTAATGATCATTAATGTGAGTTCATTCTTTACCCATTGTTTACTAATTGAATTCATCAATTCCTTGATCCACTCACAATTCATTTACACCTTCTGAAGTAGTGCATTTTAGTTAGTTTAAGCTTAGTCTAATTTTAGTTTAATTCCTTATCAAATACCATATCAATTTTCCTTTCTTGCATCTCCACTAAAGTATTAGTTTAATCATAGCTATTGCTCGATCTCCGTGGAACAATACCCTTATTTGCCATATACTAGTTTTATTTGTGTTAGTACATCTTGGGATTTTAAATTTATTTGAATATTGCATACACGGCAAAAATGCACGTTCAAAATGGCACCGCTACCAGGGATCAACGTACATAGTTGTGTTTAGATTTTGCTTTAGTTAGTTAGTTAGTTAATTGTTTATTGTTTTTGTTTCTTTTACCTCGTTGGTGGTTTGTGGAATCTTCAGGTGATTAAGTTTATACATGGTAGGTGTTCACTTAGAGGAACACTTTTTCCTGCTCAAGACAACATCCATAGGATTGGGAGATTGATTAGACAATTTAGGAACAACAATTTTGAAGAAGAAATGGCCAAAAAAATCCACCGCATATACCAGCTAAGGAGCAAGGAACAAATGAGGAGGATTTGGGATTTACAATTGGGGAGTATACTCTTCCATCAGTGGGAGATGAGCAACCAACAGCTATTGTCTTGGACGACACTGCTAGGCTATATGAGTTGAAGGGAATGCATGTGAATTTGTTGCTATCCTTTCATGGACTTCCAACTGAATATTGTCTTCAATTCATAAAGAAGTACTAGTGCGGTGTTGAAGACACCCCCTATAGTAGTCTGAGATCGTGTATTGACAAGGGGACAGCTACAGATGCGCTGTTTGCAATACTGTCTGAAGGATCATGCCAAGCAGTGGTACATGGCACTGAGGCCGGGGACGCTCACATCATGGACCCTAGTTTTTAAAGTGTTCTACAACAAGTTCTTCCTAACCACAAAGGCAAGTGAATTGAAGATCAAGATCGCCACCTTTAGTGAGGAGGACGGGGAACCATTTCATGAAGCATGTGAAAGATTTCACCTCTTGCTTGCACAGGTTCTACCACATACCTATTCTGAGGAATTGAAGGTCACTTCCTTTTACAAAGGTCTCTCTACTATCACTCAGTCGATGGTGGATAATGCTTGTGGAGGTACAATTACCTACAAGAGAGCTCAAGAGGCATATGAGATCATAGAGAAGTTGGCCCAAAATTTACAACAATGGTCCTTAAACATAAAGAGGAGTGGAAGGCTAGAGATTGATGGGAACACAGGCATAGCAATAGAAATATCTAGAATGGCCAAGGAAATGCAATTCGTGAAAGATTTGATAAGGAATATGTTCAAGCCAACAATTGAAGTTAGTCAAATCACAGAGGATACATTGAATGGAGTTGAGGGACAGTTGGAGCATGAAGAGGCTCAAATGTTAGGAGGATTCCAAAGGCAGAGGAATGATCTCTACTCTAACTAGTACAATCCTTGGTAGAGAAACCACCCTAAAATCTCTTGGAGCAATAACAACAACAATGCGAGCAACAACTAAGGTTATCAGAACCATGGATACAATAGGAACAACAACCAATGAGGAAGCTCAAACAACAACCCACAAGGCAACTTCAACATTCAGGCAAATGCTTATCAACCAAAGGTTAGGTCACTTGGGGAAGAATTGAGGGACTTTATTAAGGCAACTGATAAGGCTTCCATAGCCATCAAAAATTCTCAAAGTGTGAATGAGCAGATGTTGAAGAACTAAATTCAGTCAAATGACGAAAGGGCGAATAGCATGGATGCCTTCAATAGAAGATTGGAGACCCAAGTCACTCAAATTGCAGATGCTCTGCACAGACAGGACAAAGGAAAATCTTAGAGTAATAGCGAGCACATTAAGATGATGGAGGTACTTCAAAAGAATAGTGAGAAGTTGGCACAAAGTGAGACAACACAAGACATCCTAGCTGATGTTGAAGATCTTGTGAAGGAGAAGTCTGAATGGTCAAAGGAAGATAGTCTATTAAAGCTAGAGAATCCAGGCGATTTCATTATCCCAGTCACCATAGGAGAGTCAAAGAATATAGGAGAAGTACTTGATATGGGATCTAGTGTCAACATGATGCCTTTGAAGGTATACAAGCAACTAAAGCTACAGTCCATGAAGAGCACTCTCATAGGAACTAAAGATGGCAGATAACTCTCAAAGACTCCTTGTGGAGTAATGGAGGATGTGCAGCTGGACATCCATGGACTCAAGGTCCCAGTCGACTTTGTTGTGTTGGAAGTAAAAGATGATGAATCCCATGAGAGGGATTGGAAATTGCTCAAGGAAGGTTGTTTATGGCCACATCAGGGATGGAGGTGAATGTAATTTCTAGGCATTTATCCTTCAGCTATGGCGGGAGCAGGGTCGAATTCTATATTGACCTGTCCAATGAAAGAATCTTTCAATGATGCTTTGTTTTGGAGGTACCAAAGGGCTGAAAGAATAAAAACAAAGTTTGTGACATAGTGAGAGCCTTTGAAGTAACATCAGAAATGGAGAAAGGATACCAAGATGGAGTCCAGGAAATATAAGAAGAAAGAAAGATGGAAGAGTCAATTTTTGATGACAAAATTCTTGAAGAAGAAGTTAAAATCTATGGATTCGAAGGAGAGAGTAAAAAGCTACAACTTGAGGTAAAACTTCTCAAGGCAGAAAATGGGATTTTAAGAAAAAAAGTACAGGAATTTTTAGCTCTAAACAAGGAATTGGGGGAGCAACTTGAGAAGGTTAAGGAAGAAAAGAAATCCACTTCGTATGACCTAGTAGAGCTAGACAAACTTTCTGAGGAATTTGAAGAAGAATATGCTAGGAAGACTAGGAAGTTGATGATCGAAGTGGAGCAAAAAGCAAATGCCTTGAAGAAGATCAAGGAACAACTAGACAAGAAGGAAGAACAATTGAAAATAGCCAAGGTCAAAGAATGCAACTACCTAGTCCAACATGACAAGGTTGAGAAGGAAGTGAAGACCGTTCAATGGAGGCAATATCAAAGGCCTCATGACAGCAATTATAAAAGGAGTTCTTCTCATCAATCATTTTCTTGTTTCTTTTGTTCTAAGAAAGGGCACATTAAGGCCCATTACTTTAAATTCCAAGAGTTTAAGAAAAACCAAATGAGGTCTAGTAAAAACCCATCAATGATCAAGAAAATTTGGGTTAGGAAAGACCTAGTAGATGAAGTGAGGACTAAGGGGAAGAGATTTCAAGGAAAGACTTTGATACCCATATAGTGATAAAAAGGAATGGGCTTCCCCATCCGGTCAAACCACCTTTGGTTGACCAATGTCCCACCTGACATGCATTCAACTGATGAACTTTTAAGTGTGGTTGGATTTCACAATCCATTTTCTTGTGTATTTTGAATTACCCTACTTTGAATTAATCACATGAACTTTTTTAGGTTGTGGGTAGCTCCTAGACTAGAGAAAATGTATTGTGAATTCCTTGAGTGTTTTAATTAACGAATTTGATTGTTTGTGTTTTAGTAGTTAAAATTTTTATTTGATGAATAAGGCAAGTATAGTTTATGAAAATATTTCTCTTGTGTAGGAGATACAATCAGGATACAGAAATACAGAGGCGAAAAAGGCGCAGGTGCAATTTATGGTTTTGCACGGGTACTGCACGGGTGATCAACCCGTGCTACACTTGTGCAAAAGAGAAGATACTAGATGAGTTGAGGAATTCACACAGATAACTGCACGGGTAACAGATCGGGACATAGATGGCTCATTAGGGCGTTGAAATGCCCGGTACAAGAAATAGGGAGCCACCTATATGATACTGGTCAAGAGGCACGCGTGGGATCCTAGAAGTCCCCAGCAACTGAAATGTGGCTCTGGACCATCCTGGAATGAATCGGGACACACTAGCTTACTTGGACGATGACTAGCCCAGTCTTAGGAGTGATGAACCACTGGGCCATGCAGCGGGGCTGCTACTCTAGAGGCTTGCTAAGGTATGTAGAAGGCCTCAGCAAAGTGGGAAGCCTTTGAGCTCTAACCGAACAGATCGGGACATAGATGGCTCACTGGGCGTTGAGGGACCCGGTACAAGAAGTAGGGAGCCACCTGCATGATACTGGTCCAGAGGCATGCGTGGGATCCTAGAAGTCTACTACAACTGAAATATGGCTCTGGACCATCCTGGAATGAATCGGGACACAGTGGCTCACTTGGGCGATGACTAGCCCAGTCTCAGGAGTGATGAGCCACTAGGCCATGCAGTGGGGCTGCTACTCCAGATGCTTACTAAGGTATGTAGAAGGCCTCAGCAAAGTGGGAAGCCTCTGAGCTCCACCCAAATAGATCCGGACATAGATGGCTCACTAGGGCGTTGAAGGGCCCGGTACAAGAAGTAGGGAGCCACCTGTATGATATTGGTCCAGAGGCATGCGTGGGATCTTAGAAGTCCCCAGCAATTGAAATGTGGCTCTGGACCATCCTGGAATGAATCAGGACACAGTGGCTCATTTGGGCGATGACTAGCACGGTACCAAGAGTGAGGAGCCACTGGGCCATGCAGCGGGGCTGCTGCTCCGTAGGCTTGCCAAGGTATGTAGAAGGCCTCAGCAAAGTGGGAAGCCTCTGAGCTCTACCCGAACAGATCGGGACACAGATGGCTCACTAGGGGGTTGAAGGGCACGGTACAAGAAGTAGGGAGCCACCTGCATGATACTGGTCCAGAGGCATGCGTGGGATCCTAGAAGTCCCCAGCAACTGAAATGTGGCTCTGGACCATCCTGGAATGAATCAGGACATAGCGGCTCACTAGGGCGTTGACTAGCCGGGTAAAAGAAGTGAGGAACTACTGGGCCATGCAGCTGGGCTGCTGCTCCAGAGACATGCTAAGGTATGTTGAAGGCCTCAGCAAAGTGGGAAGCCTCTGAGCTCTACCCAAATAGATCGGGACATAGGTGGCTCACTAGGGCATTGAAGGGCACGGTACAAGAGGTAATGAGCCACCTGCATGATACTGGTTCAGAGGCATCCGTGGGATCCTAGAAGTCCCTAGCAACTGAAATGTGGCTCTGGACCATTTTTTAATGGATCGGGGTACAGTGGCTCACCTGGGCATTGATTGGCCCGGTATAATAAGTGAGTAGCCACTGGGCTATGCAGCTGGGCTGCTGCTCCAGAGGCTTGCTAAGGTATGTAGAAGACCTCAGCAAAGTGGCAGCCTCTAAGCTCTACCCGGACGGATCAGGACATAGGTGGCTCACTAGGGCGTTAAAGGGCTCGGTACAAAAAGTAGAGAGCCACTTGCATGATACTGATCCAGAGGCATGTGCGGGATCCTAGAAGTCCCCAGCAATTGAAATATGTCTCTGGACCATGTTGGAATAAATCGGGACACAGTGGCTCACTTGGGTACTGAACGACCTGGTACAGTAAGTGAAGAGCCACTGGGCGATGCTACGGGGCTGTTGCTCCAGAGGCTTGCTTAGGCATGTATGAGGCCATAGCAATGTGGGAAGCCTCTCAGCACTCCCCGAGCTGATCGGGACATATGTGGCACACTAGGGCGTTGAAAGGCCCAGTACAAGAGGTAGGGAGCCCCTTCTTATAAGATATTGGTCCAGAGGCATGCGTGGGATCCTAGAAGTCCCCATCAACTAAAATGTGGCTCTGGACCATCCTGGAATAATCGGGACACAGTGGCTAACTTGGGCGATGGCTAGCCCAGTCTCAAGAGTGATGTGCCATTTGGCCATGCAGCGGGGCTGCTACTCCAGAGGCTTGCTAAGGTATGTAGAAGGCCTCAACAAAGTGGGAAGCCTTTGAGCTTTACCTGAATAGATCCGGACAAAGATGGCTCACTATGAAGTTGAAAGGCCCGGTATAAGAATTAGGGAGCCACCTACATGATATTGGTCTAGAGGTATGCGTGGGATCCTAGAAGTCCCCAACAATTGAAATGTGGCTCTGGACCATTCTGGAATGAATCGGGACACAGTGGCTCACTTGGGAGTTGACTAGCACGGTACCAGGAGTGAGGAGCCACTGGGCCATGCAGTGGGGCTGCTGCTCCGTAGGCTTGCCAAGGTATGTAGAAGGCCTCAACAAAGTGGGAAGCCTCTGAGCTCTACCCGAACAGATCGGGACATAGATGGCTCACTAGGGCATTGAAGAGCCCTATACAAGAAGTAGGGAGCCACCTGCATGATACTGGTCCAGAGGCATGCGTGGGATCCTAGAAGTCCCCAGCAACTGAAATGTGGCTCTGGACCATCCTGGAATGAATCAGGACACAGTGGCTCACTTGGGCGATTACTAGCACGGTGTTACGAGTGATGAGCCACTGGGCCATGCAGCGGGGCTGCTACTCCAGAGGCTTGCTAAGGTATGTAGAAGGCCTCAGTAAAGTGGGAAGCCTCTATGCTCTACTCGAACAGATCGGGACATAGATGGCTCACTAGAGCGTTGAAGGCCCTGGTACAAGAAGTAGGGAGCCACCTGGATGATACTAGTCCAGAGACATGTGTTGGATCCTAGAAGTCCCCAGTAATTGAAATGTGGCTCCGGACCATCATGGAATGAATCGGGACACAGTGGCTCACTTGGGCGATGACTAGCCCGATCTCAGAAGTGAGGAGCCACTGGACCATGCAGCGGGGCTACTGCTCTATAGGCTTGCCAAGGTATGTAGAAGGCCTCAGCAAAGTGGGAAGCTTCTGAACTCTATCCGAGCAGATTAGGACATAGATGGCTTACTAGGGCGTTGAAGATCCCGGTACAAGAAGTAGGGATCCACTTGTATGATACTTGTTCAGAGGCATACGTGGGATCCTAGTAGTCCCCAACCATTGAAATGTGGCTCTGGACCATCTTGGAATGAATCGGGACACAGTGGCTCACTTGGGAGATGACTATCCCGGTACTAGGAGTGAGAGGCCACTGGGCCATGCAGCGGGGCAGCTGCTCCAGAGGCTTGCCAAGGTATGTAGAAGGCCTCATGAAAGTGGGAAGCCTTTGAACTTTACCCGAACGGATCGGGACATAGGTGGCTCATTAGGGCGTTGAAGGGTCCGGTACAAAAAGTAGGGAGCCACCTGCATGATACTGGTCCAGAGGCATGCTTGGGATCCTAAAAGTTTCCAGCAACTAAAATGTGGCTCTAGACTATCCTGGAATGAATCAGGACACAGTGGCTCACTTGGGCGATTACTAGCACTTTTAGTAGTGGTGGACTGACCTAAGGGGAAAAAGCATCACGATTGATCACATGCTGAAAAATCCCTAGGCAGTATCCATTGGAAGGGAGAAAGACCCTTCTTTTATATTTATATATTACGAGAAGTGCTCCGGAGAGCTTACATTAATACAAACTGAGTCCTGGTAGGTCACAGTTAGAGGGGTACCATTTGGTACCGGTACATTCATGGTGAAAACTGACATACATAGCAGTCGATACAATGGTGGTGTAGAGGGAATTCGGGAGGGTCCCTTTTACACTCCAGGCGATGGTGAACTCATATTCCTAGTGGAGAAGTGGACGAAATCTGGGATCGGAGACATCTTGGAGATATGGAGATATAGGAGAGCTGTTGGAGAATGTTGGAGAGAATGTCAGGGAGTCGAAGTGTTGGGGAATCGACCTTTTTCTTGGAGAGTGACTCATTATATTTATGTCCGTTCATCCTTGTTGCCCACTCCATTGGTTTATCGACATTAATGAGTTGAATATGTTCTCATTGATGGAGTTGAATATGTTCTCATTGATGGAGTTGAATATCTTCTCATTAATGGAGTCTGATTATCTTCAATAATGAAGTTGACTGATTCTCTCATTAATGGTGTTGTGAATGGCCATTAAAGAGTTGACTGATCTTCTCATTAATGGGGTTGATTATCTCCATTAATAGAGTTGACTGCTTCCTTCATTAATGGCGTAGTGAATGGCCATTAACGGAGTTAACTGATTCCCTCATTAATGGAGTTGTGAATGGCCATTAATGGAGTTGACTGATTCCCTTATTAATGGTATTGATTATCTCCATTAATTACTAGAGAGGTCAGCTTTCTCTTTTACGCTGCTTGAAGGAGAATTCTGACTCTGTATCCCGGTGGTATGGTACACTGGTGTACCGGAGTGCATACTGGCGTGGCACTTGTTCTAGCTTGCTGGTACCTCTTCCTGGTTCCATTCTTCTTACTTGGCGGGTAGGATACACATTCTGGTTAGATCCTGGACTGATATCGCGATACTTGGGTACCGGGTAGATGTCGCGGTACCTAGGTACTAGGTAGGAGGTATCATGGTATAGCCTTGCTTGGTACCTGGTAGACTGTGAGATGTGGTACTGACTTCTTTCCGGTTCATGGTGTAGAGCATCCCTGGTATCTAGGTACTGGTCCCGATCTAGGTCCTACCAGATACCTGCCGGATGAAAAATTCTTCTTTGGACCCCTGCCAAAAATGACTGTTAACATTTTGAAAAAGTGATTTTTTTATTTAATTGATTTTTTTTTTTACTTTAAATGATTTACTTCATACAAAAAAATCACATTTTTTTATTAAAAAAAATGAATTTTGTTTTATAATGTAAATCATTTAAAGCAGATAATATTGAAAAAAATAGCAATTTATAAAAGGTTCAATTAAGATGGATAATTTATATATATATATATATATATATTTTTTACATTCTATAACAGATTGATATTTTGAATCAATCATGTATCTGATTAATTTTGTTTAAAAGAATATTGTAAGGATTTCTATTTTTGATTGGCTTATTTTATGACAAACCACATTGGGATTGTTTGTAATGGGTAGCTTATGTCTTACTGTGATTCTTCATCAACAAGCTTCAAAGATCCCAAAAAGCTTCAAGACAGGTAGTTCACTTGTTCTTAACTCTTGAAGAGATTTAGTTGCACACACACACTTACATGCATTTGTTGTTACACACACACACACACACACACACTTACATGCATTTGTGATGTTATGCAATTGTTCCTTATTGCTCTTGTGTTCATTCTTTTCACATTCACACTTGCACTTCATTCTTTGTCTTAAGTGTAGAATGTTTTGGTGTAATTCATTCCCGATGTGTGTTTGGAAACATCCACGCCCACACTATTGGTGTGGTTTTTCTTAGGGCTATGAGTGACCTCTCTAAAGGTCTCCAGAGTGCGGGTGTCAGTGAGTCCCTACCTGTGCAGTACCCGCGTAATGACCCTTGGTTTCCTTGGGTTTCTCCAGTGTACGAGATATGCATGGGTCTCTTACCCGCTTAGTACCTGTGCACTGACCATGGGGTTTCTCGGGTTTGTTTTTGCGCGGGTTCCCTACCCGTGCAGTACTAGTGCATTGAGGATGTTTTTCTCAGGTTTCTCTTTTACACGAGTAGTGCGCTAGTCCCCTACCCGTGCACTAGACCCGCGCAATATCCTGTTTTATGCCTAACTTTTCAAAACAACGTCACTTCGTCTAGGGTTGTTATATATATCTTCTTCTTCCTCACTTCATTTTTCAGAGCTCCAAGAACCCATTTTTATTACGAGAGATTAACTCTTAGAGAGAGAAAGCTTCAAGCTTTGTTCTTTGACTCTTCAAACCCCAAATCCCATCTTCATCTTGCATTTCTAGCGTCATTCAAGTATGGGTCTTCATTAATGTCTTTACTTGGTAAGTAGAGCTAACATCCTTACTCATTTATTGTTCTAGCTTATCAAGACATGTCATTTATTTCTTAGGTTAGCAAATTTTCATACTTATTATATATCAATTGAAGTTATGACATGTTTAGGGTTTGTTTGTTGATAACTTGCATTTAAGACATATTTGCCCTCTATCTAAGTTTCTATGCTTTGCATTTAGACATTGTTTTTTATGACATATTAATTGCATTTGATGATTGCATTTATTGTCCTTGCCATGTTTAATGACAACCCTTGTTGATTGGCATTTGTTTGATAACTAGAGTTTATATTTACATATCTTTATCTAGTTAAGTCTTTATGCTTTCATATAGACATTGATATCTAGGATTTGTACTTATTGACATAATTTAATCTCTAGATAAGCATTTATTGTTGCCTAGCATTAATTGCATTTAGAATATATTCATGTATTCACATAGGTTTTTGATCTCTTCTTTAAGAGTTAAGTCCTGTGACTACAAGGTGTAGTGCACAAGCAAGTAAAGTCTTGCAACCAAGGTGTGATTGGCAAGTAAAGTGGTCAAGAGTCACTATAAAGGTCTGCGGGTAGAAGTGGTGGGTTAGTAACCGAGAATGATGTGACTAGAGGTCAACCTAGGCTGTAAACATCATTACAATAACGGATTTGAGGACCAAGTGTGGCTAGAAGGATAGCCCGTGAGTTTTGCTGAATTGGAGGGTTCTCACTTAAAACAAATCAAGTGTTTTTATTTTCCGCATTTTACTTGATTTGTGTTGCTTGTTTGAATTGGGTTTGCATGTTAATATTGACTAATCGAAAAAGTTGGTAATAATCTATTAACAACTCATTCACCCCCCCCCCCCCCCCCCTAGGTTGTTAGTGTTAGGATTATGCTCAATAGCAAGAGTGTAATATTGTAATTGACAATCTTTTCATATTAATAAAGTGATTTCTAGTTTTACAAAATCTTATAGCATTTATAATGATAATTGTCAAAGTAAATAATCATAAGGTCAAAAGACTATGAGAAAGGAAGAATTGTTCGTACATCTGGATATATATGAGGTAGACACAATTCTTTAGTTAGTCTTGAATAAACGTTCACAACTTAAGTTAAAGGTTAGGCACCTTTATCTCGATAAAATTGTAGCTTTCTTTTGCTGGCATTTGAGTGGGATCAAATGAGTTATGATGAGTCTAAAATCATCGAAAGGGTCTTCCAGTAAAAGAATCTAGTGCACTGGGTGCATTGAACAGGATCACAATGAAATATTTTATCTAGAACCGTGAGTAGATACAAGTCTTTTCATTATGAAGACAATCAGAGAGTCTATCTTAATCCTTAGATAAATGATGGACTTATGATTGCAAGTGTAATCATTTGAGCTATCAATGAGTATGATTATATAGCATAGTCTATCATCGATAGTTTGGTGGTATTCATTTGTTAATCGATAGAGGACTTCATTTATAGATATGTACATCGTGGCTCAATTTATTGAATGAGAGTATAATATTAGCATATGGATATTTTGAGGTATTGGATATTAAATCTCAACGTTGAGTTTTCAATAATATCTATTGAAAACATGGTTTCTGGACAAGTCAAAATATCCAAGTTCAAAACGTGGTCATATGAGTAAATATGGTAACTAGGAGAGCTATAGGCGGTCTATGAGCTCTTGGCGATTACTGATATTATACACGAGAATACACTATCTCCAATAAGATTGTCTAGGGTATGAATGAGAAACATATTCTTATTTTATCTTTATTTAAGAGTTCAATTTTAACTCTTTAGTGGAATGAGCTAAAATTAATAGATCGGACCTAAGTGAATCATTTGTTGATTGTGATTAGGTTATGTCTATTAAGCTTAAATTTTGATGGTCCGTCAAGATCCCCAATCCACACGGACTTGCATGGATCACTTGATATATTCTACCGAACTAATTTATGGGTCCATCTAGAATTGTATTCAATATATTAATAATATAATTTGCACATTATTTATTTAATGGGCTACTCAAATTATATTAATATATTAATGAGAGGCATGTGTGCTTGTTTCTTTTAGTAATAATGGGTCTGGTTCACATGTGGGATTTTATTTAAAGCCTTAATGGATTAAATAAAATAAGAAAATAATATTTGGCTCATATTTTTTATGTGGGCGGCAAGGCTATAAGAATAGCCTAAAATATTATTTTATTCTATTGTTTGATTAAATGGAAATTAATGAATTGATTAATTAATTATTTAATTAAAAATCAAAATCTTTTTCTGACTAGGAATTATGTTTCCTAGTAGTATACTATTATAGTACTATTATAGTAGTATAATAAATATAAAAGACTTAATTTGGTAAGTAGATAAATAAAGAATTTATTTATCTCATCAAATAAGTAAGTCTTTAATATAATCACAAATACACTATTTGAGTTGGATTAGGAATCTTGGTGTAGAAAAGAAATCTTTTTTTGAAAAAAAGATTCTTTGTCACCAAGTAAATCCACCTAGAGATAGAATTCTTGCCCACCAAGTAAATCCTCTTCAGGAAAGGATTTGTATATTAATTTCGGAAGTTAATAGAGATAGGAAGAAAAAAAAAAGTTTTATTTTTTTTAGAGAAAGAATTTTTTATTCTTTTGCTTTTGAATAAAAAAAATTCAGCTCTAGAGCATAGTGAAAATTCGGCCAAGAGGAAGAGAAAAAGATAGTTCTAAATTCGATAGTGCACTTGCAAGCCTTTACATAAAAAGGTTTTGTGCACACTTTTGATTTAAGTTCACGTGAGTTTCAATCATAACGATTGTGAATTCAAAAATGACCGGAACGATCTTTCTAGGCTCTTGGAGTTTTTGTGATTAACGATCAGGAAAGAAGATTTCGTTTTTCCATTCTCAGGTACGTAATTCAAAGAATAGGGAGACCACGCTCCTAGGTGATTCACGTTCGTGATCGGATTGAAAGATCTTGCGAATTACCATCGACGCTAATTCAATCGTATCACGCGATAAGAGGTATGATATCTTTTGAATATATGTATGTTTAATTAATTAAAGGGTTAAGGTTCAAATATTGGAAAAAATTTAAACTATACTAAAAAAACATTAGTCTCGCTTCCGCTGCGTTTTCGTATTTTTCCCTACAATTAGACACACACTTTATTTATATTTTCAAATATCTTCTAAAAACTACTAACATAAATACATTTTATTTGGTCTCAAGTTTTTTTCACGTCAAACTCTATTTCTTAACACGATTCTGTAACTGCCACCGAGACCCACTTCCTAAAACTTGTTCAACCACCAAACTTCAAACCATGATAGGGAGAAGATGAGTTTTTTTCTCTCTCTAGATAGTCTAAAAGGGATATTATCTGGGTAAATTTTTGAATTTATTGATCTTATATGTGTATAAAATTGTGGGAGAGTTTATGTTTTTTGAACTGTATGATTTCTTTGGATTATTCATTGTCTTTGTTACAGATTATTCATTATACTCCTGATCAGGTAATTTTTCTTTTCCAATTTTTGAAGTAATTATCATTATTTTTTTTTGCAATATTTATTCAAAAGAGATTCGAATGATTTTTACCGAATCTTATTACATTACATATGCATTTGCAGTGGTACAAATGAAGATTGCGAATGAAGATCGAGATATTCTGCAAGTTGACAAATATTGTAATGTTAAACTTTGATGTATATTAAAGTTAACTTTTAGTTTGTTTTTGGTTTTGAGATTCTTATGTATATAACTGAGATTTTTTTTTTTTTTTGGTTTTTGACTTTGAATTCAGATGAATAAAATTGTTGGAAACCTTTTGTGTTATGTTTTTTTTAATGAATGGTTGATAATTTTTGTTTGTAATCAATTAAAATAAACTTTCATGTAGTGATCAATATAAACACTACCAAATTAGAGAATAATTATGATTTAAAATGAATTAAAATATTCTATTATATTTATATAAAAAATAGATCATCTTTTTTGAACTTAATAATGTAATAAGTAATAAAAAGGTCATTTTTTTTTTATAAAGAAGTGATTTTTATGTTTGTATAAAAGATCACATTTTACTAAGTTATTATAAATAATTTCTTATATAGAAACCACTTTTGAAGTTAAAAGTGATCTTTATTGAGTTTACATGATCATTTTATAACATATGAGAATTATAAATTTTGTTTAATATCACCTTAATAGAGATCGCATTTAAAAGTGATCCCTATATGCTTTCGGATTATTAAAAAAATGACCTCTATGAAGGTTTTTGTACTAGTGTTGGGTTTTGGTGAAATGAAGGTTGAATGGGAGATGTAGAGATTGATTTGGTGAAGGAAATGATAGAAAAATGGGTTTGGATTTCGTGGGAGGATATTCCTAGATCTAAATGGAGTAAAAGTTGAGAAGAATATGTGTGTGGGCGTGTGGATGATATAAGAAAAGAATATATTTATAAGGTTGACGAGAGCGTTTTTGTCGTTAGAAAATGCCTGTCAAAAGTAATTTATAAAAACCTTAAATGCCCTTAAAATGTTACAAATAAGTGGAATGGCAAGTAAGGGTATCGTCCATAAAGATTAGGGGTAGCGATGGCTAGATTAGGATTAATAGTACTAAAATGCATAAAATTAAAAATGTCATGGGTTGTTTGGAAAGGTTAATCTAAAATGCAATTAAGTTAAACTAGACTAAATGCAATGAGGTTAGAATAATATAGTGAGAACTAAGGAATTAATGGATCCACAAGTGAATAGTGGGCAAATCATGAACTTGCAATAATTATCATTAATCGAATGTAACCAATCAAATCATGTATAGGATTGGTTGTGTACCACTTATGAATATCCAACCCATCATGTATAGTGTTGACCACCCACAAATGGTTGTGCAATGAATAAATATCTATCAAATAAGAGACTAATCTCTTAGTTTAAATTCACTAACTCATCATGTATGGTGTTGATGCTTAATCTCTAACAAGCAACCAATCAAATCATGTATATGATTGATTACCCATTTGAGATTAGATAGAAATTGAGATTAATTTGTCCGGATTTCACTTGGGTCATGTACCCTTGTTCAATCCTTCCATTAAAGTGAGCTTAAAAGAACCTAGCATCATGTATACCAAGTTCTCTACTCTAATCATTTCTCAAATAACTTGTAAAGAGAGTCATGTACAATCAAAGACAAATCATTCTAGAAATCAATTAAGAAGAATGAATGAAACATAATTGATATATTTAATATAAAATATAAAGTTCATTACAAGCCTAACATCCAATAGTGTCTCACATCAATCCCTTAGTGCGATATCTAGCTACTCATGACAAATACATGTAAATAAATTGGAGAAGACCCATAGAGAAGACCCATGTGAGGTTAGTGGTTAGGGATTAGAAATGGGAGAATTTCGTTCATGGAAGAGGGTGGATGTTTTGGAGTGTGGAAGAGAGTGTTTTCAATAAGAAAATTGTGTTGTTATATGCTTGGGCGGTTAGGGCATGATCTAGGCATGAAAAGACATCATTACCTCTCTAAATATTGCTTCAAACCCGTCATTTTTGGTGTTGGAAAGTGCAGTTCACAGGTATAGCACGGGTAGTGCACGGTTAGGTTACCCGTGCAGTTCCCGTGGACAGGCGCGCAACAGTTACTAAAATGGCCATAACTTTCTCTAGACAACTCGAAATCACAATCCGTAAAACCACTGGAAACTAGACTCCCGGGGTTTTCCGAATATATATAATTCAAAACATGGTTCAATCTGAGGAGGGAGATATGATCCTTTGAAGTTGGATGATCTGCACACATATTTTTACAATTTCAGCTCTTTTTCCACCAATTCTCACTTTCTGTGTCTTCTGGTCTGGGCAATGAGCACGGGTTGTGCACGGGTGATACCCGTGTAGTTACCTGTGCACTGAGCTCTTCCTAAAATCTATCTTCTGGTGCACGGGTTGATGCATGGGTAGTGCACGAGTGTGCTACCCGTGCACTATGGCCTTCTTCACCACATTTTTGCACAATTTGTCCTTTTTGTCCCTCTTCCTGCCTTTTCATCTAATGTCTGCAATATTAACCAAAAGAGCCATAAATACACATAAAAAGACCCAAGAATGAGGCAAAGAGAAATGATATGAGAGCCAAAATGTATGAGATTTTTGGCTCAACCAAATACACCCAAACCAAACCTTTGCTCGTCCTCGAGCAAACTCAAGACAAAAAAAAATAAATAAATAAAAACTCACAACACAACAAACATGACTCTAACTAAAAATTTCCTAGACTCGAAAACAAACAATTCAAACTGCCGCATGTCCAATCGGTGATGAGATGCAAGGATGTGTGATAGAGAGAAGTGGACATATGCAATATAATCTAAAGCAACTCGAAGGCACTAAAGGGAAACTCGCACAATCACGAATCCCACACCTAAGAGCGCTCTCATACCGGGAACTACTCACTCTCACACCTCGAGTATAATTCGCTTCGACTCTAAGCTCACGTAGAGTCACTCTTTTCTTTCCGCTCAGAGTCTTAAGTTCACACTCAAACAAAGTATGCAAAGATGGAGTTTATGCCTAAAAATTCGAATAGATTGCATACATGTAATTTAAAGACCGATAATATCCGTGAACTAACCTAGGAAGGATTCACTATTCCATGAACTTGGAAGATCAAGCTTCAGCAAACATTCCCAATCTAGACTCATCATGGATCAAAAAGGACTTTCCTTTGGTTGTAATGGGGCCATGGGGTTTAATGTGGTGAACAAAGAAATAGGAAACATTTGAAGTTCAAAAATCATGCTTACACTTACTCACACACCCCATACAAAGCTCTATTAAACTCCGATTACATTCTAGCTACTAGGCATTCACTTACATACACATATGTGCTACAAATTTGTACTTCACATTGTGAATACTTTACAATTATTTCACAATGCACTTTTTCTTGCACTTTTTTTTTCTTTTTGCTTTTGCTTTTTTCTTTCTTTTCTTTTTCACAATAACATTTGACAATTTAGCTTAAAGTTCAATTTTTAGCACTTTTACATTTTTGAGTCATTTCTTGCACAACTTACACAATTGCCTAAATACATGCTATTTCCACATTAGAGCTTACACCTTTCCCACCACTTACACACACACACAACCCACATGATTGGCAATTAAGAGGTTGGTTCGTGTTTGGCTTAGTGGCTATATGGTTAATTGTGGTTCCAAAAGAAAAGGTAAGTGTTTTGCCGCAAATTTGGCTATGGAGTACACATAAGGGACATAGGAATGTGTTTAGGCTTTTTAAGTAGTTAAATTCACACATATCGCCTAAGATCATTTCCATAACAAGTGTATTAAGGGAATGAATGCATCCATCATGCAATCCACTGTGTGTATGATATGTATGTTCTATGGCATGCGACATATATGACGAGAAGAGTGTTTAAAAAGTAGAAAAATTGTACACTCAATGCGCTTTTTAAATAGGCTTGTGTTTGTGAACTCACGGGTGTCTCCACTATTAGAACAATATGCAAGAGCACCGAGTCCCCTTAACTTAAGCACAAAAAGGATGGGACTAGCCCATAACGTGCAAGTGAGACCCTAGAGTGACAACTAGATGCTACACAAGCTCAACATGCATACACACACTCGCCAAGAGCACACACTCAAAGCATCACAACCAAGCTAATTAAAGCTCGAAAAATTTGGCCATTGCGACAATTTTGAAAAATTTGGACCAAAAAGATAACAAAAATGATTCAAAAACAAAACGAAGACTCAACAAGGTGTCTACACCCCCAAACCAAAACCCAACATTGTCCTCAATGTTGAAGACATGCGAGCCCGGCCTAGAGGCGTACACCTAACTCGACTCAAAACACAATAAACCTAGGCACTAATCATGCACAATCAATTCCCAACAAAATAAAAGACTCAAAAATAGGCTCATAAGTAAAATAAGGCAATCATGAAATTTTGACAATTAAGCATAAATCAACATCAAGCATTTCTTTTAACAAAAATGATGGAGTGGGGACATGATGACCCCCCAAACCGAATATCACTATACGCACAATGTGAGTAATCAAAACCACCCCCAAACCGAGTGGTGTTATATGTGCGCAATATTAATGTGTACACTCACATATGTATCTACCAAAGCCTTCGGCTCATTCATATCAAGAATGAATAAATCACTCAATGCAAAATTGGAAATCAACATTTCAAAATCTAAGCATAAAATATGTCCATCCATCCACATTCACAAAATGGTATCAACAAGCATATCCACATCATTCATTCACAAGTATTCACAATCATTCTATGAAAATAAAGATAGGAAAAATTAGAGTTCAAAATTGAGATTAAGAAATGAAACCGATGTGGTTGTTTTCATGCAATCCAAGATTGAATTAGGTTCCCACCCATTTTATGAGCACTCTTGGCTTGCTCGTCCCTCCAAGACTTGCAAGTGGCTGGTATGTCAAATCCAAGAGATGAAGAACCTAGCTTAAAGCACAAATATTTAACAAAAACATATCAACCACACAAATGAATCTCAAAAGCATTACCACAAATTAATCAACCTCCAAATCCCAAAAATACTTAAACTAAACATCATCCACGAACTGTTATTAAACAAAGCTAAAAGCTCAAAAAATAAAATAAACAAAGTTAAAATAGATTCCACAACATATTTTCTCCCCCCAAAACTAATTTTACCCAAACAATGACAAGCACAAGTCAATCAAATAAAATGGGCAACAATGAGATTAAAAAGAGAAAATCAATTGTGCAATCCATGCATGCATCATAAATTTTCAATTGGATGCACTAGGTGAGGGGCTAGGATCCTCTAAGGGTGGTTTGACCAAGTTTGGGAATTCCTTCTTTTTTTCAACCCAAATAGACTTAGGTTGACATTCTATCTTTTCCTTAATCTTATTTCTCACTAAGTGTATTTGGTCTTTCCTTACCCAAATCTTTTTAACTTTATGAGTGTTTTTCCTACTCCTAGCACCTCTCTTTTTCCTATTTCTATGCAGTGTATAAAATTCATTTTTAAAATGCTCTCTCTTAGAACAAAAGTAACACACGAGGGAAGAGTTAGGAATTCTCCCTTTTAATTGGTGACTTTGTGGCTTTGAGTAAGAACTTGTTGATATGGCCTTGACTGCATGTTCCACTCTTACCAACTTCATGATATAATCACCTTCTCCTGCCTCTGCAATTTTGAGAGCTACTTCCTTCTTGCTCAGTGCATCATTGACTTCGTCTAGGGCGGTGACCTTCAGCTCAATTTCCATTTGCATTTCCTTTAACTGGTGAGCTGCCTTGTCTTCAAACTGCTTTGATGCCTTCGTTAAGTATTCTTCCAATCTTGTACTCTTTGCGACTTCTAGCCTCTCATCTTGTTCCTCTAATTCATTTTTTTTTGTTGGAGACTTCGCCATTCTTCTTCTTGAGAGTATTATTGTCTTTTTTGAGGGATTCCACCTCAAGTATGAGCTTTTTGTTTAGCTCTTGGAGCTTCTCCACCTTTGACACTTTAAAGGTTTCTTTACCTTCTAGCTCCTTCTTCAAAAGTTGCACTTTCTTCTCAAGATCCTCCCTCATATCCTCTTTCTATCAGGAGACTTCTTCTAATTTCAATTGAAGTGCATCCATTTCACTCTTCAATAACTCCATTAATGCCATTAATTCTTTTCCGGCATCCATCATCTCCTTGCACATCTCTACCGTCATTATGCTATTATCTTCCTCAAGGGTCTTTTATGGCTCGTCCCTTGGTAGGTATGAGATGGTCTTGTAATCTTGACTTGATGCCATCATGGAGGTGTTGAAATTTTCTTCAAAACCGGACTCCATTCCTTGTTCTGGCCAGCTAGGTAGCATATATTTGTTGAAGTTCTGCTCTGCTACAATTTGCTCATTGGTGCGATTGCATTTTTGCATGAGCGCTCTCAACTCAATTTCTTCTGACATGCACATTTGTTGGTAGCTTGGCCTCGGTTCTTGCATGAAGAAATCCATAGTCCTGAAACCTGAAAAATAAAAAAAATACCAAAAGAAGTAAAAAGAAACAAAAAGACTAAAAACACTAAATAAGAAACAAGTAATATTAAAACTAATCTAAGCACTACTACGCTCGCCAATCCCCGACAACGGCACCATTTTTACGAGAGCGTTTTTGTCATTAGAAAATGACAGTCAAAATTAATTTATAAAAATCTTAAATGCCCTTAAAATGTTACGAACAACAATGGCAAGTAAGGGTAACGTCTACAGGGATTAGGGGTAGCGATGGTTAGATTAGGATTAATAGTACTAAAATGCATAAAAGTAAAAGTGTCATGGGTTGTTTGGAAAGGTTAATCTAAAATGCAATTAAGTTAAACTAGAATAAATGCAATGAGGTTAGAATGATATTAGTGAGAACTAAGGAATTAATGGATCCACAAGTGAATAGTGGGCAAATCATGAACTTGCAATAATGATCATTAATTGAATGTAACCAGTCAAATCATGTATAGGATTGGTTATATACCACTTATGAATGTCCAACCAATCTTGTATAGTATTGGCCACCCACAATTGGTTGTGTAATGAATAAATATCTATCAAATAAGGGACTAATCTCTTAGTTTAAATTCACCAACCCATCATGTATGGTGTTGATGCTTAATCTCTCACAAGCAACCAATCAAACCATGTATAGGATTGATTACCCATTTGAGATTAGATAGAAATTGAGATTAATTTGTCCGGATTTTACTTGGGTCATGTACCCTTGTTCAATCCTCCATTAAAGTGAGCTTAAGAGAACCTAGCATCATGTATACCAAGTTCTCTACTCTAATCATTTCTCAAACAACATGTAAAGAGAGTCATGTACAATCAAAGACAAATCATTCTAGAAATCAATTAAGAACAATGAATGAAACATAATTGATATATTTAATATAAAATATAAAGTTCATTACAAGCCCAACATCCAATATTGTCTCATATCAATCCCTTAGTGGGATATCTAGCTACTCATGACAAATACATATAAATAAATTGGATAAAAGAGATAGAGAAGACCCATGTTGAGGAACTCCTCATTTCTTGAAGCTTGATTACAATCTCCAATGTCCTTAAGTAGATGAGGATAATGGTTAGGTCTGGTGAGGTTAGTGGTTAGGGATTAGAAATGGGAGAATTTCGTTCTTGGAAGAGGGTGGATGTTTTGGAGTGTGGAAGAGAGTGTTTTTAATAAGAAAATGGTGTATTTATATATGCTTGGGAAGTTAGGGCATGAAAAAAAATCATTACCTCTCTAAAAACTGCTTAAAACCCGTCATTTTTGGTGCTGGAAAGTGCAGTGCACGGGTATAGCAGAGGGTAGTGCACGGGTAGGTTACACATGCAGTTACCCGTGCAGTTCCGGTGGATAGGCGCCCAATAGTTACTAAAATGGTCATAACTTTCTCTAGACAACTCAGAATCACAATCTGTAAAACCACTGGAAACTAGACTCCCGGGGCTTTCCGAATATATATAATTCAAAATATGGTTCAATTCGAGGAGTGAGATATGATCCTTTGAAGTTGGATGATCTGCACATACATTTTTACAATTTCAACTCTTTTTCCACCAATTCTCACTTTCTGTGTCTTCTGGTCTGGGCAATATGCACGGGTTGTGCACGGGTGATACCTATGTAGTTACCCGTGCACTGAGCTCTTCTTAAAATCTATCTTCGGTGTAAGGGTTGATGCACGGGTAGTGCACGAGTGTGCTACCCGTGCACTATGGCCTTCTTCACCACATTTTTGCACCATTTGTCCTTTTTGTCCCTCTTCATGCATTTCATCTAATGCTTGCAATATTAACCAAAAGAGCCATAAATACACGTAAAAAGACCCAAGAACGGGGCAAAGAGAAAGGATTTGAGGGCAAAAATGAATGAGATGTTTGGCTCGATCAAAGGTTCCCGAATATAGGTATGAAAAGCTGATGTCAACGAATCTAGGTCCTAGTGTACAGGTAGTGCAGGGGGTAGTGACTAGAGCAGTGACCCGCGCACTAGCAATTTTGGAATTCTTTACCCTCAGTCCTGACTGCTCTGGGAGATTTGGTGATTTTGGAGAAGTTTCGGCTCTCGGTCTGCGGTTGCATTACACTGGTATGGACCAGCGAACATCTGGAAAACTTGGAAGTGTATAGGTAGGGTTACTCATGCAGTACCCACGTATATTGCCTTGTTGTGCGCGGTTATGGACGTATGCACTGGGCAATCTCCAACACGTGAATTACATCAATTGCCTATAATTACTTTAAAAAAACCTATTAGACATGAAAATAAACTTTAAAACGAGACAAAGGACATGGAAATGAGGGCCAAAATATACTACAAATTTGGCACGATCAAACACCCCCTAAATCAAACCTTTGCTCGTCCTCGAGCAAACTCAAGATAAACAAACAAAGACATAAGACAAAACAAACATGACTCGATCTAAAAATTTCCCAGACAGAAACATAGACAAAAACAAAATGTAGTATTTCCAACTAGTAGTGAGATACAATGTAGTGTGATAGAGAGGAGTAGATACATGCAAAACTTTTTAAGGCATCTCGAAGGCACTAAAGGGAAACTTGCACAATCATGAATCCCACACCTAAAGGCGCCCTCATATTGAGGACTACTCACTCTCACACCTCAAGCATAATTCGTTTCGACTCTAAGCCTCACGTGGAATCTCTCTCTCTCAGAGTCCTAAGTTCACACTCATGCAAGGTATGTAAAGATAGAGTTTATGTATAGGAATCTAATGCATTGCATACAATATAACATTGAAAGACCGCTAATTTCTTGTGAACTAACCTAAGAAGGAATCAAATGTTGTGGATGTGGAAGATCATGCTTCAACAAACATTCACAATCTAAACTTCTTTGTCGATCAATTAGGTCTTCATTTTGGTTGTAATGGGGCCATAGGGTAAAATGTGGTGAACAAAAAATATGGAAATGGAATTCAAATGTAACCAACCATGCTGAGACTCGATACATTACACACCATACTTTAGCTCTACTTGCTTCCCATTTATGAACACTAGCGTCTAGGCTTACTTTCAATACATAGTGCTTCACATGAGTACTCTACTTTATGAGTACTTTACATTTAACATTCAAGGCTCTTTTTGCTTTTCTTTTCTCAATTTTTTTTTTTTTGCACTTTCTTACTATTGACAATGTAAGGCTTTTAAGTGCACATCTTTTGGCATTTTTACATTTGTGAGCCATTACTTTACACACTTATAAATATTGTCTAAGTACATGCTGTTTAACATATAAGAGCTTTTCACTTCCAACCACCACACTACACATCCTAACAAGATTGGCAACAAGAGTAGGCATGTGCTTAACTTATGGCCATATGGTTGTATTGTGGTACCAACTGAAATATAAGTGTTTGGCCTCAAATTTGGATATGGAGAACAAAATAAAGGATGTGGGAATGTGTTTAGGATAATTTGAGTAGTTAAATGCACACACATTGCCTAACATCATGTCAACAAGGCCATCTATCAAGGGAATGAAAGCATCCGTCAAGTAGTCCACAAAGTATGATGCATTTCCTATGGCAAATGATGCGCTTGACGAGAAAATTGTTTAAGATTGGAAAATGATAACACTCAAATGCACTATTTAGGCTTGTTTGTGAACTCTTTAAGTAGTCCTCATTATTAGAACAAGGTGCTTGAGCACCGAGTCCCTTCAATTTGTACACTAAAAGGATGGGACTAGCCTATGAAATGCAAGTGCGACCGTAGAGTGACAAAGAGTTACTAAATTAAACACATCAAGGATAAATAAACTCACCACAAGCACACGCTCAAGGCATCCCACTCAAGCTATTTAAAGCTCGAACTTTTGGCCATGTGACTAATTTTGAAAAATTTGACTCAAAAACAGCTCAAGACACAAAAAGACAACTAAACAAGGCGTCTACACCCCTAAACCAAAACTCAACATTGACCCCAATGTTGGAAACAAGAGAGCCCGGCCTAGCGGTGCTCACCTAACTAGACACAAAACAATCATAGGCACTAATCATGCACAATCAATACCCACAAACAAAAAATGACTCAAACTAGGCTCAAAGTATAAAAAGGCAGAACAATGCAATATATGTCAAATAAGCACAAAGCACACAAATTCACCAACTTAACATCAAGTATCACCCAAATTGATGGAATGGGGGTGTAACAACCCCCAAACCAAATTAAACTATATCTCAAAATCATGTACAAAAATGCATGCAGTTAACTCACCCCCAACCCCCCCCCCCCCCCCCCCCCCCCCCCCCACACCAAATTGGGCTATATTTGGCAATTAATCGTGTACACTCACATGCAACCATTTATTCACAAGAGCCTTCGGCTTATTCATCATCAAAATAATCAATAAAATCAAAATCAAAGCTATCATCAATATATCCACAAAATAGTATACCCATCAATGAAAATATTCATCCACATAAGATCCACAAAATCCACCAAATATTCAATGAATCAATAAAACAAATAGTAGGAAAAAATCCAGAATTGAAAATCAAATGAGCTTAAGAAATTGAAACAGAGGTGGTTGCCCTTTTTGCTATCCTTAATGAAGATACGGCTCTTGCTCTTCCTATGAGCACTCTTGGCTTACTTGTCCCTCCAAGACTCGCAAGTTGTTGTTGTTTCCTCCTAAGAGATAAATAACCTTGCTTTAACACACAATAGCTACCAAATAAAATCATTAACAACCACCAATAAAAGTATATCAACAAATGAAATTGTCCCACATACCAAAATATCTTTCAAAGTAAATCCAACATCCAAATATCATCCACCAAATCATCTACCAAAGTTATTAGACTAATCAAATAAACTAAAAGAAAAAGTTGAAATGAATAAACCTCGGTGGGTTGCCTCCGACAAGCGCTCTATTTATCATCTAGACAAGATGTTGTTGTGGTGCTAAGCATCTTTCAGATCAATTCCAAGGGTCAATTTTGTCTCTTCATGGAAAAATTTGGTAAAAACAATAACAATACTAGTGTTGGGTAAATTTAGTAAAGCCCTTAATTTTTTTTTTGTTATGAAGGGCTATTTACTCACACACACACACACACACACACATATATATATATATATATATATATATATATATATATTTATATATAGTTCGGGTAAACCAACTTAAATTTGTGACTTGATTTTTGGCTAAAGCAACCAAATTTGTGACTTAATTTTTTGACTTCAAATAGATACCAACATCATATCTTCAATTAGTTAAAGTATAAGTACTTATGAACAAATAGATACCGAAAAACTATCACAAGGTGAGAATATTAAGAAAGCATATAAATCCAAGTCCTCTCTCTCCAAAACAACCCCAAATTTATGCAATAGTATAATACTTCAAAAAAAACATAACTTCCATTTATTTCATAATATAAGATACAATACATAAGGAAACGATCCCAATAAGTTTATTGTAAATTTTAGCCAAAAGGATGGCTTATGCACTTGCCACAAATAGCAAACACAACAACAACAATTTTCAAATGCGTCCAAACAAACACTAGAACGCTTATTTTATAAAATACTATGAGATTCTCGATCATTAAACTAAGTAAGTTTGTTGTTGTTGTTGCTGCCAATGTTGCTTTAGTTATTGTTGTCGCCAATGTTGCTATTGTTGCCGACACGGTTGTTGCTGTTGGTATTGTTGTTGCGGTTGTTGCGGTTGTTGTTGTTTTTGTTGTTGGAATTGGTGTTGGTGTTGCCGAAGTTGCTGATGCCGCTGATGCTGCTGTTGTTGTTTTTATTAAAGTCCTTATTAGCGATCCCCGCTCCTTGTCCTGCGCCCTGTCCTGCACCATACTGGTGCCCTATATTAATACCTCCCTGCAACAAAAATTTATAAAATTATAATATAAATAATTGAAGAATTTATGATATATACAATCCAAGTTAAAATAGACACACAAAAAAAAAAACCAAATACGAGCCTGGTGTGCCATTTGCTGAATATCAAACACTTTGTAAAGTTGCTGTTGCTGATCAATTTGAATGAGTAGAGTTGGCTTTACTTGTATGGTATTTATAGCCACCAGGTCAACATCCATTGCATAGCTAGTCAACATGCATGGCTAGCCACACCCACAAGTTAACAGATAAGTTTGTGGCTGAATTTCAGCCATCTTGCCTGATACATTTTAGAAGTTTTCAATTTCTCTTCGTTAAATCTGAGAGTAGTTCTCTGCATTTTGGTTTTATCATAAAAAAAAACGTCTAACGAACACATATTTAATATTTTTTTGGAGTTTGATTGTAAAACAAAAGTTGAGAACAATACTAAAAGACCCCTAAGAGTTAACTGAACATACATTTCAAAGTGTTATAATAAGTATTTTTTTTTTCATATTTATTTTCATTTCCACTCCCATAACCACATTGTAGTTGTCGTAATCATTAGTACGAGTCCTTACAATTACAATTGATGGTGCGATATGGTTTTAACATTTGATTGAATACACAAGCTCCCTCTTACGGGAAATAATTATCGAGTGATGTGTAAAGAATTCCATTTGATAATGAAACAGTATAATATTTATTGCCATATTGGTTGCTGGTAAATAATTTGTTTAATTTTTTTCTTAAATGTTTTGACTCTCATATGGTTTTATATTGAATTTAAATATATAAATAAAAAGTGTCATGATTATTGTTTTAAGATACATAAAATGATGAAATGATGTCTTTAGTGGAATTAAAGTATTCGATTTTATTCATTTTTCAATCTTTAAACCCTTATTTATTTACAATTTTATTTATTTATTATGAAAATTTGAATTTGTATCCAAATGTTAAAAATTAGATTAAAAATGTTACATTTTTTATTTTGAAGACAAAGTTTTAATTTTGTTAAAAAATAAAGAAAAAGTTGTATAATGACATTATAATAAAAAGATATACAACAACACTATTAAGAGTAAATCAACTGTATATACTTTTCATAGTCTTCTTAGTAATGTTTGTTTTCGTATTTATTTCTTATTCATACAAACTATCACAATCACCTTGTGGTTCTTATTTGTATCCCCGAAAATTTGTATGTCGATCATTTTGTTTGTATACCCATCAAAATTTTGAAAATATTTTTTTGAACAGTTATTTTATGAAGCCACAAAGGGCAAAAAGGTCGTTAGAGACCAAGCACAAAAGCAACAGGGCTAGAACAACAGAACCAAACTGCCAAAACAGGCCTGGAAAACAGAGAAGGGAGAAGCACAGATGGCCACAGAAACTGAGCTGAACCAGGAGGACAAAACAGAAAGAAAAAAACTTTGAAAAGTAATAAGGTAAAGCCATTAATAAGTTATAAAATAATTAATATGAACAAAGAAAAAAAAATATGAAAGAGTCGTACCTCCTCTCAAATTCAGGATGAATTATTATTATTATTATTATTATTATTATTATTATTATTATTATACTATAATAGTTACTTAAGATTTCACAATCCAAAACCTCCGGGTTCAGCCATCTTTTTTTTTCTTTTTTTAGTTTATTTTAAAAATTAATTTCAATAATTTTTTCTTCTGAATTTTTTTTTTTATAAGAATTACTAAATATTTATAATTTTAAATAATCACTGTTTATATTTTAATCAAAATATATTATAATGTTTATTGTTTTAACTACTGGTTTTTTTTTTTTGAAATATTACAATAATTCAGAGTTTGAGGATGTGGAGAGACTTAAACCCACAACCTTCTTATGGGTGTGAGGGGCATACCACTAGACCAGCTACATCTTATCATTTTCAAAAACTAATTGTAATATATTTTGAAATGTTTAGAATATTAAACATTTTATTAATATGATGTACTAGATATTTATTTTAATCATTTCTATAATTTCTCTATTCCATTCTTATATTTTCTAAGCACCTTCTCTTTCTCTTTCTTTTTTAAAGAGATATATATTTTAATCCCTTTATATAATTTTACTTAAGGTTAATGTTGGAGTTTTGAAAAATATACCGCTTAGAGGTATAGATACAATGTCAGAGGGGTTCTAACATCATTATTCTTAAATGTGATACACAAGCTCTATCGTAACAGCCTAGACCCATAAACTCTGTTTGGAGCTTTGTGTTTCACGCATGCATCTTTCATGCTCAAATATTTGCTTTGGATCATAATCTTTACTAAAAAAATCCATCACACATGGCTATATTAATGTTTTTTTTTTTGTATAAATGAAATGACCTTAGAAAATAATTATGAAAAGATAAAAGGGTAGTTTGGAAAAAAAATTGAGGTGTTTTATAAAATTTTCATAAAAAATGTGATTTCCAGCATTTGATAAAAAAGTGTCATCGAAAATGAAATGTGAAAAAAAAATATATATATATATATATATATAGATTGTAACTAGCAAAATTGTATTTATCGGGTCTCACGAATAATTTGTATCTATTCGCATTTAAACAAAAGCGAATAGATTATAAAACATGTCAAATCTTATTAGCAACAATAAAAAGATAAACAATGATACTATATAGTCAACCGACCATATATTCACTATTAGCAAGGTATCTTTTTTTATTTATTTTCCTGTATATCCACTTTCCAAACCACCCTATGTTCTCATAATTAATGATATCTATTATCCTTACAATGGCTAGAAAATAATAATAATAATTGATGGTGTGGTTCAATCTTAATGCATTGTAATTTGTAAGTGGTGTAATCTTAATATGCGATTAAATACATAAGCTCCATCTTAGGGGAACAAATTTATTGCCTTACTAAGAATTTCATTTGATAATAACATAGTATATATTGGTTTCTTGTAACTAATTTTCTAAATTTATTCATAAAATATTATATATTGGTTCCTTGTAACTAAGAATTTCATTTGATAATAAAATATCATATATTACCACTCTATTAGCTAGGAACTATAAAAATATAAATATCTACACTATAAATAGTCAACCAATCATAGTTTTCAATGTCTTCTTGATACTGTTTGTTTTCATATTTATTTTCTTGTATACAATACTCCCATAACCACCCTGTGTTTCTCATATTGGTCCTTACAATTATTATTATTTGGTTGCTTGTTATGGGAAAAAAAAATACAAATAATAATAAATGAATGGCCGTAGAAGAATATTTGTCCCTAGGGATGCCAATAAGGCAGCCCACTATCTTGCCAAACTGGGTTTATCAGCTGCAACAGATAATGTTTGGTTGGAAGAGTTCCCACCTAGTGTGGATCCCATTGTTTTGGGTGATTACCCGATTTTGTTGTAGCCATTTTGGTTTTTAATGAAGTTTCCTTTTCAAAATAATAATAATAATAATAATGAAATTGAATGGCCTGTGTTTCTCATATATGGGTCCTTACGATTAATAAATTTTGTTTGCTTGTTATGGAAAAACAAAAACAAATAATAATAAATGAATGGTGCAGTCCAATTTGGCAGTCCCCGCTTACAACATATCATGTATAGCATGATTTTGATATTATTATTTAATTTTTTAAAAAAAGGGATTTGAACTTAACCGATCCTTCTCCTATCAGTTCATTCTGATATAAAATATATCAGTTCCTTAAATATAGACCATAGATTATGAAAAGATTCTGACAAGTTCATACATACTGAGTCAAAGAAATAAAATCTAATGGTCCACATTTAAGAAACTGATATATTTTATATTAGGACAAACTAACAGGAGAAAGATTCTAAACTTAACACCTCAATTTTTATTTGTATATAAGTGTGTTTACTATAAGACTATGCCCCGAACACATTAAAATGTGATCAAATACACAAGCTTCATCTGAAGGTAATAAATTTATTTTGGGGAATATAAGAAGTCCATTTGATGATAAAATAATTACTATTTATAATATTTATCGGTTCCCAGTAAATAATTTTTGTAAAAAAAAATAGTTTAATGAATTTAAATAAAAATGAATAGATTATATATATATATATATATATATATTAAAATACACCATCTTCTAATTATTTTTTGAAGTACACATCTTATAATTAGGAACAATTTAAAGGATAAACAATTACATTCTTTGATTTTGTACAATTTTAATAAAATATATTTAAATTATACTTTTAATACACATATATTTTATCTCCGTAAATGTTTAAATGACAACTAAATATTTATAATTTAAATAATCACTATTTATATTTTAATCAAAAGATATTATAATTTTTAATGTTTTAACTATTGGTTTTCTTTTTAAATATTACAACAATTCAGAGTTTGGAGATGTGTAGAGACTTAAACCCACCACCTCCTTATGGGTGTGAGCGGCATACCACTAGACCAACTACATCTTGTCCTTTTGAAAAACTAATTATAATGTATTTTGAAATGTTTAGAATATTAATATGACCTACTAGATATTTATTTTAATCACTATTTCTATAATTTCTCTATTTCATTCTTATATTTTCTAAGCACCTTCTCTTTCTCTTTCTTTTTTAAAGAAGTTATTTATTTTAATCCCTTTATATAATTTTACTTAGGGGTAATGTTGAAGTCTTAAAAATATACCGATTAAAGGTGTAGATACAATGTCAGAGGGTTCTAATATCATTACTCTTAAATGTGATACACAAGCTCTATTATAACAGCCCAGACCCATAAACTCCATGTGGAGCTTTGTGTTTCACGCATGTATCTTTCATGCTCAAATATTTGCTTTGGATCATAATCTTCACTAAAAAATCCATTGCACATGGCTGTATTAATGTTTTTTTTAATATAAATGAAATGATCTTAGAAAAGAATTATGAAAAGATAAAAGGGTAGTTTGGAAAAAAAATATTGAGGTGTTTTATCAAAATTTTCATAAAAAATTTGATTTCAAGTATTTGATAAAAAAAAAGTGTCATCGAAAAAGAAATGTGAAAAAAAAATTGTACATAGCAAATTTGTATATATCGGGTCCTTACGAATAATGCGGTTTTTTTTTTCTTCTGATTCTTATGTAATTTTATATTGCACTTAAACAAAAGCGAATAGATTATAAAACATATCAAATCTTATAAGCAACAATAGAAAGATAAAAAATGATACTATATATTAAGAGTTAACCGACCATATTTTCACGATTAGAAAGGTATGTTATTATATTTATTTTCCTGTATGTTCACTTTCAAAACCACCCTATGGTTCTCATAATCAATGGTATCTATTATCCTTACAATGACTAGAAAATAATAATAATTGATGGTGTGGTTCAATCTTATTGCATTGTAATTTGCAAGTGGTGTAATCTTAATATGTGATTGAATACATAAGCTCCATCTTAGGGGAACAGATTTATTGCCTTACTAAGAATTTGATTTGATAATAACATAGTATATATTGGTTTCTTGTAACTAATTTTCTAAATTTATTCATAAAATATTATAAATTTGTTCCTTGTAACAAAGAATTTCATTTGATAATAAAATATCATATATTACCACTCTATTAGGAACTATAAAAATATAAATATCTACACTATAAAGAGTCAACCAATTGTAGTTTTCAATATCTTCTTGATACTGTTTGTTTTCATATTTATTTTCTTGTATACATTACTCCCATAACCACCCGGTGTCTCTCATATATGGGTCCTTACAATCAAGGAATAAAATATCGATATCGGGCTTCTAAATTTATGGATATATCGAGGATATTATCGATATCGGTGGATATTCTGTCAAAAATTAAAAAAATGATGGATATTTACATCTAAAGTTAGAATTGTTTTTTGAAATTTTAGGACAAGCTTAAACAAGTAATTATACATCAAATGAATCATATTTCAATGATAAATTAGCATAGTTATCAGTTTACTATAAAGTATAATATAGATAGAGTCTGTCTGTATTCAGTTTTTAAAACTGAGTATTTAATAGAATAATATTTTGTTTCACTTTTACAATATTATATACAATATAAAGAGATTAAATATTTAATAAACAAAATTATCATTAAAAATATATATATATATAGTTCCATACTTCCAAGATTCTATCATAAATCATATTTCATATATAATAATGCATTGCATGTCTGAAATTTAAAACAAAAAAGAATTCCTTGCTGGTTCAAATACATAAGATACATTTCTATCTTGATTTGAACAATAATTTTCCAAGGAAATCGTGCTTGCATAGTTTTCAAGGTAGTTATTATTATACCACATATATGTTGCTTGATTTCTTCCAACTGATCAATGGATTGGGTAGTTTTGATTTACCCAACTTGGTGGGTATTGTTGATTTGCATGCATAGGTATTGCATATGGCATTTGTGGAGAAGGATAATCAAATATATTTCAACCATCATAACTACCATAATATGGTACATGAGAACCTGACCTTGTTTGCGAATCACCCAACGAACTATTTTCTATGTCTATGAGGAGAGAGTCATAGTCAAAGTCAAAGAATCTTCATTAATTTGACTTGTTGCTTCATGTTGTCTACCACGATTTTGATCAAAATTACCTGTATGAGCATCCCCACCTACCGCACTAGCATTCCAACATGTTGCACCAACATCCCAACCTCCGGCACGAACTTCCCAACTTGTTGCACCAACATTCCAACCTCTTGCACCAGAATCTCAATCTCTTGCCTCATCACCACCATCCCCATCATCTCCTTCATATTTTTCTCCACTATTTCCATCAGAGGTATGTTGGTTATCGGAAGAGCTGAAAACAATAATTTCACGATCTACACCAACTTCTTCTCTAATCACTTGTTCAACATTTATTCCCTTGTCTCGAGTGTGAGAAGCAATATGTGGATCAGGATTTCCCTCATCATCATCCAAGGAGGTAGGTCTAACCCAGTTCAAAAATAGGATTCTCATTATCGTCTCCTACTTTAGCAGCTACTTGTAGTAGATCCATAAAATCAGTTTCATTTACTTTATCTTTTTCAGCTGCCATATCCTTAAGTTTCAACTTCATATTATAATAACAGTAAACAAGTTGTTCAAGCTTAGAATAGACAAGACGGTTCCTTTGTTTTGTGTGGATTAAAGCAAATGTGGACCAATTTCTTTCACATGCAGAAGATGATGATGTTTGTGACAGTATGCGAACTGCTATTGCACGCAATGATGGAGCACAGTTTCCATACATTACCCACCAATCAGCTGTAATAAAAGTCATTAAGTATTATAAGTATGAGTATTATTTCAATGATATTTTATTTATTATTAATATGTAAATTTTTGTAATAAAAGTTATATACCCGGTTGCAATTTACTTCTAGCTGCAATGACTGCTCGTTCACCAAAACTTTTTCTTCCATCCTTAAAGTACATGAGCTACATCCATGAGATCAATATGTATATAATATATATTAATAGGACACAATGCTCCCATGCAAAGAATTTATAATATTGGAATTATAAAATTGGTTGTAAATTGTAACTTTTTACCTCATTTCCAAAATTAGCAATTCCTACAGCTTCAGTGTCTAAATGCATATAGACATTATGTACGGCTTTCAAAAGATCTAAATTATCTTCAATATTGTCTCTATATTGGTACCTCAGGTTTAAATAGTAAGTTAGAAGAAAAAAATAATAATAAATTTGTATAAATACTATACTAAATTTTAATTATGAATGACAAACAATTCAAAATAAAATTTTCCTGCAGCATGTGGTGGGTGATTGAGCATTTTATCCCACCGGTCTTGTATAATGTTTAGAACCCATTGACCCCCTCTTTGTTGTTTTAGTGCATCTTTCATCACACTCATTAACTCATACACGATAGGCATAGTGGGTACAACTCCTGTATCAACCAATCTCAGAGCCTGGTACAGTGGCTCATATATTTTAACTACATAAGCCATATTATCCCCACATGTTTTGCACAAACAATTTTGAGATTCATTTATTTGGAATGTCAGCACAAAGTTACAAAAAAACCAATTCAACATATTTATAAATTGATTCGTATATATTTAATATTATTTGGAATTAGTTTTACACTTTGAGACACAAACAAATTTTTTTTTTCAGATTGCTTTCACAAAATTTTACATATTTTACACGTCCGCTTTTTGGTTCTTTGTCTAATTTTACTTCAAGTTCTCAATAATTTTACCATTGACTATTATGTTGGAAATTTTTATAAATTTGTTAATGCTTCTTCTATAATAATTTTCAATCTAAATTATTTTAACATTAATTTAATTGTTTAGGATTAAAAAAATTATTTTCATAATATGCAAAATATCCATGGACTTTCGGGTGAAATTCATGAAATTTCTGGAATATCGGGATATTTCGGAAATATCGGGAGATTTTAACGGATATTTCGAAATCGGCCGGATATTCTGCTGGATATTGGATATTTGTCTGTTTTGATATGGGTCCCTCAAAAATACGGATATATCGATGGATATTTCGGTATATCTATCGATTTTCAGTTCCCTACTTACAATTAATAAAATTTGTTTGCTAGTTATGGAAAAAATAAAGAACAAATAATAATAAATGAATGGCCTGTGTTTCTCATATTGGTCCTTACAATTACTAAAATTTGGTTGCTTGTTATGGAAAAAAAATATAACAAATAATAATAAATGAATGGCCGTAGAAGAATATTTGTCCCTAGGGATGCCAATCAGCTGCAACAGATAATGTTTGGTTGGAAGAGTTCCCACCTAGTGTGGATCCCATTGTTTTGGGTGATTACCCGATTTTGTTGTAGCCCTTTCGGTTTTTAATGAAGTTTCCTTTAAAAAAAAATTAATAATAATAATAAATGAATGGCCTGTGTTTCTCATATATGGGTCCTTACGATTAGTAAATTTTGTTTGCTTGTTATGGAAACAAAGAACAAATAATAATAAATGAACGGTGCAGTTCAATTTCGCAGTCCCCGCTTACAACATATCATGTATAGCATGATCTTGATATTATTATTTATTTATTTTAAAAAAAGGGATTTGAACTTAAACTGTCATTCTCCTGTCAATTCGTCATGATATAAAAAATATCAGTTCCTTAAATATGGGCCATAGATTATGAAGAAGTTCTGATAAGTGTATACACACTGAGTCAAAGCAATTAAATCTATTGGTCAACATTTAAGGAACTGATATATTTTATATTAGAACGAACAGACAGGTGAAAGATTCTAAACTTAACACCTCAACATTTATTTATATATAAGTGTGTATACTGTAAGACTATGCCCACGAACAAATTAAAATGTGATCGAATACACAAGCTCCATCTAAAGGTATTAAATTTATTTTGGTGAATATAAGAATTCCATTGGATAATAAAATAATTACTATTTATAATATTTATTGGTTCCCAGTAAATAATTTTTGTAAAAAAAAGAGTTTAATGAATTTAAATAAAAATGAATAGATTATATATATATATATATATATATATATTAAAAAAAACCATCTTATAATTAGGAACAATTAAAAAGATAAACAATTACACTCTTTGATTTTGTACAATTTTAATAAAATAGATTTAAATTATATTTTTAATACACGTATATTTTATCTCCGTAAATGTTTAAATGACAACTAAATATTTATAATTTTAAATAATCACTATTTATATTTTAATCAAAAGATATTATAATTTTTAATGTTTTAACTATTGGTTTTCTTTTTAAATATTACAACAATTCAGAGTTTGGGGATGTGGAGAGACTTAAACCCACCACCTTCTTATGGGTGTGAGGGGCATACCACTAGACCAGCTACATCTTGTCATTTTCAAAAACTAATTATAATGTATTTTGAAATGTTAAGAATATTAAACATTTTATTAATATGATGTACTAGATATTTATTTTAATCATTTCTATAATTTCTCTATTCCATTCTTATATTTCCTAAGCACCTTCTATTGTAACAGCTCTATTGTAACAGCTCAGGCCCATAAACTCCATTTGATACACCAGCTCTATTGTAACAGCTCTATTGTAAATGTGATTACTCGTAAATGTGATGCACAAGCTCTATTGTAACAGTTCATGCCCATAAACTCCATTTGGAGCTTTGTGTTTCATGCATGCATCTTTTATGCTCAAATATTTGCTTTGGATCATAATCTTCACTAAAAAATTCATCGCACATGGCTGTATTAATGTTTTTTTAATATAAATGAAATGACCTTAGAAAAGAATTATGAAAAGATAAAAGGGTAGTTTGGAAAAAAAAATTGAGGTGTTTTATAAAATTTTCATAAAAAATGTGATTTCAAGTATTTGATAAAAAAGTGTCATCGAAAAAGAAATGTGAAAAAAAAAGATTGTAAATAGCAAATTTGTATATATCGGGTCCTTAAGAATAATTTGGTTTTTTTTTTCTTCTAATTCTTATGTAATTTTATATTGCATTTAAACAAAAGCGAATAGATTATAAAACATATCAAATCTTATTAGCAACAATAAAAAGATAAAAAATGATACTATATATTAAGAGTTAACCGACCATATTTTCACTATTAGAAAGGTATGTTTATATATTTAGAGTGGTTCTATTGGCACACCCCCTACTGATCTATTCATGCCACATTTTTTTAATTATATAATATATTTTTTTCCTTTATCAAAATTACTTAAAGAGACATACAATCTAGGAAAAAACTATTCTATAAAGTAAATCTATTAAAAACTTATATTCCTTTTCCAAAAAAAAAAAACAAAAAAACCAGTAATCTGTTTCTTCTTAAAAAAAAAAATAACTCTTAAACCCTAAAATCTGTTTCTTACATACATCTAAAATATTATGAAAGAGTTTGAGAACGATATCAAGAATATGGAAGAATTGTCTAAAAACGATATCAAACATCTTGAAGAATTGTCTGAGAATGACATAAGGCAAGAATTGTCTGACAATGATAGTAAGCATCTGGAAACAATTCATTCTCTGGAAATAAGTTTGAAGTTTATTTTTTCTTTAGAATGATATCAAATTGTCATTGTGTTGAAGTACCCTGTTATTTTTTATTTTTTTCGTTTCCATCATGAAATAAGAAGAAAAAAAAACTAAAAAAAAAGAAATAAGGAGAAAAAAAATATTAAATCAATCAATGGAGGTGAGAGAGATATATACAGATACAGAGATAAGAGATAGAGAGATCATATATGGTATGTTAAGTTTGAAAAATAAGTAAAATGGGTAGTTTTGGAAATATTCTAAAATTTTAATAAAAACATTTACTTTTATTTAATTAAATCAAAATTTTAAAAAGTGGGGCATGAATAGATCATTAGAGGTGTGCCAATAGCACCACTCTATATTTATTTTCCTATATGTCCACTTTCCAAACCACCCTATGGTTCTCATAATTAATGGTATCTATTATCCTTACAATGACTAGAAAATAATAATAATTGATGGTGTGGTTCAATCTTAATGCATTGTAATTTGTAAGTGGTGTAATCTTAATATGTGATTGAATACATAAGCTCCATCTTAGGGGAACAAATTTATTGCCTTACTAAGAATTTCATTTGATAATAATGTAGTATATATTGGTTGCTTGTAACTAATTTTCTAAATTTATTCATAAAATATTATATATCGGTTCCTTGTAACTAAGAATTTCATTTGATAATAAAATATCATGTATTACCACTCTATTAATTAGGAACTATAAAAATATAAATATCTACACTATAAATAGTCAACCAATCATAGTTTTCAATGTCTTCTTGATAATGTTTGTTTTCATATTTATTTTTTTGTATACATTACTCCCATAACCTGTGTTTTTCATATGTGAGTACTTACGATTAATAAAATTTGTTTGCTAGTTATGGAAAAAATAAAGAACAAATAATAATAAATGAATGGCCTGTGTTTCTCATATATGGTCCTTACAATTAGTAAAATTTGGTTGCTTGTTATGGAAAAAAAAAAACTGATAATATTAAATGAATGGCCGTAGAAGAATATGTCCCTAGGGATGCCAATAAGGCAGCCCACTATCTTGCCAAACTGGGTTTATCAGCTGCAACAGATAATGTTTGGTTGGAAGAGTTCCCACCTAGTGTGGATCCCGTTGTTTTGGGTGATTACCCGATTTTGTTGTAGCCCTTTTGGTTTTTAATGAAGTTTCCTTTAAAAATAATAATAATAATAAATGAATGGAGCAGTTCAATTTCGCAGTCCCCGCTTACAACATATCATGTATAGCATGATCTTGATATTATTATTTATTTTTTTAAAAAAAAGGGACTTGAACTTAACCAATCATTCTCCTGTCAATTCGTCATGATATAAAATATATCAGTTTCTTAAATATAGGTCATAGATTATGAAGAAGTTCTGACAAGTGTATACATACTGAGTCAAAACAATTAAATCTAACGATCCATATTCAAATAACTGATATATTTTATATTAGGACGAACTGATAGGTGAAAGATTCTAAACTTAACACCTCAGCATTTATTTATATATAGGTGTGTTTACTATAAGACTATGCCCTTGAACACATTAAAATGTGATCGAATATACAAGCTCCATCTAAAGGTAATAAATTTATTTTGGTGAATATAAGACTTCCATTTGATAGTTAAATAATTACTATTTATAATATTTGACAGTTCCTAGTAAATAAGTTTTGTAAAAAAAAAAAAGAGTTTAATGAATTTAAATAAAAATGAATAGATTATATATATATTAAAAACATCATCTTATAATTTTTTTTAAGTACACGTCTTATAATTAGGAACAATTAAAAAGATAAACAATTACACTCTTTGATTTTATACAATTTTAATAAAATATATTTAAATTATATTTTTATTACGCATATATTTTATCTCTGTAAATGTTTAAATGATAACTTAAAAAAAAATTAAAAGAATTAACTCCAAAACTAGTCATAGACCTTGTTTTGTAAAAACAAATAAAAACTTTTTTTTAAAAGTAGATATCTTGTCTTGAAAATTTACAATTTCGAGATATATAAAATTGTTGGGGAAACTTTTTTAATTTTTTGTTGGGGAAGATTATCAAGTTCACACTTCAGGGTCCAATAACGAGTTGTTAATACAAAAAAAAAAAAAAAAACAACTAAACTATTAAGAGTAAATCAACCACATATAATTTTCAAAGTCTAATTAGTAATGTTTGTTTTCATATTTTTTTCTTATTCACACCGCACTATCACAACCACCTTGTGGTTCTCATAATTAGTAGTCCTTACGATAACTAATGATTGCTTGCTCTATTTGCATTACAGCATTGACGATGTAATCTTAACATGTGATATACAAGTTCATTGTAACAGCCTAGATCCACAAGTTCCAATTACATGTGGAGTGGTTATATTTGTGTTGTTTTTAAATCTGAAACAATTCTGGTTCGAATTTGGAAGAAATAGAAAGTTATAAATCAATAAACGATACGTTAGAAAAATAATTTAGGGAAAATCAAGGTTCGTGTTTCACACGGTGTCCTTACGACGAATATGTCAGGTAACAATGTATATGTATGACGATTGTCTCCTAGAATACAACAACTTTAACAGTGGCCCTGCAAAGGATAATCCACTCTTAACGAACTCAAATTGAGTTTAAACTTACCAAGAACTCAAAAAGAGAAGATAGAATATTTTTGCTCTGTATTTCGTGATTGCAAGAGCATAAGTCTTTGAAGAGAAGACTAGGAAATTTAAAATAGTAGCAAAAAGTCAGTTGTGCACTCGCGGTCCAATCGGTGTGACATTCATGTACAGGCCCGCACAGGAGTCGTCCAACCGAAGGTTCGAGGTCTGTGATTCACACCCCACCTCTGCGCACGAGAGAGAGCCTCTATGTTTCACACATATGCTAAGCTACCATTACACATTCATTTATATACTACATATACATGTTTTCCCTAATCAATGTGGGATTCATATTTTTTTCCTTACACAATGGGCTTATTTTGTGACTCAATTTCTCATTTACCCATTAAACATTTTGGGAGTTTGAGTATACTAATTCGATACTCTCAAGAAGGAGAATTCAAATATACTTTGATATTCCACTTTCATGAAATCGATCATACTCAAATAACACTCAAAAGGCGTGTTTATCACAAATTTTCCAACAATCCCTCACATGAATGAACTTGACCTAGGAGACACTAGAAATGACTTTTGGTAAGTTCAAACGGTTGAAACCTGCATAGGATAGGTAGGTGTTAACCGTTGAACCTTTCCTCGTAAAGATATGTTTACGTTACTAGCTGACCAGCAGATACGATATCCTTGAATTGTTATGCCGTTTTTGTAACGATAGCACACCTCGCACAATTTCAGATCCAATTTGGTTCTTATTGTTATGTTCACTTTTGGCCATGAACATGTGCCTGGTTCTGTGAAAGTCACTGGAGAATATAGCCCTTCACTATTCTCTTTAAGAAGTGATGTGTAAAATCGAGTTATAAAAATTGAACTCGCAAGTGCACGAATCGTGACGATAAATACAACGGCAAGTAGAGATCGTTTCTATGAGGAAAAGTGATTTTACTGATTAAACTAATTCTAATTCTAATTAATCAAAGTAACCAAAAGATTGTTGAGAGTGAATTAAACTAAAACTAAATTATTTTAAACTAAGAAAGCAATTAAAAAGAATTTTGGTGTGTGATCAAGGGAAGAAAAACCAGGTAACTGATACTCCTCATATGTAATACTCAATGTTCATCAAATAATTCCTTTAACAAGATTCAATCAAGATTTATGGCTCATTCTCATCGTAATTATGGTATTACCATTATTTCTACTCTGACTTAACCACGTGTTCTCAACCGCTACTCACCCTTTTCCAAGTTGTGAGCTATAATTAAAAACCCATTATGTGCAAGAAATTTTTAACTAAACCCTCTTGCATATTCCTATGTCGAAAGTAATTTTTATTCATTTAATTGAAAAGTAATTAGGACAACCTATAATGTGTATAGCGCAATCTAAATTCATAATTATCAAAACCCTAGACAAGCATCAATTAATTTCTATAGATTAATACAAGTCAAGAATAAAGACATATAATGAATTGAACAAATCTAAACTTGAATTGATAAATAAAATTATGGAGTTTGAATCATAACAAGATTATCACATAGGTTCACATTGATTCCCTAGTATGGAGATAGGTACACATGATGAAAATAAAAAGAGAAGTTAAAGAAAAGATAAAACTCATATTGGCCTTCAATGAGTTCTTCAACTCTTCAATGATGAAATCTTCTTTGTCTTCAATCTTCTATGTGTTAAGTTGGATGATAGATAATTGTGTTTTGCGTCTGATGATAGAAATCTGGTGATATTGATCTTGATACCCTAAATACCGTAAAACATTGATGTACTTATAGGAATCCAAGTGTTGGAATGATTTCGGGAATCTTTCTGGAAGAGGATTGTCAAACTGATGTGCCTACCGCCGTGCAAGGCACATCGGGTTGGAAAGCGATTGGCAAGGAAAGGACAGCGGCTGCATGGCGATGGGATAGCGGTGGCATGGCGCTTTTCTGTAGAATTGTATCGATATGCCTTGCGCTGTGCAATTGCACAACGGTTTGTGGTAAATTGCAATAAGTCCATTGCATCTTCCAAAATCACCTTTATCCTCTGAAATACATTAAACACACCATTTAGAATCAACAACCTGAAAAAACTCGAACAAAAAAATTAAATATTAGCAAGGTATGTTTTCATATTTATTTTCCAGTATATCTACTTTCAAAACCACCCTATGGTTCTCATAATTAATGGTATCTACCCTTATAATGTCTAGAAAATAATAATAATCAATGGTGTGGTTCAATCTTAACGCACTATAATTTGTACGTGGTTTGATCTTAATATGTGATTGAATACATAAGCTCCATCTTAGGGGAACAAATTTATTGCCTGATTAAGAATTTCATTGGATAATAACATAGTATTTATTGGTTCCTTGTAACTAATTTACTAAATTTATTCATAAAATATTATATATTGGTTCCTTGTAACTAATAATTTCATTTGATAATAAAATATCATATATTACCACACTATTAGTAACTATAAAAATATAAATATCTACACTATAAAGAGTCAGCCGATCGTAGTTTTCTATGTCTTCTTGATAATGTTTGTTTTCATATTCATTTTCTTGTATACATTACTCCCACAACCACCTGTGTTTCTCATATATGGGTCCTTACAATTAATAAAATTTGTTTGCTTGTTATGGAAAACAAGAGAACAAATAATAATAAATGAATGGTCTCAACATTTGTTTATATATAGGTGTATTTACTATAAGACTATGCCCACAAACACTTTAAAATGTGATCGATTACACAAGCTCCATCTAAAGGTAGTAAATTTATTTTGGTTAATATAAGACTTCCATTTGATAATAAAATAATTACTTTTTATAATATTTATCGGTTCTTAGTAAATACTTTTTGTTAAAAAAAAACAGTTTAATGAATTTAAATAAAAACGAATAGATTATATATATATATATATATATTAAAAAACAATATCTTATAATTTTTTTTGAAGTACACCTCTTATAATTAGGAATAATTAAAAAGATAAACAATTACACTCTTGGATTTTGTATAATTTTAACAAAATATATTTAAATTATAGGGACGTTTTCACGTATAGCCACTTGGAGGTGGCATAAAATCAAATATAACCACATATCAGAAAAATATAAAATCCATCCACTTTATAGTTTATGAAAACCTATTTTTACGAATATACCATCAGTGCAGTGTTTGTGATCTGACATACTTAAAAGTTCGTAAAGACAAGACTGACCCTACCATCATCATTCAAACACCCAGACTTCGCGTTCGAATCAAAAACCGCAAAATTCAAAAAACGAGTAGGCCGGAGAACTGGAATATGACTCACTCAACAAGTTCGACGACTTTGATACCTTAGTCGGTGCCGACGATTCAATTACCCCTAAAAGTTTAAAGAAAACACTTTGTTCAATTAACTAGGTACAATCAATTGATTAATTGATTGAGTTTGTTTGTTATAGATTGATTCTAGGGTTGTATGTATTGTATGACTAAATGTTTTGTCTCTACCACATTGATATATGTTAAGTATATGTCGAATATATTGTGTGTGATTATATTGATTGAATGTGGTAGATTATGAAAGCTAGAAATTATATGCCATTTAGCTAAGTCTTCTGATTATTCATTTAGACTTTGATAATTAAAGTTTATTGACTTGTCATTAAATCTCTAATTAAGCATATAGTGTAGTCTAGCATTATATTGCATTATTAAGTATCATTGCATATTCAAATAGGCTTGTATTATCTCTTCATTGAGTTAGAGTCTTGTGACTACAAGGTGTAATGCACAAGCAAAGTCACGATCACTATAAAAGGCTTGAGGGTAGAGATAGTCGAGTTCTTCCGAGAAAGGTGTGATAGAAGGTCAACCTAGGTTGTAATCGATATCTCATATGGTGGATTTTATGGCCCGGAGTGGCTAGTAAGCTAGCTCCTGAGTTTTGCCAGGTTGGAAGATTTCTAACGTAAATCAACCAAACGTGTTTTTATTGTTTTCCGCATTTATTATTGTTAGTGAATGTTTGGTTGGATTTGATTATGCTTTGAGATTAATTAGATTAAGTCAAAAGGTTGGTAACTATTTTGATAACAACCAATTCACCCTCCTCTAGGTTGTATTAGACACACGTTGTGTAATTTCAATTGGATCTGATCGGGTTCCTAAACATACATAGGAGATCCTCGCTTTTTGTGTGTCTTGTATTTGTGTGCATTTTGTTTGTTGCATTCATTTGCATTCATTGCATCAAACACTATGAGTGGAAGTGCGATGAGTTTTTCTGGAATGTCTAGTACTAGACCGCCCATGCTTTACGGTGACAATTACTCCTCTTAAAATGGTAAGATGGAATCTTATCTTTCTGGTATTGATGACCAGGTGTGGATGACAATTAAAGATGGATATACTCCACCAACTAAGACCACAACGGATGGAGAAAAAGTTCTCAAGCCTAAATCCGAATGGAAGAATGAAGATTTTAAGGTATCAAAATGGAACAACAAGGCAATACATGACATTCGTTGTGCCGTGGATGACTACCAATACAAGCTCATCCAAATTACCAAGAATGCTAATAAGGCATGAAAAATTCTTGAGATGGCACATGAGGGAACCGATGCTGTGTAGGACTCTAAACTTCAAGTGGTTCAAACTCAGTTTGAAACTATCAAGATGGAAGAGAATGAATGTTTCAATGACTTCCAAATCAAGTTGATGGATATTGTCAACCAAAGCCATCAACTTGGGGGTCCTTACTCCGATAGAAGAATTGTTCAAAAGATCATGAGATCCCTTCCATATCGTTACGAGTCCAAGGTAACAACTATTGAAGAAAATAGTGAATACAATAAAATGAAGCCGAGTGAAGTTATTAGAAGACTATTTGCTTATGAATCAAGAATTGTCACAAATTCTCCACCATAAAAGCAAAAGGGAATTGCTTTGAAGACTTCCAAGCTTGATAAGGAAGATGATGAGTGGGATGAAGACATGGCCTTAATGGTAAAGAATTTCAAGAGATTCGTGAAATTCGAAAAGAAAGGTATGGGGTTCCAAGGCAAGAAATTCAAGAAGAAGACTTCTTTCAAAAAGGTGGAGCTTAGTCAACAGAAGAATACTAGAAAGGGTATTCAATGCTATGAATGTGGAGGCTTCGACCACATTGCTCCTGATTGTGGAAATTTGAAGAATAAGAAGAAAGGCAAGGCGATGGCCGCCTCTTAGAGTGATAGTGATGACTTGGAAGATAACAATTATTATCATTAACAAATCGATAAATAGAAAATAAATTAGTTATGATTTCTGGCACATGTAAAACGTTTTTCAAATCAAAATTGGACGACGATATTGATAATGACATATTACTAGTACATGAGATTGGTAGAGTTTTACCATTTGCCACTGTAACTTGATCCGATCCATGATAATCTTGACGATTTATAAAGGCTGAATCATCCGCGGTCATGTGATGAGTTGCTCATGTATCAAGGAACCAAGTTGGGTCATAAGATGATTGCAGATTAATAGCTAAAAAGGCTGTTGGCACATCATCCGGTTGATAAGAATAATTTGCTCGATGATGGCAAGTAAGAGCACCGTGCCCTGGTTTGTTACGAATTTGGCATTTTATAAGAGAATTCTGAGAAGTTTTAGGAGATTGATTGTAACCATGAGAGTTCCTACAGCCATTTCCACGCCCACGGGAATTACCACAACCGCGGCCATTGTCACGACAATTTCCTCTATTAGCAGAACAATTACTTGTTGTAAAGAGAGCAGTTGTAGATTGAGTTGATAACGTACTGTGATATACTTCTAGTCGTTTTTCACGATTTAGAAGCATACTATATAACTCTTCAAATGATGGTGGAGTTGACATGGTATGCACTATATTGACAACAACATCATAATCAAGATCCAGTCTATCAAGAACACAACCAATAATTTCTCTGTCACTCATGGGCTGTTGAATAAGTGATAATTCATCACTAAGCAAGCGAATACAATCCATATATTTTGTGATAGAAGATAAGCCCTTACGAATGGTGGAGAGATCATGTTTGATTTGGTAATATCGAGCATTAGTCTGGGAAGTGTTTGTAGGGAAAAACACGGTTCAAAACGTGGCGGAAACGAAAAATTGGGTGGTATATTTAAAAAAAATTTCTTTTAAAAGAAAGAACCTTAACCTTAGATTAAATGACATATAATTAAAAGTATCGTACATTTTTCTCGTGACGATTGAACTAGAGTCGAATTGAATCCGCAAGATCTTCCAATCCAATCACGAACGTGAATCATCTAGGAGTGTGGGGCTCCCTTTCTTTAATTGTATACCTGAGGATGAAACAAACAAAATCTTCTTCTTTGTTAGTCACAATAATCCTCCAAGAGAAAACCCAAGAACGTCCGGTCACTTGTGAATTATCAATCTATTTGATTGAAACTAGCGTGAACCCGATTCGATTTTGTACACAAAATCCTTTTTGATGTAAAGGATACTAGTGTACTATCGAAAACAAAAATGTTCCCCTTTTCTCTTCTCTTTGGCCGAATTCAATACACCCCTTTCTTGAGTTGGAATATTTTTTTTATTATTATTCAAAAGCAAGAGAATAAAAAATTCTTTCTCTAAAAAAAAGCTTTTTTTCAACTACTATTCAAAAACGAATTTAATAATATATATATATATATATAGGTGAAGGCCTAATCCTTACTCATGTAGGATTTCTACCTTGTAGTCAAATCCTCACACAAGTAGGATTACTTCTTCTCCAAGTCTCCTATCAACTTTGAGTTTTAACCTTATTCCATCTCATGAGTGTATTATCCAATAATAAATTATTGAATATAAAAATTGTGACTATATCAAAAACTTCCTAATTTGACTAGATAAATAAAAGTATTTATTTATCTACTTATCAAATATAGTATTTGATACTTACCAATAATAGTATGACACTAGGAATCATTCTCCTAGTTAGAAATATTTTTTGACTTTTAATTAAATAATTAATTAATTAATTTCCATTTAATTAAATAATAAAATAAAAATAATATATAAGACTAATAAATAGTCCCTTGCCACCCAAGCCAATATATAAGGGCCAATATTGTTTTTTCTATTTTATTAAATATATTGGACCTTAATAAAAAGTCCACATGTGAACTAGACTCATTCTTACTAAAAGAAACAAGTCCACATGCCTTAATACAATTCTAGATGGACCCATAAATTGGTCCGGTAGAATATATCAAGTGATCCATGCAAGTTCGTGTGAATTGGGGATCTTGGCGGGCTATCTAAATTTAAGCTTCAATAGACATAACCTAATCACAATCAACAAATGATTCACTTAGGTTCGATATATTAATTTTAGTTCATTCAACTAAAGAACTAAAATTGAACTCTTAAATAAAGATAGAATAAGTTAATATTGCTCATTCTTACCCTAGACAATCTTAATAGAGATAGTGTATCCTCGTGAAGAATATCAGTAATCGCCAAGAGCTCATAGACCGCCTATAGCTTTCCAAGTTACCATATTTACCCATATGACCACATTTTGAACTTGGATATTTTGACTTGTCCAGAAGCCATATTTCAATAGACACTATTGAAAACTTAACGTTAAGATTTAATATCCAATACCTCAAAACATCCATATGATGATATTCTACTCTCATTTAATAAATGGAGTCACGATGTCCATATCTATAAATGAAGTCCTCAATCGATTAACAAATGAATACCACCAAATTATCAAGGATAGACTATGCTATATAATCGTTCACATTGATAGCTCAAATGATAACACTTGCAACCTTAAGTTCATCATTTATCTCAGGATTGATATAGACTCTCCGATTGTCTTCAAGTGAAAACCTTTATCCATTGACGGTTCTGGATAAAGTATTTCACTATGATCATATTCAATGCACCCAGTGTACTAGATTATTTTGCCCAAAGACACCACACATTGATGATTTTAGACTCATCATAACACATTTGATCCCACTCAAATGCTAGCAAAAGAATCTACAACTTTAACAAGATAAAGACGTCCAACCTTTATCTTAAGTTGTGAATATCATTTAAGGACTAACTAAAAAATTGTATCTACCTCATACATATCTAGATGTACGAACAATTCTTCTTTTCTCATAGTCTTTTGACCTTATGATTATTTACTTTTGACAATTATAATAATTAAACTATAAATGCTATAAGATTTGTTAAACTAGAAATCACTTTATTTATATGAAAAGATTGTCAAATATATTATTACACTCTTGCTATTGATCATAATCCTAACAGTGTAGGCCCTCGAAAGAGCCTCCCAAGTGGAATGAGCAGTCTTATAATTAATGACTTGCGCAAAGACGAAAGGCGTCATTGTAGTGTGCAACCAACTGAGAAGAAGTTGGTCCTTTTTCTTCCATTCACTGTATGCAGGATTGCAGATAGTTTTGGAATCCTACACTATGGTTTCACTATGAGCAGATATGGTGCCATCAATCATGCCAATAGTATCAGACCCATAAAAGATTGGGAGAAGTTGGCTTTTCCGAAAAAGATAGTTGGTATGATCCAATTTGATAATGAATTTAGATAGTTTAGGAATAAGATGACATGTTTCAGAAGCCATGTGAGAAGATGAGATTGTTTGGGAAAAAAAAAACAGAGTATGTAAAAAGAGGAGAAAAAAAAAAGAAATGATTAAGAGATTTAGATCAGATGCTCTGAAACCATAAAGAAGATAGGAATTGAATAATTTTCCTCACTGCTTTTCGATTGATTTCATGTCAATATTTATAGAGAAATATATACATGTAAGGAGAGATATTCTCCTTGTTTACAACGGTCATGTGAGAGATTTTCTCTCTATTCATAACAGATATATGAGAGATTTTCTCTCTATTTAAAACTGACACAAGAGAGATTTTCTCTCAATTAACAGTGGAGAAATCAAAATGATTTGCTCCCAATTTAATGCAATGATCAGGGAAGCCATTATTTGGTCAACTATTATGTTATCTCAACAATTTCTTGAATGCTACAAATTTTATTCTGAGACACAACTTGAGAACAAAACTACAAAAAGCTGTAACACAAGCTAGACAAGCATTGTCTTTAGAACAATCATCAGGAACAAATGCAAGTGCAATTGAATCGATATCATAAACAAACCGAGTATTATGTTGTTGAAATGCGCCTAATATTGAATGTCTTCGAAACGGAGCAATTGCTAGGATGAAATATTTTTCTATACGATCAACAATAAAACTACTTTCCGGTGCTATTGTCAGGTCTGCTCCTTGAAAATGGTATGTCATTGAAGGAAACACCGGAAAATCCAATGGCGCGTTGTAGCAAAGCTTGATTAGACCATAGCAATTTTGACGTCTTTCAATCTGATTGAAAGATGAAGAGTATCTCACAAATTCGGCTTCCAGCTGTGCGTAAGCTGTAGCATCATTATAGGTGAGTACGGTCCCTGAATCAATTACTGAAACCACATCTCCATCAGGTTTGATTTTGAAGGTGTCGGGTGGGAAATTCAAGCGTTTGTTGTTAACACTAATGCATAATAAGTTTAGATAATATGAATATGACTTCGGATGCTTCAAGAATGGGGTTTTTGGAACCGCACCACCTATATAACCCATGTCCAGTCCAAACTTCAGGTAGGTCACGCGATAAGTTCCCTGTGAAAAAGGATCAACTAGACAGTACGAAAATCTCCGCATAGTAAAACTTCCCATTTGTGTTATAAATGAAATTGGATGTGTGTTCAGTCCCATGATCCCAGCAAGAACTCTATTGCTGCCAACTCTAAAACCCTTGTTCGAATTCGAGCAACGAAACAAAACATCACTAATATGAGTATATTGACCATATTCATCCTTGATGTGAAAAGTTTCCCAGGCTGCATACCCTTGGCTTGAAGATGCATCATAGTAATTGATATTATATGAGCATTGTTCGTTAATGCATTTGAAGTAATACTGACAAAGAGGATTGTTGCAAGGAACTTTCACAAACGTTTGGGACTGTTTCGGTCATAAATATATAACCTCTAAGGAAAACAATCTATGCAGGGTTGACATTGCATCCATGTGAGACTCGAACCTGTATCCAACATTAAGTAGAAAGTGTTTAGAGGAGCACCAATTTCTAATTGCACAAGGTACATGAAACCCTCGGTGTATACACGCGGACGCATCATATTAGGTGTCATGGTTCTGTTATGGTTACTGATTGGCTCCCCAAACGAATTAACTCGAGTGGTGTTATTGGCACACCCCCTACTGATCTATTCATGCCCCACTTTTTAAATTATAGAATATTCTTTTTTTTCCTTTATCAAAATTACTTAAAGACACATACAATTTAAGAAAGAAATCTTCTACAAAGTAAATCTATTAAAATTTCATATTTCTTTTCCAAAAAAAAAAAAACTCAATAATCTGTTTCTTCTTCAAAAAAAAATAATTCTTAAACCCGTAATCTGTTTCTTCAAAAAAAAAAAATTTAATTCTTAAACCCTAAAATCTGCTTCTTACATACATCTAAAATATTATGAAAGAGTTTGAGAACGATATCAAGAATATGGAAGAATTGTTTAAGAACGATATCAAACATCTTGAAGAATTGTCTGAGAATGACATAAAGCGAGAATTGTCTGACAATGATAGTAAGCATATGGAAACAATTCATTCTTTGAAATTTATTTTTTCTTTAGAATGATATCAAGTTGTCGTTGTATTGAAGTACCCTGTTATTTTTTATTTTTTCGTTTCCATCATGAAATAAGAAGAAAAAAAAAACTAAAAAAAAAAGAAATAAGAAGAAAAAAATAAATCAATCAATGAAGGTGAGAGAGATGTATACATATACAGAGATAAGAGATAGATATATCATATATGGTATGTATTAAGTTTGAAAAATAAGTAAATGGGTAGTTTTGGAAATAAACCAAAAAATTTAATAAAAACATTTAATTTTATTTAATTAAATCAAAATTTTAAAAAGTGGGGCATGAATAGATTAGTAGGGGGTATGCCAATAGCACCACTCATTAACTCGAGATTCAGAAATTTTCATTTAACTTTCTACTCTTTTTGAGAAATTCATTGGTCCGATACAAGGGGGATTCAGAGGAGTCGCAATGGATAAGCTTTAGACTATGTTTAGGATTTCTTTGCTTTAAAACAATCCGTTTTTAGCTTAACTTGAGAAATAATCAGCTTTAAAGATAAGTTGATAGGTGTTTGATAAATTAGCTTTATAAATAAACAACTTAATAGAGGAAAAAATATTTGGTAAACTTTAATTGATTATGGAAAATGATTAAAATGGACATGAATATTAAAATGTAATATATTTTAATAATAACTCTTTTTTTTTTTGCTTTTTTTTCCGAACTTATTTTTTTATTTCTTTTATTTCTCTTTTTTTCCAGCTTTTTTTTTCATTCTCTTTTTTTTCCAGCTTATTTATTTTTTTTCCTTTTTTTATTTTCTTTTCCAGCTTTTTTCCTTTTTCTTTATTTTTTTTCAAACTTTTTTGTTTTATTTTCTCCTTTTTCTTTCTTTTTTTCCAGTTTTTTTCTTTTTTTCTTTTTTCTTTCTTCACATATTCCCTTTTAAATTTTTTACACGGTTTTAATTTTTCCAACTCAATATATATAAAGTAAAATGAAAACATAGCAAAGTATTGTATTACAAATACATAATGAGTAAAAATTTTAAATGATAAATATCAATCTCCCATTAAACTAGCAGTTATCTGATTTCTTAATGCTTCAATTTCTTGGGCTCCAGGACCATTGGTCTCACGACTTTCTTCGCCGGTGTCCATTTCATCGTCTATCTCCTCATCCTGATAATTCTTGCTCTCCTCAAAATGACGATCACATTGAGCATGTCTCTTTATATAATTATGTAGTGTCATGGTTGCACTGACTATTTTCACTTGCTTGTTAAATAAAAATTTAGGCATGGTCTTTAAAATTTTCCACTTTTTCTTCCATACCCTAAAAGTGCGTTCAATAACGCTTCGGAGAGAAGAGTATGCTTGATTGAACACTTCTCGAGGACCTGTTGGTTGCCTTCCTCGATGAAAATCCGGAATGTGATATCTTTCACCTTTATATGGTCCCAAGTACCCACTCATTTGTGGATAACCCGCGAGTACTAAATAATATTTTCCCGTTCAATAAAAAAAATTTAGTTATGCTAATCTAATAATAATAATAATAATAATAATAATAATAATAATAATTTATTGGAAAAAGATAATAAAGTTATGAAATATTACACCTTTAGGAGGTTTAGGGAAATTCGAAGCAGGATCCCGTATAGATTTTTGGAATATTCTAGAATCATGAGCGGTGCCTACCCAACCTGCGATTGCAAATATAAATTGCATATTAAAATCACACGCCTCTTGCAACAATGTTTTTACCCTTCCTATCCCTCACACCCAATGTGTTATACTTGTTAACCATTCTCTTGTTCCCTCCATTTTCAACACTTTCTACATCTTGGGTGACATCAACTGGTATGGACTCATCTAAATCAGCTGTGCTTTCTACTTGAATGGTGTCGGTATTAGAACTATCTGATGGAAGCACACCCGATGAGGGAGCCCAAGCATTATCTCCAGTGGCTATGGTGTTCATGAACATCCTATCTAATTTCTCCATCATTGTTGGGTCAATACCCTCTTTACGAAATTTTGCTGCATTATGATGCACCTACATACGATGACATTATATTAAAAATTATTTTTATTTCCATGAGAAAAAACAAATACAAATTACTAATTAGTAGTAACTACCATACACACCTGCAACTTCCTATGCCACCATTCTTCAGATGCATCAATGGTCTTCAATTTAGCATTCCAACTTAGGCCTGTTTCCTTTCCAACAAGATCTTTCCATAACTTCCAATCACTTTTAAGTGTATCCCACCTATTTTTCAGTTGTACTTTGTTGTATTCTTTTCCTGTTGCTTTGTTGAAATTTTTAACCAAATTATTTCAACCTACTTTGGTAAAATGAGTCCCTGGATGATGACCTTGCTCCACCTCTTTGATACACAAATCACAAAAAATTTCTACACTCTGACTATCCCATATAGACTTACTACCCCGAGAACCACTACCAACACTTTCACTTGATGTGAATTTGTTCATACTTTTCTCCATCTAAAGCAATGTAAATAAATATAAAATAAACATATGTTATGAATAATAAATATAAAATTAACAAAACTGGAGAAGAATCATCAACCAAATTCACTCTTTGCAATAACCAGCATTTCTGAAATTGGATAATTAACTAATAACCGGAATATATACAATAGATCTGACCAAAAGCTATGCCTACATAGCTCAATTTCACTCTTTGCAATAACCAGCATTTCTGAAATTGGATTAACGTCAATCCACACTGAGGTCTCTGAATGCTCTTACCGCAGGTAATTAACCCCTAAATCTGGTATCTTGCTCACAAAGTGCACGCTCTAGTTTGCATATGAACAAAATCTAACAACTCTTATTTTCAAGTAAACATCATTTTGCTAAAATAAATGCAACTTTTGTCTGTATTTTTTAATTGGAGACTTTGTCTGTATATCACTGCTGAAGACACATCAATGGCATGCTATCATCTAGGAATGCAAATAAAATAAGCATTTCACTTTACAGAGCAAATTATCATACCACATCAGTCTTCACATATATGAATAAGACGACTGCCAAATTAATGCAAACAAATCAGTTTCCAACTAACACAATGTTGCATCTCTTCAGATATAGTTTTACAGCAAAACAATAGTTATACCCTGCAGCTAATGTTTCAATTTTTAAGGATCCTCCCAAATTACCTATAATATATTTGCTATTTCCATATTACAGACAAGCGAAACAACTTTCGGAGTCAGCCAAGTATAGTTTTCTACAGAAACTTCCCCTCAGACACTGACACTACAATGACAGGATCAAAATAGTGTTTCGGCCACGCATCAAGCAATAGTATGTCAGTAAATGTCAAAATCTAGAGCAACAAAATGCAAGGAGAAATAAGAATACCTGAGCTGGATAGACCTCTCCTCCTGTGATATACTGAACAGCTGAAGAAACATACAGAAAGCCGTCCGGATATACTGGAGGACCAGTGTCCCCTTTCAAGTTACTGTAATCTCTTTCTCCTTCAAGAAAACCACTAATCTGCTCATTAATCACACCAAATAATATCAAAACACTAGTCCAAACTAAGGATTGAAGTAAATTCTTTTAATCAAACACATAACATACATGATGCAACAGAAAAAAATCAAGCACCCCTCTGTCTTTTAATCAAACATATTCATTACAAAATGCAGACTGACATAGTTCCAAAACGACTGAACAATGTCTGTCAATCCAAATTCAAAGTAACAAGAAAAGATCTTGGCAAAAGCATTTCAAATGCCAAAAAGAACATAACAGATAATGATTTGTTTTTCTTTAAACTGCAAACCCAGTCTTTAATCATATAATAAAAGTGAATGATGTCTCCAGAATGAATTTCTAACTAACATTGCTGCATAAGTTCTGTTCTACAAAAGTTCAATGGAAGTCCTATATTTATGTACAAAATCACATTACTCTTAACTAGACCAGCACACAAGATATCATTGTTACACTCAAGAATGTTATTTTCTTAGCACAAAGTAATGGCAAAGCAACCCAGCTTTGTTTGTTAACATCAAATCCCAACAATAATAGTATAATACCAACAAAGAGATTCAGATTTCTTTCTAATATATGACTTCAAAAATTCAAATCATCCTTCCTACTTGCCATTATAAAACACAAACCATAATAATATTTACACCCGTTTAAGGAAAATATATATAAAGGGTTTTGAGTTAATAAAATACAAAATAGTATCCTGACCACCACCATTAATTATTGAAAGCACACAGAAACTGATAAGCAGCTACAACTACACAAGATTGGAGGGAATCCATGATCACAAGTGAAGGATATTGAAACTGATAAGTAGCTTCACTACTAGCTCATCTTCTATTAATGTTAATTATATACCTAAAATATGCAGCTTTTGGTCTCGGAGGAGCAAAGCAACCACCGTGAGAGGCATAATCCGAAGAAGGAAAACATTCCTATTTTGGTTCAGGAAAATCAGCTGTCACAGAAGAATATCATGCCAATTCAAATTACTCAGGTTGTTACGACAGTTTTGTGAGAAGAATCTGGAGATCTCGTTGCCAATGATAGGGATTTTTCTAAATTAAACCCTGCTCATTTGGGATATCTTTGTTTCCCAAGAAGTTACTATTCCCTTTGTTTCCCTCCAATATTTCCTTCCTTATCATTTCTTTTCCTTTTAATTTATTAATCCAAACAATCCTCATATTTACTTTCTCTCCCTTCTCATCAAACCAAACATAGTGTTCTGAAGATGTAAATAGTAGTGGAGTTATTTTTGTATTATTTTTAAAATATTTTATTTATTATCATTTATAAATAAATTATTAGTTAATTTCATATATTAAAGAAATCTATTTAATTGAATGTAATAATTAATTTTTTTATGTGTTATCATTAATATTTTATTAAAAATTATTATTTTAATCTTTGGATATGTTATCATTAATATATTACCATTGATATTTTTAAAAATTTACCATTAATTCCTTTACAAATATATTACCATTACAATTGACATTTTATTTTGTTGTGAAAAATATTTATTTATTACCATTCATAAGAATAATTAAATTCAAAAACATTTGTTTGTGAAAATAGTACATTCCAAAAAAAAAATAGCAAAAGGTTAAAAATAGAAAGTAAAAAATAATTTAAAAAAACCTAGATAAATTTTCTTAAAAAATCAAAGTAAATGAAATTTAGATAAATTTCCTATTAAAAAAATCCGGGTAAAATCCGAGTATTGAATACCCGGGTTTAACGATCCCCCACCCCCCAGTAGAGCTTTAAGATGATTAAAAGAATTATTTTTGTTAGGTTTTAGATTTGTGTTGGCTTGATTCCATAACAAAACACTCTTTGTTTGTATTGCTTAGTTGCTTAGGTGGTTCGTGATTGGATCGAGCTTCAAAGAAGGAAAGCAACTTCTCATACAAAGATCATCTTCAAGAGGAAAGATGCTTACTTGGATGCTAAGGTATCGAGATTCTTCTTCCTCTTGTATGGCGTAAGTGCACACACACACATTGTATAACATTTGTGTCCCTGCATCGTTGTGCAAAATTTGTATAACACATTCACACACTTATTGAAGTATGCACATGCATTATATTTAATTTGACAACTTATATAAAATTGCATGTTTTAGGACTATTTCTAGGAAACGACATACTTGTGTGCTCTTGTATTTATTTGCTTGTGTTTTTGTGATATTGGACTTGAATTTGTTCTTATATTATTCTATATTGAGTTCCGGTCAATTCGGTTACGCATTCATTAGTTTTCAAGTTCCGAGTTGGAAGTTATGAAACTTTCTGTGTCTTTATCGTACATGGTTTTTGTCTTTGTGTTTCCAATCGAATTCCATATATTTTGTGAAAGTTTTGTTGACATCCATGTGCGTGAGGGAGTCCCGGTTCATAATCCAAAAACGGATTCAAATTCAGAGTTCAGAGGCTGGAGAACGATCGAAGAACGCGAGTGGTGCGCTAGGGAAGAGGGATAGCAAAAGTGCCATTTGCACCCCTTCCCCGTGGAGGCACGTGGGCCCCACGGGAAGGGATTCCCTCTTCCTCCGTGGAGGCCACGCGCCTCCATGGGATGCTAAGGTGGCAGCCCTTCATTGGTTGGTCCAATCTCTCTCCTCTCCTACTCATTTTCCCTACATATATATATATATATATATATTCAAATTTCGTGCAGAAATTTTCACAACTTGTCCAACTTTCCTTTTGTGATATCTCTCTCAAATCAACTCCGATTTTAGATTTTAAAAAGCTAAAATTGTTGGTATTTAAGAGAGGAACAAGTCCCAAGCATTTTCAGAGTCAAATGATGTCTAGAATTTTCATAGTGATCTGATCTTCATTCGTGTGTTCATCATTTGTAAGTAAATCATCTTCTTTCCATTTTTCTTTTGTGATCAACTTGATAGATCTTCATATTTGATTAAAGAAAAATGTTTAGAATGATTTTGATTCAACTTTTGGACTTGTTTGAGTGATTTTTGAAATTAGCTCTTGTGATTTGTTATTGAATATCTTTTATCTAATTTTGGATAACATGAATTTGAATCTAGAATCTCTTCGTGATTTGATCTTGATTATTGATTTCTAGGTGTTGACGGTGATTTTTGGATTAGTAAGATCGATCACGCGTCACACAAGTTAATTGCAATTCACAATTATATATGAAATTGACAAGAGTGAGACAATAACTAAATAGGCGAGATTTTACGTGGAAAACCCTAAATGGAAAAAACCACGGTTGCCAATGACGGCGAGAGAATAATCCACTAAAAGAATGATATTACAATCTCTTCCTTACTTGCTCTCTAAATATATCAGATTATTCGTCAACCCCTGTTGGGTGTTTTTAAGGTCTATTTATACATGCATAGAACCCTAATTCTTGGAATACCAGTAAAGGAAAGATGGCCGTCTTTTAATGAAATACAAATAACCCTGACTTATAGGAGTCGTACTGCCCTTCTTTCTCGTCTTGCATCGTTTGTGTTTTAATCATATCAAGTCTTTTACTTATTCTGGACTTTGATAGCTTTAAGGAAATATGTTTCCTTAACAGACTATGCTTCATGAGACCTTGTTTGTGGATGAATCTTCTTTACATGTCTGAGTCGTGATTCAACGTTATTAGCATGTAAAGTATCTGAGCGTATCTGAAAATTATTCACGTGTCGCTTAGCCGACCATCTTCCAAACCCGACCAGGCCTTTTCTCCCCGACCAGGGATCTGTACTCGATGGGATAACTAGACCCGATCATCTTTGGATTTTCCGATCCAATCTTATTAGCCTGATCAATCTAATTACCTTGTTCAGGCTTTTTCAACCCGACCATCTTAGTAACTTTGATCAGCATTGTGGGGTTATTTTCTGATCATCTTAAGTTGGCTCAATTTAGTGGACATTTGTCGACACGTCACTTGTTGTTCCCGTGTTACACGTCGTTTATGCTGACGTGCCATCTTTTCACATTGCACCAATAACAATACCCCCTTAAACATTCAAACCAAACATATCAGTATGTGAAGATAGCTCGCTCAGTGAGACATGTTTAACTTTGAAGCCTTTTGTCGTGTAGCTAATAAATGCTTATTAATGCTGAACAGCTAGCCTTTAATCTCAACCACAAACGTTTGGTTTTCCTTGTTGATTTGACGCAACTGACGGAGGTGGTTCAAATTTCAAACGGTGCGTGATCTTCGGGATGTGCGCAACAACCACCACTCTCGTGTGACGTCATCTTTGCCTATATATATTTTTTCAAATCCCTTCATTTCCCTCTCACGCAATCTTTTCGTTCAAGCTACATAACTCTTCATCTTCTGAAATTCCTATCTATTCCAACGTTCTGTTAAAGTTCTTTGTCTTTACCAGACCTTCATCATCATCAAAATTCTCATCTCGCATATTTTAATCATCAGGTATGGATTTCGCTACCCGCCATCATTTCGTTGAATTATTGATACATTACATTGAAATAGGCTATAAGGAAAACATTGCTAGGGTCGAATCCATTTAAGGAGGATATTTTCAAGATTTTTCTTGCCTCATTCATCCCATAGCCCTTAGCGTTAATTACTCAGTGGCTATCCCTGAGTTTCAACCTTCAACTTTTGATTCAAATATTGCTAACCCTTTTCTTTCTTCTCATAATACATACCCAGATATGTCGACCGCAACTGGATCCGGTCGGGGAAGCAGGGCAAGCTCTAGGGATTCTTTTGTAATTGACTTAAAGATTCCCTCTCAACTATTGAAAATGGAAGAAGTTCTCGGGTGGCTGCTTAATGTCGTTTGCGATTCTTTGACAAGTACCGCATTTCTCAGCCACTAATTTGGCATCCTAAAATAGGGTTGGCCAGTAGAAGCCTTTCCTGAGGGTTTTGTGAGCCAAACTGTTCTCCCAGTATGGTTTCCACATACACCTCTATGTATACTAGCTAGAATCTTATCTTCCTCGTCTTGACTGACACATCTATGTATAGCCTTCGAAAACCCCCTTCTGTAGAGCTCACCACATATTATAGAATATCGGGCTGCCAATAACTTATGGACTTCCTCTTTAATCTCTTGGCTCCTTTCAGGGTTGAATCGACGTCTCTTCTGAATTACTGGTTTCTGCTCGGGGTCAACAGTCAGAGCGTGGGATATTATTTTGGTGTTGATACCAGGCATATCTTCATGTTTCCAAGCAAACACATCCTTATATTCTTTCAACAGGTTAACTAGCTGATCTTGTACCTGTCCGGTCAGCCGTGTCCCTAACTTTACTGTTTGTTCAGGATTCTTGCCGTCTATCATGACTTCAATAGTTGGTTCCTCTTCCTGGTCTTTCCAATCTTCTGGAGATGTCTCCATTGGGTCCAGGTCGAACCGAGTTGGCATTTTCGCCTTTTCTTCATCTTCATCATCTTTCAGACACTTTTCCCAATCTGCGAAATCTACCTGCATTACATCTGGTTTAGCTTTCTCTCTATAGACCGCTAGATTAGCTTTCCTCGCCCATTCTTGGGATCCCTTCAAAACTCTAACTCCAGATTCAGTCGGGAACTTGACGGTCAGGGCACAAGTTGCTGTAACCGCCTTCGTTTTGTTCAAAAACGGCCTACCTAACATGACATTGTATGGCCAATTCTCAGTGTCAACAACCACGAAATCAAGCAATACCGTATTCTGACATGGGAATATCCACTACAACAGATTGGGTCTTTTACTGCGCACGAAGCACGCCGTAAATGACTATTTACGACATCCATCCGCAAGCCGCATTAGATGATGTCGTGAATGATATCCCTCAAATACGGCGTACCAAAAGTGTTGTTAATGTGTTTAAAAAAACGCCGTAATTATATTTGCGTCCCATTTTGTGCGCCGTGTTATTAACATTTACGACCCACAAAAAACATCATGTATAGATATGGGTGTAAACTCAATCACGGCCTGCATATGCATGTCGTTATTGTCTTTTCAAAATATATTATATTATATTTAAAGCTATATCATCCCATTTGTCCTATACCATTTCTTATATGAATATTCACATAAATTCAAATTACACAGATTTAACATCATCTCAATTAAGATAACAAAACAAATATAAATCACAAGAAGAATAAATTTAAAAATATATAACATTGCCAAGTCTTTAAATCATCATAACGTTAAATACATTGCCAAGTCTATTTATCTTACAAAAACCTCCACTTTGAATGTGTCAAAAGCAAACCAAGGACTACAAAAATAAAGAAGACTAATCCATTTTCTTGGTTGCCAAGCTGCTTTTGAAGGCTTCAAAAGGAAGGACTACAAAATATCACCATACAATAGAAGACTCTTGTCTGCAGGAAAAAAAAACATCGAGAATAAGTGATACATAAACAAGAAACAATGAACTAAGCAAGTAAGTCAACACGAGTAAAACACACTCAGACATATATTATAGCATCAAAAAAAAATATTGACCTCTATCAAAACATAGCTAGTCGAAAGAGATGAACCTAATTGGCCACGCAATTGTAGATAAAACTGCATCTTCAATAACAAACAATTCACGTGTTGGGCGAAACAGCGGTTGCCTATCTACGATTTCCTTATGCACCCACACTTTATAGTTGTCTGGTCCAAGTGGAACATGATGCACCAAATCTTGAGGATTCGTGGATTCAACTTCAACAAGTGCAACAACATTTCCACTCCCTGCCCAGTCTAGTAGTTTGCATTTAGACCCTTGAAGATTGCTCGTAGGTGGAATGTTGACGGAAGCTTTACGATTTGAAGAAGCTTGAAGGTTGGAAGAAGCTTGATGCTTGGAAGCAGCTTGATGGTTGGCAGAAGTTTGAGCATTTGTGCTGACAGATGGGGACTACCATGAAAAAAAATGAAATGAATTCTGAACTATATTTTCTGTTTATCCATAAATTTAATGCTATATAGTGTAATACAAATGCACTTACTGAGTTGGCAGGCATTTCCTTTTGTCCGGATACTAGGGTGTTGACTAATTTTTTCAAGTCTGCCACCTCTCTTTCTAATTGAATAACCTTATCACGGTTATAAACCTGGGCTCCCATTTGTGAAGGTGTTGCACCAAACCCAAGCCCTCTTACTCTTCCTCGACGTTCAGGGCCGAGCGCTTTGGTAAGAGCATCATTCTTAACAGAGTATTTGTCACTAGACGTTGGATTCTTATTTGCTTCTTCGATTCTTTTCTGTAATGAAAAGAAAATTGCCCATAGGATAGTATATACAAATGCAATATTAATGAAATTAAGTAGGAATATCACTACTCATTACCAGTGTTCTAGTAATCGGCCTAGGCGGCCGATTAATCGGTCCAATTCCTCTAGGTGGCTGGCAACTGAGGAGAAAAGGTGAAAATCGGCCACATTCCGAGGTTTCCGATTACTCGTTCAAGGCGGCGACTAATCGGCTAGGCGGCCAGGCGGTGGTCAAAGCCGTTGACCGCCTAGCCCTTTTAAAATTTTTTTTTTTCCAAGAATTGAAAACAACCTCCTTTTCAGATCATTAACAATTACAACATCAAACTTCCAAACCTAAACCAATTTTTCCCTTCATCTTCGACCAAATAGCTTACAAACCAAAACGGCTAAACCAGATCGCCCATTGCTCCTGCCACGGTAAGCTTCTGTCTTCCGTCGCCGTCACCGTCGCCAGGTCGCAGCTGTCTCCGGTTCGCCAGTATATACCCTCTCATCTCTTTTGTTTTCATGTCTGTTTTTGCTCTCTGTTTTTGGTTCTTGTTGGGTGTTTCACTGATTTTTACGGGAGCTTTGGTGGGTTTGGGTGTTTCTTGTGGTTTGTGTAGTGGATTAAATGCAAGTGGGGAAATCATTGAGTGGGGAAATCAATTCAAATAGGGAAATCACTGAAATCATTGTGTTTCACTCTCTTGTGGTCTTGTTTCTTTTCTGGGCGTGGGAAATCACAGAACTGTGGTTAGCTTCAGTCCAAGAGCTAGCAATGGCTATGCAGATTTGTTGGCAAAGAAAGGTTCGAGCAAGGAAGGGGACTTGGTTAGTTGGAGAGATTTATGAGGTTTTACGTTTTAGTGGTGTTTGTTCGGTTTCAATTTCTCTGTTTTCTGGGTTTCTCTGAATGTTTCTTTCTCCGCTCTGGCAATGAAGTCTGATTGTATAGTGTTGTTTTTCATGTTTTGATGCTGTCTTTGCTGATGTTTTTATGGGGACTTGTTTTCGTGTATTGATCTGTTGATCCCTCTATTTGGAGGTGGCTCTGTTTTCGGCTACTTTAGCCTTCAATACATATCGTTTGCAGTTCAAAAAAAATGTTGGCGTGGTATTTCTTTTGTTGGTCTTATCTGAAATTTTGAATAATCCTCCAGACCTCGTGTCTTGTGTTCAACAAGTGCTCTGGTTTTGTTCCTTGACTTAGACTTTTCAAAATTCTCAGAACACTTCAATCCATGAAAAACACACAATGAAATTGTTTGTGCATACTCATTCAATAACTTGCATGTTTAAATTTCATCCACTAAAAACAAAATCTTCATAGTGGGAACCCATTAAAACCAAAATGTAGCACGATAAAAATAAATATATATATATATATATAATAAAAAAATTAATTGGATAAAGTTTGACCCAATGTGCACTCAAGATCCGTTTAATGCGTAATTTGACATTTGTTGATTTGGAAAGAATACTTTTTGGATTTAATAATTGGGGATTTGGATTGGTTTATGATTAGATTTGGAAATAATTTGTTGGAAATAATTTTCTTTGGAGTTCTATTTGGAATTTGTTTGTAATTGTGTTTTCCGATTAATCCCCGATTAATCGGCGACTAATCGGCCTAGGCGCTAGGCGCTGGGTCTCCGCCCGACTAGCGCCTAGCGCTTACTAGAACACTGCTCATTACCACTGCATCAGCAACATCTTCATTTAGAAATCCACCACCCTTTTTTGTATGCCCTCGAATCCAGACATCTACCCTTGTTATGGCATCAGGTGTTTCACTCTCTTTCCTCTGTAAAGTAAGATATTAAGCAATAAGAGAAGATAAATTATATGTAAAATAAACGATTTAAAGCTTGAATTATCCAATGAACAAACTAAATTTTACCATTTCATCTTCTAAGCGAGCATAGCCTTTGCGACTCATGGTGTGTAACATTTTTTGTTTTGCTTTCATCCTCTTAAATCTATCGCTTGTTGCCTATTAATATAATTGCTTAATATCATTGTGATAAAAACATAAATAGCAAATCCAATGGATAAGTAAAAAATGAATAAAATCATTGTAGCTTAGATTTCTGACCACACCGTTCCCTAATGAAAGCTTTCCATTCCTCCATTGAAGTTACATTATCAGGCTTAAGCTTCTTTGCAACATGATTTAGTCCATTACACTCAACTTTTTTCCGCAATTCTTTCACTACTTTTGATATATGATCTCGCCAAAGCTTTGCCATCTTTTGCATTGTATACTTCTTATGGCATTCATCAACATCAAATTTATTCTGAAAAATATAATATGCAATTAGTGCAAAAAGTTACAAAACTTATTATCCATATGGTTCTTTTAGTATTCCATAATACCTGAGCATGTTCCCACAACTGATGTCTGAAGTCTTGTGCAAGATCTTTCCATGTCTTTAGTGTCACAGGCACTAACTCCCTTGTTGTTGCACCAAAGAGAGAGGAAAACTTAGCTGCATTCTCCCCAAATGGCTGACCTCTAGTATTGAATTCAACATGGAGTTGTTTTCCTTTGCTAAGATAACTCAATTTTGCCCGACCCCTAGGTTTCCTCTTTCCTTTATTGGTGTTAGATTCATCAAGCACACCTTGCTCATTTGGTGAGACATTAGGAACTCTTTCAGTAGCATGTGACACACTAGCACTTCCATCAGTAGTTGGTGACACACTAGCAACTCCTCCAGTAGTTGGTGATATAGGAACTTCTTCAGTATTAGGTTGTGTGTTATGTGGAGAACTAGAAGCTCCATCAAATATTCTTATACCCCTTCCTCTGGTACGTTGAATTGCAGCAGCGATTGCAGCTAATTGGTTTCTCTTTGCTCTCTTGGAACCTTCTTTTGAAGTCTGTATAACACATGCAAAATAATAAAATGATTTGATAGATTTGATATATATATATATATTTGTGACAAGATATGATAGATTTCATATCAATTATATGAGATAAAAAATGCGAAAGCAAAAGTTATAGTGTTTACCTCAGGCATATTGAGCCTATTAAAATAATTGATGAAAGTATTGTGATGCAAAATTCAAGGGATTATACAACTCCAATTTTTGATCAAAAGTGTTCACACAAAATTAAGTTCCATCACAATCCTGCAATCCAAAAAAAAAAAAAACCTGTTAGAGATACAAGCAAAGCATGAAATGAAACAGAGGAAATACTTATTATAAATAATTATATTTGTAACAGCAAAAAATAATAGGCAGCTGAAACAATCAATATACTAGTACCGGATCATAAGTTGTATCCTCAGAATCATCTCTTGCATAACCCTCATCATCAAAATTCATGTCAAGTCTTGTTATATCTACTGGCATGGATAATGTATAAGCATTATCATTAAAATTGTTTGACTCATTAAAAGCCCTTGCTGGAGTTTTCAGTACCACATACCAACATGGATTGTCCATCTCCCTAGAGTAAGACACTTGCTTTGCTTGGCTTGCTAAAATAAATGGATCTTTTTCAAATTGGTGTTGTCCTTGTAGGAGGTTAACCAACGTAAATCCATCTTTAACTTTGACACCATTTCTTATATTTGCCCAATCACAATGGAATAGAGGGACTTTAAACATGTGATAATCTAACACAATAATGTCTCGTATAACCCCGTAATAGGTAATCTTCCCAATGGCTTGTGAATTATTTTTCGCACTAGATTGACATAAAGTTTCAGCTTCAAGGGAAACACCGCTGTTTTGTGTACTTCTGTCAACATCTCTTGTATGGAAGCGATGTCCATTGATAATAAAACCAGAATAAGACATTACATCTTTCCTAGGCTTACATGCAAGCCATTTCACCGTAGTTGATATACAACTACTACTTCCCATCTTGACCTTATTCTCCAGCCATGCACTAAAAGTCTTCATATGTCGCTTTTGAAGTAGGCTTTCATTCTTTGAAAGACGTCTATTTGAACATCTAAGCTCATCTAGATGCATTCTAGTGAAAGAAATAAAAACATGAAATTAGAATGTGAATAATATGTATGTCAATCAATATCTAAATTCAACTAGCTAGTCTTCTTACTCTATGTATGGGTCACAATCTCTAGTGTTGAACAATACATAACGATGAGCAATTTCCAACATCTCAGAAGTCATGGTCTTTGACTTTCCTTGCAAAATTGGTCGATCTTCTGTCACTTTTTCATTCTCAAAATCCTGATTCCGTATGTATCGAACACATATTTCAGCACCATGTTTCATGTACCCACTACAATGATATGCACACTCTTCAGCTGAATAACGTTCTTCGATACAACCTTCAGGTCTTGAATGATTTTTAACAAATCCTTTCAAGAACTTCATAAATCTAGGTCATGACACAACCAATCAACAATGATATTCAATGATATGGTTTTCTTGGAGTTTAAATCAAAAGACAAATTTATGTACATAATAATGGTAAAAAGAAAAAAAGTACCTCTCAAATGGGTACTGCCAGCGATATTGGATTGGGCCACCTATACGAGCTTCCCGTGCAAGGTGGATTGTCAAGTGAACCATAACATCGAAAAAGGACGGAGCAAAGAATCTTTCAAGCATGCACAAGGTCTCCGCAACCTCATCCTCTAGTGCTTCCAATCTGTTCTTGTCGACCACTCTTTGGCATAATTCATTATAAAATGCACATAGTCGAAATATTGCAGTCCTTGGTCCCTTTGGCAGAAGCCCCCTTAAGGCTACCGGTAGCAATTGTTGCAGTAGGATATGACAATCGTGGGACTTGAGGCCTATAATTTGACAATATTCTAATGACACTTTGCCTGAAATGTTAGAGCTGTAACCATCAGGTAATTTTAACTCTAGCAACCTCTCACAAAATATTCTCTTCTCTGCTCGTGATAATGTGTATGGTCCTGCACTCCAACGAAATCTTTTCCCATCTTGCCTCGCATGTAACTCATCTCTAATCCCCATTTCTTCTAAATCTTTACGAGAATTAATCCCATCCTTTGTTTTTCCTTTGATATTCAAAAGTGTTCCAATAAAGCTCTCGCAAATATTTTTCTCGACATGCATTACATCCAAATTGTGACGCAAAAGTAAATTCTGAAATGTTAAAAGTTTTTTAAAAAGTACAGGTAGGATTATTGAAAAAGAAAGGAAGTGGACAAATAAAAAATGACAGAGGTCTAAGTCTATTTAGAATAACTAACCTTCCAATATGGTAAATCAAAAAAGATTGATCTCTTTTTCCATGGCCAAATAGGAGCAGTATCCTTCCTCTTTCTTTTCTTTCCACCTTTTTGCTTCTTTCCGATTTTTCCCCAATCATTTTCCCAATCTTTGACTGCACGAAAAGCTTGTACACCATTTATCGTTCGAGGTTTTCCTCTATGCTCCTCCTTTCCATTAACCAATTTGCTTTCTTTCGGAAAGAATGATTGGGAGGAAGAAACCGTCAATGACCCAAATAAGAGAACTTATGACTATGTTTCAACCAATCTGAATTTGTGTCCATACCACATACTGGACATGCTACTTTACCCTTTGTTGGATATCCTGCTAAGTTCCCATAAGCGGGAAAATCATTTATTGTCCACATTAAAATAGCTTTCAAATTAAACATGCACTTACTAAAGGCATCATACACCTGAATACCATTGTTCCAAAGCTCTTTTAAATCATCTATGAGTGGCTCCAAATATACATCTATATCATTTCCGGGTTGAGATGGACCCGATATTAATAAGGACAAAATCATATTGTCCTTGGACTTGCATAACGCTGGGGGAAGATTGTATGCAACTAGTATCACAGGCCAGCAGCTATACCTAGAACTCAGATCACCAAAAGGATTAAACCCATCAGTTGAGAGGGCTAATCTAAGATTACGTGGATCTGATGCAAAACTAGGATACTTATTATCGATTCATTCTCATGCCATTGAGTCAACTGGATGTCTCATCTTGCCATCTTGACTCTTGTGATTAGAATTCCATAACAATTGTTCTGCCTTTTCAGCTGAACTAAACATCCTCTTCAATCTTGGGATTATTGGAAAATAGCGCAAAACCTTCGCAGGGATTCCCTTATTAATCGTATTAGTGCGCTTATTAGTTTTCCACCTTGAAGCATCACACTTCGGATATGCCTCTAAATGCTCTAGTTCTTTCCAAAATAAACAACAATCATTGATACACGCATCTATCTTCTCATAACCTAGATCAAATGTCTTCAATAACTTTTTAGTTGAATGCAAGGAATCCGGAAGTGTATTACCATACGGTAGCATGTCACGAAGAATTTCAAGCATATGGTTATAAGCTTTGTCAGTTAAACCATGCATAGCTTTAAACTTGTATAAGACAATAACCGCCGACATCTTCGTGTACTTTGTACAATCTGGAAATAAGGCAGTTTCTGCATCTTCCAACAAATCTGCAAAATTTGGTTCTCTTCTTTCATGTTGTGGTTCCACAACATCATCATCTTGGAAGTATGCATCTCTATACATCTTATACATATCAGACATTTCCATATATTCAGGTGGTGCAGATGCACTTGATGTATCCCCATGCCAAACCCACTTGCTGTATGTAGGATCAAATCCAAATTCGATCAAGTGATCGTATACTACATTACTAGGTTGGTAATGTATGTTTAAGCAAGTCTTGCAAGGGCATATAACTTTTCCTGGATTCCCTTCCCTAACTTGGATCATATCAACAAATATTCGTGCTCCATTTGCATATGCTGTTGAATTTCTACAAATGAAATCTAGAGGTTTAATATCAGAAAGACATTTCTATAATTACTTAATATAGGGACTTAGAAAAAAAAAACAGTGAAAGAAAAACCTTGGAAAGTCTGCCCATTCTTTATCCATTACGAATCACCTGTTAAAACCAACTCAAGACCCAACAAGTTGGCCATTATTACCGACAACTTTAAAGAAGAATAGACCAAACAGATTGGCTATTGTTTGAACACAACTAACTAACAGACAATTTACAAAGCAAGAAAACGAATTATCCATACTAAATTAAGTAGCCAAGGCTAACACACAAGTGGCAAGTCATACGAGTCAGCGCCATGCATCAAAGACAAAATCCAAATAAAAAAATATGATAGTAGTATAGTCATCCTACCCATGCACAGACCACTTAAGATCTTTTGTACTAAATATAAAACAACCACCGACAATCCCACACATGCACACACTAGTAATATATTTTTTTTTGAATAATGTTAAGCTTTATAAGCCAACAACGGCAAAACAGAGGGAACCCCCAATAAACCAACAAAAGAGCACCAACAAAAAAATAAGGAACCATAAAGAAACCCCCACCACAGACCACTAACAACTACAAAAAAACCCCACTCTCCATAACACCTGTGCCAAACAGCTCAACACATAACCAGAAAACACAAGAACCTAAGAACCCAGGCAAACACCACACAGCACCAAACACTAGTAATATATGTAAAACAACAAATTTATCATATTTCACTATAGAATTTATCACATACCTAAGTTTCAATGAATAGATGACAGTAATGAAATCAATGCCAATTTCTGATAGTACCTGTTATATAGGTAACAGTGAGATGAGAACAATATGAAAAAGGATGAAAGAAATAGAGAAAAGAAAAAAAAATAACATTTAAAATTTTGAGCATCGAAATTCAAAAAGCCTCTAAAAAGATGAAATCTAAGAGTCCCACATTGACTAGCACCACAAAGTTTAGGCATTTCAGTAAGAAAAACACATAAATTTGCAGTAAAACTCAAAACCCAACTCAATCCAAATTGGCATCAACCAAATGATAACTTGAAACAAATAAACAAAACTATTTAGAATCCCCAAATAGATAAATAAACAAATAACCAAATTCAAAACCCTAGCAAAGCTCTATAAACCCAAATTGGCATCAATGAGAAATAATAGGAGAATGAGAGAACCCAACATGAATTATAAAACTCCATAAATCCTCTTGTATTACATAAATGGTTAGAGAAAAAGAGAACCCACAAAAATTACAGAAACAAAAAATAAAAAAATCTCAAGGGAAACTTAACTTTCATCAACTTTTTAGAAGCCAACAAAAAGTTTTAGGAGTATTTCTGATTCTTCTTCTTGGTCTGTTGCGGTGCTTAGGAGTTTCTTTCTCTTGGTTTTGGTGTAGGCTGGTGTGGAGTGCTTTTCCAGTTTCCTCTGGCTTGCCTGAGTTTCTTTTAGTGTGGATATGCACCTGTGTTTTTCTCTTTTGTTTTGTTTCTCTGCTTTGGTTTTTTGGTTGGCAGGTTGTGCTTTGTTTTGTTTCGGTCTCTGATGGCTCTTTTTTGGTTTCCCGACTGTTCAGAGTCCTTTTGGTCGTTGTGGCTGGTTCGTTTTCGTGATTTGTTTGGTTTGGTATGTTTCCTGAAAAAAAATTAGTGTTCTAAAAAAAACATTGAGCGGGACGAGAAAAAACACTCGCCCAACATAAAATTATGTTTTAACTTCAGTGTTCAGTTTAGTAGCCAAAAAGCTTGTTTATGAAAAATGTATACATGGCGTGAGTTACGTGTCCTAAAAGACACTCAAATACGACACACCTATGGTAAGCAGTAAATAATCCATTTTTACGGCGTTTTACAAATGTGTGCCGTCTTTGAGAAATTATGCATCACTATCACGACTTGCACTAAATGCAAGCCGTGAATAATAACATTTACGACGTGCCATTTATGTACGCCGTAAAAATAAAGCCGTAAAAGACCCAATCTGTTGTAGTGATCCTTATCTCGACTAGTAGTTTGACTGTTCCCAAAGACCTTGAAAATACACTCTAAAGCGTGTGTCTAATAACCTAGAGGAAATGCGAAAATTTTCTTGATTAGTCAATATTTTAATCAAGTGAATAGGTTTTAATCAAGTTAATTACCAAATTTTCTTGATTAGTCAATATTAAAAAAATTACCCAATAAACAAACAATGTAAAATCAAGTATAAATGCGAAAATTAAAAGACACTTGATTTTTTACATGGAAACCCTTCAACAAGGAAAAAAACCACGAGCTATCCTACTAGCCACACCGATCCTGAAATCCACTATTGTAATGATGTTTACAACCTAGGTTGACCTCTAGTCACACCATTCTCGGTCACTAACCCACCACTACCAACCAATGGGACTTTATAATGAATTCTTGATCAATTTGTTTGCCAACCACACCTTGGTTGCAAGACTTCACTTGCTTGTGCACTATACATTGTAGTCACAAGACTTAACTCTCAAGAAAAGATTAACAACCTATGTGAATATATGATTATTCAAAATGCAATTAATGCTAGGCAGCACTAAATGCTTATCAAGATATTATATGATGGCAATAAGCACAATCATAGATATCAATGTCTATATGAATGCTCATAAAGACTTAACTAGATATAGATATGCAAATCTAAAACCTAGTCATCAAACAAAGCCATATCAACACAAGTTGTCATTAATCATGGCAAGGACAATAAATGCAATTAACAAATGCAATCAATGAGTCATAATTAGCTAGAGGGCAAATATGTCCTAAATGCAAGCTATCACAATACAAACCCAATCATGCAAAGGAACTTATAACAAGATGTAATAAATGAAGTCCTAGCATTTAATCAACTAATAAATGCAATAAAAACATCATCTTGGAAAGTTTAAACAAATAACAAAGATGAGATTTTGTTTAACTTACCAAGTCAACTAAAGATGAAGACCCATGCCTTAATGATGCTTAATGATGCATGAAGGATGATGGGTTTTGCATTTGGAGAGTTAATAAAGCTTTAATGAAGCTTTCTCTCTCAAGAAATCTCTTTCTCTCTCTTAGGTCTGTATTTTTAAGCTCTTACACGAAATGGAGATGAAAGAATGTATATATAACAACCCTAAATAAAACGGCATCGTTTTGAAAAAGTTTGCAAAACTTTTGCCTTGGCCGCTGTACGTACAGCGGGTGTACAGCGGGTCACCTGGAAATTTCCAGAAAAAGGCTGCACGAAAGGCCACTCATAGGCGAATAAATAACGGAGACATACTGCCCGAAAACTGCTGTTCACCGACTGTAGGTAGGGCAAGTGTACAACGGATTGGACTGGAATGGCCTGTGATAGCACATCAGCTCCAGTTTCGAGTGCCTCAAAACATGACCAAACAAAATTGAAAACTTTCGTATGATATACCGATGGAAAGGTATGGATGTCTTCTTTTTATTCCTGTTTTCAAAATGAGGTTTTGATTTCTATATAAGAGTTATGGTAATTTTAGTGACCAAAGGTCAAAAACGGCTAGCAACAGAGTTGTCCAGTTTTAGTGGTCACTTTGGAGATTTCAAAATAATTCTAAACAGTCATGAAATATTACGAATAATTTACTATTGGAAAGGTATGGGTGTCTAGTTTGTACAGAAATTTTCAAAACTCATTTTGAAGCTTTGTATAAAACTTTATGGTCAGAAGACCATACAAAGGTCAGTTTTGAAAAACATTTATATCATTGAAATCCACTCTTTTGAAACTAGACACTTTACTCCAAACAACCAAACCAAAATAAGAGAAGAATGGGACCTTCTCAAATGATCACTCAAAGCGCTAAGACAAGCACACCATCTTGCAAGCGCGGACACTACACAAAACTACACTTAAAGCTAGAAATGAAGTGCACGTGTGATTGTGAAGAATGCACACATGAGAAATAAGAAACAAATGCATAACAACTCAAATCCATGTAAGTGTGTGAGTGTGTGCACAATAAATGCATGTGAATACAAATGCATGTAAGTGTGTGTGTGTGTGTGTGTGTGTGTGTGTGTGTGTGTGTGTGTGTGTGTGTGTGTGTATGTGTGCAACTAAATCTCTTCAAGAGTTAAGAACAAGAACTACCTCTCTTGAAGCATGTCTTGGAGAAATCCACACTTGGAGAACCTATGCTAGCTGATGAGAAGGTTTTTCCCTTCAGAAAACCGTCGGTCAAAACAATTTATAAAACATATGCAATGCGTTCACAAGTAGAAATACAAGTAAAGCAGTAAGCACGGGTGTCGTCCACTGAGATCGGGGTAGCGGTGATAAGATTAGGATTAATATAACTAGTATGCATAAAAGTAAAGTGATGGTGAATGAAAATACAATATAAACTAAACTATGAAAGCAAATAAAATGGGATGACAATGGAGTGATGAATGAATGATGATGGAACTACGAAGTTGATGGACTCGTAAGTGAATATTGGGGCAATTGCAACAAACTCTCAATTAAGCATGTATTGACAAATGTAACCAACCTAGGGTGTATAGTGTTGGTATATATCTCTAGCAAGAGGTCAACCTAGGGTGTATAGTGAAGACCTCCTACTAGCAATTAATCCCTCCTAAGCAACCAACAATGGCTAGTTACTGAATTGGGACTTTTTCCATGAATGCTCATCTATCTAGCTATGGCTCAACCTATTACTAATGTAGCCATCCTAGGGTGTATAGTGATGGCTTCCAATTCCCTCACAAGTGGCCGACCTTGGATGTATAGTAAAGGCCACCCATTTGAGATTGGATGAGGCTTTAAGTTATCAACCGAATTCTACTCGAAGGTTAGTTCTCGTAAAATCACTAAAGTAGTCCAACCTAGGGTGTATAGTGGAGGCTTCTAATTCTCTCACAAGTGGCTAACCTAGGATGTATAGTGAAAGCCACTAATTCAAGATTAGATTAAGGACATAGTTGTAGAGCCGGATTTCTGGAAATCCTTCCATTCAATGGAGCATTAGACAACCTAATTGCCTACTCAAGTAATCCAAATCAATCGTGCAAAGAGGGTGTATCCAAGCAAATCAATAATGGAAATCAATTCAAACAATGGAATAAAACATACAGATAGAATAAATATAACACATAGAGTTTATTTACAAAGCCCAAATATCCATCAAACAAATAACATCAACCCCATAGTGGGGTATTTTAGCTACTCATGTTCTATTACAAACCAATAAACTAAGAGATAGTAGAGAGATAACCCTTGAAGATTGATCTCCTTCCTTGAAGCTTAAATCCAAATCTCTTAGTTGCCTTTGATTGAGTAGCGATGGTTTGGATGATAGGGAGATGTGTTACTAGCTTGTCTTTTGGTTTGTTCCCATCCTTTTCTATTTATAGAGGATGGAAAAATAGGTCACTTAAGCTTGAAACCAGAAACTGTCACGCGCAGAGTGCGGGTGGAGTACGGGTGAATTACCAGTACTGTACCCGCACTATATGGGTTTCTTCATTTTCAGTTCTCTGATCTGGGAAACAATGCGGGTGGAGTGCGGTTGAATTACTCACACTTTACTCGCACTGTACTCGCACTGTACTCGCACTCTGGTGTTAGGTGTAAATCCACTCCTCTGTCTTGAGCAACAGTGCCGGTGGAGTGCAGTTGGATTACCCGCACTTTACCCGTACTTTAGTGTCAGGTGGAGCTGTTTTGAGCAATAGTGCGGGTGTAGTGCGGGTGGATGACCCGCACTTTAATGAATCCAACTCTGTCTTGACCCGCACTTGACCCGCACTTTATCTGTCAGGTACGAATCTTGAGCAATAGTACGGGTAGAGTGCGGTTGGATGACCAGCATTTTACACGTACTTTATCTTTCCTTCATGATTCAGGTCCCAGCTGTGGGAAGTAGTGAGGTTGCGACCCACACTTGACCCGCACTGTAGAGCTGCTTATGATCCTTTGTCTTTCCTTTTGCCCTTTTCTACCAGAACCACTGCAATTAGCTTCTAATCCAGAATTACATCTATTGCCTGCAATTAGCACAAACGTCTAAATATATAGAAAATACACACAACAATGAGACAAAGGAATATGAATGAGGGCCAAAATATACAACAATTTAGGCACGATCACTAGCATTACGTAAACATCCCAGTGTGATTTTCATGAAATAAGCTAATCATAAAAATGAGGTTCTTACAGACCTTACTTCTGCTCCCCTAAATCCTCTAAGTGGGATTGCGAGTGGCTGCAAGTCCTTCCTTGAAAGTCCGAGCTGATTGAATACCTCAGCACCTAGGATGTCCGCCGAACTTTCATTTTCGATCAATACTCTTCTTACTTCCCGATGTCCAATACGAACTGACATAACAATTGCATCATTCGGTTTAACCTCTAATCTGGGGGCATCAGTTTCTGAGAAAATGATCGAATCCTGGCCTTACTTAAGCTTCTTCTGGTCAGGGCCCACAGAGTTTACCACCAAGTTTCTTTGGCCATCCATTAATTCACGGACTTCAGACATTCTCTCCCAGCTACTTCTTCCTATGCATGGGCCACCAAAAATGGTGTTGATAGCTCCGGCATCTGAACTTCCCTTTGGACTGCCTTCAGCATGACTATATTTCCTGTCTTGGTTAGTTTTTGTAGGGCCGTTCTGCCGATCACCTCCCCTGTGAGAACCATGTTCTTCAGGTGTCCTTCTCTGATTTGCTTCTCAATGTAATCTCTTAGCTGGTAGCATTTGGAAGTTTCATGACCATTCTCTCGATGAAATCGGTAATACTTAGAGGTGTCTCTTCGTGCAAAACTGGACTGTTTTGGATGCTTCTTGTACTAGTTCTTGTCCTCGATTACATTCAGAACTTCCTCTTGTTTCTGAGTCAAAGGAGTATAATTTGTGTATTGCCTCTTATAGGTCTTGTTGACGTTCTGATCATCTTCCTTACGGCCTTCCTTGCCTTTCCCAGGATTATTCTTTTGATCTCTTTTGGGATTTCCCTTCGGGCCACTATCTTTGGGGTTTTAAATTTCTCCTGGTCGGCCGCCATGTATCAACTCCCCTTAATGGGCTATCTGTTAATCTTCAGCCATCGCATATCCTACTACATCATCCACCAAATTAGCATAAGTGATTGTGCACATTTGTCTTAGACTGAGTGATAACTGTCTATGTTGCAAGCTATTGATAAATGCAGCTACAACTGCATCATCATTAGGGTCCTGTACCTCCTATACCTCATGCAAAAACCGAGTAAGGTAATCCTTCAACTTCTCGTCCTTTCTTTGTTTCAAGGTCGAAAGGACGGCTATCGACTTCCTACGCTGGATATTTCCCATGAACTGCCAAGTGAAGGCATGTATCAGTTCCTTGAAGTTCCCGATCTATCTGCTTGCAAGGCCACCAAACCATCTAGACCTCTGATCCCCTAGCGTTTGAGGGAACATCCTGTATAGGAGCGCGTCATCATAATCATACTGTGCCATTGCGCTATGGTATCTTCTAACATGTTCCTAGGGGTTAGTGTTGGCCTTGAACTACTCCACATGTGGCATTCTGAATTTCTCTGGAAAACGGGCATGTCTTATAGAGGCAGTGAATGGACTTTCGAAATTACCGATCAGCAGGTTCCCGCGTCTTTGTCATAGCTCGAGTGCTTCTATCCTTCTTAACAGAACCTCTCGCTCTCCCTCTGGGTCGCTACATTTATAGAACTTCTGGCCGATAATGAAACTGTATGGGACTTTTGAAGTTTTCCATGTGATCTGGGTGTCACGAAGATTATACTTGGGCGCAGGAGTTATCTCTCTACGCCTCCTAGGGGGTTCCTCTCTGTCAGTTGAGGGTGATCAAGATCTTCTCCTTTGTCCATCATACATGTCGCATTGGTCATAACTTGTTCCATGTCCATGACCTCTTACAGCATCGTCATTCGGACTGAGCTCCCTTCTTCCCTAGTTTGCCTGATCCTTATTCCTCATGTAATCTTGGTAATCTTGGCGATCATCTCTCTTTTCGGATCGCTCCCTTTTTTCATGGCGATTCGTCCTATCTCTACCAATTTTCTACGGAGCATCAGGTGTTGGTACTACTATTTCAGACTGTATCCTAGGATCTCGAGCCACTACATGTGTAGATAACTGGAAGGGTGAAGTTAAGTTTACGGTGGCAGTTATACTGATTCTCTGTCTAGCAACGTCTTCGATGATTCTCCGCAGGGATTCTTGAACTTGCCGGAAAGCGTATGTGGAAATACCAGGTATAGCATAGGTAGAAGTTGTAATATCTTGCCTAATGGAAGGTGGAATCCTAGAAGGCAAATCTCCCCCTGTCCCATTAGTGTTGGTTACTCCACTGTCTCATGTGGCCCTTATATATTGGGTTGGGCGGCAAGGGACTATTTATTAGTCTTATATATTGTTTTTATTTTATTATTTAATTAAATGGAAATTGATTAATTTATTAATTATTGATTTTTTTAATTAAAAGTCAAAATCTTTTTCTAACTAGGAGAAGGATTCCTAGTGTCATACTATTGTTGGTAGTATGATAAGTATCAAATACTATATTTGATAAGTAGATAAATAAATACTTTTATTTATCGAATCAAATTAGGAAGTTTTTGATATAGTCACAATTTTTATATTCAATAATTTATTATTGGATAATACACTCATGAGTTGGAATAAGGTTAAAACTCAAAGTTGATAGGAGACTTGGAGAAGAAGTAATCCTACTTGTGTGAGGATTTTACTACAAGGTAGAAATCCTACTTGAGTTAGGATTAGGCCTTCACCTATATATATATATATATATATATATATATTATATTAAATTTCTTTTTTGAATAGTAGTTCAAGAAAAAAAAAGTTTTTTTTTTTTGAGATAAAGAATTTTTACTCTCTTGCTTTTGAAAAATAAATAAAAACTTCCAACTCAAGAAAGGGGTGTAGAATTCGGCAAAAGAGAAGAAGAATAAGAACGTTTTGTTTTCGATAGTATACTAGTAGCTTTTACATCATAAAGCTTTGTGCACAATATCGAATTAGGGTTCACGCGAGTTTTCGATTAAAAGATTAAGAATTCACAAGTGACCAAACGTTCTTTATTTTCTCTGCGAGGATTGTTGCGACTAACAAAAAGAAAAAGATTTTTGTTTCCATCCTCAGGTTTACAATTCAAAGAAAGGGAGTCCACACTCCTAGGTGATTCACGTTCGTGATTGGATTGGAAGATCTTGTGGATTCAATTCGAAGCAAGCAGATTCAATTCGACGTAATATCAATCATCACTTGAAAAAGGTACGCTACTTTTAATTATATGTTAATTAATCTAGAGTTAAGGTATTTTCTTATAAATTTTTTTTTTTAAATATACCACCAAATTTTTCGCTTCCACCGCGTTTTGAACCGTTTTTCCCTACATTAGTAACTTTGATCAGCATTGTGGGGTTATTTTCTGATCATCTTAAGTTGGCTCAATTTAGTTGACATTTGTCGACAAGTCTGTTACACGTGTTAACTTGTTCACTTGATTTCATAGCAAGTTTTTGTGCTTTTTGTTAAAGACTTGTTATTCTAGCTTTGATTGACATGTTTAGGTTTCTAGATATCTTTGTGAATGATCTTTGAATGCCTAATCTAGATTTCCTACCACATGTTCATAAGAATTAGTTACATTTGCTTGTGAGCTTGATTTGTGAAAAATTAATTATTCATAGAGTGTGTTTGATCAACTTGCTTTATTTGCATGTGTTTGCATCATTTGCATTCACTTAGATCATATGCCTTGTGAAGAGGTTGGAAGTCTCATTTCTAAGAGTGATTCTTTGATTTGAGCATTAGAAGTCTTGGCTAGAGTCGGGAGGACTTGGATAGCTAAGCATTGGAAGTCTTGGCTAGGATCAGGGTGATCCGGATAGCTAAGCGTGGAAGTTTTGGCTAGAGTCAGGAGTACTTGGATAGACAAGCAAGAAATCTTCCTAGAGACATGAGTCTTGGATAGGAAGTCGGCATAGTAGGTTCACTAGGCCCGAGGGTAAAATAGGTGTAGATAGCTTGGAAAGTGAATCTTGTGTTGATTGCCTCTTGAATGTGTATCTCCTATATTTCTTAGTGATTTGCTTTTTACCAGTGGTTGTGGTATCAACCCGTGGATGTTTCCTCATTTTGAGGTTTTACCACGTAAAAATCTATTGCGTTGAATTTTTGTATTTTTTTAGTTTCTTTACTTACATTAACTTGTATTGTTTTAACACTTGCTTAATTGAATTTACTTTGACTTGTTAAAGCAATTTACTTGTTAAATGCTCTAAGCGTGCTTAACTTGGTTGTGTAAAAAAGAAGTGCAAGTATTTTAGCATATACATATTCACAACGCACCCCCCCCCCCCCATTCTAGGTATATTTTTACACTATAAGTGGTTAATGGAATTTAAGTTTTACGTCTACTTGGAGAAGCTCATATTTTAGGCTTTTCCAAGTAGATCTTTTTGAGCTTTTTTAATAACACTAAAATGTCTAATATAACCATATCAATTAAAAAAGCCTTTTCTAATCAACAACCAAATGACCAACATCTTTCTATTAAAAGCTCTACTTATAAAAAGTCTACATTAAAAGATCTACTTGAAGAAGCTCCAAACGGAGCCAAGATGTAAATAGTAGTGGAGTTATTTTTGTATTATTTTTAAAATATCTTATTTATTATCATTTATAAATAAATTATTAGTGAATTTCATATATTAAAAAAATCTATTTAATTGAATGCAATAATTAATTTTTTTATGTGTTACCATTAATATTTTATTAAAAATTATTATTTTAATCTTACGATATTTTATCATTAATATATTACCATTGATATTTTTAAAATTTTACCATTAATTCCTTTAAAAATATATTACCATTACAATTGACATTTTATTTTGTTTTGAAAAATATTTATTTATTACCATTCATAAGAATAATTAAATTCAAAAATATTGGTTTTTGAAAGCAGTACATTCCAAAAAAAAAAAAAACAAAAGCAAAAAGGTTAAAAATAGAAAGAAAAAAATAATTTAAAAAAACATAGATAAATTTCCTTAAAAGAATCCAAGTAAATAAAATTTAGATAAATTTCCTTTAAAAAAATCCGGGTAAAATCTGAATATTGAATACCCGGGTTTAAGGATTTACCCCCCGGTCTGGGTTTTTGCCATCCCTATTTGAACTTCTAAGATTTAGAAACAAAAGTTTGCTTGAAAATATTTTCTAATTATCACATCTTAGCACTTATCAAAAGCCACCTTATGATATGATGGGGCCATGGCTCCGAGCCCAAATTTTAAAACAAAGAAAAATTAGAAAATTTATTAATGTTGCCATATTTTTTGTTATTTATATTTTTCTATTAACATGTTATCAATTTTTCAAATTGGACCCCCAAACTCTCCAAATTTGAAGAAGCTGTGGGGGGTTCGAGTCTCATTATACACATTTTACAAGTATATTTGGAGATAATGATATTATCATAAATTGTTTCCAAGTATATATGAAATTACATCGAGAACAACTTGTTTTGTTATTTTTGATAAATTTTCTAATTGTCAATCTTGTTATTATATCAAATATTTTTGTAATTGTTTAAATAACAATTCACTTTTCACTGAAATTTTTAAGGTTGAAAAAGCAAAATCTTGTTAGCAAGTCAAAATTTGTAATTATTTATCACAATTCCCATTCCATTGAAGTTTACTCATTAGATTCATTTCTTGAAAGCCACAAGATTATCCTGATATAACCTGAGGAATGAGGATTGAGGATAAAACAAATAGATGTAACACAAACTAGATTAAACTGTATCTAGAGAACACTCTACAAGAACAAATAAAAAGTGCATTTATATATTGAGATCGTAAGTGAACCGAGTGTTCTGTTGATGATAGGATCCCAATAGCAATACTATTGTTAGGTTCACTCCTTAAAAAGGGTATGTGTTAGGTTTTAGATTTGTGTTGGCTTGATTCCATAACAAAACGCTCTTTGTTTGTATTGATTGGTTGCTTAGGTGGTGATCGAGCTTTAAATGTTCACATTTTGCGCACCCTTTACTAAACTTTTGTTTGCGTTTTTTGAGCATTTTTAGTTATTTAACCATGTGTTTAAGTGTTCTTAGGCAATACTGAAGAATTAGAGGTGTTTGTGCTTAAAGGGGAGATTTGGAAGCAAAATGGAGCAAAAAAATTAAAAACTGTAATGGCCTGTGCAGAACGATCAACTTGTGAGTGTCATAACTCCCTCCTCCGATAGAACCATGATGAGATCTTTATATATTTGGAATAGTACGGAAGTCTAGTTTTCATAACCTTTTACAGATTGCGATTCCAACCTTTCTGGAGGAAGTTATGCTCGTTTGAGCAACTGGTGCGCAGAGCAGAAATCCAATTCGGCTGGCACCATGGTCTCCGTTTTGACCGCCGAACAGCACCTGGAGGTTGGATTTTTACCCGAAATTGAGGGGCAATTTCGTCCCTTCACTTCCAAATCATCCCCAAACTTGCCCTAACTATAAATACACCTCATTCATCTTCTCTAACCATAATTTTCAGACCTCTCAACACTTCTCACTACCATACACACCTCTCCCTATATCCAAATCACCTTCACACCTTCAACCAAATCCTTCCCATTTCACACTTTCAACACCAAAGCAACAACCTTCCCAATCTCAATAACTCAAACCTAGCACATTTTGGAGAAATATTGAAGAGAAGAGAGGAGATTCACCAAGGCCAAGGGAATCTCAAGCACATCAAGGAACAAGAAGACTTTGTGAAGGCTTTCATGGGTTTTCTCTACAACTTTACTCTCTTTAATTTCATTTTCATTATGTGTAACTAAACCCTATGTTGGGGGATTGATGTGACTCTACTTGAAAACCCTATGTAACTAATTAGTATATTTTGTGATTAATCCACTCTTGGTTTTCCTTATTCATGAGATTTGAAGTTGCCATTTTACATGACTAAGCTAATATTGGGGCTCAATTTAGTTTTGCTTGTAATTTTGGTTCACATATGTTGATTGTGGTTTTAAGTTTGAATGGTTTTCAACTCATTCTCCAATCCCTAGCTCAAATGAATGGAAAATATGATTGTAAATGTTTTATCAAATTAAAGATTAACTAATTGTTCTTAAGAAGAAAGGTTGGATTAAAACTTATAGTGGGGCACACTTGAGTAGAGATTTAACCTATGTTCTCATAAAAACTCATAGTAGGGTATACTTGGGTTGAGATTTGAACATGAGCTCTTAATGAATTTAATCAACTTCAGAACAAACCTTGAGTCTGATTGTTGTGCTTAATTGAACTAAATTGCATTGGGTCCCTTCATTTAGTTGTTTGTCAATCCCCCAATATCCATTCCCATACATTTGCACTTACTCAACCTTAGCCACTTGCTTTTGTATTTTCTTAGTTTAATTTAATTTAGCTTCCAAAACATCTTCCAAAACCAACAATGAATAACTTTCTCGCGCTTAGTTTAGTTTAGTGTACATATCCTAAATATAGCCAAATATCCTCCCTTTCCCTGAGGAACGATCCCGCTTGCCGTTATACAATTCAGTATGATTTGTGTATACCAAGTGTGGTATTTTTGGTACTTGCAAAATCACGATCAGGTGGTTCGTGATTGGATCGAGCTTCAAAGAAGGAAAGCAACTTCGCATGCAAAGTTCGTCTTCAAGAGGATATATGCTTACTTGGATGCTAAGGTATCAAGATTCTTCTTCCTCTTGCAAGGCGTAAGTGCACACACACATTGCATAACATTTGTGTCCCTGCATCGTTGTGCCAAATATGTATAACACATTCACACACTTATTAAAGTATGCACATGCATTAGTTTAATTTGATAACTTATGTAAAATTGCATGATCTAGGACTATATCTAGGAAACGGCATACTTGCTTGTTCACGCATTTATTTGTTTGTGTTTATGTGATATCAGACTTGAATTTGTGCTTATATTATTCCTCATTGAGTTCCGGTTGTTTTGGTTACTCATTCATTAGTTTCAAGTTCTAAGTTGGAAGTTACGAAACTTTTCGTGTCTTTAACATGCATGGTTTTCGTCTTTGTTTATCGAGTGAATTTCCATATATTTTATGAAAGTTTTGTTGACATCTATGTCCGTAAAGGAGTTACGGTTCATAATCTGAAAACGGATTCAAATTCAGAATCGGAGGTCGCAGAACAGTCGAAGAACGAGAGTGGTGCGTGAGGGAAGAGGAATGGCAAAGTGCCATTTGCACCCCTTCCTCGTGGAGGCGTGTGGGCCCCATGGGAAGGGATGACCTCTGCCCCCTTGGAGGCCACGTGCCTCCATGGGATGCTGAGGTGGCAATCCCTCAATGGGTGGTCAAGTCTCTCTCTTCTCCAACTCATTTACCCTCCATATATATTTGAATTTTGTGAAGAAATTTTTAACAACTTTTCAATTTTTGTTTTTGTCATATCTCTCTCAAATAAAATTCGATTTTAGATTTTCAAAAGCTAAAATTATTGGTCTTGAAGAGAGGAACAAGTCCCAAGCATTTTCAAAGTCGAATTATATCCAGATTGTTCGTGGTGATCTGATCTTCATTCGTCTGTGCATCATTTATAAGTGCATCATTATATCCAGATTTTTCGTGGTGATCTGATCTCAATTACATGCGAACTGAAGATGGAAGTTGCTGGAGAGGATGTCCATGGGTAACTATGAGGGTCCCTACTAGCGCATTGCGTACATTCTGTCGACCACATCAGCATTCATACCTATTTTTGGGAAAGCTATATAAGGAATCACTTCTGATTTTCAAACACACGCCCACACACCATCTTACATCACATTTTATCTGTCTAGATCTCAAAACCATTCTCTCCTAAATCATCCAAAACTCACACATCATCTTCATCATTTTGCTACTCAAGAAGGACATTGGAGGAGGATTCAAGCTTGAAGAAAAAAGGTCTCACATGGGTCCTTTCTATTTCTCTCATCTTTGTTATTTTCTTACATTTGTCATGAGTAGCTAAACCCAAATTGAGGGTTGATGTAATTAATTCATAGATTATGGGATTTCCACCATTTTGACTTGATTAATGTAGTTCCATTCAATTTACTTAATTGTGTTTAATTATTCCTTGAATTAAGTAGGCATTCCAACTCTTGATTTTTATGGATTAATTGAACTTATTAGAGTAACTAATCTTTAATTGAAATCTTTGTGAAATTTGGTAGGCATTCCAACTCTCATTTAACTTAGTGGTTGAATTTGCTCTTAAATGCATTTAATACTCACTTTGGGTTGGGTATGCATTTTAACTCCTAACCTTTTGTAGGGATTGAATTGTGGTTTCTTTGTGAGTCAAGTAAGTATTCCAACTCTTGGTTTACATTAGATACCAAATTATACTTTTAACCATCTACACCTAAGGTATTTAACCAAGCTCAATTGAATTGAAAGGGGTATGTTGTGAGCATTCCAATCCAAGCCATCTCGGCTTCCCTACATCTATCCAAAGCAAAAGTGAAAGGGGTGGATTGTGAGCATTCCAATCCAAGCCATCACGGGAACTCGAGCTAGGAAGATAAGCCTTATATTTAAATAGAGTCGGGCTTCATAAGCGGAACTCCCACTATTTGTTGGGGGTTTTTGTCCTAAAGCTTGTATTTGTAAATGTAAATTAAACATAAATAAATAAAAAGTAGTTTATTCATTCAAATTGTTTCATACTTTTATATAACATGTGTATTTAACATCCAAGATTGCCGGATTTAATTTCCAACTAAGTATATGAATGTCATATACATATGGATTCAGTTTGAGATGAGCAATCTAAAGAGTCTGTAGATAGCAAATAGAGTTGGGTACTTTATTTGTAGTTAATCTACAGTTGTGGTCCATTCCGTAATGTACGGTAGTCTTATCATAAACTATTCATATGGTGATATAAGAATGGAGGCACCTTATATGATGTGATCATACAGGACTGTGCCACAATCTATATGAATCTCTCACCAAGATCCGTTACATGATGAGATTCACATATATAGACTAATGACGGCTATATATGGCTGATCTTAATCTTGAGTGTCTTCTCGACTCCTTCAGGTTAGATAGTGGTTTTTGATATACCATGAGTGAGATCGGAGTTACATTTCAGGTCAATAAATTCGTATGTTGGAATCGCGGTTTAGCTTATGGCTGGAAAGGTCTGTATTCAATAGTGGAATCCGCTCCTTCTTGCGAGAAGTAGATAGTAGTTCCCTTAAGGGTTGTTTCGGGGCTTGAACAATATGAGTAATCTCCTTCTTCTGAAAAGGAAGTTAGGATTTATTATTCATTAGAGAATCAATGGTACTTAATGGAAAAGATATAATTAGAGGGGTATAACAGACTTTATGACCTAGCTCTAATTATGAACGACTTGTGGAGGATCATACTGTATGCAATAGCTATATTAATGGACAACTGTATTTCCAATTTTCGTAAAACATCTACGATTGCGAGAGTGCAGCCTCAGGATTTTTAGTGGAATAGCTCTAAGTTTAATAATCATGAAATATTAATTAAATAATTTAATTAATTATTTCTAAGTATTATTGGAGCTCAAAACTGTGGGTCCATTAGGTCCCCTTGCTAGCCTGATTGATTAAAGGTAACAAAGGTCACGGTTAATTAATTAGATTGTCCAATTAATTGTGTTACGAAAGTGACACATATTTATTCAGGGATTAATTGAATAATGAGATTATTTAATTAATATATTAATAATTAAATTAATTAGATAAATAGATTATTTAATTAATGAATTGATAATTATGAATTATTAATTGGAGATTGCAGATTCTAATCATGACTATAATGAAGATAAAATAATTAGATTATTTTATTATTTACTAAGTCTAGTATTTAAGTACAAGTCAACTAGGGTTATGTGGGAGTTAGAATCCTACTCTACCTAGGACACTTAAATACTAATTATCATTTCAATAAATGGAAATATATTTTGAAAAGGATTTGTATCAAGTTATAAATATATATAGATATATTTACATAACTTGAAGAAAAAAAAGGACTTATTGTCATTGATTGAACCAAAAACACAAAAAACCCTAGAGTGTCTAAGGAAGAGATTTCGACCAAGAAAAAAAAAATTCTTGTGGTGGCCGAATTTTGTGATGAAGAAAAGGAGTTTTCTTCAAGCCTCTGCATCCTCCTCTCACTTCCTGGAAGATCGTGACGTGCCCACACATAGTTACCGGATCGTGGGACATAGCGAGGAAGACTTGGTGATTCATAATGGGAATAAAACTTAAAGAAACGAAGGAGTTAGCATCAAGGGTATGATTTAAATCCAACTTTATATATTCTTAAATGTTGTATACGGTTTATAAGTTGCATACAAAAATTTTAAAACACCCTTTCCGCTGTGCAATGTAAATCTGGGTTCCAACAATTGGTCTCATAGCCAATTATACAATATATAAGAATAAAAGTTTCTTTTTCATAGTCTTATTCTTTGATTTGCATGTATGGTATGTGTAGGCACTTTCTAATGATTGTATGATGTTTATATTTTTTTTATAAACATGGTTGATCGTTAATTGTATGGTAATGGGTTTAGGGTTCTTATTAAAGTTTGTAATATTTTTTTTATGTAATATTAATGCCGCGATGTATTTTATTTTTTTAATTTTTTTTCTGCTGTATTTTCTTTGTTGTATTTTTCTTGCAATGTATTTTATTGTAAAATATGTATGAAGAAATCGGACGAAGAAGAAGGAAGGCGGAAGAATAATATCAGAATCGCGTTCGCGCATAAGACGCGCGTAGGCGCGCGATGTGGACTGCCTCGCAGCAGCTAGGCAGCGAGCCAAGGCACGTTGCGCGCACAGCAGCCAGGCTTTGCGCATGTACGTGATGCGCTTACAGCGGCCAGGCTGCGCTCCTGGGCTGCTAACAGCGAACATCCGCTGTGCGCAGACTGGTTGCGCGTAAGGCAGCCTTGTGTTGCCTTCGTGCGCGGCTACCTGTTTGCGAGTGCTTGCTGCGGCGCGATTGTCGCATGTGCAGTTGCAGGCAGCCCATGCGTTTGAATGATGGCCATGCGTGAAAGTGCTAGGGTTTTGAATTTGGAATGCTAGGGTTTCCGAATTTGAAAATGATTTTGGGCTATCTTTTTTATGCCTTTGGCCTCCAATAAGTGTTAGAGTAACACTTGGGCTTTAGGTTTGATTCATGAGATGGGTCAAAACATAAAAAAAAATTATTTAATCAAGTTTGACTTGGTTAAAAGCTGTTAGGTTTTAGATTTGTGTTGGCTTCATTCCATAACAAAACTATCTTTCTTTGTAATGTTTAGTTGCTTAGGTGGTTCGTGACTGGATCAAGCTTCAAAGAAGAAAAACAACTTCACATGCAAAGCCCGTCTTCAAGAGGAAAGGTGTTTTCTTGGATGCTAAGGTATCGAGATTTTCTTCCTCATACAAGGCGTTAGTGCACACACACACATTGCATTCATATGTGTCCCTGCGTTGTTGTGCTAAATTTGTATAACACATTCACACACTTGTTGTAGTATGCACATGCATTAGACTTAATTCAACAGTTTTTGTAAACTTGCATGTTCTAGGACTATATCTAGAAATGGCATACGTGTGTGATCTTGCGTTTATTGGTTTGTATTTTTATGTTATTGAACTTTAATTTAAGCTTATATTATGCTTCACTGAGTTCCGGTCATTTCGGTTACTCATTCATTTAGTTTCGAGTTCAAACTAGGAAGTTAAGAAACTTTTTGTGGTTTTATCGTACATGGTTTTCGTCCTTATTTTTTGAGTTGGATTACATATTTTATGAGAAAGTTTTCTTGATGCCTTTTGTACGTGAGGAAGTCTCGGTTTGTAATCAAAAAACGGATTCGAATCCGGTGTTCAGAGGCCGGAGAACGGTCGAAGAACATTTAAGTGCGCGAGGGGAGTTCAAGGAAGGCAAAAGGGGCAACCTTGCATCTCTCCCCATGGAGGCGCGTGGCCTCCACGGGAAGGGCTGCTTTCTGCCCCCGTGGAGGCCACGCGCCTCCATGGGAAGCAGAGGTGTCTGCCCCCTATTGGTGGCTTAAATTCCTCTTGTTTTCCTTCCTTTAAATATTGATTTCCCTCTCATTTTCAAAGACAAGTGTTGGCATGGAAAATTCGAGCAGAAATTTTCTCTAAACTTTCTCAACTACCAAACACCATAACTCTCTCAAATCAACTCCGATTTTAGATTTTTGAAAGCCGTAATTGTTGGTCTTGAAGACAGGAACAAGTCCCATGCATTTATAGAGTCAAAAACAGCTCAGATATTTCTTGATGGTCTGATTTCACTTCGTGAGACATTGTTTGTAAGTGAATCAATTCTCTTTCATGATCTTCTTAATGATTCTTTTTATATGAGTTGAAAGAAATGTTTAGAATAATTTTGATTCAACTTTTGGACTTGTTTGATCGATTTTCAAAATTAGCTCTTGTGATTTTTAATTGAACATCTTTTAGCTAATGGTGAAGAACATGAACTTGAATCTAGATTCTCGTTGTGATTTCATCTTGATTGTTGATTTCTAGGTTTTAGTCACATGTTCTAGAACTAGAATATTTTGGTTGTGATTTCTATTATTCATATCTAGTTTTTATTTGATTGAATATGTTGATGATTTCAAGTGTTAAATTGTTCACTTGATTTCAAAGCTAGTTTTGTGATTTCTATTGAAAACTAGTAGTTCTAGCTTTGATTGACATGCTTAGTTTTCTAGATATTTTGTGGATGATTTTGAATGCCTAATCTAGATCTCTAATCACATGTTCATAGTTACATTTGCTTGTGAGCTTGATTTGTGCTAAACTAATTCTTCATAGAGTGTGTTTGATCAACTTGCTCCATTTACTTTTATATGCATCATTTGCATTCACCTAGATCTTTTACCTTGTAAAGAGGTTGGAAGTCTTATTCCTAAGTGTGATTCTTTGGATAGAGCATTGGAAGTCACATTTTGGAGAGGGGATCTTCAATTTGTGCATTGGAAGTCTTAGCTAGGATCGGGGTGATCCGGATAGCTAAGCAAGGAAGTCTTGGCTAGGATCGGGGTGATCCGGATAGCTAAGCAAGGAACTCTTGTCTAGAGTAGGGGTGACTTGGATAGACAAGAAAGGTGCCTTCCTAGTGACTTGAGGTTTTGGATAGGAAGTTGGCATAATAAGTTCACTAGGCCCGAGGGTAAAGTAGGTGTTGATAGCTTAGAGAGTGAATCTTGTGTTGATTGCCTCTTGAGTGTGTAACTACTATTTGTCATAGTGAATTGCTTTTGCCGGTGGTTGTGGTATCAACCCGTTGATGTTTCCTCTTTTGAGGTTTTACCACGTAAAAATCTCTTGTGTTGATTTTAATTTTTATTAGCTTTACTTACTTTGAATTTGTATTTATTCATCCATTGCTTAATTGTATTCATATTGGTTTGTTGGATCAAAATTCTTGTTAAAGCTTACTTGTACAATTGTATATCTTGTGAAGAAAAAGAAGTGCACAAGAATTTGAGACTATACACGTCATTTAGATTATGTGTATGCTTTTATTATGAGATGATTAAAGTATTGACATGCATATACATGTCATTTAGATTATGTGTGCCTACACATACATATATATATATATATATATATTTGTTATATCATACATGCATAATAGCCATTGGTAATTATGTGTTTTATTTTTTAATTTGATTAAAAATTTGTATTATTCACATAATTTGCTATTAAATAATGAGATTAGTTTTTAGAGTAAAAACTTGGTTATTCTAATTAATAACTAATCTATTAATTAAATCGTTTAATTAGTTAGATTAGTTAGGTCCTTCTCTTAATATTAGATTTAATTAGATTAAAGCCCTAATATAATTGGACCAAATAATGTGATTAGTTTTAATAGTTAAAACTTGGTAAAACACATTAAATAGTTCTAGTCTTAGTAATATTGTTAACATAAATTAGAATTTGAATCATGAACTAGATTTTTAATTAGTTGAAAATCGGATTAGTTTATTTATTAGAATAAGATTCTAATAATTTATTATATATGCCCTAGACATTTAGATTGAAATTAGCCGTTTAATCTTAGTAATATCTAGGTGCATTAATAGAAACGCCTCATTATAAAATAATGAGTGGGAGAGGGATATATGACATTATAGCCCGCGATCTCCATCATTAGTTCAACACCGTGAGATTCGAGTGGGGCCTCGTGACGGCTTTGCTTTCGTCCCCCTAAGGAGGGTTTCCATAAGAATCAATACCAAGGTTGACTTTCTAATGGATAGGATTTCTGAGGGTATTTCGGGATTGATCGACCCTAAGGCGACAATTCTCGAATTAAGCTCATGAGATCTGAAATTATGGGTACACTCATAAGGTGTTAACATAAATTTTGCTTAGGGCGAGAAATCTCAGTTAACACCCTCGAGACCACTACCACGTAGGTGGTGGCCAATGTTGAACGTATGTGTAATAGTGCCTAATAAAATGACAAGGAATATTGATACTATTAACCACCCAAAAGAATCAAAAATACTTTCTTTATTGATAGTGTTTGATATACAAATCTCTCTCAAATTACTCTCAATTTTCTCTAGGGTGTAGTCGGATACTTATCGTATGCCTGTCAAAAAGTAGTCTCCTCTTTCTAAAGGTCGAAGTCCTTCTTTTATACATTGTCTTCATAGGTTAAACTAATTGATTCTCCCCTTGATTTTCTCCATCCCTTCCCTCCTTATCGGACGGGATTTTACATTTAAATGTCATTGACTTTGAGTTAATTGCTGAGTTGAGGATATCTTGGTGGAGATCAATTTGTTTCCTACTTGGACACTATTACTTGTTCTGTACGTATGTAACGTCTTAAGATGTGATCCTATGTGTCTTCAGGTTTAGCATGATCCCCCATAGGGGTCGTTGAATATAGTGTATATTATGGTGAGGTACATCAGATAGTGAGGTCGATCAGTGTCCTAGCCTCGATATTCAAGAGTTTCGTCTAGCCAGGAGCTAGGTCTGGCCTCCCTTGACCTTTTGGAGCTAGGTGCAGCCTCCTACGGACACCCCACTATGTCAGCGAGGTATAGGCGAGCTTCTGGAGAGATTGCGAGGTAATCCCGACTTGGGGGGATTCCCAGATTTCAGGTTCGGTGATGCGGGCTCGATCTGACTGAGCCAGGGCTCTACTCCGAGTATTTCTGGAGCCCGTCCTTATTCCTGCGGGGTAGTATCGTTGCTCGGCTTCGGGTAACATGGTCCCCTGGTGGATGACCTCGGGCATGGAGCCAGGTTTAGAGGGTGGAAAATTTCCCTTTGGTCCCTAGCCAAATTTGGCTATTAACAGAAGTCCCTTCTGACTTGACACCGGTTGTCAAGCTTGGGGTTGGGGTCAAATTTTTTATTTTATTTGAAAAAATTTTCCTTCTTTACCGTTACCAGAATCTTGGGGAAATCTTCTCATCAACTGCGCAAGTGACGTGGCATGAGCTGACTGACTTATTTCTGAGTTAATCCGGTTGCGTTATGGCAGTCTCCGAGATTCTTTACCGTTACCAGATACTTGGGGAAATCTTCTCATTAACTGCGCAAGTGACGTGGCGTGAGCTGACTGACTTATTTTTGAGTTAATCCGGCTGCGTTACGGCAGTCTCCGAGATTCTTTGTGATCTTAACTGAAGATCTTGACAGCTCGTGTTACTGCCCTCTTGCCTATATATTAGTTTATCTCAACGTCTTCCTCATATCTCTCAAATTTCAAATTTTCCCAAGATAAAATTTCTCTCATAAACTTTCTCTCAAGCATATCTTTTTCTTCATTCCTCCTCCTCACCGACTTCATCATGTCGAAAACCAGTCGCGATTCCGTTGATTCCATGGTTGACGGCGAAGAGGTCTTTAGCCTTGCCACTGCAAAACAGGCAAGGAGGAGCTTAGACAGCGATGGTTCTCCACCCATTCCGTACCGTCAGCTGTCAAACAGGAATGTATCCATTGGGATCGGGTTTTTTATCTTCAACTTCCAATAAAATATCGTGTCAAGACTTGTTGAGTAGTTTACAATTTACAAGTATCACTGCCCATAAAGAGCATTTATTCGGTCCAACAAATGTTTCTGTAAAATCTCACACACATAAGAATTTACTGAAGAACTGTTTATTGAATTGATATTTTACATTGAAATGATACCAACTATTTATAGTAGCTGGGATGAGGTAACATGATAACATCAAACCTCTAACCGATAATAACAAAGAAATAAAAACTGATAATCCTAACTATATGATAATCCTAACAAATGATAAATATGAATTATCTAAAGGATAAATCCAGCCTAATATCTAAACTGATAATTAAAGATAATTAATAATACTAACTTGGTTTAATCCTACATAGCTCCCTTTACACCAAGTCCTTCATAACTCATCATGCCCAAAGACTTCTTAAGCTTCTGAAAAGTGTCAACTTTGAGCGGCTTCATGAAAATGTCTGCAACCTGTTCCTCTGAATGGCAGTACTCGATCACGATCTCTCTGTCTTTCACCAAGTCCCGTATGAAATGAAACTTGATGTCAATGTGCTTACTTTTACCATGGTAAACTGGATTCTTGGTCAGAGAAATGGTGGACTTGTTGTCGCAGTAGATCACCGTGGGAGCATCATGTTGATGCTTCAATTCAGAAAGCATGTGACGCAGCCACACAGCATATGAAGACTCTGATAAAGAGGTTGGCGACAACGCCGCGGGTGAGCATCGAGTCCCGGATTCCGGCCCTCCTTTGTAGAGGCTTCCTCCTTATGATTTCAGGGTTGTCCCTAATTCCACCATTGATCCAAATGTGATTGATCATTTGAGGTCTAAGTACGGCATTCCCGACAGCGTTTCCATCTCAGTACCTCTCAAGAGTTATGAGTTCTTCAACCCCTCTAAAGGCGTGCTTCCAATTCATGTGGCGGGTCTCGAGAATGGGGTTAGGCTTCCCCTTCATCCTACTCTTCGGCGAGCTCTCAACACCATCCAGCTTGCTCCCCTCTAGTTGATGCTCGGCTTATGGAGGTATTTGATTGGCTTCCTCGTGCTGTGGAGGGAACAATGTCTGCTGAGCAAAGTGACTAGAGAGCCTGGAGTAGAGGAGTTGGCCTATCTTTTCCAAATCGGAAGCCTAACTAGCGCCCCCCGATTTCAGTTTTATGCTAAGGCCAAGAACAAGCTCAACTGTGTTATCTCCGGCGCTTCGAAGAAGGACCCCGCCTGGAAGGAAGAATGGATCCCTGCGGGGGATGATTAGGGAAGCTCGATTTTCATTGGGGGGGCATGAGTTCGAGGTTCCCATAGCTTTTAGTGACAAACCGTCGTGGGACCGGGACTCCCTGCCTTCTGAATCTGAGACTATTTTGAAGGCTATTCTAGCCAAGAACTACTTGAACCTGAAGTTCCCAAACGCTGAAGCCTTCGATCCTCGTAGGGTGAATCGATACCTGCGGATCTAAGATGCTACTCCTCGTAAATGTCACTGAATCGTCTTGCTTTGTCATGTTGACTAGCTTGGTTCTGACGTTTTCCTTTTTTGATTTGTTTACTCACAGTTTTTGTCGTTGAGCCAGCTTCCCGCGACGTCCAACGTTCTCCTCAGGCTCGAACTCCTCTTCCCTTTACGGGGGCACCGACTCTTGCTCAATCTACCTCCCCAACTGGGTCTAAGATGGACAACCTTGCGTCCCTGGCTTTTCGGGCTCTGGGTAAGGCTCCCCAAGCTGTTGGTCCAACTGTTTCTGCCTTTTCTGTTGTTGTCGCTAAAGTTGCTACTCCCTCGATTCGTCCTCCTGATTCCGCTGCGCTTCCAACCCCCCGAGCTTCGGAGGACTTTGAAACGGGTGTCGGAGGGATTCCTCCTAGTCGTTCCCGCCCTCAGTCGAGCTCGACGGGGCAGGATGAAGTCCTGGAACAATTCATTTCGACCTATCTGGGAGGTGGGATCTCTAGGATGGCCTCAAAGCCCATGGATGTCTTGCTCACCAATGGGTCTGCTGTCTTAGCTGAGGTAATTGTATTCTCTTCGTACTGCTTCTGCCAGCTTGTTCAATTTTTAACCCAGGTTTTGTATTTTATAGGCCTTCAAGTTAAATGTAGCCATGGGCCACCAGGTAACCCTCCTTCGTGACCGGGCTGTTAAGGCTGAAGCCGAAGCGGAGAAAGCCAGGGGATTGCTTACAAGGGCTCAGTCCTTAGTAGAAGAGATAACCTCCAACCAAGGAAAAATTAAGATCGAGCTGGCCGAGCTTCGTTGTGATCATGAGAGGACGAATCAGTCTTATGATCAAGAATGTCTCCAATCTACCCAGCGGGCCAGGCAGAGGGATTCTTGAAAAGCTGAGGCTAAGAAGTTGGACCTCGAAAATCAGGCTTTGATTGCTCAGGTGACCAAGCTGCATGCTGACGCGGAGACCTCCTTTAGCGATGGATACTTCTACACTTCCTTTCAGGTCGCAGAGGCTCTCCCTCTTCCCTTTGATCTATCATCCATTGCCGGTTGAGATAGAAAGGAGATAATGATCAAGGCTGCTGAGTTGTCCCGCTCTGATGATGATGAAGCGGTTCTTTCGAGCCAGGCAGGAGCTGAAAAGCAGCCCGTCCAAGCAGATCCTCCATTTCCTCCTCCTATCTTTATTGCTTCAGGTCCCGGAGAGTCTTCAAGTAAGGTTCTGTCCTCGCGATCCGAAGGAGACAAGCCAGGAGCTGGGGAAGGAGCTAGGAGCCCGTTTGAGGAACCCCCAATAATGGAGATGGAGGTCGACAGGAGCCAGACTAGGTCTATGGCTGCCCTTCTTGATGCGGCTATCCCGCCTGAGGTTATGGCAATGATTAATAAAGTCCTGGAGGAAGATCCTGCTGATCAACAGGAGGACCCTCTGAATGGAGGGATGGTTGGCGAGGATAACCAAGATGGGCAACTACCTGAAGGGGAGGTTGATGGCTAGGATAAGCGTGAGGGAGGAGGATCAGCAGAGGAAAATCAAGAGATTTCCAAAGCTTGACGCGGCCTGTTTATGATTGGTCTTGATTGCCCGGAAAAGGGGGTGGGCACCCTATTTTGCTTTGATTAGTTCAGTTGTTTTTTTTTTTTTGTAGCCAGTACTCAGAGGTTGGGCTCCTCGTTGGATAGATGTAGCCTTACCGGGGGATAGGCTCCTCTTGTCTTTAATGAGACTTGTCTTTAATGAGAAACCGATTCGCTTTGAGAAACTCTTGTTTTATTCCTGGTCCTGACTAGGAACCAGAACTGCATCCTTGATGATAATTTGTTTATATTTCATTCTGACTTTTGTAGGGAATTCTTATCAGGATGATCTTGATCCTGCACAGGAAAACAAATATTTATATTTAAATCCGTATTAGGAGAGGTAGCCCTATCGAGGCATCATGGGGGCTGCTTAGCTATTTCCTGGTCTCGAGGTCCGGATGGCAACCCTTCTTAGGGGTGATAGTCGGACCAAGGCATCAGGAGGGCTGTTTAGCTATTTCCTAGTCTCGAGATCTGGATGGCAGCTATGCTCTTACACTCAGACCCTTCTTGGGGGTGGTAACCCGACCAAAGCATCAGGAGGGTTGTTTAGCTATTTCCTGGTCTCGAGATCTGGATGGCAGCTATGCTCTTACACTCAGACCCTTCTTGGGGGTGGTAGCCTGACCAAGGCATTAGGAGGGTTGTTTAGCTATTTCCTGGCCTCGAGATCTGGATGGCAGCTATGCTCTTACACTCAGACCCTTCTTGGGGGTGGTAGCCCGACCAAGGCATCAGTGGTAGCGAGGGGGCTTCCCCTGCTAGTCACTGGTCTTGAGGTGTCTATGTTGAATTTTCCAGTCGAGTATGTAGATACTAATGTTGAACATAGTTGGAGATAAAGAAAGAAAAAAAAATGACTATATTGATGATCGAGATGTAGATGTAGTACATCTTTATTAGAGACTCTAATGAAATCTAAATGGGGGTAATCTGCTTGAAAACTCCCTGCTCAAGGGTAGAATTTCCTCAAGTAATCTGCGTTCCAAGTGTGGTCGATGGGTCGTCCATCCATGTCTTCGAGTTTGTAGGCTCCATTGCAAACAACTAACTTTATCAAATATGGCCCTTCCCAATTGGGGCTTAGGACTCCATCCGACCTTTTCCGAGTATTCAGGGTCACTTTCCTAAACACCAGATCCCCTTCTTTGAAATTTTGGGCTTTGACCTTTCGGTTGAAATATCTAGCGATCTTGCTCTGGTAGATTGCCACTTTCTCCGCTACCCGGTCTTGTTTCTCTTCTAGGAGGTCCAGATTAGCCCGGAGCTTGACCTCATTACTTTCGGGTTTAAAATGTTGCACCCTGAATGAGGTTAATTTATGCTCGATGGGGAGGACCGCTTCAACTCCGAAAGCCAGGGAGTAAGGTGTCTCCCCGGTAGCTGTTCTCTTTGTAGTCTGATATGCCCAGAGGACTTCTGGCAGCTCTTCGGCCCATTTTCCTTTTTTCTGCTATAGTTTCTTCTTTAGAAGTTTCTTGATAGTCTTGTTGGTGGATTCCACCAGCCCGTTAGTCAGGGGATGGGCTACTGAAGCGAGCCTAAGGTCGGTCCCAAATCCTTTGTAGAAATCTTTGAATCGGGCATTGTTGAACTGCTTACCTAGGTCGGCTATAATGATGAGAGGGGTCTTGAATCTACATACCACATTGGTTTTGATGAACTTGGTCGTATTCTTTTCTGATATCCGAGAAAAAGGCTCTGCTTCTACCCATCTTGTGAAATAGTCGATAGCCACGATAACATATTTATCCTGTCCAAGAGCGGTAGGAAGCGGTCCAATTAGGTCGATACCTTACATGGCAAAGGGGTAGGGTGAACTGAGAGACGACAGTCGCTCAGGTGGCTGGTGGTTCAAGTTTGAAGTCCTTTGATATGGCTCGGAAGATTCTACAAAGCTTCTTACGTCTTGTGGATGGTCGGCCCGTAGTACCCCATACAAAGCACTTGATATGCTAGAGCTTCTCCACCGATGTCGTTCCCGCAGTCCCTAGAGTGAACCTCTCTTAATGCCCATTTAGCATCATCAGGATGCAAACATCTAAGTGGGATGAGGGATCTACCCCTTCTGTAGAGGTACCCGTCTACCAAGCAATATCGGACCGAGAGTCTAGTAATCCTTCGGGCATGATCGGGTTCCTAGGGGAGCTCTCCCTCTAAGAGGTAGGCAACTATCGGGTCCATCCAGCAAGGCTCAGGATCTAGGGAGCAGATTTTCTTATTTGCGGCTATGCTTGGTTGGGAGATCACTTGGAGGGGAATTCCCAGTGGTAAGGATTGGCCTCCATTTACAGCTATCTTAGCCAGAACATCCGTGTGGTGGTTTTGGTATCGAGGCAGCTGATCGATCTTAAACCCCTTAAACTTATTTTTTAGCAACTGAGCTAGATTTAAGTAGGCCGCCATGTTATCTCCCTTTGCCTGATACACCACAGACACCTGATTGACAACAAGCAATGAGTCGCTCTTGATTTTTAGGTAATCGGCCTCTAGTTCGATGGCTGCCTTCATCCCAGCTATGAGGGCTTCATACTCTGCTTCATTATTTGTGGCTTTGAACTTGAATCTGAAATAGTGACAGAATTCAATCCCCTCCGGGTCTATTAAAACTACGCCAGCTCCTCCCCCAGCTTGTCCGGATGCTCCATCTGTATAGAGGGTCCAGGACTTGCAGCCTTCCGGCCAATTGTCGATCTCGGAGGTCTTTTCAGGGATTACATTTGGTGCTGCGGGATTCTCTTGACCTAGGAGCGCTAAAAATTCTGCCACGAAGTCTACCAAAATCTGTGCCTTAATCGTGGTCCGGGACTTATACTTTAAATCGAACTGAGTGAGCTCTAGGGCCCATAAGACTAGCCTTCCGCACACATCTGATCTTTGTAAGAATTGACGGAGAGGTTGGTCCGTCACCACTGCTATTGAATGAGCTTGAAAGTAGGGACAGAGCTTCCTCGCCGAGATCACCAGAGCATAAGCGAGTTTTTCTAGGAGAATATAATTTTTCTCTGACTTGGTTAAAGCATGACTCACATAGTATATGAGCCTTTGAATCCCGTCGCCACACTCCTTGGCCAAAGCTCCGCTTATTGCAGTTTCTGAGACGGCCAGGTAGATCTGCAGCTCCTCTCCGGGAACTGGCTTGACTAACAACGGTGGGCTTGTTAGGTATTCTTTCAAGGCTTGGAAGGCTTGCTCGCTCTCCTGGCTCCAATTCATGTTTTTACCTTGTTTTATGGCTTTGAAAAAAGGGAGACATTTATCGGTGGAGCGAGAGATAAACCTGTTGAGCGCCGCTATCCGTCCAGTCAGAATTTGTACCTGTTTGAGTGATGTGGGGGATTCCAGGTCCAAGATAGCTTTGATTTTTTCTAGGTTGGCCTCTATGCCTCCCTCATGAACCATGAAACCTAGAAACTTCCCCGATGTTACCCCGAAGGCACACTTGGAGGGGTTCAACCGCATCTGGTTTTCTCTAAGCATAAGAAAGGTCTTGCGAAGGTCTTCCCGATGTCCTTCTGCGGTTGGTGATTTTGTGATCATGTCGTCGATGTATACCTCCATCGACCTTCCAATCTCGGGCTTGAACAGCTTGTTAACCAGCCGCTGGTATGTAGCCCATGCATTCTTCAAATTAAATGGCAGCACCTTGTAGCAGTACAAGCCCTGCCCAGTAATGAAACTGGTTTTATCTTGGTCAGCTGGGTGCATCTTAATTTGGTTGTATCCTGAGAACGCATCCATAAAACTCAGAAGTTTATTTCCGAACATGGAGTCAACCAGCTGGTTAATCTTTGGTAAAGGAAAACTGTCTTTTGGACATGCCCAGTTGAGGTCGGTGTAATCGACACACATACGCCACTTCCCATTCGCCTTCGTAACCATGACCACGTTGGCGATCCATTCGGGTTAGCGCACTTCTCTGATAAACCCTACCTTGATCAATTTATCTACCTCTTCCTGCACCGCAGCGTTCCTCACAGCATTAAAGTGACGCCTCTTCTGTTTGATGGGCTTGACTGTTGGATCTACCACTAGTCGATGGGCGGCCAATGATACCAGGATCCCAGGCATTTCATCATGGCTCCAAGCGAAGATGTCGCTGAATTATCTGAGAAGATTAATTAAACCTTCTTTCACTTCTGGCTCGAGGGTGGCCCCGACCTTGACAACCAATACACCAAAGTCTTGGAACAATACACCAAAGTCTCGAAAGAAATAAAAAAGTCTCGGTAAGCACATCAAAAGTCTCGGACCACATTTTAAAAGTCTCAGAACGCTTAAACGAAAGTCTCAGACAATATTACAAAAGTCTCAGAACATGTTACAAAAGTCTGAGAGTTTGTAAAAAAGTTAGAGACTTTCGTGTAAACGTTTCGAGACTTTTGAACTGCGGTCCAAGATTTTTGATGTGCTTACCGAGACTTTTGAAAGTCAATACATACCAACTAAAGTTGCAGTCTCCTGATCAGCTGTTATTGCGGTCTCTTGCTGACCTGTCTCTGTAGGGTTTGTATAACTCGAGTGGCCCTCTGTGTGCCTATGTTCTGCTAGGCCGTCACCCCGGTAGCCTAATAAAGCCTCGGCTCAGTAGATTTCCCCTGCAGTATACATATCATACCGACTAACTCCCGGTGTTGCTCATGTATTTCCTTATCACTTTTGCGGACCTTCTCCCGTAGAGCGTTTACGGCACTGATAACTTTGGTAAACCGACGTTCCAAATGGTTTGGTACTATCTGAAGGAGCAAATCACGCATTAGTGTTATAATTCAAATCATTATCACAAACTGACCTAATGCAATAGCAATTTATATACCTCTTGTAGGGGAGATCTTCGGTGCATATGACCTGCGGTGCCTCCACGAGCCTGCTTTATATAGGCAAGGTCAACAACAACGGAAGGTGCATCATGAACCACTGTCTTAGTAACTCGCACGAATCTGACAAGGGTCTGCCTGACAGATGCAGCAGGGACAGTACTCGGTACAGCAACATCAGTACTCTAATGCTCGTTTGCAAGGGATCTGGATCTAGTCGGTGTGCTTACACCTATGTCTGCCTCTCTCAACTCCCTAACATTTTCGGCATACTGTGATAGATCCCCCTCCTCCCAAAGCATAGTCGCTGTATCATCAGGATTAATGTACATATTGCCTACCTCGCCTATCTTCTGGTAGTACAATATACCCCTCTCTGCTTTTGTGGCTGTCAGTTCTGTTTCAGCGAACATCTGAAATATTATCATAAAAACAAACGTGACATCAGAAACTTGGAATGAGAATTATATTTCGAAGTGTACTAGTTAGATTATTACCTTTGCTGTGAAAATCTTATCCAGTTTCTCCCTCATCGGTCGCTTAGTCAACTCCCAATTCAGAATACATGGGAAGTGTTGTTCAATTGCCCTGGGAGTCGCGAATTACATGGCATGGGTTAGAATAACTTCAAAGTCAAAAACCTACAATAAATCCAACGGAAATATGATTGGTTAGTATGAAAACATAACAACTCAATAATTAAATTATTAGTGGTAATTAAAATTCAAAGGCTCACCAGTAGCGCGTATGCCAACCCGAAAATGTTGTATCTTGGCGGCCTAGTGAGAATTTCCCTTTTGAAACCAAATATGGAGTATATGTACACATGCGAACCCAACAGGAATGCATTGAACGCCTCTAAGTCATCACCAAAGTGCAACTGCCATTTAAGGACTGAAGCCCTCTCTTCCGCTTCTATAAAAACACAATTCAACATGTAAAGGAAACATAGCTTCACTGCATCGAATTGCTCTATCTATTAACTCTATTAAATCCTTGCTTCAAATTCAGTAAATCTGACCATATCTCAACCACCGAAGTACCTATGGTGTATGCTATTCAGGACATCCGGATATTGCTTCGTGTCCTGAATGGCTCAAAACTTCAACCCAGTGATCAAATAAAACTCCACCTTTGAAAACCGGAATCTATGCAGACCCAACATAAACCTCATCTCATCAGTGGATTCATCGTGGTGTAACTCACGCAATATCAACTTATGCATAATACCACCGGAAAACTGCATTCCTCGCTGCATGAGTAGAAAATGGCCAAAACATGACTTCTGATGCAAATCTCGCTTTTCAACCGCATTTTACACTAGTCAATCAATAGTCTCATCTATTACTTGGAGGTTTTCCATATGGTTGTGGTGAGTGATCTTGGCGTCATCCCAGTTGGCCTATTGAGTTTTTAAACTGGCCCTCATATTCCTCGTGTTCCTCATCTGCAATTACAACCATACAAAAGTTAGGTCAGGAAATTTTTCCTAGTAAGTCTCGGAACAATATAACAAAGTCTCGGAAAAAATATAAAAGTCTCGGTAAGAAATATAAAAGTCTCGGAACGCATTACAAAAGTCTCGGAACATATTATAAAAGGCTCGGAGAGCTTATACAAAAGTGTTGGACCGCTTATACAAAAGTCTCGGACCGCTTATACAAAAGTCTCGGAACATGTTATAAAAGACTCGGACACTATAACCTATTCAAAACTCTCAGACACCTTATACAAAAGACTCTGAACCTATTATAAAAGTGTCGGACAGTATTGCCTATTCAAAATTCTCGGACAGTGTTACAAAAGCTTTATTGATCCTGAGACTTTTGAAACACTGTCTGAGACTTCTGTATCATTGTCTGAGACTATTGTATCACAGTCCGAGACTTTTGAAGATATTTTACTGCTCCGATATTTTTATAACATGCTCTGAGACTTTTACTAACACATTTACTGTTCATCGTCTTCCCCAATCCAACCCAAGAAACCAGAAACCATATCTAAAACTAGAAACTACATTATACATACAAAACTTAATGAATAACCGAACAAAACACAATCAAATTGATATTCAAAATCAAATCGTTCAAGTTACATACCTTGTTTTTCACCGATATGGAAATAATCAAGAAATTGTCGCCGTCTATTTTCGAAATCTGGTTGGTTGGCTTCTCTGAACCGTCACAATTACTTCTCTCTCTACTCTTTCAAGTCTCTCACTATTAAATGAAAAGTAAAAAAATAATAAAACTAAAACTAGACTAAATTATAGAGTGCTGATATGGGGATGGGGATGGGGATGGGGATGGGGATGGGGGGGTGGGGAATTTTTATCCGTTTACCATAATATGTGTTTTTTAAACATGAGTTATTAAAACAAAAACAGTCTTGAAAAAACACCTCTAAATAGTGTCATTTAATTTTTGAACTCAAAAAATTACACAAAAATTATATATCCATATAAGTGTATATAATGGACATAACCATTTCAGAACTCATTGTAAGGGGAAAAACGGATAACTTATGCTCTTGGAACAACATTTGGTAATTTGGCATTGGTGCAAGAATTATGTGACATTATATCTTGAACAAATCTCATAAAACTTAAATTAAACAATGACCCAACAATCCGACTTCAAATAGGTCCTTACTAAACATTGATGACATGATTTCGTGATAGAATTAAGATATTGGTGAAGATGCATGTAATTACTTGGTAAAACAAGTAATAATTAGTATAACACCAGTGCACCACGTAAATAGTGAGATCCCACACCCGTCCGGCTTTTGCCCACTTCTCTGAACATATACACTAGAATAGTCATGAATCTCCAATCTTATTTTGTAGAAATCATAAAATCCATCAGGAGGGTTAAAGTTGCCATAAACCGGTTCCTCCGGTCGAGACAACCGGCGGAGAGTGTGAATAATGAGAATGCCTTATATAAGCGTGTGCTAACTTGTTGTACGAGACAACTTGGAATCTGATGATGCCTTTAGCGGTTTAGCTTTAGCCAGAACGAATTTCAGGCATATTGGTCGTGACACTCTGCTCTCTTTGTTAAAGTTTGTCATCTTCAGACTTTGATTTTTTTTTTCAATATTGAATTGAGCTAACTTGAATGGCATTGATATTTATAAGGATTATGTGACTGAAATTCGAAACAAATCAAACATTAAAAGGAATGAAAATCTGAAATGTTATTGAATAGGATATACAAATCATTATAAGATAAGAGTTTTAGATTGAAAAACAAAATAAGGGAGCGTTCGAGGTCATTTTCGAAAACTGTTATTTTCCTTTTTTGGGTTAAAAAATCAATGACAACTTGTCCGGTGCATGTTTTGAAGAAAAACTGAAAACAAAAATTATGAGATCAGTTTTTTCATTTAAAGTATGGATAGTGGTGTTCAGAAAAAACAACTCTCACACGTTTCCTCTTTTTTGTTTTCGTTTTTTATGGCCGCACCAATTACTTCATTAAATTTTAATTATTAAACAAAAAATTAAAAAAGTAAGAATAAAAACTTAAAATATCTATCCCTTTTATCATCGATGATGGTAGATCTCCATCTACTCTCATGGCCTCTTCTCTGCCTCTCTCCATTCTCAATACTATATATTTTCATTTTTCTCTTTGTGGTTACGATTGGGTTTTAGTTAGATTGAAGTTGGTTTTTTTGTATGATTTGCAGTTGTGTTCAGTTGTTGAAAAAAAATTGGTGGTGATGCATTCGGCGATGGTTGAGTTGTCGACGACGGAGGTCGGCAATGGTAGGATCGTCGATGATGGTAGAGGTTGGCGAAGTCTGCTCCCTCTTTATCTTCCTCATATTCATCGTGCGATGGAGATCTGCAGATCGCTTGATGGAGAAACAACGAGGAATTGAGCAAGTTGTCGGGATCTGTGAATATTGCTAACGGAGGCGTTTTGCCTAACATTCATCAGACTCTGCTGTCGAAGAAAACTGGGGCAAAGAAGGGTGAGATTGGTTCTGTTTCTCAGGAGTTTTGGCTTTATTTGAGTTAGCTTTTGGTGTAGATTTACTCTGTTGATAAGCATCAATTAAATTTGGGCTTTCATTTTTTTTTAAAGGTATAAATCCCTTTTTGGATTGTCAAGTAAAAAAGATGATCTCCACCGTCAGATATAGATTTTTTTTTTCTTTCCAGAATGTTCAACATAATTCCACTGTAATCAAATCTAAACAGATAAAAAAATATATTCTTAATAAAAAGTCCGATCAAACTGATAAAAGTTTTTAATTTTAACTCCTAACAGATAAATACTATTAATAATTAAATTTTGTAGGATTTTTCTTAGTATACTTTACACGGACTAGCTGCTGTGCAATGATTTAAAAAATCACTGCATCATGCAGTGGTAAATAGTGCAAAATAAAAGAGCACAGCCGATTGCCCAATTTTTGTTTTTATTAGAAAAAAAATACTATTCCAAATTGTTAATATTACATTATAAAATGTATAAAATAAAAATCAAATACACAAAAATTAGTTGACAATAAAAAATTATATTAAAAAAAAATTAAATTATATTTAATTATGATAAATTAAATAATTATATTTTTTCAAATAATTTTGAAATTTTGATTTGTAACAATTTTCACGGTTTTAGTAACCACCATTACGGATCCGGTAACCATTTTTACGACTTTGGTAATCATTTTCAAATTTTGAATTTTGAATTTTGAATTTTGACTTATAACTATTTTCACGTTTATGGTAACCACCTTAACGGCACCGGTAACCATCTTCATAGCGCCGGTAACTATTTTCACGGTTTTGGTAACCATTTTTTAATGTAATTGTTAGGCGGAAAATTCACTATAGGTGAAAATTCTGATTAACACCTTCATCCACTACCGGTAGGTGGTAGCGGAGTAGGTACCTTCGGTACCGAAATTTCTTTTTTACTGGAGAGTGAGGGATGAAACCTCAAGTAAGGGAATCTATGAAAAGAGTGGTATGTGTGGATGGTACTATTTTATTAATAAAAGAAATGGACTTGATAGCAATACAACACTATCACTCTCTCTCTCTCTCTCTCTCTCTCTCTCTCTCTCTCTCTCTCTCTCTCTTTACACAAAATAGAGATGGCGAAACCGTGTGTGTCGATAACTGGCTAAAATCTTCACAGTAGTGGTTCTAAACCTCTTACTGACTTCAGTAAACTCAAAAGAAAGTTTCTGGAAAAGGGACCCCCCCTCTTCGTCCTTCATGGCCGTATTTATAGACCCTCAATTTTTCTGAGAATCTGGTCGTATTAATGAGGAATATTTGGAGTCATCTTTAGGCGTTGAAAGACGTTGAGTGAGGCTAAAGGCGCGGGATTTGATCCTTCAATTACTGTCGTATTTAAACTTCGATTTAGTTGACCGTTTGGTCTCATTTATGGCGTTTTAAATGGCGAATAAGTCAATTTTCCTTTCCTACGTTGTTTAGAGAAAGGTATTGATTCTATATCACGATGGCGAGGCACACTGGGATACTGGTCTGCTTTTGCTGGTATGGCACTTGTCTGGTATCTTGTTCGTGTGGCGCTTGTTCTATCATGCTGGTATCTCCACAGCGGCATCCTTCTCGTTGGGTGGGTAGGATGCCCATCTTGGTTGGATTATGGGCCGATATCGAGGTACTCGGGTACCAGGGGCATGTAGCGGTACCTAGGTGCCAGGTAGGAGGTACCAGGTACCAGGTACCAGGTACATGCGAGCATCAAACCATGCAACCTCATTGTACACATCTAGCTCTTGTAAGCTGTAAGCAGAAGAAGCCGGACTGGAATTTGCTTAGGAGGGTTAAAGTTGCCTTAAACTAGTTTCCTCTAGTCGAAGCAACCTATTGGAGAGTGTGAATAATGAGGAAACCTTATATAAGTTCATTTCTATTCGGTGTTGTCTTTTCAATTAGCTAGGCGTTGTAAATTTTGAATTCGTTAAAATTTTGAATCTGTTAAAATTTTATAATTGCTGAAATTGTTAAATTGGTCAAGTTGTAATGATGCACTTGATTGAGTTGCAGATTTTGTATTTGAATATAATTAAATGGGCTCCTTTCATTATTTGTCAATGTGAGATAAGCTATGGTTTTGGAATTTTAGACAGGAGAGTACTTATCCATTTATTTTAAGAAAGAAAGAGACGAGCTTATTTGATATGTGGGAATGGGATTGTGAACCCGACTGTACTAAAACCGAAACCAAAACAACCCAAAAACCAAACCGAAACCGTTCAAAACCGAAACGTAACCGTCCAAAACCGAAACCGAATCTCCTAACCGGCGGTTCAAAACCGAAAACCAAATTGGTTAGGCCGGTTACGGTTTCAGTTTGAGGTGCCTACGGAACCAAAACTGTCCCGAAACAGAACCGTGGGCACCACTACTCGGGGCTGTCCAGGCATAGCATGCTAGTGACAAAAGGCTATTCAATCACTACTTAACTCGGTTTAAAGAGGTAGTTAATTGGATGTATATTCATTATCTTTATCATATTGTGCTTCTTAGGAGTTGAATTATATTTGTTTTGCATTATTTTAAAGATTTGATTTTGTTCTTTATAGCATATCAGACTTGCTAGTGATTTGCCAAATGAGTTGTACGGTAGAGTGGGGTTCTTATGGGCATGCGAATTCTTAAACAACCATATTGGTGAAGACACAATATCTATCTACTACCTGCATGGTAATGTAAATTTACTCTTTTTTTCATCCCAGTTTACTTTCATTAGGGGATCAACGATTGGCTGATTGATTGGATTTAATGTTTGTCCAGAGAGAAATTATGGATGTAATCATTAGAGCTGGTAGACGATTGACGAACAAGGGAAGATGTCCATTGATGTATGAATGGGATGGAAAAAAGTATTGTGGTCCTGCCCATGGACCGGCTGGAATTATGCATGTTTTGATGGATGTAAGTTCCTCATATTTTGATTGGCTTATTTCGTTGACAAACCACATCGGGGATTTTTATGTAATGAAGGATTAGGCCTCATTGGTCGTGATTAAGCTTCAATGGCATCATCAAACTCAAGAGCATTTCAAGAAGGTATAACAAGTTCTTAACTCATTGAAGAGAACTAGTTGCACATACTCACAACTCATGCATTATCATATCTCATATAAGTGTTGTGTGTTTCATGTTTGTGCACTTTCACTACTATATATCTCTTCATACATGCTCATATCTTTTGTATCTAGGTTGATTTGTTGAGTTTAAATGTTATGAATTTTTTTACTGTTGACCGTTGTAATGAGCGTCGTGGGACCGTTGTGAATTATCACAGCTGTAGGCAACACAGTAGGTCACCGCTGTGTGACCACTGTAAGACCGCTGTGATAATTCACTAGCGGTAAGCCACACAGTGTGTCACCGTTGTGTGACCGCTGTGTATTATCACAGCGGTACGCACAGCGGTCGTACCCTATTTTGCCCAAAACGATGCAGTTTTATTTAGACCTGCTATATATACATTCTTATCTCTCCCATTTCGTCTCAAGAGCTTTCAAACCCATTCTTTCTCTATTTTTAAAGAGCTCAAGAGTGACTTGCAAGAAAAGTTAGCAAGATTGCAATTTTCCTAACCAAAACCCAAACACCCATCATCCATTCATGAATCAAACATCATCTAGCTTCATCTAAGATATTTTTCTTACATGGGTTTGCATCAATGTACATGACTTGGTAAGTAGAACACCATCTTCATTCTTTCTTCTGTTCTAGTTTTCCAAGATGACTCTTTTATGACTTATTTGCTTTAAGTTTGAGCCATTTACTTTCAATATGACATTTTTGTATGTTTGTTGAGTTTTGTATTGTGATAGCTATTGCATCTATGTTTGTTTTCATTTCATATAGCTAAGTTATATGTATGTCATATAGCAACATGATGTCTAGGATTGTTTGAAGCATTCATACATGACTAGATAAGCATAATATGTGTTGACCTAGCATTTGTGCATTTAGAATATTTTCATATTGACTTTAGGTTGCATATCTCTTCATTTAAGAGTTAAGTCTTGTATGTGTTGTGGGTAGTGTACAAGCAAGAGCCTAAAATCACTATTAAAGGCATGCGGGTAGCAAGAACGGATTAGTAACCGATTAGGTGTGATGTGGTAAACCTAGGTTGTAATCGTTTTTGCAAATAGTGGATTTGAGGATTCGACTGGCCTTAGGCCCTTGAGTTTTTACCCTTTTGGGGTTTTTTCACGTAAAACAAATCATTGTGTCTCTATTTTATTTTCCGTACTTAATTACAATGATTGTTGGTTAGTGGCTGTTGTGATTAACTTTGACTAATCACAATTAAAGCCCCCCCCCCCCCCACAATCACTCTTAGAGTATTTTCAATGGACATGGGATTGAAACCTGGCGAGGTGGAAGATGTCAAGGGCACACTTCGCCACATGATAAAGAATCGTTTTCCCGGGGGAAATTATCCTTCAAGTGAAGGAAGTGAATCAGACCGGTTTGTGCATTGGTGCCACAGTGCCCCTGGGATCACTCTTACCCTTGTGAAAGCTGCTTAGGTAAGTGGCCTTAACATTTTCAGTACTAACTACTTGCCAAATCTACTGCATAGTTTTGTCATCTTCATTTTCAGAAAAGTGACATGTTAACTGATTGGTAAGCAATGATATGATTTGCAATTTTGATTGTTTTTTCTTTGCTCTTTACCAATTGGTGTGATGTTGCATATCTAATCAAAATCAGTTGAGGAAGATATTCCAAGACAATTGAACTTCTTTTGCTGTTATTAATAGTTGAGCAAATGCTTGTTTCGTCAGTACATACTTCTATAAGGGACTTCAATGAGCAGATCAGTCATAAAACCGAGTAATATTAGAGAAGCCGCTTGTATTCAACAGATATCTTTACTTTTCTTGGTGCTCAAACGATTAAACATGAATTAGCAAAGCTTGTGGTTGCATCGACTTTTATTGACGACATTCTTATTAATTATTAGCCTATGTGTTAATCCTCCCTGCCTTATGTTTAGAAAAATGACATCTTCCTAATCTATATTCAAATAGCCAGGTTTTTGGTGATGAGGAATTTCTGCAAGCTGTTGTGGATGCAGGGGAGGTGGTATGGAAAAAGGGTCCCCTTAAGCGAGTAGGCATCTGTCATGGCATCGGCGAGAGAACACCTACGTTTTTCTGGCACTCTACCAACTGACAGGTAAGGTGGAGTACTTGTATAAGGCCAAAGCATTTGCTTGCTTTCTACTTGATAGAGCACAAAAGCTTATATCAAAAGGAAAGATGCATGGAGGTGATCGCCTTTATTCTCTGTTCGAAGGTATCGGTGGAAACGAATGGCCTATCTCTTTCTGGACATAATTGAACCATCTGAAGCTAAGTTCCATGCTTATTAACTTTGAGTTGCTTTGTGTATAAGTTATGAGGTATATATAACCTATATGAAAAAGTTTAACGTGGCAAATTGACCCCAATTTTCTTGCTTACATTTTCCTGCATAAAACATAAAATGATTCCTTTTCCATTACATGTTAGGACATTGCGAGAGTAATGTGCGCTTTGCAATAAGGGGGAGTCATTTTATTGTCATTTTCAAATCACAAGTCATCTACTAAAGAAAAAATTTCTACAAAATCCAAATTCCGCACAAACAAGATGGACCGTCAAGTTCATCATCCTCTCCCATGGCAAAGACCTCTAGCTTCTCATTTAGGCCAAACCAACGAGTTTCTCACTGATCTGCAATATTTTATGTGCCTTTTGAACATCACTAGCTTCTTCCGACATCTGATTCTCGAATGAGGCCGAATCCTTGTTACAGCTCCAATGAACCTACAACCTAAAAGAAGCAACCAATTAATGACCATCATGACTAGTAGGAGGCAATGTCAAAATCTGTGTAATGCAATACCACAAGAAGTCTAGCTAGTGTCTAATGAATTTTACACATGTGTTTTTATATAAGGGTAATACTACTTTTACTGATCCAATAACGTTATTGGACTTAATAACAACCATTAGATTGGATAAAAACAAATCTAATGAATGATATTAAAATTTGAAATTAATGTTTTTTATTACAGTAAAAACTTGAAACCTTTTCAACAGGTTTCTTTTTTCTCTTTAAAAAAAATTAATAGCAAGAGGAAAGAAAGTATAAAGCTAATAAAGGATTAATTTTTTAAAAAAAATTGAAATTAAACGGTTATTCATAAGGATAAAGAAAAAAAAAACCTTGAAATTAATCGAACTCTGAACCACGTTTCCTTTCCAATTCTTTCATCTTCATCATTTTTTTTAATTCTAAAAGAACCTAAACCAAATTTTCTTTCATTCATCTTCACCCCCTCTAGAATTCTAAAGAAAGTCTTAAAGGCAGTGTTTGCTCACTGATTTATTGGAGAATATTCATTGTTTTTCTCTCTCAATACCTGTTGCTTCAAAATAAGGTATTTTGTCCGTCTCTTCATGAAAACCATGTGTTAGCTTTTTAAACTTCAAGTTTTGCATTGTTTAATTTATTTATTTTGTTGTTTTACTGTATTTTATGTATTTTTTTTTAGCCGTATTCAATGTAATTTGATGTGAGGTTTAGCATTTTTTCTTCTTCTAGTCTTGTTAGTTTCAAAACTATGAAAAAATATACAATAATAGGGAACAAATGATTGTACTTAAAAAAAAACTATTGTATATCAAAACCTAAAATAATCCGAATTTACATTGTTTAATTTATTTATTTAATTTATTTACTTAAATCACATAAGATTATTGTCAAGATATGCATAATCATTATCTAATCATTATTTAAAATTATTTAACACAATTATTTAAATTAAATTAAATTAGATTACATTTTTAAAATAAAATAATTTGAAAGTAACTGGTTAACTGGTTATAACCAGTTACTTCATTTTTTTTAAGTGTTTTGTTGCCACATATCAACCAAGTATTAGAGGAATCTTATAATAACATCTCAATAACGTTATTGGGATTTAATCTCCTAACAATGTAGTCATACCCTTTATATAATATTCACCACGGATGGGCATCCACAGCAAATTATGTGCGACAAAAGCTAGTTTTGCTTGTAGTGGAAGCACCAAACTACCCTTTTGCACCAACATTAAACTAAACTTTCATATTCCAAAAGGACTATTGTGAACCAAGTTGAAATAAAGACTTTTTTTTTTCTAGTAACATGAATCAGTGAAAATTTGATTATGCAAGATAATAAGGGGATTAAAATGATAGTAATCAAAAAAATGGGGATGACGGTGAAATTTTCCAAATTTTATTCATGGAACTAAAAGAGAGTTTGTTTAGTAGCCAAATACAAAGCGAGTCATCACAAGTTCATAACAACATTGAAGAGAGATAGCTAAGCAAAACTACTTAAAGACAACATCAAGCTTCAAGCCTTTAGCATCCAAGAAGAAGCTTGTCAAAGACAGTTTTTGTCAAGAAAATCTAGATCGAAATGCTGTATGGAACTCCTTTTCCAGTTACGCCAGGCCCAGAAAATGGCTTCAACAGCTCATAAGGAACAATTCCAGCTCCGTTTCTGTTCTTTAAATCCGCGTTCGCATTTCTTTCATCAACAATCCCTTCAAACGCCTTCAACCTTCCATTAAACCTCTCAAATGCAGCATTTATAACCGGATCATCTTTCCATGACGGTTCCACTATGTCGCCTAAATACTCCTCATCCGGTGAATGATTCAACAGAACATCCAGAACAGCAATGACTTTTGTGGCTTGTATTTGTGAAAGGAAACTATTCAAAAGCACAACTGCTCCAAGAAGATCTTCCAGTTTTCCTCGCTTGGGTTCTCATCAGGCATATTTATTCTTGCAATGGTGGGTCTGTTAGGGAAATAGCCTGCATATGTGTACTGGCCAAAGTTGACAGCAGCATGGTGTCCAGAGGCCACCCAGACTATGATTGTTATGATCTCAATTAGGTCTTCTGGGGTTTCCAGTACAGGCCACCAGGGTTCATCCTTCTTATCACCGTGTCCGACGTTCCGAATTTCGGACCACCATTCTTGGAGCTCTTTGTCTGAGTCTACAAGACTTGGGTTGGGATAGTAGTGGTTGACATAGTCTGTAACCCACTGTTTTATGGTGTCCCATAACACTAGACCATCATTTGCAAAAGGGTTGTCTTCAATTGTTAGCTTTAATCCGTGTGGAGCACTTGGATCTTCAACAGCCAATCCCCTTGTTGGCAAAACAATTTAAAACAATCAAATACCCAAAACTCCTTAATTTTCTATTTAAACTTTTGAATTGAATTAGTTATTACCTTTTGATGAGGTCTTTTGGAAGTCCCTCCTGGTCGAAGCACCACTGCTTGTCGTATGCAACAGAGCTTAACTCCATAGAGTACTAGCCAGGAGAATGAGCTTTCAATGATTCCACCTGCATTTATTAAAGCCATTCGAGCTAGAGCGTTGATCTTCATTGTGTACCGGAAATGAGGATTGAGCAATCTGTAGATTGGATGTATTGCGCTAAGTTGCCGTTTGGTTGCGATTATGTATGGCTCTGTGCAGCAATGAGTTCTCAACCTGCGAAGAAATTAGAGGTGTACCCATGTTGAATTTTGACTCTTTATCATCTAAATAGAGAAGGTCACTAAATTAAATATATAGATTAGATAGTTAGATAGATATAATCATTGGGTTACATGTAATTAAATGTAATTCAATAGTCTTTAGTATTAGATCCCGATAAAATTACTATATCAATAACTTGGCAAAATATATAGACCGTGGTAGATCATACGGTGACTATTGTAAACTGTATGGATTGAGACCAGCTAGAGTTTGTCGAGCAAATTCCTCATCCCTAAACCAAAAGAACTTGTCTCCTGCAAGTGAAAAGACAAATGAATTTGTGTACATAAAAAGCATGCATTGATCATTTGCTAATTTTACTTCAATTTCATGAATAATGGAAAATCCAATTACAATATTGAAGCAAAGAATTATTATTATTATTTATTTCATCATTTTTATGTTTTTTCATGTTAACTACCGAATTACAAACTTCATCTGTAGAGAATCAAAGTCCGTGATAAACAAAAAGAACGACTTCTTACTCTCTATTGTATCGGGGGTCTCAAAACGCAAAATTTTTTAGCCTTCCTTACGAATAGTACTGATAAATTTAATCACTCTAGGAATAAATGTTCCAAAGCCTTGTTCAGTGAGTGTAAGTAATGAATCTAATATATTTGGCAAGTTATCTCCTTCATTGAAAAGTGAGTCTACGGTTGTAAAGTGTCGAAACCTAGATCAGAGTCCACAGTTGCTGTTTCAAAGGAAGGTAACAAGGCATGTAACATTGAGTGAACTGCCTTGGTAGAAAATGTTCGATTTTTTACTTCAGAAAATTCTTCATCTCTCGGCACATAGAATAGGCTGCTCCTTGTCTCCGAGGATGGATCTGCATCATTAAAAGTTGTTAATTATCATATATATCAAAACAATTACACACACATATACATATATATATATATATATATATATATATATATATAAAATTCTTCTTTCAGCTACAGCTAGTCTAATAGATCATGTCCTTAATTAATCATTCTACAAGTTTTTTATTAGAAGAATATTTAATTAATGTTAATAATATATATGAATCATTAATGAAAAAGTCAATCCAATTCAATCCCTAAAATCCAAATCCTATTATGAGTGAGATTTGATCTTACACAACCTCTTTTCTTTTCTTTTTTTTCTTGAAATAAAGTTGTTGTATTACGGGAAAAAAAAATAATAAAATAAAGTCGACAAAACCATCCATTCTCTTTTTACAAGAAACAAAACTTTGTCAATGCAATTTCAATGTGATTAACTATATTGGTGACTCGTGCCTGGGTAATGGTATTAATGTGAACGCTAGGGGTTCTTCAGGGGGTATGCTCTCATTATGGAACAATGATCACTTCAAGGTGACAGACTGTATTTCGAATACAGGATGCTTAATACTGGTAGGGGAATGGAAGGCTTTGAAGAAAATGGTTGCCTTTTGCAACGTTTATGCTCCATCGTCGGAATCCGAGAGAACAGAATTATAGGGCTTCATCATTCAATCTATGGCTTCCTTCCCAATTCCATGGTTCATTAGAGGGGATTTCAATACGGTTTGTGACTCCTCGGAGAGAATTGGAGTGAGTTGTAATATGGGATCAATGAGGAACTTCAACTCTTTCATTTTACGAGCGAATGAGGTGGATCTTCCGATGAATGGCTCAGCCTTCACATGGACTAATTCGAGAGACAAGGCAGCATGGGCTAGGCTAGATCGTTTCCTAGTCTCCCCCATAATGCTATCATGGTTCCCGAATTGGTCACTGCGATGTTTACCGAGGAGTGTCTCCGATCACTGTCCAATTCTGCTAGGTGAATCAAAACAGGACTGGGGACCGATCCCTTTTCGCTTTTTCAATCATTGGCTTGAATACAATAATATGATGAAGGACGTCGTTGAGGGGTGGAAGCGCTGCTCTCCTAAAGGTGCTGCCGGATCGTCTTTGGCTGCCAAAGTTAAAGAGACAAAACCAGATTAAAAGGGTGGCTCAGCAGGTCCAAAAAGGAGTCTTTCTCGCTGAAGCATTATGAAGCACGTTTGGATGATATCGACAAGAAAGCCGCTGTCCTGGGATGGTCTGAATCTTTGAGAGCCAACAAGGTGGCCATCCTTTCTGAAGTTTGGTGTGGTTTGAGACAAGAAGAACAAGTTTGGGGTCAAAAGTCTAGAATTAAATGGTTAAAGGAGGGGGATAGGAACACTAGATTTTTTCACTATATTGCTAATGGGAGGAGAAGAAGCAATTACATTGGGAACTTAGTTATCAATGGCGAGACTCTAACGACCCCAAATTGATAAAAGACAGTATCTTTGATTTCTTTCAAAGTCATTATAAACAGGTGAGGTGGAAAAGGCCTGTGCTTACAAATGTGAGCTGCAAGAAATTGATGCGATCAGAAATGGATATGTTAGAAGCAGAGTTTACTAGAGAGGAAGTGTGGGATGCTCTGGATAACTGCAATGGAAACAAAGCTCTGGGTATGGATGGTTTTAATCTACACTTCTTCGAAGCTCATTGTGAGGTGATTCGTGAGGACTTTATGCGATTCATTAAGGAATTTCATAAAGATGGGGCGTTAGTGAAGGACCTAAATAACACTTTCTTGACGCTTATTCCGAAAACTTTGAATCCGGTTTCTATAGGGGATTTCAGGCCTATAAGTTTGATAGGTGCTATGTACAAAATCCTCGCGAAAGTGCTAGCCAATCGCATTAAGAAGGTAATGCATTCCATTATTGGGGAGTCCCAAATGGCATTTGTTAAAGGGCGTCAGATTATCTATAGTTTTGTCATAGCCGAGGAAATCATCAATATGTGGAAAAAAGGATCAGGTGGGAGGTCTGCTGGTGAAATTGGATTTTGAAAAGGCCTATGACAGTGTGGATCACGATTTTTTGGACTACATGATGGAATATATGGGCTTTGGTGATAGGTGGAGGGGATGGATTTGCAATTGCATTTCGACACCACTTCTATCGGTGTTGGTTAATGGAAGCCCGACGTCTCAGTTCTGTTTGGAAAGAGGCCTTCGACAAGGCGATCCTTTGTCGCATTTTCTTTTCAACATTGTGGTTGAAGGTCTTAGTTGTTTGATAATCAAGGCTGCGAATTTGGGCATGTTACAGGGAGAGGATTTTGGTGGAAACAGGATCAACATATCGCATCTCCAGTTTGCAGATGACACTATGTTGTTCTTGAAACCAAAGGTTGAGAGTCTTATCAGCGTGAAAAGAATTCTCCGATGCTTCGAATTGGTTTCTGGCCTTAAAATAAATTTCCATAAGTCAAACGTTGTTAGAGTGTGCAAAAAGAGTAGCATGGAACGACCATGGGTGCCAATTTTAAGATGTAAGGCATCTAATCTTCCAGTCTCCTACTTAGGCCTTCCTCTTGGTTCGAGACCGGGCTCAAAAATATTCTGGAGGTCTATCCTGGATAAGATGGAGAAGAAACTAGCTCCTTGGAAATGTAAGTTTTCATCGAAAAGCCGGAGGTTGACGCTGATTAAAGCTGTGATCGCGAGCATTCCTACTTATTTTATGTCGGTATTCAAAATGCCGAGTGGCATTGCTCAAGAAATTGAAAAAATCCAGCGCAGTTTTTTTTTTTTGGATGGCTCTGTGAAAAGAAAACTCCATGCTATTAAATGGGAAACGGTTCAAAGAAGTAAGAAGGGGGTGGTCTTGGGATTGGAAGTATGGAGATAAAAAATATGGGACTACTTGCCAGATGGATTTGGCGTTTTAGCAATGAAGAGGCGCCGTTATGGAAAAGGGTGATTTGCGCAAGGTATGGGGTGGACGACTCTAAGCTGTCATGGAACTGGCAAGGCCCAAGTTCATCCTCATCTTGCTTCATAAAGGCTGTGGCGAGTCTCCTCAAGCCTGGGACCCGATCCAAGGAAGTGCTGACAGATGGGTGGAGAATCGTTCTTGGCAATGGTATGAAGACGAGCTTTTGGAAGGATATTAGAAGCGACTCCATTTAGCTAAAAGATTCTTTTCCTATGATATTTGCATTATCTACTCTAAAGGAAGGTTTAGTGAGCAATTTCGGATTTTGGCATGGCTTGACGTGGTCTTGGCATATCCCGCTCAGAAGGAACCTGTTTGGGTGGGAGTTAAACCAGTGGAACTACTTTATTGCTGTCCTTAACTGCATAAAATTCATCAATCAACAACTGATGCTCTAGCTTGGAATTTTAGTTCAAATGGCATTTATACTGTTAGATCTTTCTGTAGGGCTATAGAAGCTTCAAGACCAAATGAATCTTGGCTGGACAATTTCAGCTGGCAAGGTTTGTGCCATCCGAAAGTGGAAATCCTTGTTTGGCAGCTGCTCAAAGGTAGTCTTCTGGTTGGTGATTTTTTGCATAGGATAGGCATGCAACAGAATATCAATCAGATGTGTTCACTATGCAACCAGGAAGTGGAGTCGATCTGTCATTTACTCTTACACTGCAGTTGGTCTAAGAGCCTACGGCTTTTGTGCATGTCTTGGTGGAGTGTTTCATGTTGTTTCAGTAAAACAATTTCAGATTGGGTGGGTGGTTGGGCTGCTTTGAGCCCTTCGCATCAACATAATAGAGCATGGAACTCTCTATTTTTGCTGTGGTCTGGTCCATATTGGAGACAAGGAATTCCAAGGTATTTAACAATGGTGAGGCAACAGTTTGTTTAGCGGCCGACTCAGGTAAAACTTAAAGTGGCCTGGTGGTTCAAGTTCTATAGAAGAGGATCTACAGATCCCATTACCTACATTCTCATCAATATTAAAGATCGTTGTACAGATTCTATAGTTAGCAAGCAGAAGAAAGTGGAAGACTGGATCCCTCCGATCACTAACTGGTTGAAATTCAATGTTAGATGGCTCAGTGTGTGGCAAACCGGGCCTGCGGGTATTTGAGGGGTTTTGAGAGACGACAATAGCATAATTTTGTGTTTATTCTCCCTTTTTGTAGGTATTCGGGATTCTAACGAGGCTGAACTTATGGCAATTGAGAAGGTCACTCAGCTTTGCGCCTCAAATCCTTCAATGATGGGTCGGGACATCACCATTGTTAGCAACTCCAAGGTCACCGTTTCATGGATCAACGAAGCTGGTTTTGGAAATATCAACCATGTGGATATGGTGTACAGTGTTTGTCACTATTTGGCGAGTCTCGGTGGCACGGTCGTCTCTTTTGCTTCGAGAGCCTCGAACTCTTTGGCGGAAAACTTGGCCAAGCTTGGCTCTAGCATTGCTGGGGACTTCATCCACTGGGGAGATATTTGATACCTTTGTTTTCTATGGAAGACATCCTTCGTCGCTGTTGTGGTCGGGAATGTTTTTGGTTTGTTTACTTTTCTTGGTTGGTTGGTTTGTTTAGCTGGCTGTTTTCCTCTGTTTTCAGACGCTATGTCTGGCAGCTTGGGGTCTGTAAGATGCAGTTCTAGTGCTTCAGTTTGTGTCTCTTTTGTTGACTGTCTTTTGTTTTTGTAGCCTTGGTACTTTGTTGTTAGTCGTTTTTTTCTCTGCTCTGTTTCTGTTCCGACCTCTGGCCTGTTGAATCAATTCCAACTGTTCAAAAAAAAAATTACACATATATATATATATATATATAATTCTTCTTTCAGCTACAGCTAGTCTAATAGATCATGTCCTTAATTAATCATTCTACAAGTTTTTTATTATAAGAATATTTAATTAATGTTAATAATATATATGAATCATTAATGAAAAAGTCAATCCAATTCAATCCCTAAAATCCAAATCCTATTATGAGTGAGATTTGATCTTACACATCCTCTTTTCTTTTCTTTTTTTCTTGGACTAAAGTTGTTGTATTACGGGAAAAAAAAAATAAAGTTGTTCACCATTGAATTTTTCATTTTGTTCTTGCAAATTTTTTGTTTTAGTGCAATGATTAAATAAACAAAAAATTTTGACTCGGCCCTTGTCAGGCATCAATGGGCATGCAATGGGTATATTGCAGAATGGGCATAAAATTATATATAGTGTGATGATATCTGTATTCAGCTAAAATTGTTTATGAATCCCAAATTTAAATATTTTCAAAATTTCAATGTTACCTTTAAATTAAATTATTAATATTTCAACTGAAACATATAAAAAATTTTACAACTATTTTATTGTTTTGAAGAGTTAAATAACTAAACCAAATTTTGGGCTCAAAAAATAAATAGCACTTTTTGGAGGTGGTATTTCAACAATGTCACTGCTTTAATAACTTATGTTTAAAAGGCACCTATTATGGTGAACGGACAAAAATACCCTCAATTGTTGTTCCACATCAGCTTTCTTTCATTCAGTTTACAGTGACAAAGTTGTGAAGTAGAGAGAGAAAGTCCGGTTGAAACTCAGGCAATCACTTTAACGGTGACGGAGTGGCGCTATACAGACGCATTCGGGGGTCGAGCTCGGAGCTTTCATGAAAAAGCTCGGAGCCTTATGCAAAAAGCTCGGGCAGATCAATTCATGAAAAATCTCGGGCAGTTCATGAAAAAGCTCGGATGAAAAAGCTCGGAGCTTTTATGAAAAAGCTCGGAAAAAGCTATTTTACAAAGTCCCGAGCTATTTTACAAAGTCCCGAGCTATTTTACAAAGTCCCGAGTTTTTTTACAAAGTCCCGAGCTATTTTACAAAAGTCCCGAGCTTTTTTACAAAAGTCCCGAGCGTTTTTACAAAGTCCCGAGCTTGTTTTCTAAAGGCTCGAGCTATTTTACAAAAGTCCCGAGCTTTTTTACAAAAGTCCCGAGCGTTTTTACAAAGTCCCGAGCTTGTTTTCTAAAGGCTCGAGCTATTTTACAAAGTTTCGAGCTTTTTTCAAGTCTCCGAGCTTGTTTTCTAAAGGCTCGAGCCTTTTGTCCAAAGGTTCGAGCTTTTTCAAACAGGCTCCGAGCTTTTTGAAACAGTGTCCGAGCTTTTTCAAACAGGCTCCGAGCACTTTCAAAGGCTCCGAGCACTTTCAAAGGCTCCGAGCTTTTTCAAACATGCTCCGAGCTTTTTATTAACAGCATCGGAGATTCAAATTTCACAGATTTAATATTGACAAAACCAGTTTCATGTTTACAAAAGGAATGTTTTTTAAAAATGAAGGATACAAAACAGTATTTCAGACAAACATATTATCTTGTTGTGCTTACTGAAGAACGTTGAGTAGTTTTGAAATTTATTGTAGAGAGAGAAAGAGAGGAGTTCCTGCCTTCAGTGTTTCAAGTGTGGAGATGGAAGTACAGAGACAATTAAAAATTGATTATTTAAGGGCAATTTTGGTAGTTCACCAAAATAGGTACCTTTTAAACATAAGTTATTAAACCGGTGACGTTGGTGCAACAGCGAGACAAAAATGTGACATTTCTCACCATTTCCCCCTCTCCTTAACCATTTCCTCACAATTGATTTAGCTCTTCACCTCTTAACCTCTTCAACCCATTTGGTGTTTGTGATGGCAAATATGACTGATAAAAATAAAAATATACTCAAGTCCAAATATGAATTTTTGGTATGTTAAGGGTAGTCTAAATTAAAATTCAAAATCTTAATAAAAACTCTTATTTATTATCTAATTAATACATCAATAAAAATCTACTTTTTTTTCATTTTAATTAATAAATATAAACATTTTGGTCACTTGTCTGAACAAAAACAAACAAATGAAAATAACATATTTTGTAACCATTTAAAATCGAGAGAAAACCATAGATAGGGTCAGGGGTGGCAATTGTTAACAAAACAAGATATTTACTGGTTTGAATTAAATCTTATTTATTGTGTTAAACATGTTAAGTAAATGGGTCGTATATGGGTTAAATCTCTCATAACCCTACAACACATTACGCACGATTAAATATAAAAGATAAATATGTAATTTATAATTATACATAGCTGTTTTTACATTTTTTTTTTCTTATAAATTTTTAGTAGACAAAACAAATAAGGTTAAAAAAAATTTAACTTATAAAATTTACTTGTTTTGATCAAATGTTAAAATTTATTTATTTTTTAATTATATTATTAGTTTAATGAGAATTTTACTAGAAAAACTTCTAAGGGTGCATTTGGTGCGCAGTATTGGATTGGATAGAATAGAACTATTTTTATAGGATTTGATTGGATTGGACTATGATGTGTTTGGCACAATACATATTGGACTAAAATAACCATGTCTCTTGTTTGGTATAATATGGGATTAGATTAAAAAAATAATTGAAAATAATATTTTTTAAAAGGTGAATATAAAATTATATAAAATTAATTTTTAAATAAATAAAATCATTTTAATCAATTCAAAGAAAATTAAAATAAAATTATTTTAAATTAAATTTGGTTACAAAATTATTAAAATTTTTTCGAATAAAATAAATTATTTTAAAAAATTAATTTGAAATAAAATAACATTTAATTTTTAATTGAAATTAAAAATATATTTTTAAAATTTTTAGAATAAAATAACATATATTAAATAAATTTAATATTTTAAATAGAAATAATATAATTTGAAAAAGAACAAAAGAACAAAAGGCTGACAGTCAAAAAAGTAAAAAAAAAATAAAAAAAATAAAAAAAAACAAAAAAAAAAGCCTGGTGCGGCCAAAAAAAAAAATTAATATATATATCTGTCAAGACTAAAGGATTACTTATCTACATTGAATCGGATAAATTCCAGAAATCCAATTTCATGTAGACAACAATCATAAGATTGTCCAATCCCATACAACAAAGTTAACACACCCTAAGGACCCGTTTGGCGCGTAGAGTAGGATAGGATTACTTGTATAGGATATAATAGATTACGATAGGATTTGATTAATCGTGATCAATGTAATCTATAATATGATTAAAAATAGAGTAATAATACGTTTGCTATGTTGTGGGATTGAACAAAATAGATCGGTAAATTATATGATTAAAAATAGATCTTAAAATTACAGGATATCTTCAAACAAAATATTTATAAAATAAAAATGAAAAGCTTTCCGAAATTTTGGAAGAAACATAGGAAGAAATTTGGAAAAATTCCCAGATTTCTTCAAGTAAAATAAAAAAGAAAAATTAAAAATCGTTTTAAGAGTTCAGATCTCTTCAAAAACAAAAACAAAAAAAACAAAAGTTCTTATAAAAAAAGGTGACAAAATAATTACAAAATAAAAAAAAAAAAAAAAAAGAGAAAGATTGAGGAAATCTGGAAATTTCCAGATCTGTTCAAGTCTCCATCAATGGAGGCCAACCTCTTTTTTAAGACAGAAGAAAGAAGAAGATAAATAAAATACGAATCCACCATGACCCAGTAAAAATCTCTACACACATACAAAAAGAGACAAAAAGAAAGTACAAGCAATGTTTTTTTTTGTATGCTTTTGTTAGCTTTGGTTGGTTAGATCGAACCAGAGCAGATGACGGAAGTACAAGCAATTGAAGTATAATTATTTATTGTTGTTGATATTATTGAAGAGGGACTTGCTTTTCAAGTCTGATATGAATTTTGAATGAATAAACGGAGGCCATAGTTAGACGGTAAATATGAAGATTGAGAAAGGGAGAGTCAACGTGATGAGGAAGAAGATGGCATTAAAATGTATCCCATCATTTGGGTCGGGACTAATTTATCCCACATCAATAGTATAAAAATTTCAGAGGGACTAATTTATTTCATCCCATCCAACCAAATATGGGAATGGGATTAAAATAAACCAAACCCTGAATGCTATATTACCTTTAAAATTATAAATAGTTTAATAACTTAATGGGATTGTGATTTATTGTACATATTATAATTGATATGACATAAATTAATTGTTCAACAAGTTTTGTTGGATAACCCGATAAGTAAATGGGTCGTGTTTGGATTTCGACTTGTGATATGATAAGCTTAACATATCGTGTTCAGGTTGATGTAAACACAGTAAGATATCGTATATTGCCACACATTACATCATGACGTGATATCAAGTGATAAGGCATAATTAGGGACGTAATTGGAAAATTTTCTCACGAAGGGTACATTACATTAAAAATAAATTTACAAAAAATAAAAATTGAGACGTTAGGAAATTAAGAAAGATATTGCGATGAGATGAGGTTTAGGATTTGAAAGTACTAAATTTGTGAAGTAAGTTTGATTGTGAATAGTGGTGTAAATATGGGTCGGGCCTGGAGGGCCCGGTCCGGCCGGCCTGCCAAGGATGGCGGGTCGTGCCTGGCACGGCCCGCAACTGTAGCGGGCCGTGCCAGGCACGGCCCCCATCCTTGGCACGTGCCGGGTAAGGGTTTGAGGCACGGCGTGCCGACCGTTGGGCCCGTGGAATTTTTTTTTTAATTTCAGTGTATAACAGTTTTTTTTTTAAAAAAAAATAACCATTGGCTGACGTCATGGCTGACCTCAGCCAACGGTTATGTTTTTAAAAAAACTATAAAAATTACAATTTGCCCCCTCAACTCTTGTGTTTTATATTTTTACCCACTTTTCTATTTTTTCTATAAATACTCCCACACATTCCACTTTTCATTCACTTTTTCTAATTCTCTCAATCTCTCCATTCTCAAACTCTCTATACAATTTCAATTATTCTTAATTTCATTCTTACTCTCTCTCTACTATTCTACACTACTAATATACTATTATAATATTTTATTAGTAATTTACTATTATTCTCTAATCTCTCCACCAAGACACCAAAGTTCAAACTTCAAAGGTACATTTTTATTTAAGTGTTATATTTTAAATTTAATATGTTTGTTTAGTTAGTAAATTTATCATTTTATGTTTATATCAGTTATTAATTTTATTTATTTAGTAAATTTATCATTTTTATGTGTAGGGGGTATTTTTATTTTTATTTTTAGTAAATTAATCATTTTATGTGTAGGAGTTAATTTTAATATATTGTTTTAGTAAAATAATCATTTTATGTGTAGGAGTTAATTTTAATATATTGTTTTAGTAAAAAAAAATCATTTTTATGTGTAGGGGTTAATTTTAATATACTTTTTTAGTAAAAAAATCATTTTATTTTTAGTAGTTAATTTTAATATATTTTGTTTGTAAAATAATTATTTTATGTGTTGGAGTTAATTTTAATATATTGTTTTAGTAAAAAAAATCATTTTTATGTGTAGGGGTTAATTTTAATACATTTTTTTAGTAAAATGATCATTTTATGTGTAGGAGTTAATTTTAATATATTGTTTTAGTAAAAAAATCATTTTATTTGTAGTAGTTAATTTTAATATATTTTGTTTGTAAAATAATCATTTTATGTGTAGGAGTTCATTTTAATATATTGATTTAGTTAAAAAAAATCATTTTTATGTGTAGGGGTTAATTTTAATACATTTTTTTAGTAAAATAATCATTTTATGTGTAGGAGTTAATTTTAATATATTGTTTTAGTAAAATAATCATTTTATGTGTAGGAGTTAATTTTAATATATTGTTTTAGTAAAAAAAAAATCATTTTTATGTGTAGGGGTTAATTTTAATATAATTTTTTAGTAAAAAAATCATTTTATTTTTAGTAGTTAATTTTAATATATTTTGTTTGTAAAATAATCATTTTATGTGTAGGAGTTAATTTTAATATATTGTTTTAGTAAAAAAAATCATTTTTATGTGTAGGGGTTAATTTTAATATAATTGTTTAGTAAAAAATCATTTTATTTTTAGTAGTTAATTTTAATATATTTTGTTTGTAAAATAATCATTTTATTTGTAGGAGTTAATTTTAATATATTGTTTTAGTAAAAAAAAATCATTTTTATGTGTAGGGGTTAATTTTAATATATTTTTTTAGTAAAATAATCATTTTATGTGTAGGAGTTAATTTTAATATATTGTTTTAGTAAAAAAATCATTTAATTTGTAGTAGTTAATTTAATATATTTTGTTTGTAAAATAATCATTTTATGTGTAGGAGTTCATTTTAATATATTGATTTAGTTAAAAAAAATCATTTTTATGTGTAGAGGTTAATTTTAATATATTTTGTTAGTAAAATAATCATTGTATGTGTATGAGTTAATTTTAATGACCTAAACTTTTTTTTTTCTAGGAAATGGATCCTACCCATCCTTATTTTCCAGACGGTCTAAACATGCTGAACGATGATTTTGATCTCTCCGGACCGGCAGAAACCGTAGCGGGACCTTCTGGTTCCGGTGCCACACCGACATCACGTACCAAATCTAAGAGGTTAACATTAGACGTATGGCAGTGTTTTGACGTAGTAGAAATGACACTTCCAGACGGTACGGTCGGCCCCAGAGCCAAATGTAAGTTTTGTCCTAAGAACTATACCACTACTAAGGGTGGAACCGGTCATTTGAGAAGGCATATGCTAAAATGCATGCCCAAACACGTACATGTACCCAATACAACCCAGACACAACTGCAACGGCACCCAGACGGGTCGGTTACGACGTGGCATTACGACGCCGCGCATGCTAGAGAATGTTTGGCACGGTACATTGCACAAATTGATCAACCTATTAATTTCGGTGACTGTGTTTTTTTTCAAGAATTTATCACATCTTCATTTTACCCCCAAATGCAAATTGTTTCTAGAACTACCACTAGGAACGATTTGATAAAAATGTTTAAAACCCAACGATATGACTTGACGGCTGAATTACAGCATCTAACTGTCTCAATTGCATTAACTTCCGATATTTGGAACGCATGTTCCAAACAGGACTATTTATGTGTCACAGGACACTATTTAGACTCTGAATGTAGGATATAAAAAAAAATTCTTGGTTTTCGTCCTATGGATTTTGCACATACCGCAGACAATATTTTTGCTGTCATTCTTTCTGTTTTAGAAACTTATGACATAACTCATCGCATCCTCTCTATCACATTAGATAATGAATCGGCAAATACTAAGTCTATTGCATTGTTTACTGAAAGAAACATCCCGCAAGCTGGGGGTTATTTCTTCCACCAGCGTTGTGCATGTCATATCATAAATTTAGTTGTACAGTCTGGTTTGAAGGAAGTAAGCAATCGTATAGAACGCATCAGAGATGCCATTTCTTGGATCGGTAGCTCTAATCCAAGATTTCAAGAATTTGGCAGACACTGTACATTAAACGGTCTACGACCCCGACGATTCCAAACTGATATGCCGGTAAGGTGGAACTCTACTTACTTAATGCTGAAAAATTATTTGGAATATGATACAACTATTTCAGGTTTTTATAACATGAAATTGGCCGAAAGTGGCTGTCCACCTGCTCAATCACTGACACCAGACGATTGGTATGTGGCAAAGATTTTTGTTGAGTTTTTACAGGTTTTTTACAATGCCACTGTAACCCTTTCTGGGGTCTACTACCCCACATCTTCCCAGGCAATCCATCAGATTGTGGAAATGTCTGACATGTTAAACACTTATAGGGAAGATGACTTGCTTGGCGATGCAGTTGTTGCCATGGAGACCAAGTTTAAAAAATATTAGTCTGAAATGCCTTTCCTTTATGCCTTAGGTGTTATAGTAGATCCTAGAATTAAATTAGCTGGTTTAGAATATTTGCTTGAGTTTACTGGTAAAAAATTGTCAATAGATTATTCCGAACAGATTACTGACATTCGAAACAAGTTGTTCGAAGTTTTTAGTATTTATGAGCGCAGGTTTGGCGGCATTCACACGGAACCATCACCAGAACCGGACACACAACAGTTGCCGACAAGTTGGAGCATTCTCAAACGCCGGAAAAAAGACAAATCAGCAAGTTCTTCTTCTTCAACTACACGATCTGCTGCATCTTCTGGTGCCGAACTGAATAGGTTCCTTGAAGCACAGTTTGATGCCGACGAAAACACGGAGAATTTTGATCTGTTGTTATGGTGGAAGACCTATAGCTACAGGTATCCGGTCTTGTCACACTTAGCACGTGACATACTGGTTATCCCCGTGTCCACTGTGTCTTCAGAACAGGCATTCAGCACGAGTGGACGAATTATTGAACCAAGAAGAAATTGTTTGACTCCAGAGATGGTGGAGGTATTAATATGCATTCGGGATTGGGAGCATGCTCGAAAGAGGATGCAAAATGAAACGGTAGATGAACAATTTATTCAAAATTTCTCCAATTTATATGTCGATGAGGGTTCCGGCAGTAACCAGGTCCAGAACTAGGCTTGTACATGTACATTTACTTGTAATACGATTGCACTCTTTTTCCCTTACCAAGTTTTTATCCCACTGGGTTTTCTTGGTAAGGTTTTTAATGAGGCAATCATGTAAATATGTAATACTGAAAGTCCGAAATAAATAAAGAATTCTTCATTTCATATTTTTATCTACTTTTTTTTTCTTTCATGTTTTATCTTTATTTATTTTTTGAATTAATTCATTAAATAAAATAAAAAATGTATCTATAATCTATTATTAATTTATTATAAACATTTTTTTTATTATATTAAAATAATAATATATAAAAAAAATTTAAAATATATATATATATATATATATGGGCCGGCCCATTTGGCCCGCCAAATTGGCCGACGGGCCGGCCCGACACGGCGGCACGGCACAGAAGGGCTGTGCCGGCGTGCCGTGCCGGGCCCCCATTTAGGAAAACGGGCCGTGCCGATGTGGGCTGGGCCGGCCCCCTTTTACACCATTAATTGTGAAGTAGATAGACCAGTTGTGATGTTATTTGTGAAGGATGTCATAGAGGTAAACGATGCAGCCATAATTTTAATTTGTTTCAAGTCTCACAAGCTATGTTGCATGGATACTCCATATTGGGGAGGGAACTCATATCGAACTCGTATCCTGTCCGGATACACCCCCGATATACCATTTGGCGTATCCGTTGACTTTTTCTCAAGTTTGACTATAGGATACGGTTAAGATACGTCAGGGATACACTGAGATATGGCAAGGATACAGCGAGGATATGTTTGGTGAAAAAAATTAATTATTTTAGTTTAAAACGGGGTCAAATTAAGATTTTACAAAGTTGAAGGGTCAAATTAAGATTTTACAAATTAAGATTTGGGTTTTGTAATAGGTTAGAACTTATATATGTTGAGTTATGCTTTCATTTTGAATGGGTTATTAGATTAATGTTTTCATTTTGAAAGGATTATTGGATTATGTTTATTGATAATATGCTTTGAATGGATTATCGGATTATGTTTTTATTTTGAAATTTTAATGGAATGGATTATTGGATTCTGTTTATATAGAATATGTTTTGAATGAATTATTGGATTATACTTTTTTAAATATAAAATAAAAATATATATTATTTTAATCGACGTATCATGCCGTATCCGTATCCTAGTTTTTAGATATTTACCGTATCTACGTATTGCGCCGTATCCGTATCCGTGTAACCTAGCTCACAAGTCACAACAAGGACCAACTCAACTCACATGTGTAAATAATTTACTCCTTCAGGGACAACACATTGCTACACTAAAGAAAAGTATTTTCATTGTTCTAGCCTAACCCTTCAATAAATGTTGATTTATATTAATTGGTCAAATTATGAAATTTAAAGTGACCAAACGTAAATTTTGTTTGCATTCATATTTCAACTTCTTGTGCTTATCAACTTGTCTCAATTCATCTTGATTTGATTTATATGAAATAACATTAAACAATTATGTGCTATTGCGATTATGCTAAAATGAAATTAAATATATTTTATTTGTTTTTATACTGATTTTATGTGTTTTATATTTTAATAAACAATATATCTAAAGGCTTCATGAAGTTGGACTAAAAATGCAAAGTAGAACAAAATCAAAACTTTTTATAGGAAGGTATTATGACAAATTTTAAATAAAATTTTGTAAAATCATCATGGAAAATAACTGTCAGTTTATATTAAGTTTTTTTCTAATTTTCAAGATATGTGAATGAAAACCTCTTGTCATTTAAAAAAAATGATTCTAATGGATTTTAAAAAATAAAAAATAAAAAATGTCAATCTGAGTATCTGACCTTGTTAGTGAAGAAGACTCGCTTCGGTTTGTTATCGTGCTTGGACTGAACCCAGGAATTACAACTTATGGTAATGGGACCATTAGGAAATCCATCAAGCACGACATCCGTCAGAAACATCTCCTTGTGGTGCTCATTCTCCACCAATATAGCACCTACTTCTCCGAAATCCTCCGAAACCTCAAACTCTGCTTCATATGTCACATACCCAACCTTCTCCGTTCCTGTTTTGTTCGTTTAATCTTTAACGGTCGCCTTCTCTAATACGGTCATTGTAATATTATAAACATAATCGGTTGACAAGGATTAAATTATATGTCATATATGTTTTAAGAAATATATCAATGGAAATTTATTATTAAAAAGAGTTAAAGAAAATGAATTTTAATTTTCAAGATATGGATATTATCAAAATCATTTGTGTTTAAAAATAAATATTATATTTAAAGAAAAAAAAGATGTATGTACAATGATATATACATTTTTTTAATTATAAAAATAAATAAATCCTTTACCATTACTTTTTGTGAAATATTGACTAATAGTCATATTTGTCAAGTAAGTGAGAACTAGTCAAGTAGGTGAGAACATGAATCTTCTCTTCCAACATTTCCGAGGTTATATTAAACTAAATACTAAATAACTTATCTACACAACTATTTGCTTTGTATGGACTATGGACCAATTCGGTTTGATATAAATTGAAACCCGGCCGACCTCGAGTAAAAGATGTTATGTACCCTTACCATGTACAGAGTTCGCCAAGAACTAGACAGTTCGCTAAGAACTCGGTAGATTTGGTAATATTTATTTCGTTTATTTTTTTTTTCTCTTTCTATATAGTGTATAATCTATTTTAAATATATATATAGAAAGAGAGAAAGTTCAACTACCGTACATAATTGTATGTTATTGGGTCAATTTTCAGGCCTTTAGATTTCAATCCAAAAGTGTTTATAAATTAAGAATTTAAAAAGTAAAAAAAATTAAAACAAAAAGAAAATAACTCTCTTTCACTCAATTGTCCATTAACAATACAGTTCCTGTATTATAGCAAAACCCATATGTATAATATAATCTATAAAATATTGATGTATGATACAGAGGAAATATTGTTGCATGTGATCGTATGTGAGTAGTATTTGATCGTTTGTATATAATATTATCATATATAAGTTATATATGATCACGGTAAAACAAGACTTAAATTTTAATATTGTCACATGTGAGTTGTACATGATCACGTATAAATTGATATGATTACACTGAAAAAAGCCCGGATCGGATATAATTTTTTTTTAAAGTATATGGCACAATCCTATTATATATATATGGACTGAAAAAAATGTTCATAATTAATTTGATACTATTTTAATTAATCAACAAACAATATCTGAGTTGAAGTAGCATCATGATTCTCTTCTTTATTTGGACGGTCACATCAACTTATATTCAAATTCTATTTCTATCTCTCTCTCTCCGGAGCCAATTCTCTCCGTCTCTTTCTCTCCCATTCTTTCTCTCTTATCACAAGTCTCAATTCTCCCTCTCTTCCCCATTAATAATTCTTTGCCACTTGTCCAAATTCTCATTTACAAAATTAAATATAAAAAATACTTTCATCTTCATTTTATCTAATTAACAAGTTAGAGTTTAAGGTTTATTATTTATACTTTTAAATTAGTGTTTCTTTATTAGTTATGAATTTATTTTATGGTTGTAATAAATTATTTCTAGTATTATATTATAATTTATAAAATATCACTGTAATCAAATTGTTTGATAACTTTATGTTATAGTATCAAACAACTATACATTAAAACCAATAAAAACTATGCTTTCAAAATTTAGAAAAAAAAAAAAGATAACCAATCAAGGGGTGGGAGTGGTTTGACTCGTTATGTACTTTATTTAATATATGAATTTTTAAAGGTAAAACTCGTTATGTTCCATTATCTAGGTGTATTTTTGTTTTTCAATTAATGAAATTTTATGCAATTTATTTAATATATACATTTTTAAGGGTAAGATTCGTTATGTCATTTCATCTACAGTATTTTTGTTTTTCGATTAATGACGCTTTCACTTATTATTAATTTATATATATATATATATAATCAGACTATAGAACACCGGTGTACCCATACACTGTATATGAAATATTTTGATCATAATTAAAAAAAAATGTAATCCAACCTTCAATTCTATAGATTGTCTCATATATATATATATATATATAGAGAGAGAGAGAGAGAGAGAGAGAGAGAGAGAGAGAGAGAGAGAGAGAGAGCACCTAAACACAAAATCAGCACATATATATATATATATATATATATAATCACAATTTTTTTATTGTTAGTTCTAACTGATATAAGATATATCAGTTCTTTACACGTGGATCATTGGATTTTAATGTTTTGACTTGGCTGCATACACTTGTCAAAGTATCTTATATCAGTTTGAACTGACAATAGAAAAACTGTATATAATCATATGTAACTTTTTGAGATCTGAGATCATCATCAACAGAGATTTCAACCGGTTGAGACAAAAGAAAAAAGAAACAAAATATTCAATATAAAAAAGAAGTGTATTTAAAATTTATTGGATATCAGTGTCATCGACGTGGGTTGGTGGTAAAAAATGCTCATTTACACCATCTCCAACCCGAATAGTGCTTTAGGTGCAATTTTTGCACTAAAATAGTGCAAATTTCACACTATTTCACTATTCAATCTCCAACCAATTTCACTAAATTTTACACTAAACAAAATATTCCTTTGAATATTCTCTTTCTTTCCCTTTTTTTAATATTTCTCCACAAAATATTTCACCACACAATTAACATAATATTTCAATACGATAAGAAATTATGATATTTAATATATTAAAGGAAATTTAATTTAATTACATAAAATATTGCATTTATTATTAAAATAACTTAAACATTACATTTCATAAAATAAAAAAGAAAAATCATAACAATAAAAGTATATATTGTTCATCATCTAATTATCTGAATTTATGTTATATTTTCCCTTAATTTTAGTGTCCTCCAATTAATGGTGATTTATTTTATCATTTTGAAGTTTGTATGTCGTTTATAATGTTTTTTTTTAATTAATGTATTTTGCTTTAATTTCCACCGTTTTGAATTAAGTGATTTATAATTGCAATCAAAAATTTTAATTATACACTTCATTTTAATTTATTATAAATATTAATATCAATAATAACTACACGAAGACAAAATCATTAAATAATAAAAATGACCAAATTGGAATAAATTTAATTGATTAGGGTACACCTGTAATTAAATAAAATCTTTAAATAAAAGGATATAATCAAAATATATTTTAATAAATAGGGTCAAATTGTGATTTAATAAAAATATTGGATTGAACAAAAAAAATCATTTCCTATGCCATTATTGGCTCAAATGAACAGTGTCGTGCAATATATTGCGCCACACTTTTCATTGAGCCAAAAATGGCACTAGAAATGGTGCTGGGTTGGAGGTGGGTTTTGAGCCAAAAATGGAGATGGTGCAAGGGATAGAGTGGGGTTAAAGATGCCCTTAGACCGATAATATTTCAGTTTGAGTCGCCGTTACTGCACATGATATGTTAAAAAAAAAATAGTCCAACATTAACATTTGGCTTGTTAAATTCTCTTGTACTGTCCAGCTTAAAAAAATCTTAAAGAAAAATGAAGAAGGTAAACTTTAGGTGGAAAGGACAGTTGAATCATACAATTGTTTGAATACTTACTAGGATCAAGCTGGGCACTAACAAGCACCAAAAGGAGTGATTTGCCAAACCTATCTTGAATGTCATCTTTGTCTATGGCAGTTTGTTTAACAGTAACAACTACCTTCACACTAAGAGATTTCACGGTGGCAGAAGGAGTTGCTACTGCTTTTATATTATTAGCAGTTGAGAACCCAACTCGAACTTTTGGAGGTTTTGATTTGAGAATCATCATTGTATGGGCATTTACGTGAAGTATAACATAAATAGTACTATAAAACTATAGAGTATCCATTACAGCCACTTAACATGGGCTAAAATTGGTACACATTACGTAGGCACGAGGGCAAGCACTTGCTCTTCCACCTCCCCCTAGGTATGTAAGCAATTTAGCTTTCGTTTTAGTGGAATGTGATTTGTAAGGACCTCGATTTTATGATTGGCTTATTTCATGACAAACCACCACATTGGGGATGATTGTGTAATGGGTAGCTTAGGTCCGTATTGGCAAGCTTCCAAGCATCTCCATGACTTCAAGAGCAAAAGGTATATTCACTTGACTTTGTCTCTTGAAGAGTTTAGGTGCACACACACACTTCATGCATGTTTTGTTTATCTTGCATTTGTGTTCTTTATTGTTTGTATAAGTGTGCACCCTTTTCTAAAACACTCACTAACTTACATTAGATATCATATCTTGCATTGTATCTTATTGATAACATGTTTGACATGTTAATTGTGCTTCATTGTGTGCATCTCACTCACTTCACACTTGCACAACATTCATGTAAGATAGACTTTTCTCTTGAGTGTTAAAAAGGGATTTTTCCCTTTAGCGCTGCCTTAGACCGCTCGGCAGGCTTTGCTTGCACCGCGGCGCACGGAGCGGTATTCTCCAGTGCGTCATGCGCGACGTGGACCGCGACCAGTGCACTTGCACGCACAGCGGTCCCAACCGCGGTGTTGTCCAGACGGTGCACTGCTGTATGTACCGCGGTCTGGACACTTACCTGAGCCGCGGTCTAGCAAGCGGTTTTGACGGGATTCTGTTTCCCAAGTTCAAAACGATGTAGTTTTAACTAGGGCTTCATATATATTCTTCCTTTTCTCTTCTTGGCCGACCACGAGCTCAAACATTCATTTTTAGAGAGAGGTTAGAGCTCCTAGAGAGAGAAAGCTTCAAGAAAGCTTCTTTGACTCTCCAAACCCAAAACCCATCTCCATCTTGCATCATTCAACATCATTTGAGCATGGGTCTTCATTGTTTCATGACTAGGTAAGCAAGAACTTCTTTGAATATCATTTATTGTTCTTCTTACTCTAGATTAGGTATTTATTGCATGATTAAATACCTAGACTCTATTATTGCATATTTATGAGTCTTGATAACATGATTGGGTTTGTATTTTGATAGCTTAATTGATTAGGTCTTTTTTGCCTAAAAGCTAGGTCATAAACATTTATTTGTGATTCATTGATAACTAGGTTGAAATATTGATTCTTAATCAACTAGTTAAGCTTATTGAATGTTTATGCATATTTTGTGTAACAATTAGTTTGTTGGAAATTCTCTACAAATCTAATTGAGTTTGTTTGTTGATAGACTTTTGTCTAAGACTTGCATTTAGTGAATGATTAAATGTCTTGTCTTAATCACATGAATATATGCTAAGTTTATGTTGAATACATTGTGAGCATATTTGTTGATTCATTGTGATTGTTTGTGATAGCTAGGATTGGTTGTTATTGATAACATCTAGCTAAGTCTTTATGCCTTGCATTTAGACATTTGACAACTTGGATTTGTTTCTACAAACTCCTAGTTGAGCAATTTGTGTTGTCTAGCATAATTTGCATTGAGCATCATTTACATGATCACATAGACACATAATTCTCTTCATTGAGTCAAAGTCTTGTGGCTTCGGGGTGAAGTTGCACAAGCATTGAAGTCTTGCAACCAAGTTGTGGTTGGCAAGCATTGGTCAAGAATCCATTGTAAAAGGCCTGCGGGTAGAGTAGGAGGTGCTCACGCCAATAGTAGTGTATCAGTGGATATCACTAGGGATAGAACCAAGAGTGGCGAGTGGTAGTGTCCATAGCCTGAGGTTATCTAGAGTGAGAGTCCGAGTATCACTTGAGGGTGTAACTTTTTACTCATATAGTGGATTTGAGGATCGTGTGTGGCTAGAAGGATAGCCCGTGGTTTTTCCCTTTGTTTAAGGGTTTCCACGTAAAAATCAAGTGTTATTTATTATTCCGCACTTTACACTTGATTTTGTATGTTTGTTTATGTTGGGTTATTTGTTTAATATTGACTAATCGAAAAATTGGTAATAATCGATTAACAACCCATTCACCCCCCCCTCTAGGTTGTTAGACACACGTTAAGAGCAGTATTTTCATGATTTTTATGAGTTTTGTTGTTACTCGTGAGTAAGTTCAAATAGAATGAAAAATGATTCTTCCACTCTTTAGTGAAGAATTCATCTCCCTCCGGCCAGTCGATCTCCGGTAAGTCGATCTCCGATAAGTCGATCTCCGGCCAGCGCAGTCGCTCCGCTCTGGCTCTTAGGAAAGAGAAAACTTCTTCAGTCCTGTTAAGGTAGACCTGTAGGGAAAAATACGAAAACGCAGCGGAAGCGAGACTAAAAACAATTTAGTATAGTTTAAAAATTTTCCAATATTTGAACCTTAACCCTTTAATTAATTAAACATACATATATTCAAAAGATATCATACCTCTTGTCACGTGATCCGATTGACTTAGCGGCGACGGTAATCAGCAAGATCTTCCAATCCGATCACAAACGTGAATCAGCTAGGAGCGTGGTCTCCCTATTCTTTGAATTGCGTACTTGAGAATAGAAAAACAAAATATTCTTTCTTGATAGTTAATCACAAAAACTCCAAGAGCCTAGAAAGATCGTTCCGGTCACTTTTGAATTCACAATCGTTATGATTGAAACTCGCTTGAACCTAAATCAAAATTGTGCACAAAACCTTTTTATGTAAAGGCTTGCAAGTGCACTATCGAATTTAAAACTATCTTTCTCTCTTCCTCTTGGCCGAATTTTCACTATGTTTTAGAGTTGGAATTTTTTTTTATTCAAAAGCAAGAGAATAAAAAATTCTTTCTCTAAAAAAAAACTTTTTTTTCTTCCTATCCCTATTAATTCCGAAATTAATAATATATATAGGTATACAAATCCTTTCCTAAAGAGGATTTACTTGGTGGGTAAGAATCCTATCTCTAGGTGGATTTACTTGGTGACAAGGCATCCTTTTTCAAAAAAAAAGATTTCTTTTGCACACCAAGAATCCTAATCCAACTCAAACTCAAATAGTGTATTTGTGATTATATTAAAGACTTGCTTATTTGATTAGATAAATAAATTATTTATTTATCTACTTACCAAATTAAGTATTTTATATTTATTATACTACTATAATAGTATACTACTAGGAAACATAATTCTTAGTCAGAAAAAGATTTTGATTTTTAATTAAATAATTAATTAATTAATTAATTAATTTCCATTTAATCAAACAATAAAATAAAATAATATTTTAGGCTATTATTATAGCCTTGCTGCCCACACACAAAAAATATGGGCCAAATATTATTTTCTTATTTTATTTAATCCATTCAGGCTTTAAATAAAAGCCCACATGTGAACCAGACCCATTCTTACTAAAAAAAACAAGCCCACATGCTTCTCATTAATGTATTAATATAATTTGAGCAGCCTATTAAATAAATAATGTGCAAATTATATTCTTAATATATTAAATACAATTCTAGATGGACCCATAAATCAATCCGGTAGAATATATCAAGTGATCCATGCAAGTCCGTATGGATTGGGGATCTTGGCGGGCTATCTAAATTTAAGCTTCAATCGACATAACATAATCACAATCAACAAATGATTCACTTAGGCTCGATCTATTAATTTTAGTTCATTCCACTAAAGAGCTAAAATTAAACTCTTAAATAAAGATAGAATAAGAAGATGTTTCTCATTCATACCCTAGACAATCTTATTGGAGATAGTGTATCCTTGTGTATAATATCAGTAATCGCCAAGAGCTCATAGACCGCATATAGCTCTTCTAGTTACCATATTTACTCATATGACCACATTTTGAACTTGGATATTTTGACTTGTCCAGAAGCCATGTTTTCAATAGACATTATCGAAAACTGAACGTTGAGATTTAATATCCAATACCTCAAAATATCCATATAATAATATTACACTCCCATTCAATAAATTGAGCCACGATGTTCATATCTATAAATGAAGTCATCTATCGATTAACAAATGAATACCACCAAACTATCGAGGATACACTATGCTATATAATCGTACTCATTGATAGCTCAAATGATAACACTTGCAATCATAAGTCCATCATTTATCTCGGGATTAAGATAGACTCTCCGATTGTCCTCATAATGAAAAGACTTATATCTACTGACGGTTCTAGATAAAATATTTCATTGTGATCATGTTCAATGCACCCAGTGCACTAGATTCTTTTGCTCGAAGACCATTTCGATGATTTTAGACTCATCATAACTCATTTGATCTCACTCAAATGTCAGCAAAAGAATTCTACAACTTTATCAAGATAAAGGTGCCCAACCTTTAATTTAAGTTGTGAACGTTTATTCAAGACTAACTAAAGAATTGTGTCTACCTCATACATATCCAGATGTACAAACATTTCTTCCTTTCTCATAGTCTTTTGACCTTATGATTATTTACTTTGACAATTATCATTATAAATGCTATAAGATTTTGTAAAACCAGAAATCACTTTATTAATATGAAAAGATTGTCAATTACAATATTACACTCTTTCTATTGAGCATAATCCTAACAAGACCTCAAATATTTCCTTCTTCCTACGGACAGGAAAAGACAAAGGCTAAACTCAAGGAAGGGGAACACTCCCCACACTCCGGGGGAGGGTTTCCCTTGTTACTCCTTCCTTTCTTTCCTCACCCCCCCCCCCCCCCCCCCCCCCCCCCCCCCCCATGGCCTCCATTTCCATGGAGAAATGGTGTCTGTAACGGGAAGAGGGTTTTTATTGACTGATTCTGTTGTGGTTTCAATATTGCTTTTTGAAGAAGAGATGGTAATTGAGACTTGAGAATTGTGGTTGGTTTTTAATTAGGTATGTGAAACTTGGGTGACAAATGCTCTCCTTATATAGAAAATTTTGAGAGAGAGAGAGTGAGATGAAAATTTGAAATGTGAAGAAGGAAAAGTTAGACTGAATATTTGACAAAAAAAAATCAGATTTGTCTTTATTAATCTAGAGATAGATTTTGGAAGGATGGAAAGAAACGGCTAGGGTTAATTCTAAGAAATATATTGTTGCTTTGTAACTTGACTTTGAAGGATCACTTTCAATAGTTAATGATAGGTAAACCGTAAAGAAAGAATATGAAGGGGAATAAATTTAATTCAAATGTGAATCAAGATATATAGTTAACTTATCAATTAATTAGATTGGATGGGGAATTAAATTCCCTTTTCAGCATGAATTTAATTCCTAATTTGTGTATAGAGTCCATATAATTTGATTTTTTAGTTGTTTTTGGTAAGCACCATATATTCACATTTGTGTAAAGAGTCCATTAAATTTTTGAAAACTCGTTCCCTCAGTAAAACCCCAAAACATATGGAACGGGAAGGGGTATGCCTTCGACATCCCCACCACATTTATCTCCTTTAACCCTTTAATCAAAATAAAAATATATATCTCAATGAATTTGATATAGAGTAATGATAGACGTCCCAAATTGTTTTCCCAAATTCTATCCCGAATGATGTGGCATGTGAGATGTCAACATCACATCAGTCACCATATAATCTCATGATTTATAAGATGCTGATATCCCACGTGCCACATCATTTGGGACAGAATTTGGGAAAAAAAATTAGAATGTCTAGCATTACTCATATATATATATATATATATATATATATATATATGAGATATGCTATATGTATATACACACTAAATATTGCCAAAAAACATTTAAAATAAATTAATGTCATCCCCTTATTTACCAAAATGTCACTCATTGAATGTAATTAGATGGAATAGTCATTAGTGTAATAGTGCCAAAAATGACCATTATGAGACCAATTCCCCATCTAATAGCGATTTTTATAGTGGTTACCCAAATTGATGATCACCGGAGCAATTATCCCTTCTAATAATTAGTAGAATTGGTCCTTACAATAACTACAGATTGCTTGCTCCGTTCACACCACATAATAAACGGTGTAATCATACTTAACATGTGATATACAAAAAGAAGTAATGATGACTTTAAACAAAATAAAAATATATTCATTCTTCGTTGAGTTTTGAACCTTCTTTTTGTTTCATGTTTTTTTTTCTTTTTCTTGTGTGCATGGTTTGCTTTCTTCGGCTATTGCTTATGGCTTTTGTATCTTTGTTTTCGGTTTATTTTCTCAAGGTAAGGCTCGTTATGTCTCCTAACTAATGTATTTTGTCAACAAACAAAAATTCGTAACTTTATTTTTATTTAAAAAATAAATAATTTAATATAATTTATTAATCCAATATGGTTCAATTCGATGGTACACAAACAAAATGAAACCATTTAATTAAATCGGATTCAATACAATACCACACACAAAACCCTAACAATTGTCTAATCAAAACCTATACCTCCATACAGTTTTTCTCTTTCTGTAAGTTTTCTAGTGATATTCACTATTTTGAAACTAATAATGTATTTTGTAAAACTAAAAAACAAAATTTAATGCCGTGGATATGTAAAATTAGTCATTATACATACACACACACATATATATATATATATATATATATATATATATATATTAAGGGTCAAGCTAAATCAATAAGAGCACATGGGTGGTTGAGATGTTGAAGTCAAAATCTTAAATCACAAAATTAAGTTGATTTAGCTTGACCCATATATGAAGGTATTACACTATTATATAAATTCAGAGGTTTTTTTTTGGAGAGGAGGGACTCTAACCCGCAACCTCATGGAGCAGGTGCGCCACCGGAAAACTAAATCACATCCAAAGTCGTTTGGATCGCTTGATGGAATGAAAATCATAAGGACCAATCCACTCCTAAAAATATCTTTCATAAAATATATTGCAAATTATGTCAATTTTGTGTTTTTTAAAATTTAATCTATCAAAATACGTTTCAAGATCTTATTTGTAATGTATTTCAAAAAAAAAGATCTTATTTGTAATGCTGAAGAAAAATAAAATAATATTATTAAATCAGATAAAAAAAAATATAGCAACCACACTACAAAGAGAAGCTAAATTTAACTGAGGCACATAATGGCATTTAATGGTTATGAAATTACTTCAATCTGTATTAAAAAAAAAAATTCAATCTCTCCCAATGACCTCTCTTACGGTCAACCTAAGACAAAATCTCTCAAAACTATCACTTTATCACATAGAAAAGAATACAATAAACCCACTACATATAGAAATTGAGTAGATTTTTTTTAGTTGAACTTTTGTTCTTCCCTTGCAAAGATCAGTGTATTTGAAACACAAAATTTTAACAAAATACCTAACCTATTAAATTTGATGTTGAATTAAATTATTACAAACCATGATAAATTCAGGTAGATTAATTAGATGATAGATTGTATTAATAAGAAAATTATTTAAAATATATATATAATTGCTGAAGAAGCAGTGGCAATAGAGTGCCCAATATAAAACGCTCATAGCTATTCATATAAGAAGCTCATAGGTATTCATATATGTGAATAGAATCAAAGAATGAATGTGTTTTTCATAGAATATTATTCCACCATAATGTTTATTTTTTATTTTTTATTTTTTATTATTTCATGTTTTCATGGGAAGTGAAGATAAGTGATCAAATCACTTTCATCTCATATATATATATATATATATATATATATATATAATTTTATGAAAATTTGCTAAGCTCTCCATGCTATCCAATATGTGTGGAAGGATCTTTTTATGTACATCTCATTATATAAAATGAATAATGCTAGATGTCCCAAATTCTGTATCAAATGATGTGGCACGTGAGGTGTCAACATCTTATGTGTATATAGAGAGAGAGAGAGAGAGAGGTGGTTTGAGAATTGAGAATTATGAATTCTATTAAATTTTAATTTGATTAAATCTCAACCATTCAAATATATATTTGTTATAATTTTAAGAGGTTTCTAATAAATTTTTAAATCATTGGAATCCGTTAATTTAGTTTCTAACAACATAATAACTTTATTGATATAATATATATTTGAAGAATTAACCAACAAAACACAAAATATTTTTACTTTTGTAAAATATATAAAAGAAAATAATAGTAATTTTATTATTGTGATTATAAAATTGATTCCATATTGTTTTTTATTTTACAATTTGATGTAATATTATATGCCTCCAAAAAGACTTTTATTGAAATTCTAAATACAAAAGATAACTCTTCACACCTTAGCTACGAGGTCGTGGGTTCGAGTTCTCCCTACTAAAAAGTACTGAATTTTTGTAATATTTAAAAAAAAAATAGAAAAGTTAACCATAATATATATGTGTATATATATATATACAATAATTTTCAAATAAGTGCACACTGATAGAATTATATAAGGACATTGAATGTGAGCCACTCATTTTATATATTTTGACTTGGTATGTATGTATTTGTCAAAACTCTTTTATAAATGAGTGGCTCACATTCAATGTCCTTATATAATTCTATCAGTGCGTACTGACAGGAAAAAGACCGTATATATATATATATATATATATGATAATAGTTGAAAGAATCAAATACCAAACACTTTTATCTAAATAAAAAAAATGGTCGGCATGAGATTGAAAAGATATATAAAATTTGTTGTTTCTGGGATGAACAAAAGTATGATTGAGAAAGACATGTGATCTAAAGTCTATAGAGTTATAGACATGCGGGACCATGTATTGTCCATATATCATATGTGTTAATTGAATTTGAACGCTAAAAAAAAATCTGATGGAGAGATTGACTTATTTTTCTCAACAACTGGCTGGGATTTATTCACAGTCTAGCTGATCGAGCTAGGTGGGTGGTCCCTCATGTATTGTGATGTAGAAATATACGAGTTAATATTATTAACAAATGTTCTTTGTGTTCTTAGGAGTTCTAATTTTATTTCTGTTAAGTTTGTTCCTAGATTAGCTAATAAGGTTGCTCATAATCTTGCTAAGCTTACTCTTAGCTATGTGGGTGAGTTTGTTTGGATGTAAGACTATCATGTTTCTGTGGTGGAGGGTCTGGGTGATTGCCCAAGTTCTTTGTAGCTGTCTCTGTTTTCTTTTATGAATTTATTTTCAAAAAAAAAATGTTGGTAAAACAAGCCGTTGTAGAGTTATAAATAAAAAAATAATTGAGGGGATAAAATGAAAAACTTTTAAAATATAAATTTAATTTCATAATTTCATAAACTTAATTTGTTTATAAAATCTTTAGATCTTTTGAGGGAAGGGCTCCGCCCCTGATAATAATAACAATAAATGAGTTCAGCTCAAGAAATTCAAGTTTCTAAGTTTTTTTGAAATAGTTCTGTTAGAACCTACTTGAGATTATCAAACAACAATACAATGTAGTTTGGGTGTCTATTTCCATAATCCGAATAAATCAGCTCTCTTTATATAGATAATGTGTCGATGTTTAAACCTCGGTAGATGGATGAAGATTGTAAAACTCCCGGCAGCGGGACTTTGTTGGCAATTGAAGTTAATATAGGGGACACTAGCTAGGTGAAATGGACATGTCACTCTATATTAATTATATTATGTGACACATGTAAATCTGATTGTGTCCAAAACATGGAAGTAAGTTACATAATGGACAATTTATTGTTACAAGTGACTTGCATGTTCTCACAAAGAGTGATCATTTCATCTTATAACATTACATAATTAGTGTACTATGTAAAATTACTTTCATGGTTTTGACATAATATTATGTCCAGAGGTGGGTAGATGAGAAAATTAATTATGTAATATAATAAAAACATTTCATTTGTTATCTATATCATATAATATAATATGATCAATAGATAAAATACATTCCGTGTACTAATTTTTTTTCTTCTTTTTTTCGAAATCTAATTATGGCTCAAATATCCACTTTTTACAATCGGAAGATATTACTCTCACAATACCGATAAGAAAACTCTCAAGATAAGAAAACTCTGATATATACTTGTAAAATATGTATAAAAAGATTTGAACCTCCCATCATTAACATAGAATGGGAGTGCACATCACTAAGTTAGGGGGATTGTATTATATGATTTATATATTTATCTTCCTCTTTTTTAGAAGAAAAAAGAAGGGTCATCTCCATGACCAGAGTCCAGAGTAAACAAGGCTCTTCCAAAGGAGGAGACCAAGTCCACAATTGCGGTCTCATTCTCCGGAGAGCCGTTGAAAGAGTAGGCAAGTCTTAAAATAATAATAATAAAACAAAAATAACAAATCCAAGTCTCCTAAAATTCTCAAGAGAAATCGATAACCTCGTTTGTTGGTGGAGGCCGGAGGGGTCAGCCGGCATCCTCCTCAATAACAAACTTTTTATGCCAAAAAATATCATAACGTAAGAGTTCATTTGTTTTTTTTTTTTTTAATCTAGAATGAGAATTTAACTGAAGAATAAATAAAGACTGCAACTTAAAATCTGATACTAAATGATGTTTTTCTTTCTCACCTCCGTATTATTTGTATAGTTTGTTTTGTTTACAAGGCAGAAAATATCAATACCATTCCCAATATATTAACTTATTTTCCTATTTTTGAGGTACAGAAATAAATAAAAAAAATGTCTTTCAATATCATTGAAATTTTGAGGATATTATCGATATTTCAACTTATATTTTTATAAATTTTAACTTCCAATATTTTCACCATATTTACTTCTTTGTTTCGGTAACCAGCTAAGATGCCCAACTGAAAACGTGTTTTTAGTTGAAGTGCTTCTAGTCGCTTCTTAATTATAATGTTTGTTATTTTTCTTCTTTAATATCTTAGAAAAAATGTTATCCAGAAATTGCTTTCACTTGATAGATATTTCTAGGATTTTCTAGCACCGTAGGTTTGTTTTTTTTTTTTTTTGTCAGTGTCTAACCGTCTATGCCTAATTGACTGATCATTTGTCATTGTAGGAAGAAATCCCTTTCAAGAGATTCTACGATCTCATAATTAAATTATTTGATAGAGTAATACAAGGATTTCTATTTTTTTTTTCAAATTTCTTTTCAAATAGTATTTGAAAATACTACTCAAGCGTGTGTCTAATAACCTAGAGGAGGTGAATAGGTTTTAATCAAGTTAATTACCAACTTTTCTTGATTAGTCAATATTAAAAATCATCCCACAAGCAAACATACAAAATCAAGTGTAAAATACGGAAATTAAATAACACACTTGATTTTTACGTGGAAACCCTTCAACAAGGGAAAAACCACGGGCTATCCTTCTAGCCACACCGATCCTCAAATCCACTATTGTAATGATGTTTAAAACCTAGGTTGACCTCTAGTCACATCATTCTCGGTCACTAACCCACCACTACTACCCAACGGGCCTTTATAGTGAATCATTGATCACTTTGCTTGCCAACCACACCTTGGTTGTAATACTTCATTTGCTTGTGCACTACACCTTATAATCACAAGACTTAACTCTCAAGAAGAGATTAACAACCTAAGTGAATATATGAATATTCAAAATGCAAATAATGCTAGACAACACTAAATGCTTATCTATAGATTAAAGATGACACTAAGTACAAATCCTAAATATCAATGTCTATATGAATGCTCATAAAGACCTAGCTAGATATAGATATGTAAGTCTAAAATCTAGTCATCAACCAAATCCATATCAACACATGTTGTCACATAAAATGACAAGGACAATAAATGCAATTAACAAATGCAATCAATGAGTCCTAATTAGCTAGATGGCAAATATGTCATAAATGCAAGCTATCACAATACAAACCCAATCATATAAAGGAACTCATAAATAGATGCATTAAATAGAGTCCTAGCATTTAATCAACTAATAAATGCAATAAAAATACAATCTTGGAAAGTATGAACAAATGATAAAGATGGGGTTTTTGTTCAACTTACCAAGTCAACTAATGATGAAGACCCATACCTTGAAGATGCTTAGAAATGCATGAAGATGATGATGGGTTTTTGGGGTTTGGAGAATCAAGTAACAAAGCTTGAAGCTTTCTCTCTCTAAGGGTTGTTCTCTCTTATAAAAATGGGTTCTTGAAGCTCTAAAACGAGTTGGGGAAGAAGAGAACATATATATAGAAGCCCTAAATGAAACTACGTCATTTTGAGAAGATTCTAAAAATTTCCAGCGACATGCGCACCTGTGGAGGGCGCATAGGGTGCGCACGAATAGCGCATATTGCTGGAATGATTTGCGCACCTTGTGCGCACTCCCAAAGGGCACATTTGCAAGACACTGCATCAGCTCAAGTTTCAAGCGACCCAAAACATGACCAAACGACATTGAAACCTTTTGTATAATATACCGTTAGAAATGTATGGATGTCTAATTTCTACTCCTTTTTACAGAATGACGTTTCAATGTCTGTAGAAAAAGTGATGGTCCTTTGAGTGACCAAAGGTCAAAAACGGACAGCAACAGAGTTGCCCAGTTTTGGTGATCACTTTGGAGATTTCAAAACCAATCCAAACGGTCATGAAATATTACGAATAATATACCGTTGGAAAGGTATAGGTGTCTAGTTTGTACATAAATTTTCAAAACTCATTTTGAAGCTTTGTATAAAATGTTATGGTCACAAGACCATACAAAGGTCAGTTTTGAAAAACATTTAAATCATTGAAATCCACTCTTTTAAAACTAGACACTTTACTCCAAACAACCAAACCAAAACAATAGAAGAATGAGACCTTCTCAAATGGTCACTCAACGCGCTAAGACAAGCACACCATTGTGCAAGCGCAGACACAACACAAAACCACATTTAAACATAGAAATGAAGTGATAGTGTGATTGTGAAAAGAATGCACACAAGAATAATAGGAACACATGCATAACATCACAAGTGCATGTAAGTATGTGTGTGTGCAACAACAAATGTATGACAATGCAAATGCATGTAAGTGTGTGTGTGCAACTAAATCTCTTCAAGAGTTAAGAACAAGTGAATTACCTCTCTTGAAGCTCTTTGGGATGACCGGAAGCATGTCTTTGAGAAAAACCGCACTTGGAGAACCTATACTACATGTTACAAACATCCCCAATATGATTTACCATGAAATAAGTCAATCATAGAAATGAGGTTCTTACAGTATTGACACGTGAGGAGTTAATATCACGTCATTTACCATATAATCTCACGATTTATCAGAAGTTGATACCTCACGTGCTAACACTATTTGAAAAAAAATTCAGAAAACCTAGCATTATTCTATTTTCTTAATAATATTAAAGTTTTTACATAATTAGTTACTTATAGGTACATGAAGATTTTTCGTTTACTTTCACATTTAAATAAGCTTCATACAAATCCAATGTAACTGGTAAGTGGGTTTAAATGATCAAATTTATTACCTTTTATTACAATGTATATCCGGCATTTCTGTGAAAATAGTTTAATTCTCACCTAATTTTAAATGTACAACTATAATAAACCGGTTCCGTTCCACTTAAAGTTTTCTCTACAGTGGTGTACGATAATTACAAGTACATATTGTACACCCCAAGTGAAGTGCAACATGAGCAGATCTTGTGGAGGGTGTTGAGGTGGGGTTTGATAGACCTACCAGTTTGATTGTGTCGATTAATACATTGCATTTGTAACTTTTCTTTTTATTGTCAATTCAATTAAAACAACAATAAAGGTTTTACACCAGCAACCCATATATATTTATTATCATATGTGCCAATACAATGATACAACTCATCCAGGCATGGTGTATTTCATTTTTTAAAGGCTTGTACAAAACAGAAAGTTTGTTTTCATCTTTTCTACAACCCTTTGATGAATTGATGTCACGTTTTATGTTCTTGAAACAAATTTTTTTTTTCCCAAATCGTTAGAAGTCAATTTGGTGTAGTTGAGATGCTTCAAGTTTTTCTTTGATGCAACTCTCTCTTGCTAGACTTAATTTTTTAAAAAATAAAAGTTATAATTTGACATGATTAAAAAAAAGTTACAAGCCGCACATCACCTTTTAGTAAGCTAGTAGTGTACCTAAGGGCGGAGCCAGGATTTTGGCTAGGGGCTAAGACAGAAACTAATATTAAAGGTCGCCCAAGAAAATATATTAATATACCAAAATGTAATGCTGTTTAGTCTTTACGGTAATTATACATAATAATAATAATAATAATAACTTTGAGAATGAAAATGAAACTTGATTCTATTTTGTTTCTAAAAAATTATCTATAATTAAATGTATTTAAATTTCTTTGCTATTTCCATTTCAATATACATAATCAAAGAATTTGTAAGAAAATAATCTTTCATCTTGTTGTATAGATGAAATATCTCTTTCGATAGTTCATTAATCAAAGAATTTGTGAGAAAATATCATTGTATCATTAATATATTTAAAAAATGATTATTTATACAATTTAATTTAACTTTATAATATTCATGTCAAACTAAATTAACTTATAATATTTGTGAACAAATTTAAATAACAAATGAGTAAAATAAATGTATCAAAACTATAGTAACAACCTAACAAAATAATAGATATATAATAACACAAGCTTCAAAAATAAAATTAAAATATTTATTAATTTATAATCTTAAACTTAAAATCTTGGAAGTTCATAAAAATAATGTTAACTGTCAAATCGAAAAATTACAGAGTAAACAAACTATGTTGGCTAACCATAAGAACCACCTCAAAACAAGATGAATATTGAATAATAAAATAGTAAACAAGTCTTAATTTGTTAGAGTGAAAACCCAATAAAAATAAAAATACATACATATATAGACAAATTTAACTACTATACAATTCATGTATAGTTGTGGAGGTAATTACGAAATGAAGTTATTTTCTTTTAGTTTTAATTTCTTTTAAATTTTCAAATCTTTAATTTTTATTATAGAACTTTGGATTGAAATCCAATAATTAAACATTAGTCTTGTAACTATATAGTAACTGTTTAATTGTTGAACCCATATATAGATTAGATTAGGAAATAATATATGAAATCGTAAGAAATTAAAATACTAAAAGGGATTGATTTTGTCTCAGTGAAATAAATAACTAAATATGAAAGAAATTAAGTTATCAATACATAGGGGGCAAGTTAAAATTATCATTTATATATTTTAATATCATAATATACATATAAGTAAAAACTTTTAAATTTTTTATTGTCGGGGGCCCTTTGCCTTAGTCCCTGAGTGCACCCCTCTTTCATCTAAACGGTGAGGGGTTCAAATCTCACCATACACATTTTACAAGTATATCTGGAGAGTTTTCTTCCCGAGTTATAGAAATAGTTATATCCCGTTATTGGAGTAGATATCCAGACCGTAAAAAATTACAAACCATGCTATCATGTAAGTTTAATTAGTTACTGGACGATTAATTAATATTCAATTTTATAAGCTAAAATATTATAATATTTCAAAATAAAAATTAATTGCTTTCTTTGTAACTATATATATTTATCAGTATATGTGAGGAACTTTCTTTTATATTATGGGAGTAGTCATTTATTGGAGTAGATATATGAGTGACATAAGTAATCATCAATCTCGATAAGTCCCAACAGAACCCTGATTCTTTCAATGTAGGATTTAATTAAAAAAAATGCATATACGAATCATAGCAGAAGTAAAATTCAAAATTACATATTAATTTGTTAAACTGATGTGTACAGTCAGCCATTCTTACCATGTCATCGCACCATCATCCATGTCATCCACACAGCCCACCATTCCACCCCATGCAAGTAATCCGCAGCCATCACATGCGAAGACTGGGTCAAGAGTTGTTGCTGTTTATCTGTTTTTACTGCTTACTGCTTTGAATAAATTAGGAAGAGTGCCATCAGACTAGGATATCATGGCACCTTTTTCGTTTCCCATTATTCTTTGTTAATGGTTGTGGTAACAGCCCTATTTCCCATTTTCTTGTTGTTAGTGGCTGGGATACAGCTCATTTCCCTTTTATCTAGCACCAGGACTGTGTAACCAAGGTCTTTAAATATTAGTATGACAGAAATAAAGGACACAAGTTATACAGTAATCACAATCTCTCCTCTTTTATTTCTTTCTTATCTCTTTCTTGTTTCTAAATTCACCAAAGTTGTATCAATTGGTATCAGAGCCAGGTTCCAATCCATGGACACCAGGGGAAAATCCAATACTAAATTTCGTAACGAAGTGGCAGAAATTCTGACCCGTCATGAGTCAAGATTCGACCATCTAAACAATAATTTCAATCAAGTCAATGCCACTCTTCAAACTGTACTCACAGAACTTCAAGCCCTTAGATTGCATTCACCATACCCTTAAGCCATCCAAGAAGTAAATCCTTTTGCTACTGGAGAAACATCACTCAACCCATCACCTTCTCAAAGCCACCACACGTCTGCCAACTTACCTTATGACCGTAGTCAAGCCCACTTTAAACTATCATTTCCCATATTCAAGGGTGAAGATCCGACATGATGGATTTACAAAGCCAAGCAGTTTTTTGAATTCAAAAACGTCGCCTTTGATCAAAAAGTCCAGCTAGCATCTTTTCACTTAGAGGGAATTGCCTTACAGTGGCATCGATGTATTAATAAGTTCAAATGGGCCTCTGTCTTGGGACGAATTTACTGCAACTATCTTACTCCTCTTTGGTCCAACTGAGTACGAAGACCTCTCTGAAGCTTTAACGAGACTCAAGCAGGTCACCACGGTGGAAGTGTACCAAGAAGCCTTTCAAAAGCTTTCGCATCGAGTGGATGGTCTACCGGAAAAATACTTGGTAGGATGTTTTATCGCAGGACTCAAAGACGAGATACGTCTAGACGTCAAGGTTAAACAACCCAAGACATTAGCAGATACCATCAGTGTAGAACGTTTAATCGAAGAGAGAAATCTCCTTTAGAAAAGAACCAGCAGCTATGGCCGTCTCCCAGGAACAACAGTATCCCAACGACCAGTACTGAATCCTTCCGTTGGACTTTTGGGGACACCACCAAACCAGAAGACTACACCACCGCAACCCCCTACATCAGTTCACAGGATTACTGGGCAGGAAGCTAAGGAGCGCAGAGAGAAAGGCCTTTGTTTCTACTGCGATGAGAGGTTTGTGCCAGGACATCGATGTCAGCGGCCTTAATTTTTTATGATAACAGGTTGTTCAGAAGAGAAAGAGAACGATGACACAATCGAACCCGATAAATTTTCCACTGAAAATCCCATCCCAGAAATTTCTTTTCATGCCATGTCAGGAATAAACCACCCACAGACAATATGCGTCATCAGCCGATTAAAGAACAAGGAAGTCACGGTGCTTATTGATGAAGGAAGCACTCATAATTTTGTCGATCAATCCATTGTGTCGAATCTTGGCTTACCAATGGTCTGCGACGGCACCTTTCAGGTGATGGTCGGAAATAGAGAAAGAATCAACTGCCTGGGAAGATGCTTGGCACTCACACTGGTAATTCAGAATCATTCGATCATTGCCGTTTTCTATGTACTTCCGGTCGCGTCTTGCCAAGTTGTATTGGGTGTACAATGGTTGGAAACGTTGGGTCCCGTGGAAACCGACTACAAGAAATTGACTATGAAATTCAATCACAAAGGCCAACCTCACACATTTCAGGGACTGAGTCAAACGAGCCTAGAACCACTGGGAAACAAAGAACTGCTACAATTAACAGGAATGAGGTATTTTTTGCAAATAACATCAATCAATGAACAAGACAAATCCAACTCTACAAGTCAAAACGATCAAATGCCTGAAGACCTGACCAACCTATTAAATGAGTTTGATCATGTCTTTACAACTTCTATCGGCCTTCCATCGCAACGAGTGCAGGATCATCGGATACCCTTGTTGCCCAATCAAGAACCTATTAGTGTGCCCCCATACCGCGACCCACATTATCAAAAGGCCGAAATCGAACGAATGGTGACAGAATTCCTTAAGAGCGGCATCATCCGACCAAGCACCGGTCTGTTCTCCTCTCCTATGCTATTAGTAAAAAAGGCGGACGGAACCTGGAGATTTTGCGTCGACTACAGAGCATTAAACAATGCCACCATCAAAGACAAATACCCAATTCCAGTGATCGACGAACTGTTGGACAAATTACACGGAGCCAAGTATTTTTCTAAATTGGACCTGCGGTCCGGATATCATCAAATATGTGTGCATGAGGAGGACATACACAAAACGGCTTTCAGAACACACAAAGGGCACTATGAGTTTGTGGTCATGCCCTTCGGCTTGACGAATGCACCGTCTACATTTCAAAACTTGATGAACGACTTATTTCGACCTCATCTTAGAAAATTTGTGCTCGTCTTCTTTAACGATATACTGGTTTATAGCTGAACGTGGACCGATCATGTAGATCACCTCCGGACAATCCTGGTAATTTTATCTGCTAACAAGTTGGTGGCAAAGAAATCTAAATGCAGGTTCGGAGTTTCGCAAGTGGACTACCTTGGTCATATCATCTCACAACAGGGAGTCGCCATTGATCCTGCAAAAGTCTAGACAATCCTTCACTGGCCGACCCCAACTTCTGCTAAGAGTGTCCGAGGATTTTTAGGGATTACCGGATACTACCGAAAGTTCATCCGCGATTTTGGAAGTATGGCCGCACCACTCACCAAATTGATATCGAAAGAGGGTTTTTTCTGGTCCACTGAGGCTGAGACCGCCTTCAACAAACTTAAACAAGCACTCACTACTCCACCAGTCCTACGATTGCCTGACTTCACTCAACAATTTGTGGTGGAATGCGATGCCTGCAGAACTGGGTTAGGTGCAATTTTATCACAACAAGACCAGCCAATCGCGTATTTATCGAGGCCTTACGAGGAGCTGCGTTGGCATTATCCACCTATGAAAAGGAAATGCTAGCGATTGTTAAGGCAATCCGAAAATTGAGGCCTTATCTCTTTGGCAAACCATTTTTCGTCCGAAATGATCAACGGAATCTCAAGTTCTTATTGGAACAACGGATTTCGATACCAACACAAATTCGTTGGCTCCCTAAAATTCTGGGTTATGACTATGAAATCCAGATGAAAAAGGGACAAGAAAATAAAGGAGCGGATGCCCTTTCCAGAGTTGCAGAGTTAGAGATGTTTGCAATTTCTTTACCAATAGCTAATTGGTGGACTATCCTATAACAAGAATCACTTCAGGACTCTTACTATGACCAATTTCAGTCAGCTCCTACACCAAAATTCCGAAATTGCTGCCAAAGAGATGGAGTTTGGATCAATAACGGCAAGATATTATTGAGTCCTACAACATCATTGATTCCTAACATTTTATCTGACAGTCACTCATCACCCGTAGGAGGCCATTTTGGTTATCAAAAAACTCTAAGTCGCTTGCGATCAAATTTTTCTTGGTCAGGGATGCAAACTGCAACAAAGGAGTTTATCAGGGAGTACGAAATATGTCAACGATGCAAACATGACACCCTTTAACCAGCCGGGCTCATACAGCCGCTACTAGTACCTAAACATATTTGGACAGATATTTCAATGGATTTTGTGGAAGGACTCCCACCATCTCAAGGCTATACAATAGTAATGGTGGTAGTTGATCGCCTATCCAAGTATGTGCATTTTATCCCTTTAAAACACCCATTCACAGCTCTTACAGTTGCCAAAGCATTCGTTAATACAGTTGTCCGGCTTGATGGAGTACCAGTCTCGATTATTAGTGACCGCGACAAGGTTTTTGTCAGTAATTTCTGGAGAACTTTATTTCAGTTACAAGGAACAGCCCTTCTCATGAGCTCCTACCACCCTCAAACGGACGGCCAAACCGAAGTCATCAATAGTATGCTCGAATAATACCTTCAGTGTTTTACTAGTGAACAACCCCACAAGTTGCTTGATTGGCTTGCCTGGGCCGAGTATAGTTACAACACCACGGAACATTCGACAACAAAAATCACTCCCTTTGAAGCCGTGTATGGCATACCCCCTCTAAACATACTTTCTTATGTTGCAGGTACCACCAAAGTTCAAGCAGTGGATGAGTTTCTTCGAACCAGAGAAAGCATACTAAAGAACCTGCGAATCAACCTTCACATCGCCTGCGATCGTATGAAGATTATGGCTGACCAAAATCGTCGCGATGTGACCTTTAACGTCAACGATTATGTATACCTCCGTTTACAACCTTATCGTCAGAAATCGGTTGATGTTCGCAGTTCGACCAAGCTAGGCCCTTAGTATTTTGGCCCCTTCAGGGTTCAGGCTAGAATAGGACCAGTTGCTTATCGCTTGGCGCTGCCTCCAGGCAGGGGCGAACCCAGGAAATATTTGTAACCCGGGCTAAATTATATATATATATAATTAGTTTTTTTTTTCTTTTTTCGATACATACTAACATTGTAAAACCGATTCCGTATCTACTTTTGTTTAGTCAGTATATTATAAATTTCAACAACTCAATTAATGGCTCACAAACACTCATACTAAATTTATTAAATTCATTGTGGAATGCGGAGAGAATTCTTATGATTTTCCTCCTCGGTGTACACTCCGTCAAGACATGTGATTCATTGATTAAGAATAAAAAACTTTTAGACTTTAATGTAGAATAAGTAAATGAAATAAATTACAGTGTCTAAAGCCATTTTCAGATTTTTATTATGGTAATTACCTATAATTTTATAAATAAAAAAATAACTAATTAAGAAATAAACCGGTAGAAAAGGTTTAATTTGCACATTATCCTATGTCCGTCCCTACCCAATTAAAGCTTCCAATATTACATGATAAACTATTATAAACTATTATATACCAATTTACCAATTAAACTATATCATGATATTATCCAATTAAAAGTTTATTTGGCCTTGTTTCTTTCTTTTTAGAAGGCTGCCCGGCTATAGCCTGGTGCAGCCCTCTAGTGGATCCTCCCTTGCCTCTAGGGTCTCAGGTGCACAACGTATTTCACTTTAAGTCTCCTTAAAAAACACATTGGTCAGTCAGTCCCTATCAGTCCACAATTGCCAGCCAACAATATGCCTGCAAAGGCATTACCCCACTCAGAGGCGATCCTCGCTACTCGCATCATTCGTAAAGGTAAATACCATACCTGGGAGAATCGTTGGCGTTTCTCACGAACCTATCCATCGTTTGTCCTTGAGGACAAGGACAATTTGGGAGGGATGGAATGATGTGTACAGTCAGCCACTCTTGCCATGTCATCGCACCATCATCCATTGTAAGTTCCTCATATTTTGATTGGCTTATTTCGTTGACAAACCACATTAGGGATTATTTTGTGTAAGGGTAATTTAGGCCTCTTGAGTGTGATCAAGCTTCAAGGACATCATCTCTCTCAAAGAGCACTTCAAAGGTATCTCACCAGTTTAACTTTCTTTGAAGAGATCTAGTTGCACACACTCACTTGCATGCATTATTGTTCTTATCTTCATATCATTGAATGATGTATTGTATGCCTCTTTTCACTCTCCACACTTGCACATTTTGCACATCACTTAGTGTGTTGAGTTTGCCCAGAAAAGATAATTTCTTCTCTTAGCGCGGCCTAGACCGCTTGGCAAGACTTGATTGCACCGCGGCACACAGAGCGGTATATCTCAGCAGTGTCATGCTTCGTGTACCGCTTCCTGTACACTTGCTCGCAAAGCGACCCAAGTCGCGGTGTTGTCCAGTAAGCCTCTGTTGCCCATACCACGGCCCGTACACCTGCATGCACAGCGACCTGCACCGCGTTGTTGTCCAGACGGTGCACTGCTGTGTGTACCGCGGTCTGGACACTTGCCTGCGACGCGGTCCATCTAGCGGTATTGACGGGATTTCGTGCCCTAAGTTCAAAACGACGCTGTTTCAACTAGGGCTCCTATATATATGCTCTATCCTCTTCCTTGCTCTTTTTTTATGAGTTCAAGAAGCCATTTTTAATAGGCCAAGCTTCCCTTAGAGAGAGAAACTCCCAAGAACTCATCTTTACTCAACCAAACACAAATCCATGTGCATCTAACCTCTTCAAGCATTATCTCATCATGGATTCTTCTTGCTTTCATTAACTAGGTAACTTGAACATGCCCTAAATCTCTTTGTATTTATTTATGTTCTTGTTTGCCTAGGGTTAGCTCTTTTATGTGATTTTATTGCATATCTTTATGTTTATTGGCATTTATAACATGATTGAGTTGTTGTGTGTTGGTTGAGAGACTTGTTCATTAATAGCTAGCATTTAGGACGATTTTACCCTTCTAGCTAAATCTTCATGCATTTGCATTTAGATATTGATATCTAGGATTTACACTTATTGTCATCCTTAAATCCTTAGATAAGCATTTATTGTTGCCTAGCATTAATTGCATACTTGAATATCTTTTACATATTCACTTAGGTTGTTTAACCTCTTCATTGATTTTTAAGCTTTGTGACTAAGTGAGTTAGTGCACAAGCTTGTGGTCAAGAATCACTATTAAAGGCCCGTTGGGTAGAGTGAAAGGGTTAGTGACCAAGTAGGTGTGACTTGAGGTCAACCTAGGTTGTAAACTTTCGTTCAAATAGAGGATTTGAGGACCGTTTGTGGCTAGGAGGATAGCCCGTGAGTTTTGCCCAGTTGGAGGGTTTCTCACGTAAATCAATCCTTGTGTTTTTATTGTTTTCCGCATATTTATATTGGATTGATTAATTGTTAATATGGAGTAGGTTATTAAAATTGATTAAGTCGAAAAGTTGGTAATAAATCAACTAAAACCTATTCACCCCCCCCCCCCCCTCTAGGTTGTATTAGACACACTTTGTGTATTTTCAATTGGTATCAGAGCGGGTTCCTAGATACACTTAGGTGATCTTTGCTCGTTGTGTGTCTTGCATTTTGTTTGTGTTTGTTGCATCATAAACATTCATCTCATTCATACCCAAACACTATGAGTGGGAACGGAAGTGGTAATGAGGGAGCCTCTAGCACAAGACCCCCTTTGCTCACCGGAATAAACTATGCCTCTTGGAAAGGCAAGATGGAGTCTTACATTTGCCAAATAAATGACCGAGCATGGATGGCAATTGAAGATGGCTACACTCTTCCGGAAAAGACTCTTGAAGACGAAAGTGTAGTTCCCAAGCCAAAGTCGGAATGGTCAACTCAAGAGTTTGAAGCATCCAAGTGGAACAACAAGGCTATGCATGCTATTCTTTATGCAATGGATGACAATCAGTACAAATTGATCCAAACAACAAGAATTGCAAAAGAGGCATGGGAGATTCTAGAGACGGCCCATGAGGGAACTGAGGTGGTCAAGGACTCTAAGCTTCAAGTCCCCCAAACACAATTCGAGCAAATTAGGATGGAGGAGGATGAGTGCTTCAACGACTTTCAAGTGTAGTTGATGGACATAGTCAATCAGAGCCATCAACTTGGTGATCCCTATTCGGATAGGAGGATCAAGCAAAAAATTATGAGGTCGCTTCCAGCAAGATTTGAGTCAAAAGTGACGGCTCTTGAGGAGAATAGTGACTGCAGGAATATGAAGCCAAGTGAAGTTATTGGAAGGCTTCTAGCATATGAGTCTAGATGGACTCCCACACCTACACCTCAAAAGAAGCAAAAGAGTATTGCTCTGAAGACTTCTAAGGTTGAGAAGGAGGAAGAAGACTCAGATGAAGAAATGGCCCTCATGGTGAAAAGATTCAAGAAGTTCATCAATTTTGAGAAGAGGGGATTTGGATCCAAAGGAAAAGAAATAAAGAAGAAGACTCCTTTCAAGAAGTTTGAGTCAAGTGAAGACAAGCCCACAAGAAAAGGGATCCAATGCTTTGAATGTGGAGGTTTCGGACACATCTCCACGGATTGTGGAAATTTGAAAAATAAGAAGAAAGGAAAGGCAATGGCCGCCACGTGGAGCGATGGTGATGACTTGGAAGAAGAAGGAGAATCCTCAGATGATGAGGATCATGTGGCAAACTTTATTGCCTTCGCATCTTCTCTCAAGAGTAAGGAAGCATTAGATGATGAAGAGGTAGAGAAACAAAGTGAAGATGACTCTAGCGATGGTGACTCTTCATCCCATTCAACAAATATGGATGTAGAAGGAATGGATCTTGAAGGCTTCATTGAGCATTTTCAAAGCTCAAGATTGAAGATGAAGAAAGAGATTCAAAGGCTAAAAGGAGAGAATCTCAAGCTATCCGCCGAAGCTACCCACTTAAATAAAGAAGTGAAGATAGCCAAATGGAATGAGGAATTGATGGAAAATGAGCTTGAAGAAGCTAGAGAGATCATTGCTAAGATGACTTCAAGCACGAATAAACTTGACCACATGTTGGGAGTTGGCAAGAGGCCAAGTGATAAGAAAGGTCTTGGCTATGAAGATGACAAGGAGACCTCATCCTCAAGCAAGATTGTGTTTGTCAAGAGTTTGGATAACAAAGAGCCTCCACCCCCACAATATCCTAGAAAGAAGATCGAACTAGGAGAGTGCTCTAAAGATCCTCAAGTCAAGGTTGCACAAGGGAAACAAGCTCAAGCTCAATCAACAAGAGTGCATCAAGCAAGTTTCCCTCAACCGAAATACCATCAAGCCAGAAAGCAATTCATGCAAGGTCAACCAAGGAAGCAATTCATTCCAACTCAACAACAAAGAAGAAGAGAACCAATCCAACACCAAAGACAAGCTCAAATGCGTGGGAAAGCCCCTTTGTACTCACAAGGGTATGGTATGTCTTCTTATTTTATTCCCACCTGTCACTTTTGTGGTGTTGATGGTCACATTAGACCAAATTGCTTCAAATACATTGAAATGTGTAGAATCAAGAGCATGATTGAAAGAAATAGAGCTAGAGCCAAAATGCATGTTCCTAGGAAATCTAGAGCAAATTTGCATGATCCTAGGAAATCTAGAGCCAATGTGACTAATACCACTAGGAATGAGAACATTACACCTAGGTGGATTAGAAGGGATAACTATTCTTGCTATGTGGCTCAAATTGCCTTGAAGGCAAATGCCTCTAACACTTGGTATTTGGATAGTGGGTGTTCTAGGCATATGACGGGGAACAAGAGCTTCTTTAAATCCCTTGTCTTTGAGGATGGAGGATTTGTCACCTTTGGTGATGGATCTAGAAAGAAAGTCATAGGGAAAGGAACCATTTCCATTCCCGATTTACCCTCATTGTCCAATGTTTTACTTGTTGATGGCTTGCAAGCAAATCTTATAAGCATTTCTCATCTTAATGATGATGGACTCTCTGTATTGTTTAACAAATATGATTGCTCTATTTTAATGCCAAATGGACAAACCTTGCTAAAAGGAAAGAGATCTAGTGACAACTGCTATTGTCTTGAAGCTAGTGCTATCTCTTGCAATATGTCCAAATGTGAGGAAATTGAGTTATGGCATCAAAGACTTGGCCACATGAACTTTCGAGATTTGAGGATCTTAGATAAGTTCAAGGTTGTGCGTGGCCTCCCTAAGCTTGGGAAGAAAGTCGATGGCGTTTGTGGACCTTGTCAACAAGGGAAGCAAACCAAAAGTATGCACAAGAAAGGCAAGTATCTCGCCACCAAAGAGCCATTAGAGCTTCTACATATGGACCTTATGGGTCCCATACAAACCGAGAGTCTCGGCGGCAAGAGATACATTTTTGTTTGTGTTGATGATTTCTCTAGATTCACATCGACATATTATCTTAGAGAAAAATCTGAAACTTTTGAAAAATTTAAAATGCTTTGCACTAAAATTCAAAATGAAAAGAACTCACACATTAAAAGCATTAAAAGAATTAGGAGTGACCATGGGAGGGAATTTGAAAATGCTTGTTTTGAAAGCTATTGCAATAGCTTAGGCATTTCCCATGAGTTTTCGGCTCCTAGAACTCCTCAACAAAATGGGGTTGTTGAGAGGAAGAACAGGGTCCTTCAGGAGATGGGCCGTGTGATGTTGCTTAGCAACAATGTCCCTAGGAACCCTTGGGCCGAGGCCGTCAATACGGCTTGCTACATAGGAAATAGAGTCTTCCTAAGGCCCGGTACTCGGCAAACCTCCTATGAATTATGGAAGGGTAGGAAGCCAAATATTAGCTACTTCCACTCATTTGGGAGCAAATGCTATATTCTAAATGACCGAGATCAACTTGGCAAGTTTGATGCCAAGAGTGATGAGGGGATTTTTATTGGCTATGCCCTTAATAGTAAGGCCTATAGAGTTTTCAATTTAAAAACTCGAAGTGTCATGGAATCATCTAATGTCGTCATAGATGATTGTAGGCCTAAGACTCGAGACCATGATGAGGAGGTCATTGTGCTTGATGATCCTTTCTTGGAGAAGAATGTTGAGACTTCAATTGATGTGAAGTCAAGTCTTGATGAAGAGGTCATCCAACCTCTTGATAGAGATCCATCTTTGGACTCTAAAGAACCCGCTCCATGGGTTAGACATCTCCACAATAAGAATGACATTCTTGGAGATATGAATGAGGGTGTTAGGACTAGGCGTCAAATAGCTAATCAAATTAGCTACACTTGTTACACCTCTCAAATTGAACCCAAAAAGGTTGATGAAGCCTTGAATGATGAGTTTTGGGTTCTTGCCATGCAAGAAGAGCTAAACCAATTTGAAAGAAATGAGGCTTGGACTCTTGTTCCTAGACCCAAGGATACTAATGTCATAGGCACCAAATGGGTTTATAGGAATAAGTCGGATGAGAATGGCAACATTGTGCGCAACAAGGCTAGGCTTGTAGCACAAGGATACTCTCAAATTGCGGGTATTGACTTTGAGGAGACTTTTGCTCCGGTTGCCCGTCTTGAGTCCATAAGGCTTCTTTTGTCCATATCATGTGTGCACAAGTTCAAATTGCATCAAATGGATGTTAAGAGTGCCTTCCTAAATGGTCTTTTGCATGAGGAAGTGTTTGTTGAGCAACCCAAGGGGTTTGTGGATCCACACCACCCCAATCATGTCTATAGCCTCAAGAAGGCTTTATATGGGTTGAAACAAGCACCTAGGGCTTGGTATGAGCGCCTCACTCAATTTCTTGTTGACAATGACTACACTAGGGGTAGTGTTGATAAAACCTTATTCATCAAGAGGAACAAAGATGAGCTTTTCATAGCTCAAATTTATGTTGATGATATTGTTTTTGGCTCCACCAACAAATCCAAAGTCCAAAAATTTGTTGATGTCATGTCTCATGAGTTTGAGATGAGTCTTGTTGGGGAGCTCAATTACTTCCTAGGTTTGCAAATCAAGCAATTGCATGATGGGATTTTCATATCCCAAGCTAAGTATGCTAAGAACCTAGTGAAGAAGTTTGGCCTTGAGAATGCCAAACATTGTGACACACCCATGGGTACCACCTTGAAACTAAGCAAGGATGCTAGTGGCAAGAGTGTGGAACAAAGTCTTTATCGTGGTATGATTGGTAGCTTGCTTTACTTGACCGCAAGTAGACCCGATATAGCCTTTAGTGTGGGTGTGTGTGCTAGGTACCAAGCGGATCCCAAGGAGTCCCATCTCTCCTCCGTGAAGAGAATCATTCGGTATGTGAATGGGACATCCAACTATGGGATATGGTACTCTTTTGACACTAATGCTAGCTTAGTTGGCTTTAGTGATGCAGATTGGGCAGGAAATTGTGATGATAGGAAAAGTACATCGGGCGGTTGCTTCTTCCTAGGCAACAACTTGGTCTCATGGTTTTGCAAGAAGCAAAATTCCATCTCTCTATCCACAGCTGAAGCGGAATACATAGCCGCCGGGAGTGCTTGCACACAACTCCTTTGGATGAAACAAATGCTTGTGGATTACGGTTTTGATCAAGGTATTCTTACCCTTTTATTGTGATAACATGAGTGCAATTAACATCTCAAAGAATCCTGTTCAGCACTCTAGGACAAAACATATAGACATTAGGCATCATTTCATTAGGGAACTAGTTGAAAACAAATGCATTGCACTTGAGCATGTGGGCACTAATGATCAACTAGCGGATTTATTTACAAAGCCCTTAGACTCAACTAGGTTCAAGTCACTTAGTAGGTCTATTGGGATTTGTCATATGCCTTGATGTGTTTTGGTGATTGACCCTAATGGGGAACTCAAGCAAAGAGAGCAACCTTGCATGTTGGAATAAGCAAAAACTTGATCAACTTTATGCTTCTTTATTAATTGCTTGAGTATTCTTGGTTGTGCTTATATATATTCTTATATGGCTTTTTATTTAATAAGTGTGCCTTGCTTGATTTGTAATCCATGTCACCTCTATGTTCAAAAATGCATTTTTGGACTAGGAGATTTTGATTGGGAAAGTACACTTGAATGACCCATAATTTAACTCCATGACATGAGAACCTTTAATGACATGCTTAAAATAATATGCATGAAATGTTTTTTTGTTTGCTCTAGTGCAAAATATGTGTTAACGCAAATGAGAAGACTAAACCAAATAAAGATCTAGTATGCATGCAATAAACAAGGATATCTCATCCAAATTTAGTCTTCTCTCTCTCTTTATTAGTTGAACAAGACTACTATCATACAGGTATCCCACCCGGAAAAATCAAAAAGGGTGCAAAAGTCACTCATGTCTTGTTTTGCTCATAAGGTTTGATATAGTTGCTCTTTAAATTGAAATTCATTTTGAAAAACTATATCTTGTGTGCTTATAACAAAAGGGTATAAATTGGTTTGAATTCTTTTGGAAACCCTTTTGATGTTTGCTTTGCCAAATACCATTTGCTTGAACCATGAAGTTACATGTCTTACATCCAAAGCAATTAAGTCACACATCTTCTTCTAAACAATAAAACCCTAAATGATTCTCTCTCAATTAATTGAGTTGCATAACGTTGTTGTATATGATTATGCACTTATCTTGCAAATAGCTCTCTTTGCTAAAGTGACCCGGTTGGGGAATACTCCTTTGCCTATCTCATGACAAAAGGGGGGAGTAATGGTTTTATTTAAGGGGATTGCATATTTGGAGAGATTGTCCCATTGAGGGGGAGTAACCTATATAGGGGGAGAGCATTTGCATGTTGCATGTTGAAGTTTTCTTTTATTATGCAAATTGCTCTTATTTATCTATCTCTCTTGATCACCTCACATACACTTGTCTTGGAAAGTGTAGTCTCTGTGTTTTGTAGGGATGGCTATTCTACAAAAGCTTGAAGTTTTGAAGACCTAGTATCTAGGTATCTTTTTGTAATGTAGAATATCGATTTGTTGACCTTTAGTTTTTATTTTTTTGTGAAGATGATTTGTGAGTGGTGGTTTTGTCACGAAATAGCCAAAGGGGGAGATTGTAAGTTCCTCATATTTTGATTGGCTTATTTCGTTGACAAACCACATTGGGGATTATTCTGTGTAAGGGTAATTTAGGCCTCTTGAGTGTGATCAAGCTTCAAGGACATCATCTCTCTCAAAGAGCACTTCAAAGGTATCTCACCAGTTTAACTTTCTTTGAAGAGATCTAGTTGCACACACTCACTTGCATGCATTATTGTTCTTATCTTCATATCACTGAATGATGTATTGTATGCCTCTTTTCACTCTCCACACTTGCACATTTTGCACATCACTTAGTGTGTTGAGTTTGCCCAGAAAAGACAATTTCTTCTCTTAGCGCGGCCTAGACCGCTTGGCAAGACTTGATTGCACCGCGGCACACAGAGCGGTATATCTCAGCAGTGTCATGCTTCGTGTACCGCTTCCTGTACACTTGCTAGCAAAGCGACCCAAGTCGCGGTGTTGTCCAGTAAGCCTCTGTTGCCCATACCGCAGCCCGTACACCTGCATGCACAACGACCTGCACCGCGTTGTTGTCCAGACGGTGCACTGCTGTGTGTACCGCGGTCTGGACACTTGCCTGCGACGCGGTCCATCTAACGGTATTGACGGGATTTCGTGCCCTAAGTTCAAAACGACGCTGTTTCAACTAGGGCTCCTATATATATGCTCTATCCTCTTCCTTGCTCGTTTTTTATGAGTTCAAGAAGCTATTTTTAATAGGCCAAGCTTCCCTTAGAGAGAGAAACTCCCAAGAACTCATCTTTACTCAACCAAACACAAATCCATGTGCATCTAACCTCTTCAAGCATTATCTCATCATGGATTCTTCTTGCTTTCATTAACTAGGTAACTTGAACATGCCCTAAATCTCTTTGTATTTATTTATGTTCTTGTTTGCCTAGGGTTAGCTCTTTTATGTGATTTTATTGCATATCTTTATGTTTATTGGCATTTATAACATGATTGAGTTGTTGTGTGTTGGTTGAGAGACTTGTTCATTAATAGCTAGCATTTAGGACGATTTTACCCTTCTAGCTAAATCTTCATGCATTTGCATTTAGATATTGATATCTAGGATTTACACTTATTGTCATCCTTAAATCCTTAGATAAGCATTTATTGTTGCCTAGCATTAATTGCATACTTGAATATCTTTTACATATTCACTTAGGTTGTTTAACCTTTTCATTGATTGTTAAGCTTTGTGACTAAGTGAGTTAGTGCACAAGCTTGTGGTCAAGAATCACTATTAAAGGCCCGTTGGGTAGAGTGAAAGGGTTAGTGACCAAGTAGGTGTGACTTGAGGTCAACCTAGGTTGTAAACTTTCGTTCAAATAGTGGATTTGAGGACCGTTTGTGGCTAGGAGGATAGCCCGTGAGTTTTGCCCAGTTGGAGGGTTTCTCACGTAAATCAATCCTTGTGTTTTTATTGTTTTCCGCATATTTATATTGGATTGATTGATTGTTAATATGGAGTAGGTTATTAAAATTGATTAAGTCGAAAAGTTGGTAATAAATCAACTAAAACCTATTCACCCCCCCCCCCCCCCCCCTCTAGGTTGTATTAGACACACTTTGTGTATTTTCACATGTCATCCACACAGCCCACCATTCCACCCCATGCAAGCAATCCGCAGCCATCACACGTGAAAACTGGATCAAGAGTTGTTGATGTTTATCTTTTTTTACTGCTTACTGCTTTGAATAAATTAGGAAGAGTGACATCAGACTAGGATATCATGGCACCTTTTTCGTTTCCCATTATTCTTTGTTAATGGCTGTGATAACAACCCCCCATTTCCCATTTTCTTGTTGTTAGTGGCTGTGATACAGCCCATTTCCCTTTTATCTAGCACTAGGACTGTGTAACCAAGGTCTATAAATATTAGTATGACAGAAATAAAGGACACAAGTTATACAGTAATCACAATCTCTCCTCTTTTATTTCTTTCTTATCTCTTTCTTGTTTCTAAATTCACCAAAGTTGTATCATAAACACCTTATATAATTCAAATCTCCCATTGCAATTTTATTCACCTCACTTAATATAAATCTCAATTATGCCTAGTTTTCAAAAACTATTAATAAATTAATAACCAAAAACCTTTAAGATTGACATTTTTTTTATGAGAAAAAGTATGCAAACTCGTTAGAAATTGAAAAGGCTGGAAAAAAAATGTATAAAACACCTTTGATGTCATCTTTGATTTAATGATTTCCCATTTAGAATTTATACTCAATTATCACCATGCAAGATTGAAATTAATTTCATATCAAATATTTATTATTTCCTTTTCTTTTTTTAAAAACAAAAAAACAAAAATAGTAGATATCTAGGAATAATTGATGTTTATGTCCGCGTTATTATAGGGCCCACAATTTGTAATACGGCCCAAAGTACTCTTCGGTCTGCAAAAATTTCTCATTTACACAAAGTCTTCGTATTATTCGTACGTTGATAACTGATAAGGAATAGCATTTTTCAATAACTTAATTATGTTTATTTTGAAAATGTTTTTACACTTTCCACTCTGTGGACTCACAGTAGGTATTTGTTAAAATCACTTCCTATAGCATGAAAATTTGTACATTACTCCAATATCACCCCTTAGTTACTCGATGGGTTTAACTATAAAAATCAAAAACCATTCGTTAATCAGCTATGCTATTTTAATCTCCAAATTTGGTGTCCAAATGATATAACTTCAATGTTGTTATATCATTTGAATTCTAAATTTAGATAAAGTAACATTATTCTTTATTAATAACAGATCCTTCTCTTGTCTTATTTTTCCTTGACTTTTCATAGTCTAATGACATCGAAGTAAAATAAAAAATATTTGACCAAGATTTGATCACTTTTTTTATTTTATTCAACTTGATATTTTAATTACACTTAAAAAATGCAAAGTAAAAACAAGAACCAAGGAAATAATCCTAATCCTTATTTATTATAAACCGAATAATCATTAAATTATCAAAATACAGTCACTCGCTTTATTCTCTCTCCTTGCTTTATTCTCTCTCCTTGCCCTTCTCTCTCTCTTCTCACAGCGGATACAATCAATAAATTTTTCTCACAACAATCGTCATTCTCAAGTTGAAAACAATATATTCACTTTCAAGTTACAACACTTCGATTTCTATTTTGAAAATTTTCACCTTATGAAACCTGTGCATGAAAAGTATGGAGAGAGAAAAAAAAACCTTAAAATAGAATGTGACATTGAAATGTATAAAAGAAATAGACTAGAAGAGGAAATAAATAAATAAATAAAAATTAAAAAAAAAAGGAAAACATATATCTAGAAAAAAAAAACAAATATAAAAAAATTTCAAAATATAAATCTCAAGGTAGAGATTTATTAAGTCTTCACCAAAGATTGACAATTTTGGTTGACCGGAGGTACACCCAGTGACCCACGCAACACTCCTCCAAGACATAAAAAGAAAAAGGTCTTAGAATGAGACCTCCGGTAAGTTTCGAAGGAAAAATCTCGATCGAGATTTACATCAAGTCTTAATTGAATTTTATTTTTTTTCTGTTTTTTTATAGGAAATAAGTGAAAAATCTACGCACAAAAAAAAAAAAAAATTGGCAAGTCAATAATGACAAAATTCTCATCTTACAATTGATAATTTAGAACGCGATTTTCTGATAAAATTAACAATACAAAATTTGCAAGATGTTATATTGAGATTTATTAATTAATGGTTAAAACCCATATAAATCTTTATATTAATGGATATTAATGGGTTATAATCAACTGAAGTAAATTAGTGAAATAACATTCTTTACTCTTTTACTTTTGTACTTGACACCAAGTTATTAACTTAAGTTTAACCGACAAAAATACTCACTTTGTCTTTTAGGATTCGTTTGATGCACATAATATGATATGATTATTTTTATAAGATTGGATAGATTGGATAAGGGTAGACTAAAACTATGTTGTGATGTGTTTGTTGTTGTATGAGATTGGACTAAAATAGTCATTATCTCTTGTTTGATGTTATATGTGATTGGATAAAAATTTAATTTTATCATATATTTAATACAGTGTGAAATTAATTAATATAAAACTAAATTAAATTATTATTTAAAAAAACTAATTATTTAATTAAAAAATAAAAATATTAAAAAATAATACTAAAGAAAATAACATTTTTTAATTAATTTTTAATATTTTAAAAATATTTTTAAATATAATAATAAGATATATTAAAAAAATATATAAAATTTTATAATTAAATTTAAAAAATAAAAGAAGAAGAATTTAAAAAAAAAATAGATGGGACTAAATAGCCCCACCTCACCCAAATAAAATTGTTGTATAGGATTGGAATGGTTTTTCTATATACTATTAAGTTTTTCTAGATCTTATAGAAAGTAAATTCATAAGAATAGCAATATAATTACTTTAGACACACTTGACCTATTTAATGGTTTTTTTTTTAACCTGACACTAATTGGGTCAGCAATCTACGGGGACATGACAAGATCAATTGTTATAAGTATGGTTTGAAATACAACTCCAATTATAAAGAAGAGAGATATCCGTGCACTTTACAATTTAATAAACAAATATTGGATATGAATCCCTCTCACAAAGGTGAAAGGGCAAGTGCACAATCATTTTGGTAAAAATGAATCTACTCCAATTTACTGATTTTGATATTCACTCAATGCAAAATATGCATGAATTGATATTCTTGTACACAAACTGCTATATAATGTAGACAGAAGAAAGCAACACATGATTAAGTATTTGTTACATCAATAATAATACATTATGAAGAAAAGGCAAAATTCCCCCATTTGATCCGGAAATTAATAGCGTTTTGAAACTGTCTCATCCCAATAAGTTTTCTTTTTTTTTTATCTAAGAGAAATAATTTTTTGACAAGTATGCCCTTATCTACTTGTCAGATGACTTTAATATTTTATTTTCCTCTCAGATTTATTTCCCTCTCATATTTATTTCTGTCTCAGACACAATTATGTCATATCTCAGACACAAGTATTTCCCTCTCGGAATTTTCTTTAAACTCGCAAGGTTTTTGTAAATCTCCATATCATATCTGTCAAGGGTTTGTAATCTAAAGAAGGTATGTTATTTTTTTTGTTTAAATTACTTTCAAAAACATTAGTTCGTTTTTGTTGTTGCATTTTCTTTTTATTTTTCTAGTAGTTAGGAGTGGTTGAAGTGACTGTAAATTTCCAGAATGAACACAAGTATAAAAAATTTACCAGAATGTTTACACAGTAGAATAGTTGATTCCTATTCCGGCTTGTAACCACCCATACATCCACCTTTAAAAAAAAACCATTTCATATATATTCATTATATATGCTATGCAGCGTGTAATCATTCTCCAATTTGATCATGTAAGCATAGCATTGTAACAGCTTGTAAGCCTTCACATTAAGCGTGTAAACATGTAGAGATGGAAGCGTGTAAAACATTCACATTGTTGAACGTGTAAAAATTTAGAGATGACAGCGTGTAAAAATTTAGAGATGATAGCTTGTAAACATGTAGAGATAGCATCATGTAAGCATGCGCATTGTTAAGCGTGTAAACATTTAGATATCAGATACATTTGGTCAGCGTGTAATCATGTTTTCACCTTGCTAACATTGAACATTTCTTTTGTTTAACCAGCATATAATGCTTTATTAAATGATTTATTATGATATTAATTTTATCCTCCATTATGCACAGATTGATAGGAGATTTGCGATATCTTATATCGCACGGTGGGCAGTGGTTTGGTCAGAATTATGAAGGATGAGATTCTGAAATGGCTTTTGTACCTCCTGATTTGACTTACAATGGGTTGATAAAAACGGTGGAAGATATTGTTATATTTGATTCGTCCACTTTCAACATAGAATTAATAGCTATTATGAATACGAGTGGGAGACGTACTATTGTGCGCATTAAAAACGACAGGGATGTGTCATTTTTGATGCAGAAAGAAAGGGTAATTCCTGAAGTATATGTTACAATCGTCGGAAGAGATCAAACTACGGGTGGTAATATGCCAACCTAAATGCCAACACAAATGCCAACCCAAATACCGCATGAACTAATTCCCTTCCAAATGTACCCATATTTTCCCAAACAGTTTGTAAATCCATATTATACGCATATACAACAACCATATTCCCAACCATATTCCCAACAATATATCCAACAATACTGCTCAACATATGCCATAAACATCTGAACCGGTTGCACAACAACATACTGGCCAACCCACACCACACCGTTACCAACCTATACCACCAAGTGAACTAGTGAATCAAAGCTTTTCTGAACAACTGAAATCCCAGTTTCAATCTACATTAGGGAGAAACACAATGGGCGGGTCATTGTCATTTGCACAAGGTGTCGAACCTACCCTAACAATACCCACAACTGATGAAGAGACATCACAAGAATCAGACAGTAATGACAGAGATGGTGTAATAGGTAGTGAGGGCACTCCACCTGAATTTGAAACCAATACTGATCATGGGTTGGATAACTTGGATGAACAATACCCGTTTATAGAAGATGAAAGTTTTGTTGATTTTATTGTTGAGGAAGACAATCGAGCGGGGGTGAATTGTGGTAGTCCTAATTTTGAAGTTGATAAGTGGCGATGAATCTGATGCTTCTGATCACAGTCACTCCAGTGGTCATCATGATGACGATTTAGTCGGCAATACTACAACACAAAAGGGTTCCTCTTTAGTCCCTCGCCCTTGGAGCATTCTTGGATCGGAGCAATACTCATTCCAAACCATCAACCATGAGTGTTCTAGCAGCAATTGTCGATTTTACAAAGGCAGAATATTTTCTTCCAAGAAAGAGCTAAAACGAGAACTGAGTTTGATAGCTTTGAAGTAACATTTTGAATTCAGAATCAGGAGGTCCAGTAAGGCCAGATTTCAAGCAACTTGCAAGGATGACAATTGTTCCTTCAGAGTGCATGCAAAAAAAATGGATGAGGGAGAGTATTGGTAGATACAAAAAATTGACAAGCAACACAGTTGCACCATTGAGGGTTTCCAAGGTCAGTTTCGGCAAGCTAATTCTTCTGTTATTGGTGAATTGGTATCTCCAAAGCTTCGGGTTAATGGAAAAGCCTTGAAATCGAAAGACATCATGACGGAGATGCAGTTACATTACGGTCTCCACATTCAATACACAAAGGCTTGGCGAGCGAATGATCATGCAGAGTCTATTATGTTCGAACCCGCGGCAGAGTGATTCTAGCGGATTCCTTCATATTTGTATATGCTTGAGCGGACTAACCTTGGAACTGTGACTGATTTTGAGTTGGATGATGATGGACGATTCAAATTTTGGTTCTTCTCATACGGTGCTTGTATTCGTGGTTTTCGGTCATCAATTAGGCCTGTTATTGCTATTGACGGCACTTCATCTTAAAGGAAGATTTCGTGGTATATTGTTCGTTGCTGCATGCTCAGATGGAAATGAACAAGTATATCCACTTGCTTTTGGGATAGGTCATAAGGAAAATAGAGAGTCGTGGACTTGGTTTTTGAGGCGTGTCCATAAGTGCATCGATTGTCTGACCGATTGTATGTTCATATTTGACCAGCACAAGGGCATTAAGAAGGCGATGAGAATTGTTTACCCCGATGCACCACACGGCCTCTGTGTATTCCACCTGACTATGAACCTTAAGAACACGTTCAAAAGGGAAGATGTCACAGGTATTTTCAAGCGTGCATATAAGATTTACAGGGAATCCGAGTTTAATGAAGAAATGAGTGAACTGATGCGGATGCACCCGAATGCATACAACAATCTCATGACAATTGGTCCCGCAAGATGGTCACGTGCTTACTCCCCTGTAAGACGATACTTCATGATGACTTCAAACATCGCAGAATGCATCAACTCATGTCTCCGACATGCACGACAGTTCCCTGTTACTGTTCTGATCGAGTACATATGTGATTTGATGCAGAAATGGTTCCATGATCGGCGGACTTTTAGCGGACTCATTGCACACACAATTGACACCATGGGCAACCAAGTCTTTAACGGAACGTAATGAAGAATCTACTTTTTACACGGTGCGTCCAATTGATTGGAATGAATTCGAAGTTAAAGATGGGGCTAAGGACGGACTCATAAATTTGTTGGATATGACATGTATGTGTCGAGAATTTGAAATCGATTTGTTGCCATGTGCTCATGCATTGGCTGCATTGCGAGCTTGTAAAAGACCATTCATTGATTTCTTCTCGCATTACTATAAAAAGTCGAGTTTAGTTGAAGCGTATGCAGGAGTTATCAGACCAGTTGGTCACATGAGCGATTGGGAAATCCCTGATGAAATCATCTCATTAGTAGCGCACCCTCCTGAATGGATGTCTCAGGCTGGCCGGCCATGTAAGGTTAGGAAACAATCGAAAGGAGAGTTTCGTTCACGGAAGGAAAAAACATGTTCCCTTTGCAAACAAGCCAGCCACAATTGATAAAATTGTCCAAACCCCCTCGGTCTCCCAACCGTAGACAACATTTGTGAACCTGAACCTGGTCAGTCACGTGGTCTGTCACAGAGATAGCGTAAGTGTAGGGTTTGCGGTGAACGAGGACACAACCGACAGACATGCCCACAAGGTCAGACGAGCAGGACAGAGCCTTCTATTGCCACCAGACGCGTTACAAATGAGTGGGAACAAGCGACGTAGAGGCAAAACCTGATGTTCTCTAAACTTCGGGTAGTTAGGCTGTAGATGTGCGGCTGAGTCAAAAATTGTAATTACCCAATCGTTGAGACGAACAACACATAATACCTAATGGCTATCTCCGACGTTGCAAGGGACTAAAACCTGTTACAAACAAAGTTGTTTCAGCTGATACAGTGAGTAAATATGTATTCAATTGAGTAATTAAAGTATCTTACGTCATCAACATCCGCCCATGGCGTCCCCCAGGCTGGTTTCTCCCTGATAGCATAGATAATCAAGTCTGTCGGGACTTCGAAATCCTTCGGGTAGAATGGTTTTAGCAATGGTCTATGGAAATTTGGCTAAAAATTAATGCCAAATTGTGATTAGGAAATCCTACAACGAAGTTACATAACGGGTCAGTTAGCATAAGCAAGGAAGAATCCTGCAAGTACTTAAGAAGAAAGCGCAATCAAGTAATATGTACTTACGAAGAAAGCGCAATCAAGTACAGCTACTCTTGGACTGGGTCTTGTTTCCGCTTACACAGCAAGTTTATGTACGCATCCACATGGTCATTACCCAACCATGTTATGGGTTGTTCTAACAGTGTGAAAAATGACTGTGAAACACAAGCGTCGATGCCAATATTATGACTGCATTATAAAATATTTCACTAACATGAGTCGCCCAAAATAAAACATTTATCAAATTACAAAATAACAAATAACTTGGTGAAGCCCTTACTACAACAACCCTGAAGCATTCATAAAGGCGGTATATTGCTCGGCTACTTCCACATTCTTCTGTGCTCTGAAGGGATCTGTGTAAGGACTTCTTAACCACTTTGACAACAGTCGCTCTCGAACAATTTCAGTCTGGTCAAATAGCGGTGGTGGTGGAATGGGATGGTTACCGCCTCGACTGGATGTTTCGGCTTTACCACTTTTGGATGTTTCGGGTTGGGTTTTTGTAGATGGTGTTGGAGAGGTATGTTTCTCATGTGACAGTGGGAGATGGGTATATATGTCATCTGAGGGTGGTAGAGGGGTATGTATAGTGGAGGCTATCTCGGGGTGTGGTGGGGACTGTCTCGGTAGTTATGGAGGTTGTCTCGGTGGTGGGGGCTGTCTCAGTGGTGGTGGGGGCTGTCTCGATAGTTGTGGGGGATGTCTCGGTGGTGGGGGCTGTCTCGATCGTGGTGGAGCTGTCTCTGTCGTGGTGAGGGCTATTATCTCGGTGGTGGGGGCTGTCTTGGTGGTGGGTGTACCATAAACCCCTAAGCCAGTGTTCAGCTGAAATGCAGGTTCTCCATCACTGTCATCGTGTTCTGCATAATCCTCCGTGCTAAAACGAGAGGGTCTCTGTCAAAAATGGAAAAACGTTACTTAAAGTGTACAATTGATAATGTGTGTTGATAATATCACCAAATTTAAACAAGTAGAAAAACAATACAACTATATATACATACCTGATTAGAAAACAGCTTTAAAAAGTTGGCCCGAAACTTTGCAAACTTAGATTCCATCGCCTTTTAGACCTCCTCAGGACGATGATGCGCACCTGGTCAAGTAGTTGATTTGGAATTGTAGTATAGGTCGATCCTTAAGAAAGATAATTGAAATTCAATGATAATAATGAACATCTTATGTTATTTGAAACGAAAAAAAACATAACATGAAAAAAAATTACCAGTGCACTCGAGTGCCGTGTACGATGATATGGAGGACGCTGAGGAGTGGGAAATGGAGGACGCTGACAAGTAGGAGATGGAGGTCGCTGACGAGTAGGAGATGGAGTCCTCTCGTTATCACCAGACGACGGATGAAATGGAGGACGCTGACGAGTAGGAGATGGAGGTCGTTGACGAGTAGGAGATGAAGTCCTCTGGTTATCGCCAGAGGACGGATACTGTATAGGCGAGTGTGGGTCCTCAACAGGTATGCCACAGTCTGAAAACAAAGGGGGTGACATATCAGGTCTGTCACTATCATCTCGAGTGGTGCGCCTGTCACTGTCCTCCCCAGAGGTGTGTCGAGGTTGTGACGTATCTCGCAAGTTCTGCCTGTCTTTTAATTGGTTCATCAGACCTCTGTATCGGTTTTGTTTTCGTCCCCCACGCTCGTTTCCGTCCTCTTTGGTCCCTAAATCCTTCAACGGTACAAACTAAGGACCTTCGGACAAGTCATCATCAATGCCTAACCAATAGTCCTCTTTTTCCTCCATCCGAGTATGAGAGATCTCGGGTAATCCAGTGAGCTGAAAATGACAAAAGCAAAATGTTAATCAGTAATAAAAATACAGCAAATATTTAGATAACCCACCGAAATTATATTTACCTTTCCTTCACGCTCTTTCTTCAACCATGACTCACTTATATGTGATCCCCAGTTTGATAAATTCCCATTTTTTTAAACGGGGGCGTCCCTTGGGAGAGAATCTATTGCCCAATTTCTTCTGCATTGATTGGATGACCTCCATTGCCCAAAACTACCAAAACAAAAATAGTTTAGCTTGAGAATAAAATGAAAACCTCATCAAAAAATAACAGTTTTCTAAACTTTGCACGATACCTGAACTCCCCAAATAAAACAGTAAAGGTTGTATCTTCTAGCATGACCCATTGACCCTGGCACCTTAAAACAGATTCGGATGTAGTGCAATGTCATCTTGAAAATGTAATGTCCCCATGGGAACAAATTAAAGGCCTCTATGTCCTCAACCAACGACAGTAGCCAGTACGTAACTTGTCTCCGGTAATCCTGCCCGAATAGAATGTTGTTTGCAAACAACACAATTGCCATCTTCAAACCATCACCCTTCTGCTCAACCCCCCTCCCCCCTCCCCTCAAAAATCAGTTCAGAAGATCGGCCAATAATAAATATCCGTCTTGCCAAAATATCAAATGTGGATCCCATCCCGCACTGGAACGTAATCTCTCAAAAATATATCAGATAAAACGCCAAACCTCAACTCATTGCACAAACAAAACTCTCTTTTTTCCTAGTCTAACCTTGGTCTTCCCCAAAGCAAACCACATCTCGTCATCATTGGCACTCGGGAACTGAATTTGGCAGAGCAATAGGTTATGTATGTACTGCGCTTGAAATAAACCCCTCATGTAATGTGGAATATCCAAGTAATGCCCGAAATAACTTTTCTTGAAATCATCCAACTCATGGCAGTCAGCCAACACCGTCTTAATTCCGTATATCAATTTCAGTTTGCAATGCACTGTTATCGTTATGTCATACACCCACGTATTCGTTGGGTGTACTAAATACTGATCTAGGTCTCCGTTCTCTGATGCCTCTTTAGTCTCTACTACGTTCTCATTCTGTGGTAAGTTCTCAGTCACTTGTACATGCTCGTTCTCTGGTACGTTCCCCGTCTCTGGATAGGTTCTAAGCTTCTAGTGGGTTCACATTATCTACAACATTTTCATTCTCTGCTCGGTATTGATTCTCTGCCATCAAATCTCTCTGGTTTGTTCTCAGTCTCTTGTATGTTCTCATTCTCCGGTTAAAACCTGAAAATATTCCCAGGATAGTTAACATCAAGATGACACATAGAAAAAGTTCCAATAAAAGCATGCTAACAATCTTTACATGATGTACAATCAAAATGTTTACACGATGGATTATACAATGGTTTACACGCTTAATTGTAAGCTATTGGGTGTAACCATTCTGTATAATTTACAAAGTTCACCAAATATATCTTTACACGCTGTGCATAAAACATCTTTACACGCTCTATTGTACAATGGGTTACACGCTACATTGTAAATCCATTTTAGCGTGTAACCATTATGGTCATTTACAAACAAATCAATCTAACAACCTTTATACGCTATACATTAAACATCATTACACACTTGATTATAAAAGGGATTACACGAGTGATTGTAATCTCATTTCAACGTGAACTAAAAATTGCAATCTTTACACGCTATACATTAACTATCGTGTATTCTCATTTTACAAGATTACACGCTCGATTGTATTCTCATTTTAGCGTGTAACCATCCTGGGCCATTTACATACTCACAAAAATCAAACCCAAAAACTTTACATTACACGCTGTAGAATGAAAATAACAATTGATCTAGTACCAAACATACAATACCTATCTAGACTTCTATAACATAACAAGTCATCTACTACCAAACATACAAGTGTTTACACGCTGTATAACAAACACGATGACTTGCATTAGGGTTTACAGGCTCGATTGTAAAGTACATTTAGCGTGTAATCATTTTGGGTAATTTGAAGCTTAATCTACGAATTCAATCATACAAAACACAGACATTGTTCACAAAAATATAACCCAAAGTTCAACAATCTTTAATCGAAATAAGGCACATACCCACATAGTCTTTCTATCTCCACAACGAACTCTTTGTTGATGAACAGTTCGTCGGCGACAAACCAATCCTGTCTCCGGTCTTCTTTCTCAGTCCACATTGTTTTCTCTCTCTAAAAACCACTTTCGAATTGTAAAATACCACTTTCTTAAAACCGCTCTCTTTTCCCAAGTTTACACGTCAAAATGATTTCTAATTTCTTTTAATTTTTTGATTTTGTATTTCATTAGTGATTTCAAATTTCAAATAAAATCACCGTTCATTGAGTGCCACATCAGATATGCATTAACGGCAAACTTGTCCGATAAACATTTCTCTTGGATAAAAAAAGAAAACTTATTGAAAAACAATAGTTTTGAATTTGCCCTTAATTTTATACCTATTTATGAATTTTGCCCTTATGAAAACAATAGAGCATCCACATCTCTCTCTCTCTCTCTCTCTATATATATATATATATATATATATATATATATATGACCAAAGCTCTGAAACAGGCATGGAAATATTCAATCACTTCTTGATATATTAAACTGTTACAACAATTTTATATATATATATATATATATATGTATATATTTATATGACCAAAGCTCTGAAACATGCTTGGAAATATTCAATCACTTCTTGATATATTAAACTGTTACAACAATTATATATATATATATATATATATATATATATATATGACTAAAGCTCTGAAACATGCATGGAAATATCCAATCACTTCTTGATATATTAAAGTTTAAACTGTTACAAAAATCTTTCATCATCACAAGCTAGCTGGCCCCTTTGGAAACATTTTGGATGATACCAACAAAAATGATGTCAAAGAATGTAAAACAGTCACACTAGTCGCATGTAGTAAATTTAATGCTTAGGTTATATAAATATATATATATAGAGTCCTTTTCTCCTAGATGCGTACTGATATAACTTATATCAGTGCATTGAATGTGGGCCACTGATTATAGAGAAGTTTTAACAAATGCATACGCTTTGAGATGTAAATCTAATGGTCCACAAGTTATATCGGTGCATACTGACAAAGTTATATCAGTGTATACTGACTTGAAAATTTCCGTATATATATATATTTATATATATATATATATATATATATGCATATAATAACCCTAGCTAGAACATGTTTCATGCCCGGAAACTGCTGAACATCAACTGGGATCCAAAGTTGATCAGCTTATGTAAGATCAGAAATAGTTTTAACATTTATGTCTTTCTAGAGGATTTTTAGAAGACTATTAATGAATAGGACTTTTGTAGCCAGTTCTATACAATTCAAATGTAAATTAAATGAGACACCAAGAGTTCATATGGGAATACGCCTCCAAGTCGTATTTACTAAACAAGAATTTCTTCGAGCGGAAGGAAATCGTTTTTAGTAAACAATGTAGTTACAATTCCTAATTTATGACTACATTATTTACTAAGAACGATTAAAATCAATTTTTGTACATCCCATATACTAATCAGAAATTAAATTACTAAAAGAAAAGAAACTTAGGGGAGTGTATTGGTTCAAGATTGTATTAGACAGTTTGGGGAAGTAAAAGTCTGGTGGTATTGGATTGAGACTTTTTAACAAGTTAGATAAGTCCACTGGTATTCTATCAAGACTTTTAAGATTTTTTTTAAAAGTTCATATTGTCTTGTGGTATTGGATCTAGACTTTTAAGATTTTTTTAAAAAGTCCATATTGTCTTGTGGTATTTGATCTAGACTTTCAAGAGGCAACAAATTGTCTGGTGGTATTGGATTGAGATCAAGATTTTTAGGATTTCATGACAAATTGATTTTTCAGACTTTTTAGTGATTTGTATAAATAGCTTGAACCCAAAATTGTCTTGCCCTCTCCCTCAACACTTTCCTGACTTTTCTCTCTCACTCAAAATCATCTTCACGACTTCACCTTATCTCTTGCTTCGCTCTTTTTGGTTTCTGGGTTGCTGTCATAACAATTACTAAAGACAATTCCTTTTGTTTCAAAACTATCTCTTTTATCTTTTAGCAATCATATTCCAAAGACACTCCATTTTTAAAAATAAAATTTTCAAAGACACTCCATTTTATTTTAATATTATCAATTATTATTTTCGAATTTTATTTTTAATTTTAACATATAGCAAAAAAAGTATTAATAGTTCAAAATGATATATGCATTATTTAATTTATTCAAGTACATACGACAAAAGTGATAGGCTCTTGATGATCAGTTGAAAAGTGTGTTGAGCAGAGCATTCATGTACATATATATATAAAATAATGATATGAAGAAGATAATAAGTCGACTACATCACGAGCAGCAAGAGCTAAGATATCAGCGCAGGAGACGACAACAGGGCACAAGGCTTCTAGTTGTATTTTAGCATCATCGACACTTCTAAAACTTGGGGAGAAAATTGAATACTACAATCGAATCTCGAAAGCCTGTATTTTTAAAAGTCTAAAAGGTCTTAAAATAAAGTCTAGATAATCATAATAGTCTATAAATAAAGTCCAAAGACTCTTTTAGAATCCTAAAAGTCTAGTCCATATAATCCTAATAATCTTAAAAGTATAATCATAACAATCCTAATAATCATAATAGTCTTGTAAATCCATAAAATCCTTACACCTCAAAATTATCTATTAAAATCCCAATCCAATACACCCCCCTTAATTCCCTGTCACCTAAACAACATTTCCATAATTTCCTTGCAATTGAAAATTTCATTTTAACTCATAAATAACTATAAAATTAAATTCTACCGATTTATCAACACAAAAAAAAGACTGGAATTAATAGTTTAGAGTTTTTATTTTGCGGAAAATTGGAATATCCATATCATTTTTACCCATAAAACAATATGGATATTATTATTTCCCCTCCTGATTTTTGAGGTATTAGATATTCTGCACCCTCTTGTTTCGATATTGACCATTTTTTCACCATAACATTTCATTTAATAGTCAATATCCCCTTTTTTTAATAGAACCGTTAATAAAATATAATATTATGTTATGTAAGTAAGGGTATAATCATAACTCAATAGGGTATAGTTAATAATTATTAAAAGATATAAAAAAATCAAGTAAAACCCCAATTCTCTTTCTCTCTACCATATTCTCTTATTTCTCTTCCTCTCTTCCATCGTTCTCTCTGCCACTCTCTTCCTCTTTTTCTCTCTCCCCAATTCTCTTCTTCTCTTTTTCTCTCCCTGACGCCAAGTTCCTCCCTTTTCTCCAACTATTGGTGGTTTTGGTTGTTAGGTGTTTGGACGTGGGTGTCTTGATTGATGGGTTCGAGTGGTTGTGTTGAATTTTCTGGGTTTGGTTTCGGTATTCGGAGGTGAGGGTTTGGTGGGTTTGGTTTCTTAGTGGTGGTGGTGGTTTGATTTGAGGGTGTTGGTGGCTACGATTTGGTGCGAGTTTGGTTTGATTCGATTATTGTTTCTGGGTTCTAGTAGTATAGGTTATGGGTTCTAGTGTTGGTGATGATGGTGGTCTAGGTCTGGGTGTGATGGTGATGGTGATGATAAAGGTCCGGTTATGGGTTCTGGTGGTGTGGGTCCTGGATTCTGGTGCTTCTGCGTTTGGTGGTGTACGTGTTGATGATTTTCTGGATTTGGTGAGTTTTTGTGGCGTGTTGGGATCTCCATCGTTTTTTTTTGTTCTTTACCTTCAGGGATTGTTTGGATTTGGTGGAGATCCAACCTGGATTTCCACCAAATCCGTTTTTTAATTTTTAATTTTTTTTTTTGTCTTTGGATTTGATTGAGAATTTGGATTCGATCTCCATGGTGCATTTGAGATGATGAATGGTGGAGATTCAATCTGGGATCTACACCAAATCCATTTTTTAATTTCTAATTTTAATTTTGCTGTGTTTATTTGTAATTACTTTCAAATGTTTTTTGTTATTTTTAATATTTAATAAAAGGGTAAAATAGTAACATGACTGAAAATGTTAACAAACCTTAACAAAATGATTAAATTGGTCAATACTGAAACGAAGATGATACAAAATGACTAATAACTTAAAAGTTAGGGGGTAAACAATAATATCCGAAAACAATATTATGCTCTAATTTGTCATTATAATATATATATATATATATATATATATATTTATATATATAAACCAAACCTTATTCATTTTCTCAATATATACTAAAATATCTTTTTGTTCACAAACTCATCTTTTTCAAAGCGTATCAAAATTGATAGTGATTGATAATGAATATGGTTCCCTATATTCTACTAAATTGCATTAAGGTCGTCCATACTTGAATCAATGGATTCAATGTTCCTAATTTGCAGCCTTAATCTTTGTGTTTGGTAACTCGGAAAATGACACAACGTGCAAGTGGGGACCCTCAGATTTGTCTCCATTTCTAATGAAAAAGAGAGAGAAAAAGAATCTGTATGTGATTAATTATGTGAAAGAGACTACTTAGTTTTGGTCTCACAATCCATCACTATTTCTTATCCCAGAAGCATCAATGTTGTACAAATCAATACACAATATTAGAACCTTAATAATTGGTTTATTAATCTCCAAATTAATATAATAATAATAATAATAATGGCAATTACCAATTGGGTCCCGGATTTTTTTAAAAATTTCAAGTTGTTTGCGACTTTTATAAAAGTGGCTAAATTGGTCCTTACATTTTTCCCAAGTGCTAAATTAGTCCATCTAACTAAGTTCCGTTCGGTCAACTTTAGCTGTATAAGGGTAAAATTGTACTTTACTCCTAAACAATATAATATTGACACATACACAGTTTTTTTTTAATACATGTATATTTTTATTTATTTTGTTTGTGTATTTTGAGTTTTAAATAATTTTGAAAACACTGCTTGTATAATATTAACAAAAAAACAATATTATATAAAGGTGATAAAAGACTATACTGGAATGAATGGTAACTTTGTTTTAAAAATAAAAGTATAATTGTCTTTTTAAAATATTTTTAGATTTTTTTTAGAGAATTTTAATTAAAAAATGTACGAATGGTGTTTCATTAATAATATTTTTGGATTTTATGTAATTATAATGGTGAATTTAATGCACAAAGACAAAATAACTTTGTTATAATATGACAAATAAAGAATATTTACGTACTTTAACTAAAATTATTAAAGTCAACTATTATATTTAACACCATTAAATCATTAGAGGGACCAATTTGGTCACTTCTAAAAAAGATGGATTAATTTGGCACTGAGAAAAAATATAATAACTAATTTGATCACTAGTTGTAAAAGTCGCAAACAACTTAGAATTTAAAAAAAAAGTCCAGGACTTAGTTGGTAATTGCCCTAATAATAATAGTAATAGTAATAACTTACACCTGAGAATGGTCTGGTGGTAAACCTCTCACACCTACACCACGAGATTGCAAGTTCGAGTTGAGTTCAAAAATTAAATGACACATTTTTGAGGTGGCATTTTAAGACTATTACTCTTTTAATAAGATGAGTTTAAATAGCACCTAAAATGGGTTCTTTCCAAAAATACTCCCACAGTAACCTTCTTGGCTTCTTCACTATTTTGTTTTTCAAAACCTTCCATTAATGGAGATGAAAACCTCCATTGGAAGTCGAAATCGGCCTCCAATGGAGGTTGAACACTGCGAATCGACCTCCAATGGAGATTTCAAGGAAGAAGATGAAAAAAAAATGGAAATTTTCTTTTTTGTCCAAAAAGTCTTGGAAATTACCAAAAGTCTCAGAAATTACCAAAAAGTCTCGGAAACTACATGAAAAGTCTCAAAAAATATATGAAAAATCACAAAAAAAAAATATGAAAAGTCTCAAAAAATATGAAAAGTCTCAGAAAATACACGAAAAATCTAAAAAAATACATGAAAGGTCTCGAAAAAATATGAAAAGTCTTAAAAAAATACATGAAGGGTTTCGGAGAAATATGAAAAGTCTCGAAAAATACATAAAAGACTCAAAAAAATATGAAAAGTCTCGAAAAATACATGAAAAATCTCGAAAAAATATAAAAAAATCTTGGAAATGCCTGAAAAATTCTCGGAAATCTAAAATTTCCGAGACTTATTGGACAAAAAAAATTCATCTTCTTCTTCATCAACCTCCATTTGAGGTTCATTTCGACCTCCATGGAGGTCAAACAGATTTCTAATGATGGTCGAACGACTTCAACCTCTGTTGGAGGTCTGTTAAAATGAAAAAGATGAAGAAGATGAAAAAAGTTAAATCAAAAAATGAAAACCTGAAAAGTAATTAAATAAGGACATTTTTAAAAGTTCACTTACTTTAGTGCCTTTAAAACTTAAGTTATTAAAGTGGTGTCATTAATGCAACACCAAATTAAAAAAGTGCTAAAACCCCATATTTTCACAGTTCTAGTCCTCTCCCTCATATAAAAAACCTCAAATTTATGTAATAATGTAATATTTCAATAATAATAATGATAATAACTTTTTCCAATTATACCATTTATGCATACAATTTAACCATACGCAGATCTGGTTCGAGTTTTTGCATCCCCACTTAGACAAATATGGTATCGGTATCTCAATTAATCCAACTTGTTTTACATGCTAAAAAATCAAGATTTTTTACATATATAACGACTACTCAAACACTCTCTAACTAGGATAACAAAATCACATATATATATATATATAGCATGGATAAATTGAATCACACAGTCACACTATAATTAACCATAATTTAAAACCCTAGACGTGATTCACATAAATTTTGTTTCTCTAAGAATTTAGAGATCGATCAACAATCTAAATTAGTTCTTATAATTAAGTAGATCATGACTATCTATATAAAAACACAACACCCCAAGAACATGTCCCCACTACACGTTCACATAATTTTTTTATTCTGTTTTAATTTTTTCCTAATCTTGTTTTGTTTCTATAAGTTGTTCATCAAAAACATGAGCTGACAATTAGTCTTCTTGAAATCGAATATTCTCACATGCTAATTTTATATAAGTGTGTACACTTCTTATCAATTGTTTTTTTTTTTATTGAATATTAATTATTATAAGCGGCATACAAAAGTGTAGAGCACTTTATTAATTTATTCCATATATATAATATGAATCGTTCATATATGTATATTTTTTAACTCATAATTATTTCCCACTTGTTTTTAGTTAATTTAATTGCATCTAATGACATAATCTTTTGTAATATATAAATATATATATATATATATATATATATATATATATATATTACGATTTAGACAACTCAGATTACAAATATTTGAAACTTTGATATAATAAATTGGTCTCATCAATAATAAATATTTATATTAAGAAATTGGTCTTGATAGTCATGATCCAATTTCTAGCCAATTATATATAGTGAAGTCATGTTCCATGCAGAAAATAATCTTTTCAAATTATGTTATTTCAAATATATAAAATAAGGAGAAGAAAAAAAGTTGCCACACCTCGGATGTCACCATCGACATATAATACTGGGTAAAAAAATAAAATTAATAGCGTGCAGTCTACCACCATAATTTTTGGAGAAAAAGAAGAGAGAAACAACAATAGTTGTTGCAATGAATATAATGATGTATGCAACTACTAAATATATATTTTTACTTTATAATCTGAAATTAATTTTCTATTAATGTGAATACGTTTATAAATATGTTGGATTATAGATTTTAAAACTATTTTTAGACTTTTCAATAAATGGATTAAATGGTGAAGGTGAAAACTTACAATTATGAGTCAGGATATTTATAAAAAAAAATATTAAGAAAAGAAAATTGGCAAAAAATTATAATTTTGATATATACTAGAAATAATTATCTCCCGTTTCTAACGTAGAAATATATTGTGTAATTGAACAAACTCTAATGATTGCACTCGGCTAATGTGCTCCTTTGAAAGACACAAAAGGTCAAAATTGAGCAAATAATTAATTGAAAATGACTTAACTTATCACTAAATTGATAAACATCTAACGAAAGATTGAAGATTCCGTTTAAGATTATTACAGGTACAGGACTATCGGAATCTGAAATCTGTCAAGATAGGACAATATATATATATGGGGATCCGGATAACTATTTCTGTAAATCGGAAGAAAACTCCTTATAAAGATTTATAAAATATGTATGGTTAAACTTGAACCAGAGAGATATACAATCATATCTACTAAAAAGTGATGTGTGATTGATAGGATCTTTTTGATGACAGATCTTGGCTATTAAATATCAACATGCTACTGAAAAATTTAATAAAAAAATTCAATCAATATATTTGAGAAAATAACACTAGACACCATTAATTGATGGGTTAAGTCTCAAAAAGACCGTTCACTATTTAAATTATTTCAAAATCACCATTTTGATAAAATATTGTTTCAAAATCACCATTTTGACAAAACATTGTTCACTTGGCAGTCATTCTGTTAAAATCTAACAGAAAGCTACTATTATGTATGATATGACGCCCATAAAGAATTTTATGGGTAATATTTTATGTATTTTGATTATTTAATTATATATAAAAATTAATGATTTGATTAATTTATTATTTTTATGGATAATACTTCCTGTTTATGGGTGACATAAAACTTATTATTATTCCCTGCTTAATTTTGGGTGACATCAAACTTATTTCATGATTAATTTATTATTTAATTATATATAAAAAGTAATGATTTGCTTATAAGAATTTATGAGCAATATTTTTTGTTTTATAAAGTAATCATAGTCAAAATACAGGTAAAAAACCAGTTTAAAATCTTTTAAAAACCATTTCAAAAACCGGTGCAAAATATATTTGACTATTTTGAGTCGTATTCTAATAATTTATGATATAAGCAAATGAACTTCAAACAATTGATGGTCCAAAGTGACAACAATTGATACTTATTTTTATATAAAATGACTAATTTGAATCATTTTAAAAAATTAATGGTGATATTGGGACTGCCTCATCAAATCAATGGTTTTAGATATCACTGACCCAATACATTTTAAAGTTTATGGCCAGTTGGCCACCTCATCTTGTTTTTGTTTTCTTAGATTTAGAAAAGCATATTCGTGAGAACAAACAGAAAGAAAACAAACAAGAACAAAAGATCGATCTCCAGAATAAAGAGTGAAGAAAAATTAGAAAAAAGGATATTAACTTTTTGTTAAATTGTTATTATTATATTTTAATTATTACCAAAAGTATTACCATATAATACTGACACGGAACGGCTATAATACGTAGATATTAAATATTATATATAGTTTAAATATCTACTGCTACAATGAAAAAAATATTATACTCTCACACTATATTATTATTGTTTTCAAAGGTTGAAGTTAATTTAAAGTAACCGTTCTTGTACTATAATAATTTAAAACCATTTGGTGATGATTTATGTATTTATTATTATTAATTTTCTTTTCAAGTCGTTGTTATCCTTTAGAGACAGCAGTGTTAATGAAATTATTTATATCTATAATATTCAATCCAAATAATTTAAGTATGTCAATAATAGTCCTGTTATAAATCAACTAAGAATAAACTTAATAGGGGAAGAATAAATCAAGAACAGAAGTGAGTTAGAGAAGAGAGAGAGACGATATACATGAGAGATATGAATGAGATATATTATTGATGTTCTGGAGGAGTTTTTTGTTCTCAACAACAGCTGCTATAAAGAAAAGAAAAACATATATATGGGCAGAGGGAGGCAGTGAAAGTAGAAGATATTTGTGTGATAAAAGTGGGAGATACTTGTGTGTATTATGTAAGCGGTAAAAACCACATATTACAACACTCCCCCTTGGATTTATACCATTTGTATTAATTTTCTAGAAAAAATCCAATAGAACAAAATCTGAGAAAAATGTATACAATGATCTCTTTGGATCTAATGGTGCTGGACGTTCTCAAAACTATCTTGTTAAAAATCTTGTCAGGAAAATCCAGTGGGAAAAAACATGATCGAAGGGAAAAAGAGTATAGTGTACATATGTCCAGATTTATTGTTTTCTTCAAAACATATCTCACATTTATACTTAGCTAGGGAAAACCCAATGAGATAAAAACCTGAGCAAAGATATTCATTAATCTGTCGGATCAAAGTAATATTTATGATGATCTTCTAGATCAAGTTAACATATATACGATGATTAGTAAGATCAAAGTAATATTTATAATGATCTTTTTGATCAAGTCAACAAATATAAGATGATCGACTGGATAAATGTAATATTTATGATCTTTATGGATCAAATAATTTTTGGGTATGTTTATAGAATTGCCTCATTAAAACCTTTAGCAGGAAAACCCAGTGGGATAAAACCTGATTGAAAGGAAAAATGGTACAATACACATATACCCAAAATGATTAATATACTTTATCTGATATGCTCCCCCTGATGGGACGCTCCCCCTAATGGGACGCTCCCCCTAATAAAAGTTCTTTTGAAGCAATCTTCTGGATTGCTGAACTAAAACACACTGATGTTTTTTTCATGAAATGCAATAACATCATAAATGATGGGGGGAGTACGAGCAAATACTTGCTTTATGGAGTAATATCCGTATGGAATCCTTTTAGAATCTTTTCAACATATTCTGCTTGATGGACAAACATTCCATTTGATCGATACTCGACCTTTAGGTTGAGACAATGTTTTCTTTCTCATTTATTTATGAAGACACATGAGTATATAATATGATTATTATAACATTATCTTTATCTGATATTTAACTGAGACGGTTATACCACATCCGTTCTCATTGTTTCTAATCCATATAAGGATTTTTGTATGTTCATCAAATACAGATTACGAGATCTCGATTTACATGCTTCTAGTATTTTAGAATCCTTCAGGATTTATAAATATCTGCATTGAGTGAATCATATAAATAAATGATTAATACGTCTAAGAGACGTATTTCAAGCCTTTTAAAGGCAGCCAAATTTATCAACAACGTAATCGTATTCATCAATTGTGAATACCAAGTTTCTGTAAGAAACCTCGCACTACGAGTCATTCCTCATATCTCACGATCTCGTTTTTCTCATTACGTTCCGTATAAAGACCCATTAGTATCCAACTAGTTTGACATCTCTAGATGTCTGAAGTACTATTGGTCTAAATACTTTATGTCTAGCTTATGAAGTCAATTCTTCTTGAATTGCTTCTTCTATCTAGGCCAATCATGCCTTTTATCTACAATCATTGATATTATGAATATCATAATTATCATTTTATAATTTCAGTAGCGCTACTGTGTATAAAAATACATTATTAATGATTGTTTCCTTATGATTCCACATTTCTCTTATATGACTTATAGAAATTTTCTCAATTTCTATACTCATGTATCTCTGTTGAGATTTCTTCCATTTCAATGGATTTAGTTATTTCAAAGACTCCGTATGATTTATAGAATTTCTCTCAATTTCTATATTCTTGTATCTTTGTTGAGATTGCTTACATTTCAATGAATTTAGTTATATCATAGACTCTGTATGATTTATAGAATTCCTCTCAATTTCTATATTCTTGTATCTCTGTTGAGATTTCAATGAATTTAGTCATTTCATAGACTCCGTATGATTCATAGAATTTCTCTCAATTTTTATATTCTTGTATCTCTTTAGATATATCAGACTCTTATAAAGTTGATTTAGAGAAAGTGGATTTATTTATAACTCGAGTTTTGTTTACTCTTGGGATCCCAATAACAATACCTTTCAAAAGGTTTATAAACTTATGACATGTATCAGATGATTTATTTATTACCCTTTTCTCTGATCGTTCTTCAAGAACAATCACCCGGCCGGGGTTTATGAGATGACAACTTATAAAATCATGTTACATTTAATATATCAGGTAATAGATTAATAATCCTTTGATGATCAATTATCTTTCGTATTTGAGAGATACGAGGATTGAAATGAGACACGTATATAGAGAGAAAACCGAACTGGTATCTCTATTTTGTATATAAGTAAATTTTCAATTACTTTTCTCTTCTAGAGAAACTTTCCCAATTGGGAATTAATCAATATAATAATATGCAGATTGCGCATATAAATATGAACTATCAGAAGTTTAAATGATCTAATAAAAGATTACTCAAAATCAATATTAATCTCAGATTGATATAAAAGTCTTATCTTAGATCATGTCAGATATGCAATACAATCAAATATCTTAAAAGTGAGTAAGTCTCTCTATGGAATTTAGTAATTGTACCGAAATAATGAGGTTCTCGCAATTACTTGGAGACGTTTGATAAGTGATCCCCTAATCCATTTTGATTATGACTATATCTGAAAACTGGATGTTTAACATCAATCTCAGTTGCTTTATAGTATTGAGATGTTTGATAATGAACAAATATGTGATCATCCCGTAGATGCATAAATTAGAATCATATAATAATGAAATGAGTCATTTAGTGGATGAATATGTCCACATATATCCCCTTGAATTTCTTTGTAAGAATGATGAGAATCAAAAACCAACTTTTAGAATAAGAAGGTTTTACTGCTAGTATCCCCTGTAAACATGCAGTACATAAGTTCCCATTGGATAAATAATCTTTTCGTTCTTTAATGGATATCCATGAGAATTTTCAATGATTATACCTTTCATTGTAGATCCTGAGTGACCTATACGGCCACGTCAAGTTACAAACTTTTGGATCTGGGAACTTTTGATTCATAATTGTATAAATATCGACACTCTTTATAATAGTGTAATATAATCCAGATAATAAAGCACGTAGCTTTTCTATAATGAGTTTCTGGCCTGAATTATGAGAAGTAATGCATATATATTAAACATTCTCATTACTCATAATTTCAATATGATATTCATTCTTCCGTATATCTTTGAAAGTAAGCAGGTTCATTTATATTCTGTTTGAATGATATAAAGTATTATCGATACAGAATTTAATACCATTTGGTGATAAGATTGTGGCTCTTCTAGAGCATTTGATCAGATCCGCTGGATCTGATCTGACATTAACTTTATATGTTTTTGAACTGAGCATATTCTTTTATGTTCTGCTTAACTAATATCAAGTATCACTGATACATTATTTAATATTGTTTGATAGCAATATCATGGCTCTTCCAGAGCTTTATATCAGTTCCGTTGGACCTGATACAATATTAATATTTACTTAGATCAAAATCAAATTCATAAAATATATCTGACTCCGCAGAATTGTATGAGTCGTTGCACTCTAGGCAAGACATATATTTCTCTTCTGGGAATTTTATGGACATTATGTGCAATGCCATTTTATATCTCATCTGCAATAATAATAATCTTTTCAATAGGTTTATTCTATAAACCTTTTCTCTTGTCATTCACAAACATCCATTCCTGGGTATGTTTTGATATCTCATGAATATAAATATATCCAAATTTACTCTCCTGATATTACTCCTTCAGGAGCAAGTATAAAATTGATAAAATATCCTTTACAATCTCATTATACGTGATATTAGGATTATAAATCCTTTTATGATACTCACAACATCCTACTAGATGTGTACATTCCTTTTTTTCAACTGAATGATATGTTAAGATCTTTAAATTTCTTTTATGATAATCACAACATCCAGCTGGATGTGTATGAAATGGATAAAATATTATTTCCAATTTCTTTATTCATTTAGGATCTTAAATTTCTTTTATAATACTCACAACATCCTACTAGATGTGTAGATCCTTTTTTTTTCTCAAATGAATGATACGTTAGGATCTTAAATCCCTCTTATGATACTCACAGCATCATATGGGATGTATAGATCATTTTTTCAAATAAGTGACATGTAAACGTATTACTTCATATATATGAGATAACTTCATAGTATGAATGTGTTTGAAACTCCAGGTTCCAAATAATGAAGTATGACATTCATTTATATAACACTGGATTCAGAACTCCAGGTTCTCATCGGTTTTCAAAACTGTATCAACTTAAATATCATAATTCCAAGAACTTTAAGTTCTGGTTAGTCGGCCTAGCCGATCTCATATATTGTGTATAAATAATATGAATATTTTAACAATTTATTTGGAGACACGGCATAAGCCAGTCCGGAGATACTGCATAAGCCAATCTCATATATTGCATAAAAATAAATGCTGAATATTTAAACAATTTATTTGGAGACACAACATAAGTCAGTCCTGAGACACTGCATCAGTCAGTCCGAGACACAGCATAAGCCAGTCTCATATAAGTCAGAGTCAGAGTTATAGTTATAGTCAGAGTTATAGTCAGAGTCAGAGTCAGTATATATATATATATATATATATATATATTTATACATATATAGGTTCCGTTGACGGCATAACCATCTTGTACATTAGGATCTTAAATTTTTTTTATGATATTCAGAGCATCCTGTTGGATGTGTATGAAATGGGTAAAATATTATTCCAATTTCATTATGCGTTATGATCTTAGATTATTTTTATGATGCTTATAACATCCGACTGGATGTGTATATTTCTCTGAATATTTCTCTGAATATTGCATCAAACAAGTTTATAATCCTGGATCCAAATTTCCAGATTCTGGATATTCCATCGTGCCTGAAAACAGAGTTAATAAAACTTAAATAAGTCAAAACAATACTTACAAGCTGAATTAGCTGAAACAGATGGCACGGTTGCGTCCGGAACGGTCGAAACAACTGGAAACAAGTCCGACCCGGTCGAAAACGGTCGAAAATTGCACTGAAAATGGCAAAATACATTTATGCTGACGTGGCACGCCTGAGCTAACGTGGCACGCCTCGCGCTGATGTGGCGTGTCACAGGCTCCTGCTGACGTGGCGATTGACACCGGCTGATGTGGTGCTGACGTGGCGCTGATGTGGCAACCACTACAGTGTTGTCTTCAACCTTGGAAAAATTGCAGAAAAATCTGGAAAAAATGAGAGTGTTGACCGGACCTAGAGACTTCGTTAGAGCTCCGTTTGAGACGCGGTCAGCGGCGTTGAAATCGTATTTCCGAGACTAACTTAATGGTATCCTCCAAACATCGATCCAAGCACTTTGAATTTTCTGGGTATTTCAAAAAATTTAAAACCAAAGCTAAAGACTCTTAAGAACTTTCTTTGGAAATCCTAGACTATATATTCGTGCTGATAACATGTTATAAATTAACTAAGAATAAACTTAATAGAGGAAGAATAAATCAAGAACAGAAGTGAGTTAGAGAAGAGAGAGAGAGACGATATACATAAGAGATATGAAAGAGAGATATTATTAATATTATGGAGGAGTTTTTTGTTCTCAACAACAGCTGTTATAAAGAAAAGAAAAACATATATATGGGCAGAGGGAGACGGTGAAAGGAGAAGATATTTGTGTGATAAAAGTGGAAGATACTTGTGTGTATTATGTAAGTGGTAAAAGCCACATATTACAACAAGTCCATATTTTTTCACTATATATATACAATTTTATATGTATATACAGTTTTTTATTGTTAGTTGGATTTACACGTAGGCCATTGGATTTAAATGCTTTAACTTGGTTGTCTGTACTTATCAAACATCTTTTAAATCTAATAACCTATATATAAGGAACTGATATATATCATTTCGATCTGATAATAAAAAAAACGAATAAAGATTATATATATATAAAAAAGAGATTTTTTTCTGTCATAATTAAGCATCATTACTATTTGCTGACTACTTTATAGAAAATCTTAGAGTGGTTTTTGGGTGTTTACGGATCGAAGAAATCAAAATATCTTTCGATTATAATTATTTATTTAATTTAAAGACTTAAAAAAATGATTAAATAGTTTTATTTATACTACATGCATGATAGCATGTTTCGATAGTCGTGTTTTTCTAGGAAACAAAAAAAAATGTATGTTTTTCCACTAACTTTGACTAAACACAGAGAATATAATTATCAAATGTCAGCCATGTTACTACGTAGATGTCTCACTTCTCTCTTAAAATTCAATTAAAATACTACCAAGTTGTATTTGTTGAGGTGTGTAAGGACATGAACGACACTGATGAATGCTTAAAGTGAAACAAAATTATGTAAATATAGAATTAATATATTCAGTACTACTATCATATTGAAATATTTGAATCGAAGATTTAAAAAAAATTTTGACTATAGCAATAAAGTTGTAAAAATGTGTAAAAACTTCAAATTTTTGTCGCATTGGATAAATCCATGAGTAGCGTGAAAATTCGTCAGTAAACAAAACATAATATTTAAATCCTGAAATAGAGGTAATAGAGGACATCCAAACATCAGAATGAATTATCGAAAATGGAGAAGTTGCATAGATTTTATTCGAAAGAAATGGGAGGTTGTGAGACTTGCAATTCGCACAGTCATTACAAAAAGAAATACTACTAGAAAAATCTGAACCTAAAGAACTGGAACCTAAGCGACGGAGAACTGTGGATGACGGGTGATCAAGACAACGATGCCAAATATTGGGTACGGTTGTCGCCAATGCGCAAGGTTGTGGCTGCGAAAATGGATAAAGATCATCTTTACATGGGCCCTAAAATAGTGGAACACCATAATTGAGATCATAAATTACATAACCTGAAGGAGTGAATGTGAAGCTGGCAGAATTATCATTAGTGAAACGTGCAACAGACAGTAAGTTTTTGTTCAGTGAAGGAACATGAAAAACATTATTTAGAGACAGTTTATGAGAGCCTAGAGACACAAGAATATTACCAGTGTTGGTAATGGGAAGAGAGGCCCCATTACCAAGGAGGACAGAGGTATTACCAGTATATGGGACAGAATCTGGAGGAGCAGAACTCGTCATATGGTGGGTAGCACCGGTGTCAGGATACCATGTAAAATCAGGAGGAGGCAGATACTGAGCGACATGCATGCCAGCAAATGGAACAGTAAGAGATTCAGGTCCATGATAGCGGTGAGGGCAATGTGAATGAGAGTGTTGGGAAGTGGAGCATGTTGAGCACCATTGTGATGCCTGAGAATGATGCGCACCAAGGAGGCCACGACCGCTGGTTTGTTGAGGCCAATAATAGCCACGACCGGAACCATAACCAGAGTAATCAGGAGTAGAATGCTAGAGAGCACGACCACGCCCACGTGAGTTGCCAAGTCTACCATTACGGCCATTTCCATGGGACTGTCCACGACCATAAGAGGGACCATGAGTGATGTTTGCTGATGGGGAAGGAGATTGAGTAGCAACAAGGGTTGTGGTACTACTAGAGTCAGCAGGTTTGGTACGCAGCAACTGTGATTCAAAGGAGAGTAGGCCTGCTCGAAGGTCTTCAAACCGTGGCAGAGGAGGGAAGTTTAAAATGGTTGTGACAATCATGGCATAATTCGAGCCAAGACCCCGAAGAATGGCGGTGACAAGGTCAGTGGAAGAGATCGGTTCGTAAATTGCTGTAAGGGAGTCAGAGAGAGATTTAGCATGTTGAAGGTAGGCAGAGATTGATTTTGTACCTTTTGTCATGTCCATAAGCTGAAAACGTGTGTTAGCTGCGTTGGCAATTGATTGTTGGGAGAAGTTGTCTTTAAGGCACAACCACATCTCCAAGGCCGTTGATTTTCCAACAATCAGGGAAGAGCATGGGTTCGGTCATGGTGGCTACCAAATAACTGACTACAAGTTGATCTTGCTGGAACCAATGGAGATAAGCAGGGTTGGGATCAGCAGTGGCACCGTCGGTGGCTGGAAGTGTAGAAGGAGGAGCAGGCATGGTGCCGTCAACATACTGATACAGACCATGGCCAATGAGAAATGGTCGCAATTGAGCAGTCCAAAGAAGATAGTTGGTTTTAGAAAGCTTGAGGAAATTTGCAAGTGTTGGGCCGGGTAGAGAAGATTTAGAGGAGGAGGAAGAGGTTGAGAAGGAAGTAGAGGCTGCGTTGGTGGCCATGACAGGTTGAGGAAAAGAGGATCGAGAAAAATTTCGTTAGAAAAAGAAATGTTCTGATACCATGTAAATTTTGTATTGCTTGATGAAAACTGTGTTACAGAACAAACCTATTTATAGTGAATAAATAAAACCTAGAAACCCTACCAATGATAATTACAGGAAATATGTAAATGATAATTACAGGAAATATGTAACAAGATAATATCATATACAAGATTCTAGGATGACAGAGGTAGTATCGTAACAATATCTAACAAGCTGTGATGTGTCCTTTTATAATTATATATTCAGTTTATTTTCTTTATTAATTTTAAATTATCACATGATTTCTTGTATAATCCAAGAGGTTATGGATTCAAGTCATGTATACCCTCTCAATACTAAAACATAGTAATAATTTTATTTTAAATACATCCTTTATTTTATATACATGTCCATGTTTTCACAATGCGATTTTAATTAAATCGATCAATTTTTTTATAAGTAAAACCTATAGATATTCTTCATTTCTAATGAAAACGTTTTATAATGATAATAGACGTAAGGATTGAATCACCAAATCTATCCCAAGTTTACTATAGAAGTTAAAAAAATATGGAAAATTTGAAAATTACTATAAGAGAAGCAACCAAAGAACGGCAATGCTTTCAGGTGAGAACTGATGAGAAGGATTAAGAATTCAAATTGGATTTGGATACTTATAATTTAGAAACGAACAAATTACAAAATTAACAAACAGACAAACAGATCACAGTGTACTATCACCACTAACCAGAAGAATCTAATCGGTACAAAAACAAAAACAAAAAAAAAAGGTGATGGTGGATGAGAAGTCAAAAAAAGAAGCTATCGAATGCAGCTAGCAGACGACCACAAGCATAGTGATCCAGTGCAACATAAACTGGCGATGTGTGAGCTGTCTCATGGATCGTACGTTTCACTCACATGCATGAGCATAAGTACACAGTACACTGTTAAAATTAATTCAATAGAATGGCATGTGATGTGACAGAGGCTCTGCGTTTTAAATATTTGATTAAAGAAACGACGACTGATTTGTGGGTTGAGTCATGACTCATGAGTGAGATGACATGATGCTTATCCACTCCCATTACAATATCACATTATCACATGATAATGATAATCATCAAACCTATTACAAAATACACTACTGTTTTGTTGTCTTCTTTTTACTTTTTGTTGTTGTTCTTATCCACTTTATCCGGACGCTTGTTACAGTTCTTACAAGAGTTTAAATCTTTTTCATATTTATCTACTAAATTATAAAGCAGTGAAAGGGTTAGATCCATATCGTTATTATATTGTCTAATTTCATCGATTCCGATCAGTTCGCTTGTGTGTTTATTAATAGCGGTATTGTTCTTGTAAGTCGTAACTATAAGTATAAGGAAAAAAATATGGGATATTCGAGATTGGGGTTCAAAAGAGAAAAAAAAAAATGATTGGGGTTTAAGTGTATTTATTATAGGACAAAATATGTGGAGAGCATCGCGCACCATCCATAAAAGTTGAACACATCATATGTAAGGCACAAATATAAAAGCCCAATCTGGACTATTCGATTAGGCAGTTTTGGGCCTGCTGCAATTGGGAATTTTAAACTCGGGATTTGAACTTTGCCTCAACTTTTTTTTTATTTCTTATTTTTTGAAATCTGAGATCGAAAGAGTAGGGGTTTATCGGGATCTGCTGAGATTAAACAATACATTAACGGTTCGGATATCAATACACTTAAACACCGGAGAAAAATACTCTTCACATATACTGATATTGTTCATGATGGAACTCGAACCCTCAAGGATGGAAGGGAGGTTCACACCCGCTTAAAAAATGTTGTCGGTTTTAGTCACTTCCTCTTACCCAAATGGGCATAAATCTTTAAACTCATAAGTTTCTCAACAGTATTTTCAAATGGACATTAAAATCCACAGGCCCATGTTATTGGGCCCAAATGATATTTTCTATTTACTCCTTCCTCCCCTATAACTATATTCCAATATTCGATAAATTCATAAAATTTATATGAAGTTGATACGATTTTTTTTTTTCATTTATATCTATACCACTTATGGTTCAGTGACTCGAACCGGACATTATCTGAATGAGTGCTTTTACCATAAAGTCACAATAGGAGTAAAGTTGATGGTAAAATTTAATGAATATTTATACAAAATAATTTGTAATAATCTTATTTTTAAACCTTCAAAATGTTCCAAATTTCTTGAAGCATTGCACAATGTATATAGTTGAAGGACTAAAGTTGACAACAATATAAAAACTTCAGAAGTTCGATATACACAAGGCTATTTCTAGCTGTTTCTTATATTTCATTTGATGAGAAAAACATGTGAAAACTAAGTTGTATACTTGAATAGGGGTCAAAATAGCACTATTTGGGGTGGGTGTTAAGCAGATATCACCACATTACTAATTCATGTTTAAAAGGCACCAATATAGGTGTCCAGACAAAAATACCCCTTCCAAGTGAGTTTTTTGTCGTTTTCAAACCTAGTGAGAAAAACAAGAGAGAGAAAACATCTCTTGGAAAAAGAACCGGCGTTGGAAGATCAGTGGTTTTCCGTCTGAAAAAGACGTCGAAGTAACCGACGGTAGGACAACAGTGTTTTTTCGGGTGTTCAGACGAGAGCATCTTCAATCGACTGTGGTAAGTTGAGTCAAATTATGTTGTTGATTTTGTTTTTAATAAGTTCATGTTTGATTTTGGTTGTTGATTAAACTTATAGATTAGGTTTGTTTGTTGATCTGAGAATGGTTGTGGGTTAGGTTAGGGTTTGTAAATCTATTGAAGATCTGGGTTCCCGAGCTTTTTCAAAGTGATTCCGAGCTTTTTTTGAGCTTTTTTTCGAGCTTTTGTCGAGCTTTTTAAAACGTTTTCCGAGCTTTTTCTGGGTTTCTGAGCTTTTTGAAACTGTTTCCGAGCTTTTTCTAGGTATCCGAGTTTTTTAAAAATGAGTTTGAGCTTTTTTAAAATGCCCGAGTTTTTTGAAACTGTTCCCGAGCTATTTTAAAATGTGGCCGAGCTTTTTAAAACAGTTTCCGAGGTTTTTGAAACAGTGTCCGAGATTTTTTAAACTGTCTGAGCTTTTTGAAACAGTGTCCGAGCATTTTTAAACTATCCGAGCTTTTTCAAACAGTTTCCGAGCTTTTTAAAACCGAGTCCGAGCTTTTTCAACAGTCCGAGCATTTTCAACATGTGTCCGAGCTTTTTCAAACTGTGCCCGAGCTTTTTCAAACTGTGTCCTGAGCTTTTTCAAACAGTGCCCGAGCTTTTTTCAACAGTCCGAGCTTTTTTTAAATGAGTCCAAGCATTTTCAAACTGTGTTCGAGCTTTTTCAAAACGCGTCCGAGCTTTTTTAACACTGCCCGAGCTTTTTCAAACTTCCCTAGCTTTTTCAATATGAGTCCGAGCTTTTTGAAACTGCTTCCCTGCTATTTTATATTATTATGTCCGAGCCTTTTACAGTTTACTGATGCATTCTTTTTGTGAAAATGCAGATGGGTAGTGAACTAAAGGATTTGCTTAAAACTCCAGAGGATGAATGGTACGATGGAAAAATCACTCGGCATGACCATTTCAGTGACCTTAAAGATATCGACGTCGAACTGGACAGTGTACCAGAACAATTCAAGGTCGAAGACCGACGTCGGTATACAGAGTCTTGTTTTGGTCATTTCCTTAGGATGGATCGGGGGATGAAGTTTTCGGGTAGCGTAGTCCATCGACTGCTATTGCGCGAGCTACATCACGATGGGCCGCAGGATGAGATGAGATGAGATTTATGTTAGGTCCTCGTTCGGTCCGGTTCTCCAAGGTTGAATTCTGTCTGATCACCGGATTGAAGTTTGGAGTGATTCCCGACACGACGAGGTATGAGATGGTTCAGAACGGGATACACCAACGGTATTTCACTGGTGTAGCTGAGGTGGATTATGAACAGCTGAGAGTTGTTCTACGGATCAATGTATTTGAGGAGCAGTACGATGTTGTGAAGTTGTGCCTCCTTTATATGCTAAACTGGATATTGATGGGGTTGGACGAGAGAGAGAAAGTTCCATTATGGCAGATCCGGCTAGTCGAGGACTTGGACGCTTTTGATGCATTCCTGTGGGGTGCCCACGTGTATAGATAGTCCATTATTGGATTTCAAGAATGCCTTAAACAGTCGACGTGTGCGGTATGAGAGACGACAGCAGGAAAATGGCGCTGACGTTCACACGGTGGAGACGTACAACATTTACGGTCTAGCTCACGCACTGTTGGTGAGAATTTAGAATTTGTATCGTTTGAAAACCTAAATATTTTTTTACATGAGTTACGAAATAAATGATTGGATTCTGAATAAATTTTTCTTTTACATAAGTATTTGCGTATGAGGTTATCCCTGAGCTTGGGACCCGATTTGGGACTCGTAGGCGGATTGAGTTGTCCCTCAGTATGCTAAAATGGCAGTTGCAAAAGCAACCAAGGTCGGACAAGCTGGACAAAATTTTCTTAGCCAGGGTAAGGATCTATTGTGTTAAAGTGTTTACATATTACGATTATACAAATACAATGGTCTAACAACGATTTCAGATGTTTGAGAGGACTGCACTGGTGCCGACAGCAGCTGAAAGGGTTGCACGGTACTACGAGGGCATAAATAAGGGAGGCAGTCTATATATGGCTGCCGATGGACACGACGGCTTGGTACTGGATCCCTTACATCATACGACTGCCGAACCCAGTCATACGGAAGGTTCCGACCAGGAGTTTGGCGGTGGGAGTCCCCTCAGGCACAGACCGGATACAGAGGGTTCTGACCCGGATTTTGTCGCTGGGAGTCCTCTTAGGCGCAGATAGGTTCGATTTGCGATGCCCGGTGGAGTACATTCACGAGAAGACGTTGGAGGGCATCGCCAGGTATGGTCCACCCTCCCATGATCGAGACTCTCCCCATAGAGACAGAGACGGAGGGACAAACCCAGCCACCGGACCTACGACGGAGGCTGATGGACCTCAGACGCCGGGTCCAATAGCTGGAGATACAGTACAAAACCAGCAGATGCAAGTCCCTGGTGGCACAGGATACAGCAGTATTTGGGGAGACAGTTACTCAGGCGATATTAGAGTTTCCGCTGCTTATGGAGGTACAGGACGTGGATCCTCCTATCATATCCAGGACCACACAGCGAACCCGTCCAGTCCACTCGGTCAGAGTCCCTCCTCCCGTACAGTCCACACTCCTGACCTGACCAGGCGATCCATAGGGAGCACCCATGCGGTCCATCCGACACCGCTCTCCTCTACTCGATCCCGTCACACCTCACCCCCCAGTGACACTGCCGGTCCATCCCGACACAGCCCATCCCATCGGAGCCTTTGACGTGATCCACGGGGACAGAGTTCCTCCTCCCAACACCCCTAGTGGTCCACGGTGAGCATAGACAGTAGCGGATTCGCAAACGAGGCTGGCAGTTGCTGAGCCCATACACTGACCCCTGTAGGCCGAAAAGGCCAAGTATACTGCCCCTATCAGCAGTACATACATTCAGGCCCATGTTGGGGGTTTTGCCCTAAAGCTTGTAATATGTAAATGTAATTTGAACATAAATAAAAGAAGTAGTATATTCATTCATTTTGTGTCATACTTTATATAACATGTGCACTTAACATCCAAAATTGCCGGATGTAACTTCGAACTGAGTATATGAGTGTCATATATAGATGGATTCAGTTTCAAACAAGCAATTTAAAGAGTCCGTAGATAGCAAATAAAGCTGGGTACTTTATTTGTGGTTAATCTACAGCTGCAGTCCATTTCGTAGTGTACGGTGATCCTATCCTGGATCATTCATATGTAGATATGAGAATGGAGGCACCTTGCATGATGTGATCATATAGGACTGGGCCATGATCTATATGAATCTCTCACTAAGATCCGTTTAACGATGAGATTCATATATATCAACTAATGATGGCTATATGTGGGTGATCTTAATCCTGAGTGTCTTATCGACTCCTTCAGGTTAGATCGTGGTCTTTGATATACCATGGGTGAGGTCGGAGTTGCATTCCCGATCAATATACTCCGTATGTTGGGATTGCGGTTTGGCTTGTGGCTGGGAAGGTTTGTACACAATAGTGGAATCCACTCCTTCTTGTGAGAAGTAGATGGTAGTTCCCTTAAGGGTTGATTCGGGGCTTGAACAATATGAGCACTCTCCTAATTCCGTAAGGAATGTAGGATTTATTGTTCATTAGAGAATCAATGGTACTTAATGGAAAGATATGATTATAGGGGTATAACGGACATTATGACCCAGCTCTAATTATGAACTACTTGTGGAGGATTATACCATATGTAATAGCTAAATCGATGGATACCGAGAGTTATTGGTTTGTGTAAAAACGTCTACAGTTGAGAGAGTGCAGCTTCGGGTTTTTAGTGGAATAACACTGAAGCTAATAATCATGAAATATTAATTAAAGAGTTTAATTAATAATTTCTAAGGATTATTGGAGCTCAAAATACTATGGGTCAATTAGGTCCCCTTGCTAGCCCGATCGATTTAGGTAACAAGGGTCACGGTTACTTAATTGGATTGTCCAATTAATTGTGTTACGAAAGTGACACGTATTGATTCAGGAATTAATTAAATAATGGGATTATTTAATTAATGAATAATGGTGATTAAATAAATTAAATAATAAGATTATTTTATTATGTTGTTAATCACTAAATGGAGGATGTTAGTTGATATTTGATTTTGAATAAAATAAGATAATATGATTATTTTATTAAATTAAATTAAATATTTGAAATTGAATTTGAAATATTTGAATTCAAAAAATAAATATTTAATTTAAAAGGATATGAGATATTTTTTTTTGAAAATCAAATAAGATTTCGGTTGTTTTTTGAAATATATATGAGATATGTATTTTAATTAATAATGATTATAACCGAATGAAATAACAACACAGCAAAAGAAACTTTGAAAAGAGAAATAGATGAAAGTCATCGTGAACAGCAAACATACACAGAAGGAAAAACAAAAAGCAAATAAAAGAGAAAAAGTTAAGGTGTGGTGAGACCACAAAATACTACATTTCTAGAGTTTGTTTTTGTGTGTGTGTTCTTCTCTTCTTCCTCTATACAGGTCCTGAATATCGTGACGCGCCCACACGCTGTTACCTAGTTCCGGGAGATAGCGAGGAAGATCACGTGGTTCAAATCAGGAGCAATTCGTATCAAAGTGAAGGAGCCTCCTACGTAGGTATGAAAATGTTTCATCACTTTATTATTGCATTTGATTATTACTGTACAAATGAGTTAGTTTAATGATTGCATAAAAATTTTAAAACCTTCCGCTGCGCAATCTGTAACCTTATGGTCCAACAATTGGTATCAGAGCCAATTTTTTGTCACTGGATAATCGAATTCGATTACTCCTGATATGTATGAATGTATAGGTACATATTTTTTTGATGAGTGTATGATGTTTTTTAATTAAATTGTTTAATTTAAAAAACATAGTTGATCGTAATTTTTTATGGTGTTGTGGATTTAGAGTGTTTCTGGGTTGTATAATGTTATTATATATATATATATATATATTTTAATTTTATTGTTGTATTATTAAAAAAAAAACAAAAACAAAAATGTGTAATCGCACCTGGTAGTTCAACATGCCTGCGCGTATGCACACCAGAGTAATGCCTACCAAAGTGATGCAAGACCAGCGCTTCACGAAGTCACTGTGCGCAGGCAGACCAGCACATGCAGTGTACAAGCGCGCTACTCACCACCAGCGAGCTGCTTACCAGCGCGCAAGCCAGCGCGCAAACCCCACGCTGCCTACCACCAGCGCACACCAGCGCGCATGCAGACCTACACATGCGATGCCTACGCGCGCAACCTTCCAGCTAGCAGCGATGCCTCCTGCGCACATGCCAAACCCCACGCTAGCCTATCCACGCATGCTACCAGGTGCACATGACCTGAAGAGATTGGAAGTCTTGGAAATTACAAGAAGACCAAAGGATGCCTTGGGAATATTTTTTGTAATTAGATTCCAATTTTTAGGTTAAATAATCCACAACACTCGGTCAACTCATGTATGTTTTAATTATTTGATGATTAAGCATTGCCATGCATATACATGTCATTTAAATTAGTTGTGCCTACATATATATATATATATATATATATATATATATATGTTGATATATCATACATGCATAATAGTCATCAATATTATGTTTTTAATTTTTTTTTAATTTGATTAAAATGGGTTATTCACATAATTGGCTATTTTAATGGGATTAGTTTTTAGGAGTAAAAACTTGGTAAATCTCATTAATTTACTAATCTTTTTATTAAAGAGTTTAAATACTTAGAATAGTGGGGTCCTTAATATATATATTAGGATTAATTTGATTAAGCTCCTAATAATAATTGGACCTAATAATGTGTTTAGTTTTAATAGTTAAAACTTGGTAAATACACATTTAATAATAATTCTAGTCTTAGTAAACAGTTTACAAAGATTTGAATTATCACTAATGAACTAAATTTTTTAAGTGTTAAAAATCAATTTAGTTTATTAGTTATTGGAATAGGATTCTAATAATTTGTGATTAATGCACTTGACGCTTAGATTAAAATTAGCCGTTTAATCTAGTTTAATCTAGGTGCATTAATATTAATAGAACACCCTTAATATAAAATAGTGAGTGGGAGAGGGATATATGACATTATATCTCGCGGTCTCCATCATTAGTTCAACACCGTGAGATTCGAGTGGGGCATCGTGACGGCTTTGTTTTCGTCCTCCCTAAGGAGGGTTTCCATAAGAATCAATACCAAGGTTGACTTCCTAACAGATAGGATTTCGGAGGGGATTTCGGGATTGACCGACCCTAAGGCGGCAATTCTCGAGTTAAGCTCTTGAGATCTGAAATGATGGGTTACACTCACAAGGTTTTAATTAAATTGGTTAATTAAAAACCTGACCTAATAAACGATGGTTGAATGATATTGGCATAAGAGTTATTCTGGTATATCCTTTGACTGAGAAGGTCTCGATCCAACATGCAAGAATTTGACCGACCCTAAGGTGGCACTTGCTTGTGGTATGTTGGATTGTCATGGCATAGAAACATTGTTTTTAGGGTTTTTCTTGTTCATTAAACATTTTCAAGCATCATGTTTAATTTTATGCCGAACATTCGCACATGTTTAGAATGTATGACTGAATGAATCCTTAATTTATGTTTTTTCAGCCATGCCATCTGCACTATTACAAATACTTGCAAACGATAAATTAACTGGTGATAACTACACAAAATGGAAACTTAACATTAATGCAATACTGGTCACCAAAGACCTCAAGTTTGTGGTTACGGAGGAATGTCCTCCGGTGCCTACTGCCAATGCCACACGAACTGTTCGTGAGGCATACCAGCGATGGGTCTCATCTGATGAGAAGGCCCGAACATATCTGTTAGCTTCTATGACAGACGTGCTTGTCACAAAGCACGAAGCAATGACTACAGCATTCGAAATTATGGAGTCATTGCAAGCTATGTTCGGGCAGCCCTCCGAGCAAAAGCGACACGAAGCTGTTCGTTCCGCTATGCTCGCTCGCATGAAGGAAGGTACATCAGTTCGGGAACATGTCCTGAGCATGATGTCCTACTTCAACACGGCAGAAGTCAATGGCGGGGCCATTGATGAACCCAGTCAAGTGAGCATCATACTGACGACTCTTTCGAAGAGTTTCGATCAGTTTAAGAACAACTACGGGATGAACAAGTTAAGGTTCAGTCTCACACAGTTGCTCAATGAGCTCGCTACTTTTGAGTCCATGACCAAGGACAGCAAAAGTAAGATCGGTGAGGCAAATGTTGCCGAACCATCTTCCTCCAATAAAAACAAGAGGAAGAGGTCTACTGGGAAGGCGAAGGGTAAGCCCAAACCCAAGAAAGCCCAAAGCAAAAAGAAAGGCGCCTCCATCGACAAGAGCAAAGGAAAATGTTTCCATTGTAACAAGGTCGGGCACTGGAAGAGGAACTGTCCTCAGTACCTGGAGGAGGTAGCCAAGAAGAAGAAGAAAGGTAAATATGGTTTACTTGTTCTTGAATCTTGTTTAGTGGAAGATGATTCTTCACCTTGGATTGTTGATTCGGGGGCCACTAACCATGTTTGTTTTTCTTTGCAGTGGACTGATTCTTGGACACAGCTAGAGGAGGGAGCCTTCTCCATGCGTGTGGGGTCGGGGGATGTCGTGTCGGCCAAAGCAGTGGGAGCAATAAGATTGCAATTTTGTAATAATAATAGTTTTTTTATTATTGAATAGTGTTTTTTATATTCCTGGATTTACACGGAATTTGATTTCCGTTTCTAAGTTGTTAGAACAATTATATTCTGTTTCTTTTGATAATAAATCAGTTATTATTGCAAAGAATGGTCTGAATATTTGTTCAGGAATTAATGAAAATAATTTGTATGTGTTAAGCCCGTTAATGCATACAACACTGCTCAACACCAAAATGTTTAAAGTTGAAAAACGAAAAACCAAAAACTAAACGACATAAGATTTCTCCAGAAAACGAAACGTATCTCTGGCATCTAAGGCTTGGACATATTAACCTTGACCGGATAAACAGACTAGTAAAAAGCGGATCTTTAAATGAGTTAAAGGTTGGCACCTTACCTGTCTGTGAATCTTGTTTGGAAGGTAAGATGACTAAGAGACCTTTTACTGGTAAAGGGCTTAGAGCTAAACAACCACTAGAGCTTATACATTCAGACGTCTGTGGACCAATGAATGTTAAATCAAGGGGTGGTTATGAGTATTATGTCACTTTTATAGATGACTACTCGAGATACGGATATGTCTACCTAATGCAACGGAAGTCGGAAACATTTGAAAAGTTTAAAGAATTCCGAGCTGAAGTTGAGAACCAGTTAGGAAAGACTATCAAGTCTCTACGATCAGATCATGGAGGTGAGTACCTTGACCAAGAGTTTGAAGACTTTATGGTCGAATATGAGATAGTGTCCCAACTCACAGCTCCTGGTACACCTCAGCAGAATGGTGTCGCGGAGAGGAGAAATAGAACCCTAATGGAAATGGTGAGATCTATGATTAGTTTCTCATCATTACCAAATTCCTTTTGGGGATATGCGTTACAAACAGCGGCATACATTTTGAATGTAGTGCCATCCAAATCTGTTCCTGAAACTCCCCTAGAGTTGTGGAATGGTCGTAAAGCTAGTTTACGACATTTTCACATATGGGGGTGTCCAGCACACGTGCTGAAGAACAGAACTGGAAAGCTAGATCCCAAGTCTGTGGTCTGCTTGTTTGTAGGATACTCCAAGGAGACCAGAGGTGGATACTTCTATAATCCTAAAGATAACAAAGTATTTGTATCGACAAATGCAACGTTTCTTGAGGATAACTATATAAGTGATCATAAACCTCATTCTAAAATTGTATTAAATGAGTTGGAGCCTGGTGAGACCAGTACTCAGTCAACTAGAGTTGTTAATCCATTAACATCTGAAAGTTAGATAATTCCTAATCAGGATACACTACCACCTAGACGTAGTGAGAGGGTTGTGAGACAGCCTGAATGCTATTTGGGTGTAAGTGAGGGACAAGATCTTGTCTCTACTGATAGTGTGGATGATCCATTGACATTTAAGAATGCAATGGAAGATCCTGATAAAGAGGAACGGCTTAAAGCCATGAATCTCGAGATGGAGTCTATGTACTCTAACTCAGTCTGGGAACTTGTAGACTTACCGAATGGGGTAAAACCCATAGGATGTAAGTGGATCTACAAGAGGAAGAGAGGAGTAGACGGGAAGGTAGAGACCTTCAAGGCAAGGCTAGTGGCCAAGGGTTATACCCAGAAAGAGGGGGTCGATTATGAAGAGACCTTCTCGCCAGTAGCCATGTTTAAGTCTATTCGGATTTTCTTATCCATTGCTGCCTATTTAGATTATGAAATTTGGCAAATGGACGTCAAGACTGCATTCTTGAATGGCAATCTTGATGAAAGCATATACATGATGCAACCAGAGGGATTTGTGTCTCCAGATCAAGAGCAAAAGGTTTGCAAGTTGCAAAGGTCCATTTATGGACTTAAGCAAGCATCTAGATCTTGGAACATAAGGTTTGATGAAGTGATCAAAACCTATGGCTTCCAGCAAAACGTTGATGAACCTTGTGTCTACAAGCGCATCATTGACAAGAAAGTAGTTTTTTTGGTCCTATACGTAGATGACATCCTACTCATTGGGAATGATGTAGGAGTGTTGTATGATGTAAAGGACTGGCTGGCTAGCCAATTCCAAATGAAATATTTGGGAGAGGCGAGTTATGTTCTAGGGATCCAACTTATAAGGGATCGTAAGAACAAACTCATAGCATTGCCTCAGGCATCATATATCGACAAGATTCTTATGCGATTTTCGATGCAGAACTCCAAGAAAGGTAATTTACCTTCTAGACATGGGGTTCACTTGTCTAAGGAACAGTGTCCTAAGACACCTCAAGAAGTTGAGGATATGAGACGTGTGCCATATGCATCAGCAGTAGGTAGTCTCATGTATGCTATGTTATGCACAAGACCGGACATCTGCTATGCAGTGGGAGTAGTCAGCAGGTACCAGTCCAACCCAGGATTAGATCATTGGGTTGCTGTCAAGACTATTCTCAAGTATCTTCGGAGAACGAGAAACTATATGCTAGTGTATTCCGGACAGGATTTGATCCCGTTAGGATACACAGATTCTGATTTTCAGTCAGACAGGGATTCTAGAAAATCCACGTCTGGATCAGTATTCACCCTAGGTGGTGGAGCCATTGTGTGGAGAAGTATAAAGCAATCTTGCATTGCTGACTCCACCATGGAAGCCGAATATGTAGCCACTTGTGAAGCTGCTAAAGAGGCTGTTTGGCTCCGTAAGTTCTTGAGTGATCTGGAAGTTGTTCCAGATCTGGATAAGCACATCACACTTTATTGTGATAACAGTGGTGTTGTGGCTAATTCCAAAGAACCAAGAAGCCACAAGAGAGGGAAGCATATAGAGAGAAAGTAGCATCTCATTAGAGAGATAGTGCAGAGAGGAGATGTGATCGTCACCAAGATAGCCTCACAAGACAATCATGCTGATCAATTTACGAAGACCTTACCGGCTAAAGTGTTTGAAGGTCACCTAGAAGGTCTAGGGTTACGAGACATGACTCACATGCTTTAGTGCAAGTGGGAGATTGTTGGGGTTTTTGTCCTAAAGCTTGTAATATGTAAATGTAATTTGAACATAAATAAAAGAAGTAGTATATTCATTCATTTTGTGTCATACTTTATATAACATGTGCACTTAACATCCAAAATTGCTGGATGTAACTTCGAACTGAGTATATGAGTGTCATATATAGATGGATTCAGTTTGAAACGATCAATTTAAAGAGTCCGTAGATAGCAAATAAAGTTGAGTACTTTATTTGTGGTTAATTTACAGCTGCGGTCCATTTCGTAGTGTACGGTGATCCTATCCCTGGATCATTCATATGTAGATATGAGAATGGAGGCACCTTGTATGATGTGATCATATAGGACTGGGCCATGATCTATATGAATCTCTCACTAAGATCCGTTTAACGATGAGATTCATATATATCAACTAATGATGGCTATATGTGGGTGATCTTAATCCTGAGTGTCTTATCGACTCCTTCAGGTTAGATCGTGGTCTTTGATATACCATGGGTGAGGTCGAAGTTGCATTCCCGATCAATATACTCCGTATGTTGGGATCGCGGTTTGGCTTGTGGCTGGGAAGGTTTGTACACAATAGTGGAATCCACTCCTTCTTGTGAGAAGTAGATGGTAGTTCCCTTAAGGGTTGATTCAGGGCTTGAACAATATGAGCACTCTCCTAATTCCGTAAGGAATGTAGGATTTATTGTTCATTAGAGAATCAATGGTACTTAATGGAAAGATATGATTAGAGGGGTATAACGGACATTATGACCCAGCTCTAATTATGAACTACTTGTGGAGGATTATACCATATGTAATAGCTATATCGATGGACACCGAGAGTTATTGGTTTGTGTAAAAACGTCTACAGTTGAGAGAGTGCAGCTTCGGGTTTTTAGTGGAATAACACTGAAGCTAATAATCATGAAATATTAATTAAAGAGTTTAATTAATAATTTCTAAGGATTATTGGAGCTCAAAATACTGTGGGTCCATTAGGTCCCCTTGCTAGCCCGATCGATTTAGGTAACAAGGGTCACGGTTAATTAATTGGATTGTCCAATTAATTGTGTTACGAAAGTGACACGTATTTATTCGGGAATTAATTAAATAATGGGATTATTTAATTAATGAATAATGGTGATTAAATAAATTAAATAATAAGATTATTTTATTATGTTGTTAATCACTAAATTGAGGGTGTTAGTTGATATTTGATTTTGAATAAAATAAGATAATATGATTATTTTATTTTATTAAATTAAATATTTGAAATTGAATTTGAAATGTTTGAATTCAAAAAAATAAATATTTAATTTAAAAGGATATGAGATATTTTTTTTTGAAAATCAAATAAGATTTCGGTTGTTTTTTGAAATATATATGAGATATGTATTTTAATTAATAATGATTATAACCGAATGAAATAACAACACAGCAAAAGAAACTTTGAAAAGAGAAATAGATGAAAGTCATCGTGAACAAGCAAACATACATAGAAAAACAAAAAGCAAACAAAAGAGAAAAAGTGAGGGTGTGGTGAGACCACAAAATGCTGCACTTCTAGAGTTTGTTTTTGTGTGTGTGTTCGTCTCTTCTTCCTCTATACAGGTCCTGAATATCATGACGCGCCCACACGCTGTTACCAGTTCCGGAAGATAGCGAGGAAGATCACGTGGTTCAAATCAGGAGCAATTCGTATCAAAGTGAAGGAGCCTCCTACGTAGGTATGAAAATGTTTCATCACTTTATTATTGCATTTGATTATTACTGTACAAATGAGTTAGTTTAATGATTGCATACAAATTTTAAAACCTTCCGCTGCGTAATCTGTAACCTTATGGTCCAACAGCCCAATGATTTGGTAGACGCTGACCAGCTAGGCTTACAAAGCCTACAAGAGGAACGTGACGGGGGAATTGTAAGTATTATAATATTGTGAATTTATTTTAAAACACCTAAGTTAAATTAGTTGTTTTCCTAAATAATTGAAAATTACGCAGACGTGATGTGGATCTGATGACCCCTGTGCTTGTGACTTGGTTCCACCGGTTGCAAACCAACTTTATGGAGTTGGAGGACACGGTACTTTCCTTACTTCGATTGTCTTTTAAGTTTGTTTAACTTATGGAAGAATACTAACAATGTATAATGTTTATATTGTCAGCCTATGGACGTGTACCTGCATATTTTACGGAAGTGTCAGCGAGCATTCCTCACTGTCTACATTCAGAGGATGAACCTTCTAGATTCTCAGTTCTATGTAAGTGTTTCAAATGTACTGTTTTCGCACGTCTGTTTGTTGTGTTTCATCCTGTTTCTAACGTTTCAATTCGTTATCTATTTTCAGTCAATGCTGGAGTTTCAGTGGCAAAGAGTCATGCCTCGCGATGCTGTGGGCAAAGCCCCGAAAAACTGGTCTGTGTTGAAGTACAGGTGGTCCCCAGAAGATATGATGACGGTACATGGATTGCTCCCGGTAGGGAACTGACCATGGCACGAGGTTGACGCGGTGAGCAAAATACAGTTATGGTTTCAATGTGTTTAATTAAAAATTCTTATTTTGACCATAACAATATCTTGAACACTTGGTACATGTCCTTATTTTGTGCAACGTTGGTGGCCAGCATTGGCTCGTGGCCAGCGTCGACCTTACTGTGGGGAAGATCCACCTGCTAGACCCGTTCAGACAGGAAGTCCTCCAACAGATCAGGAAAGAGCAGGTCGCTCCATTGGGGTGGTTTCTACCCTCGATGTTGCATCAGATGGGGTTTCACGATGCCAGACCAACCGGCGAGGCGAAGTACGAGAAGCGGAATAGGCCCTTTGGGGTAAGCATGATGTCTACAACACATGTGCCCCAACAGACTAGAGGGTATAACTGTACGAACATCATTTAAACTTTAAGTTTGTTTTATTAAACTTCAATTGTAAAGGTTGTTCATGTGCTGAGTCGCAGGGGTAACTGTGGTGCTCATACCTTGAGATTGATGGAGTACGTACTGGCGAACAGGAAGACGTTTGACTGGTCAGAAGAAGATATGTGCACCATATGAGAGAAGATGGCTGAGGAGATTTTTTGTAACTCCAAGCCCCATTAGATGTTGTAGTTGTCGATGTACAAACAATTATAGTAATGAACTTTCAAATTTCAAATTTTTTGTTTAAAATTTAAAGTGTTTGCATTTGCATTTACAAGTACAACACACGCATTTCATACAATAACACAAGTAATAATTAACACCCCAACTTAATTAAACAATAAGTATGAACGGCTTGATTCACTCCTCGGCAGATTCCTTGTGTGGGCACGTCTGTTTGTTATGTCCAACTTGATGACATACGCTACACTTGCGACGGTATTCCTCGGGAACAATTCTGATCGGACCTTCATTAATCAAGGGCGGATTTGAACACCTCCTGCTATTATGACCTGATTGTCCACATCTTCTACACGATTGGGTGGTTGTCCTCTCAGAAGAAGATGCATGTCGACCCTCCATCGGGCGACCTGATTGTCTCTTGGTCTTTGGATTTAAAACCACCCGCTCAGCAATGTCGGACGGCACTACCCATGAAGAAGGATGGCCAACAGGCATAATAGGAACTAAGTATGCATCAATAAGTGTCTGTCTCTTGTAGTAGTCCGAACACAACGATGTGAAATCCAAGTTCCGCTCCCTGCAAAAGCAATGAAAAAAGTGACAATCACGTTTGCTTAATATAGCGTATAATTGTATACTGTTAATGTACCTTGCCGCTGCGAGTGCGTGAGAACACGGAAAATGGTCCATTTGGAATTTGTTGCATGTGCATGTCTTCCGTGCTAAGTCAACAGTCCACTGCTTTCCGAACCGTTTGACAGAGAAAATGTTCCAGTCCACTGGATTGACGGTCATATAACTGCACTTCTCGACCAGTTGTAGCATCACAAGATGTGATGCGTCGGTCAACTGATGACGCATGGACTATACAGCTCGATATCGATAGTGAAACCAACGCCGTAACATATTCCTAATGAACTCTGCCAATGTCAACATAGGAAGTTGTCGTGCGAATTTAAGGCATGAGTTTATGCACTCTGCAACATTTGTTGTCATCACCCTGAACCTTCGTTGGGGACAGTGTACACGAGACCATTTGTGTGGACCGGCAGATTCAACATAATCGAAAGCATTCTTGTGCAGGTTACGTAACTCACCCATGTACCGGTTATATTTAAATTCAGTGTACGCTCTAGCAGCTTTGTCCATTAAGCTGGCAACATCTTTTCTGTGAAATCGCTTCTTCACATTTTCAGCAAAATGCCAACAACATATGGTATGGGTTGCATAAGGGAATACTTTATAAATCCCTGCTTCAATGCTTGCATGTCGATTGGAAAAAAATAACCAGATCATCTATATGACTAAGGGCACCCTTCAAGCAATCCAAAAACCATTCCCATGAAAGGTTGTTTTCGGAGTCACCGTAACCAAAAGCAATTGGATACACCTGTTCGTTTCCATCTTGGGCAGTTGCAACAAACATTGTACCCCCGAATCTTCCCTTCAAATGGGTACTATCAACTGCAATAACAGGACACATGCACCTCCGAAAACCTCTAACTGAGGCCCCTAACGACATGAAAAGGTAAAGGAATTTACCGTCGTCAGCGCACTGTAAGTCAGTGATTGTGCCGGGATTTTGTTATTCCAGCACATAGCCAAAAGACGATAGTAGTTGGAATGTTTCTTCATGTGTCCCATAGGTCAGTGACAATGCATAATGCAAGGTTTGATATGCCTTACTGTACATGATTTGGATGTCATACATTGTTTTCATATCGGCGATTATATCCTTGGGACGCATGAGACGACCATCTTGTTGTTGAAGTCTAGGTGCAACCACTTCTCCAATTATAACTGCACTAGCTTGTGGGTGGCGACGGTGAATATCCTTCAATGGACAACTGTGTTCATTGACAAAACTTCTTACTTGGAAGTACGTCCCTTCATCTCTTCTCACCACTCTTAATTTCCATGTACAGTTGTCAATCAAACAAACAAGATGTAACATTGTCTTATTGGACCTTTTCACCTTCCATTCGAAGTTTCACCGCATTGCAAAAAGGCCAACTAGTCTCTTCAAATCCTTTTTAGTCGGAAAGAACTGACCTTTATAAATCATGCTTGTAGGTTCTTCTGCTACCAAGGTTGTGCTTCTACCAATCCCAAACGAGTATGAATCTGCTCCGGGAATAACCCACGTTGTGGTATTATCAGAATCATCTGCAGATACATCATGCAGGACCTCGGAAGTACCAGGCATATCTGCTACAGTGCAACTAACTCCTTCTACACATCTTCCACGTCTTTGAATTTGGACATGATCTTCATCAGTGTTCTCTACATGATCTACCAGATCAATATTTGCTTCATTATCCACCTCCTGGTTCGGCCCTAGGTTCGATTCAGTGTTCTCCTCATTGTACATCTCATTGTACCGCCCATCATTCATCTCAAATCGACAACCAAACACATCGTAGAATTGAGGTTCACCAACATCTGCATGGTCGACCACTACCGGTTGGACAGCACATATGTTTTCCCCACCTTCAGTGGCACTCCTTTGTGTGAACACTTGGTTGCTACCGCTAGCGGATCCAAATGGTTGGGTATTTTCAGGAGCAGGAATATCATTCCGTATCACATCTCCGGTTGCCCTCTCAATTAGACTAACACATACTTGAGGGATCACCCGATCTTCCCCTAGCATAAACTGAACATCATCGTCATTTCTTACAAATGTGCGACATGTAGCGCCAAGAACGATTGATATTGACTGTAGATCAACATTGTATTTGTTTACATCATACTTCACAACGATATGCACGATCGACACCAATTCTTCGTAACTCATATTCTTTGACACATACATTCCTTGGTTGTCGGATCCAACAAACCTCTGACTTCAGTCGGGTAACTGCTCCCATCGACCGTTGTAAGATATTACTATTCTCACCCGATTCATTCTCCACTAACATTCATCACCACAAACCATTATGACAAACATGACAGCTATGGAAAAGGCTCAGAGCCTTTTAAAATAGTTTCCAAGGTTTTTACTATGATCTCCGAGCTTTTAGTAAAGGTTCCAACCTTTTTTCCAAAGATTCCGAGGGTTTTCCTAAAAGAGCCGAGCTTTTTTACAAAGTCTCGAGCTTTTTTACCAAGTCTCGAGCTTTTTTACAAAGTCCCGAGATTTTTTACAAAGTCCCGAGCTGTTTCACAAAGTCCCGAGCTGTTTCACAAAGTCCCGAGCTTTTTTATAAAGTCCCGAGCGTTTTTACAAAGCCCCGAGCTTTTTTACAAAGTCCCGAGCTTGTTTTCTTAAGGCTCGAGCTGTTTTACAAAGTCTCGAGCTTTTTTCAAGTCTCCGAGCTTGTTTTCTAAAGGCTCAAGCCTTTTGTCCAAAGGCTCGAGCTTTTTCCAAGGCTCCGAGCTTTTTCAAAGTCTCCGAACTTTTTCAAACAGGCTCCGAGCTTTTTCAAAGTCTCCGAGCTTTTTCAAACTAGGCTCCGAGCTTTTTCAAAGTCTCCGAGCTTTTTCAAACACGCTCCGAGCTTTTTCAAAGGCTCCGAGCTTTTTCAAACAGGCTCCGAGCACTTTCAAAGGCTCCGAGCTTTTTCAAACAGGCTCCGAGCACTTTCAAAGGCTCCGAGCTTTTTATTAACAGCATCGGAGATTCAAATTTCACATATTCAATATTCACAAAACCACGTTCATGTTTACAAAAGGAAAGTTTTTTAAAAATGAAGGATAAAAAACAGTATTTCAGACAAACATATTACCTTGTTGTGCTAACTGAAGAACGTTGATTAGTTTTGAAATTTATTGTAGCGAGAGAAAGAGAGGAGTTACTGCCTTCAGTGTTTCAAGTGTGGAGATGGAAGTACAGAGACAATTAAAAATTGATTATTTAAGGGCAATTTTGGTAGTTCACCTAAATAGGTGCCTTTTAAACATAACTTATTAAACCAGTGACGTTGGTGCAACAGCGAAACAAAAAGGTGACATTTCTCACCATTTCCACTACTTGAATATAGTATATACTTAAACCTGAGTGGGAAACACAGAAAAATTGCACCCCTTGATTCTCTCTGATTTTTCTATCTTAATTTTCATATCTACTTGCTTGATACGCAATCAAAATCAGAAATATCAAGCAAGTCATCAGCACAAACACAACTTTTTCATAGAAAAAAAACTAAAATACTAGGTAAAGAGAAAACTGAAATCTCAGTTGTTACAACATTATTAACCTTGTGCAAACTGTTTTGAATAATTCAGATAACAATTTAACATAATTGAAGGTTTTCAGAATCACACCCACTTACATAGACAATTTAGCCAAATTTTGAAAATCAAATCACAGTTGCCACTTACCAAACTGCTACTGTCTTATGGTGCTGCAAAAGAGAATAATATAATTAACCTGAATTAGGAGGTTTGTTGCATGCCATTTCTATTCAAGCAGAGCCTGTTGGTGAGTTGGCAGATTCGAGAGAAGAGGTGGATGAGCTGCAGTCATCAACATCGTCGAATGGCACAGAACCATTAGCCCTCGGTAAATCCAATGCAAGTATCTTCAAACTTATTTTGCGCGAATAATCTGACTTACTTGTGGCAGAAGTAAATATCTTTTCCTCAAACCTTATAACCATTTTCTTAAGTACATCGAGTGACGCTGGGTCGGAGAAAGGACAATACCATTCTAATGTCTCCCTCATCTTGCCGACGAGTAGTTCTCGTAATTGAGGTTGCAATTCATTTTTCCAATCAGGCACATTCATGCTAGATTCTTCGCCATGAGGAGTAAGTAGGCTTCAAGTTATAAAGATAGGACAAATTCAATTATAAACAGACGAATTAGTAATATTTCAACAAAAAAAAAAGGAATTAATCTACGCAAACAAATGCTTATTTAACTAAAAAACTAAATAGATGAGAATTTGCACCAACCAAATGATCGGATGAGTTGAGTTTAGAATCAGTACTCTCTTTACTCTCTTTACTCTCTTTAATGGCACATAATTATTAGGTGTAGCCTCTTGATTCACAGCTTGAGACTTAGGATCCATTGAGTGAATCTTCAAAGATAAAATCAAGTTTAGCAACAATAAACAAACTAATCAATCTACAAATTAAACCAAATGCTTATTAAATTCAGTTAAATGCAATCAAAAAATAAAGGTTTAATTTAACAATCTTGTACCAACCAAATGATAAAATAACACGGCGATTGATCAGAACTATTCTCACCACCAATAAACTGTTGATAACAACAAATAGATTCATCACCGGATTCTACCAAGAAGTGACTTCAATCTTAGTCTACTCTGTACTATTATTATACATATGGTGATTAATTATCGACTTACATTATTTTGATATTTTTGTTGTTGTTGTTAATGAGTCATACAAGCAGGGGCAGCAATATTTTCCCCCACAAGGCACTAAATCCTCAAATTCCCATCCCCATTTGGGGGGAATATCTTCCTCAAATGGGGATGGGGATAGAGATAATTTCATCCCCCATCCCCCTATCCTCATTTCTCTATATTTATTTATAATTTAAAATAATCTTCATTCATCCATTTTCCCCAATTACACATTTTAACCCTAAGTATCAATAGTCCTAAATTCTAAATAATTGGCATCATACAACAATTTGGCTTTCTCTTAAATTTTTTTCATTTGAATTTTCATTATGTAATTTTGCTTTGAAATTGAATGAGTAAATTTTAGTACGTTGGATCATTTTTAAATTTAAAGTCAAATATGGTCAAACAAAGAAAATATGGGATTGGGATTGAGATTGGATGAGATTGGAATGAGGGAACGAATATCCATCCTTGTTTTCCCAATTGTCACATGTAAACATCCAAGTATATGACTAACATGAATGTGATGATTATATATTCAATTTTTTCCAATATCTAAAATACACAAAATCTAGGTATATTTCCCATCTCCGTTTCCCCCAAATTGGGATGAAATAGGTATAAGAGAACCAATATCTATCTTCATTTTTCCAATCATCATCCCTACATGCAAGCATCCAAGTATATGACTAACATGACTGCTATAATATTATATTAAATTTTTTCCAATATCTCTAAAATAAATGAAATCTAGGTATATTTCAATTATCAAAAGAGTGAATCTTTTACCTGGTTGATATGGCGACGACGACGTGATCTCCTTCCTTCAAGATCATCTAGGTCTTTAATTCTCTCTATGAGGTTGCTAGAGAAGTGTTTTAAATATGGATGACAAGATAGCAGATCTAGGGATGGATACCCTAATATCTAGGTCCATATCCGTTTTAGATATATATCCATATTTCTATGTAAACGGGGCAAATTCGGGAATTTCCCGAATTCGGTAGGGATATTCATCCCCTCTCCGTCTATCCCGTATGCGATGAAAAAAAAATGTAAATGTTTATACTATACATAGAAAATTGTAACTAATATTTATAATGATACCTTTTATGCTATTTAAATTAAGGAGAAACAACCCTTATAATATATTTCAAAGTATATTATGAAATATATTCTCCCACCCGATATTTTTTTTTTCAGAGTACGAAAACATAGTTTTTATTGGTTTTGATGTATGAATGTTTGATATTGTAATATAAAATTATCAAACAATTTTATTAAACTGATACTTTATAAATTATAATATTATAAATAATAAATTGCAGTAAGAAAATAAATTCATAACAAATAACAAAATGCTAACTTAAAATGATTAATAATAAACCAAAAACTCTAACTTGTTAATTAGTAAAAATAAATTTAAATAAAAAAAACTGAATTGAAGAACCCATTTTTTATATTCAAGTTGGTAACTAAGAATATATTGAAATAATTATTAATTATAAAGAGTGAATTGGGATTTGGGATTTGAAAGAGAGAGAATATATGTTGACCAGTTGAGGTGAGTAGGTGAGACTTGAGAGGTGTGATGGGAATAGACGCAAAGGAGTATTAATTAAAAAAAAATTATTTCAAAAAGTTAACCTGTTGTAGTTCAGGTCAGCCTCTCTTTAGGTCCGCCCTGGACAAAAACTAATACATTAAAATCACAATTTTAGTAAGGGTATGGTCAAAGTATAAATTTTACAAAAATTATGGATAAATTGACAAATGTTTATAAGAAAGTTTTATTTTATTTCTTTTCTTTTCTTTTCTTTTAGGGAACTTGCCATCCCCCTCCCTCCACCACCGAATGGCTCAGACAATATGCGTCTTGTTTTATGCCGTATGAAATGAGTCACTCGTGCGATTAGTTATCCATTTGTCATAATTTCAGTCTTTTTATTTATTTATTTAATTATTTATTTCAAAAAGTAACAGAAAGCTGAAAATGTAGGTAAGGAGTAAGGACAGAATTAAATTAAAAGAAATGAGAAAATGGGTGGTGAGTGATGAGTACTGAGTAGCAACCATGAAGTGGGGTACCGGTATATTTATATAATTATTTGTATTTATTATTCACCAAAGATAAGGGTAGTTCTTCCGGTTCATTATTTATGCACACATTGATTTTTATTAAAAATTAATATTCAAAAACATGGTGCCTGTGGAATAAGTTAGCCCAACTTGACTCAGAAGCCCAATACAGAAGCCCAACTACAATGTTAAGCCCAGTAGCTATCTTTGTATACAAACCAGCTCAACTTAATGAATTACATAACAAAAACGGTGCGTTTTCGTTTGGGATCAAATCAGATTTCAGCTCTGATGTGGTCACGTGGTGTAATCCAATGTGGCAAGTTTTCATTGGAAATTTCAGATTACACATCTGACTCAACGAATGAGGTTTTATAAGCAATCAAGAGAGAGAAGATCATTTGAACGAATTCATTCTGATTTTTTCTAGGGTTCTTGAAATCTGCTTTCTCTCCCTCTCTCTCGAAAATATCTCAGAGTACTCTCTCATGTTTTAGTCTTTAATCTTGGTGAATCCAAGGGTTCTATTTGTTGTAATCTGTGTAAGATCAGTGAAATAGAAGAGTGATTGAGGAGTGTTTGCTTCTTTGTGAGGCCGAGAGTCTTCTTTGTAAGATATGTTATCAGATCATGTGTGAGAGTTGATTTGTGAGTTTCTTGGGTTTATATCAATTGTGTATGACAGATTGTTGAAATTTGGGTTGTATTGAGAGTGCTAGGGTGTTATTGTTGGCTTGTAAAGACATTGACATAGTTGAGAGAGCTCCGGTGAAGGGCTTAACGTGGATGTAGGCCGTTAGTGGCTAAACCACGATAATTCTGGTGTCATTCTTTATCTCTTTCTTTACTTCTTAATTCTGCATATATTCTGTTCTTGTGATCTTTTCTTGTTTTATGCTTCTATTCTTAAGTATTATATTGATCTTGATTTCTTGCATATTTGATATATATATATATATATCTGGGCAAATATATATATACATATATGTATTACTGGTGTTTTAGAAACTGATTTGAATATTATTGGTGTTGTTATATGAATATATCAGTTACTGTTATCATACATCTTGCTCTAGTATTAGCTCGTGAATCTTGCAGAGATATTATATCTATATTAGAACAAGTTGTGTGGTAGTTTCAATTCTGGTTAATAAAGGATTATTATATTCTTAGGTTGTTTCCAGTATAGTATAGTTGGTACTGATTTAATTAGTTTGTATTGGATAGTATCTGTTAGATATTTCTTGTTTGGAAATATATTGCCTGCAGGTTCAGAACAGATACTGTGTTGAATCTTTGTGTCTTGTAAAGACCAAGATTCTCAACAGTGGTATCATAGCTTCTAATCGGGACCAATGGCAGATAACCAAGATCAGAACCCTCCAGTTGCAGAGCCTTCAAACTCTAAAGACTCGGCTGGAGCAGAAGATACCGGCAGTGAATCTGCCAGCAGTGGAGCTGAGGTAACGAATTCTGATTTTAATAACTTTGGTAATTTTAATTCTGATTGTTTTGCCATGAAGTTTGAAATTGATAAATTCAATGGCTCTGGGGATTTTGGCATATGGAGAAGAAAGGTGAAAGCCCTTCTCTCCTAGTAGAAAATTCTCTAAGCCATTGAAGGCCCTGAAAAAGTTGCCTAGTAGTTTAACTGAGGAACAGAAATATGATATGCTAGAAATGGCCCTATGTACAATAATTTTGAACTTGTCTGATAATGTGCTTAGGGAAGTTAATGATGAAAAGACTGCTTGTGATGTTTGGAAAAAGTTAGAGAGTCTTTATCTAACTAAATCATTAACTAATAAGATTTACCTAAAGGAAAGAGTTACTATTTATAGCAAACGGTGACCAATCATATGAAGGCAAACAAAGAGGCATTATCACTGAAAATTAAGTAAAGGGACGCGTCATGAAGAAGGAAGTCAAGGTGGTTTTCTTCATGTGATGACAAGCCACTAATTACAACTCTCTTTTTTGGACTTCCACTACCTGTACTTTGATTTGTTAGGAAAAACATGATGGGACAAAACCTTAATAAAACATATACAATAATCTTCTAGATCTAATGGTGTTGGATGTATTCAAAACTATGTTATTAAAAACCTTGTCAGGAAAACTCGGTGGGACAAAACCGTGATCAACATAAACTGGTACAATAACAAATCCAGATTTTGACTTCTTTACGAAGACACAAGAGTATATAATATAATTAATTTACCTTTATTTTATTATATATTCACTGAGACGGTTATACCATATCTGTCAAGATTGTTTTTAATCCATATAAAGATTTTGTAGGTTCATCAAGTGCAGATTACAAAATCTTGATTTATATGCTTATAGTATTTTAAATTCTTCAAGGATTCTTATAAATATCTGCATGGAGTGAACCATGTAAATAAGTGAATACTACGTCTATAAGACGTATTACAAGCCTTTTAAAGGCAACCAAACTTATCAAAATTTGGAATGTAATTGTATTCATCTCTAGTGAATACCAAGTTTCTGTGAGAAACATTGTACTATGAGTCATGCTTTATATCTCAAGATCTCGTTTTTCTCATTATGTTTCTATACAAAAAAAAAACTCATTAGTATCCAACTAGTTTGACATATTCAAGTGTCTGGATTACTATAGGTCAAAATACTTCACGTTGAATTTATGAAGTCAATTCTGTTTGAATTGCTTCTTTTCATTTAGGCTAATCATGTATTTATCTACAATCATCGATACTTTAAGTTTCATAATTATCATTTATAATTTCAGTAGCGCTACTGTGTATGAAAATATATCCACTGATGATTGTTTCTTTACTTTTCCACATTTATCTCATATGATTTATAGAAATTTATTAATTTATATATTCTCGTGTCTCTTTAAGGATTTCATTCACTTCGGGGGATTTTGTCACTTCAGGAACTTATATCTCTTTAGAGACAGCTAACTCTTCTGGAGTTGACTTAGAGAAGTGGATTTATATATAACTCAAGTTTAATTTACATTAGGATCCTGATCATTTACTTTTCTCTTTTGGGAACAATACCTTTCAAAAGGGTTTACAAACTTATGATATGCAATTTATTTATTTTATCTTTTTCTCTAATTGTTCTTCAGGAACAATGACCCGGGTTCATGAGATGACAAATTATAAAAAACAAAATTACCTTTAATATATCAGGTAGCTAATTAATAATCATATGATGATCAATTACCTAGAGATAAATGTTTGATAAGTGATTCCGCTGACCCATTACGAGTATGAGTACATGTGAAAACTAGACGTTGAGCATCAATACCAACTACTTTGCAATATTCATCAAATATCTTGTAAGTAAATTCGCCAATTTTATCAGGGTGCATTGACTTGCTTGGATTATTTGAAAATTATCCCCTAAAAATTGATAATCTATGCTAGTAATATTGAATATTTGATAACAAACAAACATGTGACCATCTCGTATATGCATCAATTAGAAGCCTAAAATAATGTAAAGGTTCTTTTGATGGATGAATAAGTCCACATATATCCTCTTAAATGATGAGAATTCAAAACCAACTTTAGAATGAGATGGTCTTATTACTAATCTCCATTGTAAACATGTATTGGCATACAATAAAATAATCTTCTAGCTCTTTAATTGATGTCTACAAAAAATTTCAATGAATCTATGCATCATTATAGATTCTGGTTGACCAAGATGGTCATAACAAAGCATATATATTTGGTTGATGAATATGTCAACATATATCCCCTTAAATGATGGGGATTTAAAACCAATTTTAGAATGAGATAGTCTTATGACTAATTTCTTTTGTAAACATGTATTCTCATAGAATAAAAGAATCTCTTGACTCTTTAATTGATGTCTATGAAAATTTTCAATGATTATATTCATCATTATAGATCCTGGTTGGCTAAGATGGTCATACCAAAGCATATATATTTCTCGGTCTAAGAACTTCTAGTTCATGACTACATAGATCTCTATATTCTTTATAACAGATAATATAATCCAAATGAAAAAGCATGCAGCTTCTCAATAATTATCTTGTGGCCCGAATCATGCACATATATTCATTTATAGTCTCAATATGATATCTATAACGTTGTATATCTTTGAACTAAGCAAATTTGCTTGAATAATATGAGCATCATTGATACATAATTTGTTTGGTAATAATATTGTGACTCTTCTAGAGCCTTCAATCAGATCTGCTAGATCTTATAAAGTATTAACTTTTAGAAAGATAAATTTTTGATCTTGCATTTTTGGCAAGACATATATATATATATGCATCATGTGTTTCAATGATAGACAATTCATTGTTAAAATTCACAATATTTAGAATTGTTGACGGTGATTTTTGGATTAGATAAAATTGACCATGCGTCACACAAGGTACGTTAAACTAACAATGAATAACAACTCAAAAAGAATAAACAGATCCGGCAAACAAGATTTTACGTGGTAAAACTTTAAAGTGAGGAAACATCCACGGTTGTCGGCGATGGCGAGAAAGAAATTCACTATGAATAATACGATTACACACTCAATTTTACTTGATCTCACTCATAAATTAACAAATCATTAACCCCTTCTTCGGTGTTTTTGGGGTCTATTTATACATGTATAAATCCTTAATTCTTGGAGTACAAGTAAGGAAAAAGTGGTATAAGTTTAATGAAACTCGGACTTATCGGAGTCGCTTGTATCTTCCACGAATTGAAAGAATTAGATTTGTTGCCTGATTGGGACTCTGATACCTATAAGGAAGTTTATTTCCTCATCCGAGTATGCTTCGAGATGTCTTATTTGAATAAGACTCATTCTCTGCATATTTGAATTGTGATTGCATTGAATTCTGAATTATCAATGCATCAGGTCATCCGAGTACGTCTTTAAACTATACACGAGTCGCTTAACCGACCATCTGCCGAAACCGACCAGATCTCTTTCACCCCCGACCGGGAATTTATTCCCAATCGGATAGCTATACCAGATCATTTGGGATTTCTTGATCAATCTGATTACCTTGGTCAGGGATTTCCAACATGACCATCTTAGTAATTTTGATCAGCATCATGGGTAGAGATGCACATTTTCCCCCGGATCCCCAAATCTCCACGTCCCTATTCCCATTTGGGGAAATCTTTTTAGGGAAAATGGGGAATGGGGTGGGGATGGGGATGATTTTCATCCTTAAATTGAAATAGGGATGGGGATGGGGGGAGGTCCCCCCATCCCCATTTCCCCCATAAATATATTGAAATGGGGATGGGGATGGGGATGGGGGGAGGTCACCCCATACCCATTTCCCCATTTCCCCATTTCCCCCAAAACATATATAAATAAATAAATAAATATATTATATAACACTTTATGATTTTATTATGTATTGTAATGCACACTTTATGATTTTATTATGTATTTGTAATGCACTAATGGATTTTAATTTGTATTTGTAATGAAATTTTTTTTTAATTTGTAATTTTTAATCAAAAGGGAGAATGGGGAAACTGGGAAATGGGGAAACGGGGAAAAAATGGAGAAAAACGGGGAAAACGGGAAACGGGGAACTGGGGTTGGGGATGGATATACCTCCCCCCAAAATTCCCCATCCCCATTTTCCCCAAATGGGGACATGGGGGGATGGGGGAAGGGTCTGGGAAGTGGGGATGGGGATGGGGGGACCTATATCCATCCTCATTCCCCAAATGTGCATCTCTAATCGTGGGGTTGTTTACTGATCATCTTAAGTTGGCTCATTTTAATCTTTATTTGTTGACACGTCACCTGTCGTTCCCGTGATTCACGTTGTTTAGGCTAGCGTACTATCTTTTCAAATTTCACCAATAACAATGACTGTAAGTTCCTCATATTTTGATTGGCGTATTTCGTTGACAAACCACATTGGGGATTATTTTTGTAAGGGTAAATTAGGCCTCTTGAGTGTGATCAAGCTTCAAGGACATCATCTCTTTCAAGAGCACTTCAAAGGTATCTCACTTGTTTAACTTTCTTTGAAGAGATCTAGTTGCACACACTCACTTGCATGCATTATGTTCTTATCTTCATGTAATTGAATGATGTAGTGTATGCCACTTTTCACATTCCACACTTGCACTTTTTGCACATCACTTAGTGTGTTGAGTTTGCCCTGAAAAGAGAATTTCTTCTCTTAGCGCGGCCTAGACTGCTTGGCAAGACATGCTTGCACCGCGGCATACAGAGCGGTATAGCTCAGTAGGGACATGCTTCCTATACCACTTCCTGTACACTTGCACGCATAGCGATCCAAGTCACGGTGTTCTCCAGTAGGCCTCTGTTGCCCATACCGCGGCCTGTGCACCTGCATGCACAGCACCCTACACCGTATTGTTGTCCAGACGGTGCACTGCTGTGTGTACCGCGGGTCTGGACACGTGCCTAGCGACGCGGTCTATCAAGCGGTATTGATGGATTTCTGTGCCCTAAGTTCAAAACGACGCAGTTTTGACTAGGGCTCCCTTATATATATTCTCTCTTCTTCCTTGCTCGTTTTTGTGAGTTCAAGAAGCCATTTTTGAGAGGCCAGACTTCCTTTAGAGAGAGAAACTCCCAAGAACTCATCTTTACTCAACCAAACACAAATCCATGTGCATCTAACATCTTACAAGCATCATCTCATCATGGATTCTTCTTGATTTCATTGACTAGGTAACTTGAACATGCCCTAAATCTCATTGTATTTATTTATGTTCTTGTTTGCCTAGGGTTAGCTCTTTTATATGATTTTATTGTATATCCTTATGTTTATTTGCATCTATAACATGTTTGAGTTGTTGTTTGTTGGTTGAGAGCTTTGTTCATTAATAGCTAGCATTTAGGACGATTTTACCCTTCTAGCTAAATCTTCATGCATTTGCATTTAGATATTGATATCTAGGATTTGCATTCATTGACATCTTTAAATCCTTAGATAAGCATTTAGTGTTGCCTAGCATTAATTGCACGTTTGAATATCTTTTACATATTCACATAGGTTGTTTAACCTCTTCATTGATTGTTAAGCTTTGTGACTAAGTGGGTTAGTGCACAAGCTTGTGGTCTAGAATCACTATTAAAGGCCCGTTGGGTAGAGTGAAAGGGTTAGTGACCAAGTAGGTGTGACTTGAGGTCAGCCTAGGTTGTAAACTTTCGTTCAAATAGTGGATTTGAGGACCGTATGTGGCTAGAAGGATAGCCCGTGAGTTTTACCCAGTTGGAGGGTTTCTCATGTAAATCAATCCTTGTATTTTTATTGTTTTCAGCATATTTATATTGGATTGATTGATTCCTAATATGGGGTAGGACTATTAAAATTGAATAAGTCGAAAAGTTGGTAATAAATCATCTAAAACCTATTCACCCCCCTTCTAGGTTGTATTAGACACACTTTGTGTATTTTCAAATACCCCCTTAAACATTCAAGTCGAGTATCTTGTTCAAATGAAGATAACTCGCTCGACAAGATATGTTTAACTCAGGGCATTTTGTCGCGTAACTCATAAATTTTCATCAATGCTAGACAACTGGCTTTTGATTTTTGCCACAAATGTTAGATTTGCCCATATGATTTGACACGAATGACTCAACTAATGACAGCGATTAGAATTTCAAACGGTGCGTAATCTTCAGGATTCACACACTAACTACCACTCTCCTGTGACGTCATCCTCGCCTATATATATTTTCAAATCCCTTCATTTTCCCTCTCATGTGATTTCATCCTCCAAATTACACAACTCCTCATCTTCTAAGTTTTCCTTTCTGTTTCAAAGGTTTGCTCAAAGTTCTTCGTTTTTACACCAGATCTTCATCTTGCTTTAATCGTCAGGTATGGATTCTGCCACTCGTCATCGTTATGTAAAACTGTTGATGCATTACATTGAAATAGGAGATAAGGAAAATATTTCCAGTGTTGAATCTATTTTAGGGGGATTTTTTCAAGATTTCTCTTGTCCAGTTCAACCCAAGGTCCTTAATATTGATTACTCAATGGCTCTCACTGAATTTCAACATTCTTTTTTTGAATCTAACATTATTAACCCTACTGTTTCTTCTCCAAATACATACCCAGATATGTCGAAGACAACAGAATCTGGTTGGGGAAGCAGACCAAGCTCAAAAGATTCTGCCTCGATAGATTTGAAAATTTCATCTCAACTGCTGAAGATGGAAGAAGTTCCAAAACGACACAGATCTTTCTTACTGAAATTTTCTGCCGAACATCCTAGTGCCTTTGATTCAAAGATAAATGTGGTGGAAGCATCTGAGTTAGTAAAGTAGCCGGGATTGCTCCTGCTCAGCTTTCCCCGAATTCTTACCGGGTGTTGATGAGTCTATGGCACCTTTGGAAAAAGATTGGTGCTAAATATCCCCCGACCCCACAAGAGATTCGAAACTTCTACACATTGGGTCAATCTGACAATGGGGGGTACTTTCTATCTCCAATCTAGTTCGATCAACCATTGGATTCCTGAGGGATATAAGCAACGACCTACACCCCCATCTAGTAAGGATCGCAAGGGTTTCATCTGGGGGTTCTCCACTTCCAACAAGTACTGGAAAAACAGTTAGTTTTTCATTCGATAAGACTGGGGTGAATCAGTTGTTGCTGATCCTCGTCAAGAGTTGTCTAGGAACAAAATTCCTAGGTATTTCTGTAATCTTGAGCAATGGAACAAAATTGCTGAATTGCTGAACGAAGATCAGTTCGGGAATGTAATCGAGGCTGCTCAGACATCATGGGAAACCAGGGATCGGTGCACGTTGCTTATTGAAAAAGATCTTCTGGATCTGGGGTTGTTTCCCCTATATTTCGAGCCGACGCAAACGATGTAAGTGTTACCTTTTTCGATATATACATATATATATATATATATATATTTTTTTAAATCGAACTATTCTTGTTCTAATGTTTCTCCTCTCTCTTTTAAAAAAACAGTATTTGAGATGGATGTTGTGACAGGCGAGCAAGGCAAAAAAAATCAAAAATATTGATAAGATTAGTCGAGCGGAGTCTGCTGCCAGCTGGCTCAGGGGTTGGTCCTCCCCAACAAGTTATAATGGAACACCAATACAAGCCTGACCCCAACACGTCTCCGGAAGCTTCTGATCAGGAGGTAGAGAAAAATCTTCTGATCTGTTCAGTGAACGAAAAAGGTATCCCAAAGGCTTAAAGAGGAAACTCATCAATGAGACGGCTGGTCGCCACTTAACTAAGCTTTCTGGAAGATCTCCCGCTAGCAAAGTGGCCAAAACCATAGCGAACTCTTCTACTCCTGATGTTGCTCATAGAACAAAGGAAACCAACTCGGCAGAAAAGCTAGGAGCTCATCAGACTAGAGTCAAGCCAATCATTATCGAAGAAGACGATGAGGATCGGGATTCATTAACTGATCTGATCCGTAGAAAGCATCGATCGAAGAAAGGAAATGATCGGGTTTTGGCCCTCTCTGCCACTTTGTCATCTAACCAACCCATAGTGGGTAATCAAGCTGTTACTGGTCTTTCGGTCCGCAGTACGGACAAAGCCCTGATAAAAAATTCCGTAACACGTCAGATAGTCTTTACTGACTCAGATTCCAATGGGGAGCATACCATACTCGGAAAGACACTGGCTGATCCACCCTCTTCTGGACATAATATATCTGGCCGCGAGGCTGACTATGCTGACAAAATTTCTATTCGGCTGAACTATCCTTCTGAACCTCTGCCTAATGTTATTGAGGCTCATTTTGTGAGCGGAACTGAAACAAGCTCGTTCAAAACTACTGATCAGGAACAGACCGCGACCACTCCCTCAATGGTTTCTCCCGAATCTACTCATGTTCCAAGTCCAGCCCAAACTTCTCAACAGCATCACAGCTCGGGAACAGCAACTCCTACTGGCACGGTCGGTATCCCTGACTCGAAGGAAACATCAGTCGACCCTCTTGACATGCTGAAATCCATGTCTGCAGGAAGAGGATATGTCGGCGAAGGCTATTGGACTGATTTCCGGAGTGCCAGTGATGCGGAACGAGTCCGTGCTATTTACAACAATGGTGTTTATTTAAGTATTCATCACTTATTCATTATCTATTTTTAATTTAGGCTTGTTTCGTCATAACTTATTTCTTTTTTTCAAGGCCGTGGAGGAGATGGCTAGGGCTATGACGATTCAAAGGAACCAAGCCACTGAAATCTCTCGGCTGAAAAAAGAGCTTGAGAGAAGAAAAAAAGCGATCAGCTCTACCTCAGATGATGAATCAAAACTGAAGGAGTTTTATGAGGAGAAGCTGAGGCAGCGTGACCTGACTGAAACTGCCTTGAAGGAAGCCGTGACCACCGCAGAAACCCGAGCTAATACGGCTTCAGATAATCTCTCTGAGCTTACTAAGAAAAATATTCAACTTGAAACAGATTTGTCTGAAGCTAGACAGCGGTGTGTTGAGTTGGAGCAACAGTTCTCCTTGGTTGAACAAGCAGTAATCAATCAAGGGGAAGAGGCTAGGGTTGTTAAAAAAACTTTAGCAGCTTCCCAGCAATCTATGCTTGAAGCTCAACAGGGATCTGAGGAGGCCAAGCTTCATTATGAAAGACTGGTCGAAGATCTGAAACGACAACAGGTTAGCATTGACGTGCTTTCTCAAGAGGCCAGATTAGCCCTTGAAATTCAGAGCGTCGATCTCTATAAGAAGTCTCCTACTTTTGAGGCAGTTATGCTGAGGGAATTTGAACGTGGACTTGCCACTGCTCGGATGTTCTTTGGGGGTAAGAAAATGTCTACTGAAGAGGCTCACCATAAATGGGACCGATCGATCAAGAAGCATAAGGCCGAGTCTCTTAGTGCAATAAGGAACCAAAGGATGAGGTGGAGGGCTTACTGCAAGTCTATTGGAAATGAACCTCATAACATGCATCTAGAGCTCCCCTCCAAATCTTCCCTGGTGACCTTTCATGCTGTCGGGAAAAGTGGAGCAACGTCCAAGGGTACTGATACTGGACCTTTGCCTGAGGCCAATTATTCTCCTTTCATGGCTGAAGATCCTGAAGATAATATCTGCTGGCCAGATTTTAGAGATCTAGCCAAGGGTTATGAAGAAGAAAATAAACTCCCTGGCACCTCCGGACCCGGTGGCCCTTCAAGACCTTCGGATGCATGATTTCTCTTTTATCACTTTATTATTACTATTTTTTCTATATCACACAATTTGTAAATTTTTCATGGATCATTATGTAAATGATTGACTCATCATTTTTTTTAATAATACCAATCTGTAATTTACTCGTATGATTTTCTTTATTCCTATCAATCTTCTTTGCGGGTTGCCACTTCTAGGTTAGATATTTTGTTAACTGATCGTGGTTGATCCGACTGTTTATATTTTCAATCGATCGAATTAGATTGATGGTTAACCCGACCTGCTGTCTTGTTTGACTGATGGAACTCGGCTAAGCCAATTTATCAATCGTCTTTGATTCGTTCGGTTATCCTTTTAGTTGCTCGTTGTCGATCCAGCTATCTTGATAAACTAGTAGTGTTCATTCAAGTAGTGTTCGTTTGATAGACCATTTGTATGGTATCTAATTTTATAGACTCTTGTATTTTATCTGGTAACTAAGTTACCATGACGTCTCCCAGTAGTCTGTTACTCAAGATTCGCAGGCATGAGGGCTTTTATTGGTCTCACTATCCCAACTAATCTTAGCCAAGTCTCTAATTAACTGGCGTTCAAATATGAAAACTTGATTACCTCACCCAGCTTTTTGCGCATTCCGTCAGATATCTGATCACCTAAAGACGCTCTAACAGTGCTTCTAATGCACCCGATTAGTTTCGGTGAACGTGCACTATCTTTGAGACATATGCCTTCGGCCCCATCACTGAGCCCCCCGAGAACTTATTCGAAATTCATCGGGATTTACTTTTGTTAAGGAAAGCAATGTTAGAACACTTTTCTTGAACTACTTTTCCATTGAAGGGCTTTTATTAATATCTTTATAAACTATAAAGAGAAACAAGTAATTAAGCATAAGTAAAATATCCAAAAATTCTAAAAATAAAATAGAAAGAGAAAACCCATTAAGGGTAGAATATCTTCAAGTACTGGGCGTTGCATGGCCTGGGTAATTCTCCTCCTTCTGGTCGGGCAATGCGATATACTCCATGCCCAGCTGATCCGACCACCTGATAAGGTCCCTCCCATTTGTCCGTTAAAGATCCAGCCGCCTTATCTCTTGTGTTTGGAAATACTCGTCTAAGAACCAGATCTCCGAGTTGAAACTTTCTAATCCGGACGTGCGATTTGTAGTATCTTGCAACTTTCTGCTGGTAGGCTGCATTTCTTACCCTCACAATGTCCCTTTTTTCCTCCAACTCATCTAGGCTTTGTTCTAGGGTCATTATATTGGTATCAGACTAATATAGCTGAACTCTAAGGGAAGTATGGGTTATTTCGACTGGATGACGGCTTCAGTCCCGAACGCTAGGGAGTAGGGTGTCTCTCCTGTCGATGTCCTTTCAGTTGTTCGGTATGCCTAAAGTACCTTATGCAACTTGTCTGCCCAATTTTCTTTCTTGCCGTCGAGCTTGGCCTTTAAGATGTGCTTGATGATTTTATTGACGGATTCGGTCTGTGGATGAGCTGGTGTAGCATAATAATTTTTTATTTGGTACTTTTTGCACATCTCCCTAAAATTGTCACTATCGAATTGAGTCACATTGTCAGTGACAATTGTGTCTGGAATCCCTAATCGATTGATAATGTTCTTCTTTACGAAACTGGTGGTATTAGCTTTAGTTATGTGTACCAATGCTTCCGCTTCTGTCCATTTTGTGAGATAGTCAACTGCCACAATAACATGTTTGGCACCTTCTTTAGTTGTTATCGGTATGGGGCCGATCAGATCTAGTCCCCATATTCCAAATGGCCAGGGTTAGGTCAGATTCTTCAAGATTTCAGATGGTTGCCTAATATCATTTGCGATTCTTTGACAAATACCGCATTTCTCAGCCACCAATTTAGCATCCTGAAATAGGGTTGGCCAATAAAAGCCCTGCCTAAGGGTTTTATGAGCCAAACTTTTACCCCCAGTATGGTTTCCACACACACCACTGTGTATGCTAGCTAGGATCTTATCTCCCTCTTCTTGACTGACACATCTCTATAGGGTCTTCAAAAATCCCCTTCTGTAGAGCTCATTGCCTATTATCGAATACCGAACTGCCCTGTATCTGATGAGTTTTGCTTCAGCTGCATCTTCAGGGAGCGTGCCATCTTCTAGGTAATCCAAGTGATTAGCCCTTTCTCCACTGTTTCTACTGTCAGATTTTCTTCTTTTTTAATGCTGGGCTTCTTAAGATGAGCCACCTGAATCATTTTGGACCAGATACTTGTGGTTGCTGATGCCAATTTTGATAGTGCGTCAGCCTTATCATTCTTCTCTCTCGGGATCTGAGTGATTCTATAATTCTTGAATCTCCCGAGAAGTGCCTTAGCTATCTCTAGGTAAGCCACCATGTTAAGATCTTTTGCTTGGTATTCATCCAGAATTTGGTTGACCACAACTTGCGAGTCACTGAATATTTCCACTTTGTCTGCTCCCAATGTTGTGCATATCCGGAGTCCAGCCAACAACGCCTCATACTCGACCATGTTGTTAGTAGCTTTAAAGTTAAATCACAGGGCGCATTCCACCTGATCGCCTTCTGGGGTTGATATCACTATGTATGCCCCGTTGCCATGCATGTTTGACGACCCATCCACGTGCAGCTTTCAACTGAAAACTTTTCTTTCTTTTTCTTCTAGTATCCTGATCACTTCACTGTGTGGCTTGGTGAACTCAGCAATCAGGTCTGCCACTACCTGACCCTTTATTGCAGCCCTTGGCATGTAAGCAATATCGAACTCACTAAGCTCCACCGCATATTTTGTCAATCTTCCCGACACTTCTGGCTTGGATAGGATATGTTTTAAAGGACAATCCTTATAGACCTTAATTTTGTGAGCCTGAAAATAAGGTCTAAGTTTTCTTGATGCCGTTACTAGTGCCAATGCCATCTGTCCGGTTGCTGAGTATCTGTTCTATGCTGGTAGCAAAGCCTTACTAGTATAATATACTTGTTTCTGTACTCCTTTATCTAGTCTAATGAGCACCGACCTTGTGGCCACGAATATGACTAACAGGTATAAATACAAAGTTTCTCCCTCCAGAGGCTTTGAGAGGATCGGAGCTTTGCCTAGGTACTCTTTGATTTTCTGGAATGCTTGTTCACACTCCCCACTCTATTATACTCCCTTTCCTTTCCTTATTGCTTTGACGATGAACCGGTTTAATGAGGCCAAGCAGCTTGTCAACCTCTGGATGTCTTTTAGGGTAATCGGGGACCTCATCCTTTCCAGGGCTCTTATTTTTTTGGGGTTCGCTTTGATCCCCCTTTGTTGCACTTGAAATCCGAGGAACTTTCCCGACAGTACCCCAAACACACATTTGTTCGGGTTGAGTTTCATCCCGTACTTTCTTAATATTCCGAGTGTTTCTTCCAGGTCAGCTGCATGCTTATCTACTGTGATGTTTTTTGCTAACATGTTATCTATGTAGACTTTCATGTTTCTGCCGATCTGTCGGGCAAACATCTTGTTTAACAGTCTTTGGTAAGTTGCCCCGGCATTTTTAAGACCAAAATGCATTACTTTGTAGTAGTAAAGCCCCTGATCCGTTATAAAAGCAATATTTTCTTCATCTAGGCCGAACATCCTGATCTAGTTGTAACCTGAATATGCGTCCATGAAGCTCAATAGCTCGTGCCCCGCGGTGGCATCGACCAACTGATCTATTCGGGGCAGAGGGAAACTGTCTTTCAGGCATGCTTTGTTTAAATCTGTGAAGTCCACATACATTCTCTACTGCCCATTCTTCTTTTTTACGAGAACCACGTTGGCAACCCATTCGGGATATTGAACTTCCCTGATCGATCTTACTGTCAATAACTTATGGACTTCCTCTTTAATTGCTTGGCTCCTTTCAGGGTTGAATCTTCGCCTCTTCTATATTACCGACTTGTGCTCGGAATCAACAGTCAGAGCGTGGGAAATTTTTTTGGCATCGATTCCAGGCATGTCTTCGTGTTTCCTGGTGAACACATCTTTGCACTATTTCAACAGGTTAATCAGTTGATCTTGTACCTGTTTGGTTAGCTGTGCTCCTAACTTCACCTTCTGCTCAGGATTCTTATAGTCTATCACATCTTCTATATTCAGTTCTTTTTCCTAGCTTTCTTCATCTTTTAAAGATGATTCCCTCGGGTCCAAGTCAAACTGAGTTGGCCTTTTCTTCGCCTTCATCATCTTTCAGGCTTTTTTCCAGCTTGGTAGAGTCTATCTGCATTACATCTGGCTCGGCTCTTTCTCTATAGACCGCCAGATTAGCTTTCCTTGCCCATTCCTAGGACCCCTTCAATATTCCAACTCCGGCCTCTGTTGGAAATTTGACGGTCAGGGCATATGTTGCTGTAACCATTTTTGTTTTGTTCAAGAATGGTCTACCTAGCAAGGCGTTATATGGCCAATTCTCGGTGTCAACGACCACGAAATCTAGCAGTACTACTTTCTGACATGGAAAGTTTCCTATTTCGACCGGCAATTTGACTGTTCCCAGAGATCTCACTTCTGCTCCCCTGAACCCTCTGAAAGGGATTGCCAATGGTTGCAGATCCTTCCTCTGAAGCCCTAGCTGATCAAACAACCCGGTGCTCAGGATATCCGCCGAGCTTCCATTGTCGATCAGTACTCTTCTTATTTCCCGATGACCAATGCGAACTGAAACAACGATCGTGTCGTTCGGTTTAACCTTCAATCCGTGAGCATCAGCTTCGGAGAAAATGATATGATCCCGACCTTGTTTAAGCTTCTTCTGGTCGGGATCTACTGAGTTTACCTCCAAGTTTCTTTGGCCATCTATTATTTCATGGACTTCGAACATTCTTTCCCTGTTACTTCTCCCTGTACACGGCCCACCAAAGATGGTGTTGATAGCCCCAACATTCGAATTCCCCTTTGGGCTGCTCTTTCCCTCTTGGTCGGTTTTGGCAGGATCATTCTGCCGATCATCACTTCCTTTGAGGATCATGTCCTTCAGATATCCATCTCTGATCAGTTTTTCGATGTAATCTCTCAACTGATAGCATTTGAAAGTTTCATGACCGCCCGATGAAATCTGCAGTATTTTGAGGTGTCTCTTCGTGCAAAATTGGATTGCTTTTGGGGCTTCTTGTATAAATTCTTGTCCTCAATTATGTTCAAAATCTCTTCTTTCTTCTGAGTTAGGGGAGTGTAATTGGTATACTGCCACTTGAAGGTCCTGTTGCCCTTCTGCTCATCTTCCTTGCAGCCTTTTTTGCTCTTTCCAAAATTGCTCTTCTGGTCACCTTGGGATTTCCTTTCGAACCATTAGCTAGTCGACTGCCATGTATCAACTCCTCTCCATGGGCTGTTTGTTCTTCTTCAGCCATCGCATATCCTCCTACATCATCCACCAAGTTAGCGTACGTGATCAGGCCCTTTTGCCTTAGACTGAGTGACAATTGGTTATGCTGCAAACTGTTGATAAATGCAGATACAACTGCATCATCATTAGGGTCCTACACCTCTAAGACTTCCTGTGAGAACCGGGTAAGGCAATCCTTTAACTTCTCATCCTTCCTTTGTCTGAAAGTTGAAAGGACAGATATCGATTTCCTGCGTTGGATATTTCCCATGAACTACCTAGTAAAGGCCTGTATCAATTCTTCAAAATTTCTGATCGAACCGCTTGCAAGGCCACCAAACCATCTAGATCTCTGATCTCCTAGCGTTTGAAGGAACATTCTGCATAGGAGTGCATCGTCGTAATCATACTGCTCCATTGCACTTTGATATCTTCTAACGTGCTCCTGGGGGTCGGTGTTGGCCTTGAACTGCTCCATATACGGCATTCTGAATTTTTTTGAGAAACAGGCTTATCTTATGGTGACAGTGAATGGGCTGCCAGAATTTTTTATCAATAGGTTCCCTCAGACCTGTCTCTGTTCCAATGCCTTCTATCATTTTTAGTAGAACTTCTCGCTCTTCTTCCAGTTCGCCACGTTCAGTGAACTTTTGGCAGATGATAAGGCCATAGGGATCTCTTGAAGTTCGTTTGGTGACCTGAGTGTCACGAATGTTGTATTTTGGATAGAGGGTTGTTTCCCTGCGCCTCATATGAGGTGCATCCTCATCATATGAAGCTGATTGGGATCTCCTCTTGTGACTGCCATATCTGTTGTTTAGATCATGACTCATTCCTCGCCCATTTTCCCTTCCTGCATCATCGTGTATGCTGGGTCCCTTTGCTCTCTGTTATCCTGTACCCTTCTTTCTCTAAGGCTATGATAACCTCGGTGATCGTCTCGCTTTTGGGATCGTTCCCTCTTTTCATGGCGATCTGTCCTATCTTTACCTGTCTTCCACGGCGCGTCAGGGGTCGGAATAACTATCTCAGATCGTATCCTGGGGTCTTGAGCCACCAATAGTGTAGATAATTGGAATGGATGAGGTCAAATTTGCGGTAGCAGTAATATGGATTCCCTGTTTGGCTGCGTCCTCGATGACCCTCCGTAGGGATTCTTTGACTTGCCGAAAAGCATAAGGAGAGATACCAGGAAGGGTATCCGAAGAAGGCACTACATCTTATCCGACGGAAGGCGGAGTTCTGGAGGGCATATCTCCTCTAGCATTGTTGGCGTTTGCTATGCACGTATCATCGGTACCACGGTGGGTGCCAGTTTCATGCAGAGACTGACTTCCATCCCTATTGTCTGCCATGATACTGCTTCACAAGTTCTTCGAGGTTAACTTAGCAAAAGTTAGTTCTAAATCACACCACCCCTCCTTCTAGCGCCAATTGTTGACGGTGATTTTTGGATTAGATAAAATTGACCACGCGTCACACAAGGTATGTTGAACTAACAATGAAAAACAAATCAAAAAGAATAAACAGATCAGGCAAACAAGATTTTACGTGGTAAAACCTCAAAGTGAGGAAACATCCACGGTTGCCGGCGACAGCGAGAAAGAAATTCACTATGAATAATATGATTATACACTCAACCTTACTTGATCTCACTCATAAATTAACAACTCATTAACCCCTTCTTCGGTGTTTTTAGGGTCTATTTATACATGTATAAATCCTTAATTCTTGGAGTACAAGTAAGGAAAATGTGGTATAGGTTTAATGAAACTCGGACTTATCGGAATCGTTTGTATCTTCCACGAATTAGATTTGTTGCCAGATTGAGACTCTGATACCTATAAGGAAGTTTCTTTCCTTATCCGAGTATGCTTCGAGATGTCTTATTTGAATAAGACTCTTTATCTGCGTATTTGAATCGTGATTGCATTGAATTCTGAATTATCAATGCATCAGGTCATCCGAGTACGTCTTTAAACCATACATGCATTGCTTAACCGACCATCTGCCAAAACCGACCAGATCTCTTTCACCCCCGACCGGGAATTTATTCCCGATCGGATAGCTATACCCGATCATTTGGGATTTCCCGATCAATCTAATTACCTTGGTCGGGGATTTCCAACCCGACCATCTTAGTAATTTTGATCAGCATCGTGGGGTTGTTTACTGGTTATCTTAAGTTGGCTCATTTTAATCTTCATTTGTTGACACGTCACATGTCGTTCCCATGATTCACGTTGTTTAGGCTGACGTGCTATCTTTTCAAATTGCACCAATAACAGGAATGGACATGTATTTTTCTTTCAGGGAATTTTATGGGCATTATGTGTAATGCTTATTTATATCTCATCTGAAATGATAATTTATTTTTCAATAGGTTTATTTAATAGACATTTTCTCTTGTCATATACAAACATCCACTTCCGGGGTATGTTTCGATATTTCATACATCAAGATAAAAATATGCTCAAATTTAATTTCTAGATATGCTACTTCATGAGCATAGGCGGAATAGATAAAATTTCGTTATCAATTTCCTTATACATGATATTGAGATCGTAAATCTTTTTTTGATACTCACATCATCTTGCTGGAGTGTGTAGATTTCTTCCTCAAATAAATGACATGTAAACATATCATTTCATAAACATGAGATAAAATAAAATCATGAATCATATTAATTTTTTAAAATTTTCTAGTTCATCCATGAACTGCAAGTTCATAAATAAATTTAGAAAAATCCACAAACTTCAGGTTCTTAATTACAATTTGACTCTCTAGATGAAAGAATCGTAACTTGATTAGATTTAGAACTTCTGGTTCTAATAAACTTTGATATTAAAAATTTTAATATCACAATTTAAATTGAATTCAGATCTTCAAGTCTAATTAGTTTTAAATTGAGAATATTATGTTCTAACAAAATCAATATGCAGAACTTCAGATTCTGATTTTTATTCATATAGATTTTCAAGTCTATGTAACTTCCTTTTCCAAAATTGTGGACAGACCTTCTCAGCCACAAGCCAAACAGCGATTCCAACATACGAAGCATATTGACTGGGAATTTAACTTCGATCTCACCCATGGTATATAAAAAATCACGATCTAACATGAAGGGGTCGATAAGACACTCAGGATTAAGATCACCCATATATAGCCATCATTTGTCAATATATATGAATCTCATCACATAACGGATCTTATTGAGAGATTCATATAGATCGTGGCCCAGTCCTATATGATCACATCATACAAGGTGTCTCCATTCTCATATCACCATATGAATGATCCAGAATAAGATCACCTTACATTACGGAATGGACCGCAGCTGTAGATTAACCATAAATAAAGTACCCAGCTTTATTTGCTATCTACGGACTCTTTAGATTGCTCGTTTCAAAATGAATTCATCTGTATATGACAATCATATACTCAGTTTGAAATTACATCCGGCAATCTTGGATGTTAAGTACACATGTTATATATAAATGTATGAGACAATTTAAATGAATAAACTACTTCTTTTATTTATGTTCAATTCACATTTACAAATTACAAGCTTTAGGGCAAAAACCCCAACAGAGCCAAGGCTCTATACTCTGCCTCACAGCTTGAACAAGAGATAACTTTCTATTTTTAGGAGCTCCATGACACCAGGTTTCCATCAAGAAACATGCACCACCTACTTGTAGACTTTCTATCATCAAGATTACTAGCCCAATATGCGTATGAAAAACCTTCAAGAACCAGAGGTTTGGTAGCCAATGAAGGCTTGAAATGCAGTCTAGTAGTCAATGTTCCTTTTATATACCGAGAATACGCTTGCAAGCTTGCCAGTGTACAGCAGTAGGTGCAGCCCAATATTGACTCAATCTGTTGACAGCAAAAGAAATATCAGGCTTAGTCAATGTAAGATATTGCAGGGCACTCACAACATTTCGATAGAGAGTTGGATTCATGAAAGGTTCCCCATCTTCCTTAGATAATTTGACATTAGTTGACATGGGAGTTGGACACACTATGCAATCGGTCATCTTAGTCTTCACCAGTAAATCAGAAGCACATTTGCTTTGTGTTAAACTTATCCCATGATCAGTCCTAGAAGCCTCAAAACCAAGAAAATAATTTAGTTCACTCAAATCCTTCAATGCAAAATACATGTTCAAGTTATGCACCATCTATGACAATAATTTAGAGTCATTACCAGTCAATAATATGTCATCAACATATACTAAGAGAAGCACCATACAACTTTGTCTCTTGAGCACAAAGAGAGATGTGTCAGCCTTAGAGTTCATGAAACCCCAACTCACCAAAGCTGATTTCAACTTGTCATACCACGCTCTCGGTGCCTGTTTAAGGCGATAGAGAGATTTGACCAGCTTGCACACATAATTTGGATGTTGGTTATCTACATAACCCTCTGGTTGTTCCATGAATACGGATTCCTTCAGCTCTCCATTCAAAAAGGCGTTATTGATGTCCATTCAAGAAGGTGTTATTGGTTCAAAATTTCAGAACTTCGAGTTTAAATTTAATACTTTATATTCAAATTCAGAACATCAAGTTCTATATTGAATTTGAATTTGGAACTTAAGGTTCGTAATAATAAAGTATGGTAGGTATGTATATAACAATGAATCCATAAATTCATGTTCTTAATGAAATTAAAATTCAGAACTTCAAGTTCTATATTGAATTTGAATTCAAGACTTCAGGTTCTAAATAATAAAGTATGGTATATATGTATATAACAATGGATCCAAAACTTCATATTCTTAATGAAATTAAAATTCAAAACTTCAATGATCAATTAGTAAAATCATGCTAATCTTAAATATAAAAATAATAAATAAATCCAGAAACTTCTGGTTCTGGATGAGTCTCCATAGCCATGCTTAGCTTGTTAATTGAATATAAATAAATAAGTCCAGAACTACATATTCTGGTAAGTTGACCTACCCAATCTTATAAGTTGCATAAAAATAAATAAAGCGTAATAATAAATGAATTCAGAACTTTGAATTCTAATAATAAATAAATTGTATAAAAATAAATAAATATGTAATAATAAATAAATTAAATCACAATAAATAAATCTAAAACTTCAGATTAAAATTTAGAACTTCAAATTCTGATTGGATTGAAATTCAAAACTTTAAGTTCTGACTACATTAAAAATCTCAATACAATATTAAACTGTCAATAAATCATCCTTCTGAAGATCCTTTTACTTGTATACAATCGTTCTGATTATAAAAAATAAAAAAATAAAAAAAAATTTGAAAGAACTAATAAAAAAGTGAGAGAATATAACTATAAATCGGGATATCGTTATCCATAAACTTCATTGATTCACCTTAACATTACAACACATGCAGAGTTGCTATTGATAGGAAATGGTGACCAATCATATGAAGACAAACAAAGGGGCATGTCTATCACTAAAGTAAAGGATGTGTCACAAAAAATGAAGTTTAGGTGATTTTCTTCATATATGTGGAATATTGTAGAAAGATTGAGAATGTGGTGGGAAGCCAGCGATTGCACTACCAATTACAACAAAAAAGAAAATAGTAGTAGTGTTGTGAACAACTGAACTGCGAAGTCGGCTAATTAACTCTTTCAATGTATAGCAATCCTCTTACACAAAATTTTCCGTGTGTCACATATTATTTCCTTTATGAGCATCAAAAAGAAAATTATTTCTTTATATTTATTATTAGTATTGTTAAGTTCCTTTTCAAATTAGTTAAGTCCCATTAATCAAACTACAACATTGTTTGAATTAATTATACATATACTCTTAGTAAAATTATTGTACATTTCCCTCTTCACATCTATGATTCAATCATAAAGTATGGGGGCAGTCGCGGACCCAAAAATTTTAATTAGGTAGGGCACTTGAATAAATTAAAATCGCAATTATATAAAAACAATTACTGAATTAAGATCATTGTAAAATAGTTTGTTTTAGATAAAATAAAATAAATAGAACACTTACTTAGATAAATTAAATAATCTTACATTCAACAAGAAATTATAACAAGAAAAATATTAAAAAATAAATAATAACAAGAAAAACAACATAAAAATGAAAAAAAAATTAAAAGAATAAATTACAATCTAATTTTATAATAAGAAATTTTGTTTTACATATATAATGAATTCAATTTAAATTTATACAAAAATAATTTATTAATAGCTATTATTAGACATGTTTTTAACATTTTTATTCTTCAAAGTATCGGTAAATTATTGATTTATTGATTCTAAATAAATTAAAACCATAAAATAAAGAAAATACTAAGGATAAAATAAAATAAATCATAGTAATAGATTGTCTATTTTAACCTAATAAAATAAAATCTGAAATTTTAGAATTTATTGATTGAACGTATTAGGTATGTCAAATTAAAATTATTAGAAATAATAAAAATCCAAAATAATAATATATAATTTATTATAAAATAAAATTGAATTAAATAAACATAAATTAATGGTAGTTAAGAAATTGACAACAACGAAATAGAGAAAATGAATCGAAAAAGATGGTAAAATAAATTAGACATTAAAAATTCGAAGATAAAATTGAATAAAAAGAGGCATATAAAAAAGGATCAAAAACTTAAATAGCACTTTTTGGGTGGGGTTTGTGCAAATAGCACCACATAAATAAATCTTGTTTTAATAGCACTAAAGATGGGATTTGGACAAAAATACCCCCTCTCTTCTAATCTTTTCTTTTATCAGTCCTTTTTTTTTATATTCAGAAACCACCATTGATGGAGCTCCATCAATGGAGTTGTTGCCGCCAACCGGTGAGTTGACCGACAAAACCACCGGGAAAACGTTCGTCTAGTGCCAATCGTTGTAACCGAAGTGTTTGTTTTCAATTTCGAGCTGTGTGGAGAGAGAAACGAAGACAAACCCGACCATGGTCGAACCTTCATCGTCGGATCTATGATGATCCATCGCGAATCTGACGAAACCGATGGCGCCAACAAACTAGGCGTTGTCAGATCTTCCGGATCCGACTATCTCCGGAGTCAACGGGTGTTGTCGTCGGCTCGTCACTGTCACCATTGATGGAGGTCGAACAGACCTCCATCACAATGAAGAAGAAGACGCATGAATAAGTCTCTAAAAAGCATGAATTAAGTCTCGAAAAATCATGAATAAGTCTCGAAACGCATGGATAAGTCTCGAAACGCATGAATAAGTCTTGGGTATTCATAAATAAGTCTCGAAATGGAGCAAATAATTATTTATAAATTAAGTCTCCATCACGAGGAAGAAGAAAGACCAAAAAAAAATTGTATTTCGCTCCAGTAAGTCTCGAATTTACCCCAATAAGTCTCGAAAACAAATAAGTCTCGAAAATTTGTGAGTAAGTCTCGGGTATTCATGAATTAAGTCTCGAGTAAGTCTAATAAGTCTCGGGTATTCATAAATAAGTCTCGAAATGGAACAAATAAGTCTCGAAATGAAAAAAATAATCTCAACTTCGGCTTTTGTTCATCTTCTCCGATTTGTACAAACCCAAACCAAACCCAAACCCACCAATTCAAGATTCAAACAAAGTCTCATTCAGATTCAACAAACTCACCATTCACATCAAATTGACAACAAATTCACAATAAAAACTAAATTGAAAACTCAAAATCAACCAAAACGAAATTAATATCTCAAAATTAAAAAAAATCTAATTTGAAAACAAAACCCTAACAAAAGACTTTTTTTGCTAGAAATATTGCCTTCACATCCTTCACATCTAAACGATTCTTCGTATTCCAAATTTTTCCAGAAATATCTCACCATCCATCACCGTTCTTTGATTCGAAGAAAGTGGATAGGGAGAGAGAGAGAGAGAGAGAGAGAGAGAGGTAGCCTGAGAGAATGGGAAGAAAGAGAGAAAGTTAAAAAAAATATAAAAAAATAAGTGGGGGCATTTTGGTCTCATCATATACTTTGGTGCTAATAAAATATGAGTTATTAAAGTGGTGTTAGTTGCCTAAGTCAAATTTGAAAAAGTGCTAAATACCCTTATTTCCTCTATAAAAAATTAGAAGAAGTATTTATCTGCTTGAGATGGGACTTGAACGAGCAAACTTAAGTCCAAAAATGTACATCCACTACCGGCAATTCTAACAACCATTTATTGTTAACTATTTTTAATAAATATCTATATATATATATATAATATACACATAATCAATAATTTTTTTTATTTTAAATTTAGGTAGGGCACGGGTCCTACCTGATCTCCACTTGGGTCTGCCCCTATGTGGGAGAACTCCTCTGTTATATAATGGGAATCGTATTTTTCAACTCTATTTATAAGGGTTGATTTCCTTAATTTCTAGAGAGTTATCGACTTTGACACTACTTATTATTATTATATATATTTATAGAACTATTTGCTATATTTAAAATATATATAGTAATATTAAGACCCCGTTTAATTTTTTATCTGAAGACTGAATAGTGTTGAATGTTACTAAAGACTAAATAGTGTCTGAAAACTGAACCTGAAAAACATGTTGGTTTTTTTTTTCAATGAAAACTGAATATAAGTGATAAGTTGTTTGTTTTTTTAAGCTATAAATAACTGAAAATAAAATAATAAATACTTTTACATCTATACCCTTCTAACTATTATTTGTTATATATTTACAATTTAATATATTTAGGACAACTCTAACATGTAAATTTATAATTCTAAAACAAATTTATTTAGTTATTAATAATATTTCAACTTTATATTATTCTGGATAGGTTGGTATTTGGACATGTTGGTCTTTTTTATTCTAAATTGAATATCATTACCAATGAATTACAACATGATTAATTTCTCACTGTAATGATTACTGTTGTTGATTTACATCCACCAATACTATTTAATTGATAAATGTCCACCGATACTACTTAATTGATAAATGCTCATATACAATCAATGATGTTAAACGAGACAAATCATAACACCTATATATATATATATATATATATATATTGAACATGTATTTTATTCAAGGAGCCAAGGAAGCTAAAATCCACAATACAAGCAAACAAAGCTGTCACTATAGCTGCTAGGAGAAAAGAAAGAGAAAACGTCCAAAGCAAGACAAAATTAGAAATATATTAAAATAGTAAGGATAGTTTTAGAAGTAAAACTTTGTATTAAATTCCACTGAATTTTTATTAAGTGAAAAGTAAAAAAAAGAATCACTTTTCTAAATAAGTGGTTTTAAAGGTCCATTAAATGATTTTAACAATTAAAAAATTAAACAAAATAATTAAATGAAACACATTAAGTGTCATTCAGTGTTAAATGGAAAAAATCAAACAGGGTTTAAGAGCATCCTAATAGGCCGGAAAAGAGGATGTCTTTGATTATTAATAGGGAAGCTGGGCCAGAACTTGTTTCAACAGCCTCCCTATCTCACTCCCTAAATTTTATTTCAGCCGAAGGCTCCCTAAATGTAAGGAGAGAGACTTTCCTCCCTATTTTTTTTCACTCCCCAAATAACATGAGTGGTCAAGATTAGTCAATATCATTCATTTTCAATGGTCCATATTTAAGTATTCAACAACTCATTCTTTTTTATTTAACCCAAATTCCTTTTTATTTTAACCCAAATTCTTTTTTGTTTATTAAACCAAAGTTCAACTTTCAACAGCTTTTCTCTCTTGAGTTTAATCAATTTTTATTTATAAAAAAAAACCCCCAAAATGCTGGCAACAACTCATTGTTATGTAGTATATATTTTTGGCTTATTAGCACCAGACCCCCCTGAACTATATCCGAGTTTGCATTATCCCTCTGAACTTTTTGTTTAGGCGTTAAGCCCCCTGAACTTATGGAAATTGGAAGAATGGGGACGGAACCCTAATTCCTTTTGGTTTCTGTCATGGCAAATTACACTAAGCCCTCTAATTATATGCATAATTGCATCAAATCGAATACAATATAATAATATAACTCACTCTGACCAAATTTTAAAAATCAATTTATAAAAATAAAAATTTAAAATTTAAAATTGAAATAATGGTTAAATAATAATGACATTCTGAATTTTTTGATAAAGAAAATTAAATAAATAGAGATATGAAAAAATTAAATTGATTTAACAATTATTTAAATTATCTTTTTTATTTAAATATCCTTAAATATAAAACCTAGATGAATTATCATTTAAATTATCTTTTTTATTTAAATATCCCTAAATATCACTTATTCATTTACAATAAAAAAGGTATTAATAATGACAAAAATAATAAATAATAAATAATAATAATAACAACATAATAAAATAATCATAATCATAATAAAAAAAATAATAGTAATATAAAAAATAATAATAATTTTATTATTAAAATAATATGTAGATATTTAGATTGAGACGCATATTGTTTGAGCCATCTATCTCAAATATCCATGGTGGTGATCAAATTACAAAAATAATAATAATAATAACTTGAAAAAACAAATGTTTTAATTTATTATTTTTTTATATTACTATTATTATTATATATTATGATTATGATTGTCATTATTATTATTATATTTTTATTATTTTATCATTATTATTCTTATTATTATTAGTATTATTATTATTTTTGTAATTTGATCACCACTATGAATATTTGAGATAGATGGTGGTAATCAATCTAAATATCTACCTTTAGATTGATCTCCACCATCTATCTAAATAAAAAAGGAGATCAATCGATCTAAATAAAAAAGGTAGATATTTAGGTTGATCTCCACCTTCTATCTCAAATATTCACGGTGGTGATCAAATTACTAATAATAATAATAATAATAATAATATAATAATAATAATAATAATAAAATAATAATAATGACAATAATAATCATAATGTAAAAATAATAATAGTAATATAAAAATAATAATAAATTAAAAACATTTATTTTTTCAAGTTATTGTTATTATTATTATTTTTTGTAATTTGATCACCACCTGAATATTTGAGATAGATGGTGGAGATGAATCTAAATATCTACCTATTTTTTTAATAAAAAATCATTATTATTTTTTATATTACTATTATTATTATTTTATATTATGATTATTATTATCATTATTATGTTATTATTATTATTAATATATTATTATTATTATTTTATTTTTATTTTTATAATTTGATTTTTAAAATTCGGTCAGAGGGGTATTTGAATTATATTATTATACTGTTTTCGATTTGAAGCAATTATGCATATAATCAGGGAGTTTAATGTAATTTGCCATGACATAAACCAAACGGAATTAGGGTTCCATCCCCACTCCGCCAATTTCCATAAGTTTAGGAGGTTTAACGCCTAAAAAAAGTTCAGGGGGATAATGCAAACTCGGGTATAGTTCAGGGGGGTCTGGTGCTAATAAGCCTATATTTTTTTATACATTATCAATCAAGCTTTGTAGTTTTATCTAGTTAGTATTGTTTTGTATTATATTATATTTATAAAAATAAAAAAAATTAAAAAATCTAATTTAGTTTTTAATGAATGAAGTGATTATTTCTCTCTGGTTGTATAAATAAAAATATAACCGTTAATTGTAAATAATAACATTTTAAATTTATATATAAATAATAATGTTTTCTTAATTAAAAATTAACAAAAAATAATAATGAGTCATTTTTATGGAGGTTTGTTGGAGTGTTAACTCCTTGTATGACTCTCAATCTGTAAAAAGTACAATTGACTCCTTAAATATAAGAAAAATTTATGGAGCCTTGTTGGGATGGTGCATCCTCTTAAATTATTTATCCAAAATTATATTCAATATTGTGGTATGCGAAAAAAATCATTCGTTGAACTAATTAAAATGCAATCTTGAGTAGTTAGATATATTAAACTTGATTTTCGAAAACAAAAATCCAAATTAGGTAGTCTTTTTGTTCAACCTGACCATCCCAATTTCTCACTTCATCAGAGGTTTGTTTTTGTTTCTGTTTATATCAGACTTTCATCAATTTCACTTACATGCTAGATTCAAATGAACTCTTTTATCCTTAGAAAAAGAATTAGGGAAAATTCTTTGAAACCTGGAATTTGATTAAAATACAGACAGATTCGACTGGTTTATATTTTCGTGTCAGTATATGTTATAATAAATATGTTTTAATTGGTGTTTTACATGTTTTATGCGCAGATTGTTCTGTGGATTTGATGATATATACTGTTTTTCATGGGGAGTTTGAACAACCTGTGCTCACTGAACAGGCAATATGGATTGACAAAGGGGACTAATGAGGCAATGTTCGTCATCGAAGCCTATCGAACCCTTCGTGATCGAGGTCCATATCCAGCTGATCAGGTTGTGAAGGGTCTTGATGGAAGCTTTGCCTTTGTTGTCTATGATAGCAAAGGTGGTTCTGTCTTTGCTGCACTGGTATGTATACTTTAGTATGTTGCACTGCCAATGTCAATCTCATGTTCATGTTCCCCTTCAGTACAGTATATTGTTTAATCTGTTCTTCTAATGTCTAAATGGGCCAGCTCAAGTCTAGATGAAGGTCCAACAGCCCAATAGGTTAGGCCTATAGATTAACCCAGATGGAGAAATGAACCTAACCTCCAGGGAAAAGACTTGAGTGCAGTATCTGGAGCATGTTTAGGGATTGGGCATGGGCCCATTGAGGCGGGGGAGGGTTCCCCACCCTATTCCTCTACCTTTGGGGAGGGGGGGGGGGGGGCATGGGACCCTCAAACCAAAATATTGCTCATGAATATAATTGTCATAATTGTCATAATATGTTTTATAGGTAATAATATCTCTAGTCAATCCCATAATTTTTTATTTATTATAAATATAATAATTATTTTTTAAAGTTTGGCAAAGTCAATATTTCTAAAAAAGTTTGATATGAAGCAACATCAGTAAATATGAACCTGTAATCATAATCATCATAGGAAGAAATTATTCATATGATTCTATTTATTAATGTATCTAATAAATAGATATCACAAAGATAACTAACCATAATCATTAATTTACTTTGTCAAGTTTTATAACAAAAATCTCAAGACATTTAACAACTAAGAGATATTAGATGTAATAGATTATTTACTAAAATAAGTTCATTTTGTGAAATATGCAAAATAGATGTTCGAAATATGAATGCTTGTTACATTACAATACGAAATCGAACTCACCATCAATAAGATAATTAAAGAATTGATTAATATTACCGGGTAGATATATTTTATGTGACAATTGGTTCTCAATTACAAGAATTAAATATGATTATAGATTATAGATGATTTTTTTAGATTTTAAAGACCGACAAGTTTCATTTTGATTTATAAAACTTGTGTTTATTTTTTTAATTAATTTATGAGACTAAACTGTATTATATTTGGTTTTTTAATAATTTCGTTTTTAAATATTAATATATATATATATATATATATATATATATATATGTCTTGCTAAAACTTGAATTTTTTTTTTGTTTCGGCCCCAAAAGACAAAATCCTGGCTCCGCCCCTACCCCCACCACCACCCCCAAAATCCATTTGGGGAACTGGGGTGGGGGCGTTTGGGGGAGTTTCCCCCACCCCCAAACCTCATTTCCCCAATCTCTTTTCATTTCTAATTTTAAATTCTTAATTCTTAATTCAAAAATTAGAATTCGGAATTCTGAATCCGACCATTTCAATTTGTAGTTTTTACCCTATTAAAATATCCAATCTAAAAAGTAATCAAAATATCTATTCTAAAATATATAATTGGTTTAAAGAAATCCAAAATAAATACAAATACTTCTAATAAAATATTAGACAATAAAAGTCAAAACAAATTCGACACACAAAATTTAGACAATCTCAAATCTCAACTAGCTATTTATTATTATTTTTAAATGTTCAAACTTTAGATATAGGATAAAAAGGAGGTTAAGTTTGCCCCCACCACCACCTAAAACCCATTTGACCAATTGACCACCACCTAAAACCCATTTGAGATATGGAGGCTGTGGGGGTTGAGGTCTCGTGTGGAAATGTCCATCCCTAAGCACGTTTATTATCTAGAAACGAAAACAAAAGGAAATCAACTTTGATTGGAAATAGAATTAAGAAAGGTAACTTATGTGGTTCATGTAACTTGACTCCTACCAGTTTTTAGGTTACACTATATATACAAAATCATGAATTAAGTTTCTTTCTGATTAGTAAATGCAACCATATTCTGATTTTGCCACATGACAAGCAGTGTATACACCATGTATCGGATTCATGATAGCATCTCGTGACCAAATCAGAAGGGATGATGCACCATGCATTAAATGTGTGACATCGTCGTTCTCTCTAGTTTTTGCCCCATTTTAGCTCAATACCAAATTTAAGCAGTTGGCCCATATATGTGTACCATGTTTTTGTACCTTCATCAAATAAAATCCTACTGTATATATTGATATTTGTGTACCAGTTATCAGAATATTTTTAAAAGCAACGAGTTTAAGGCGAGACTTTATTAGATGAATGTACATACGACACGAATACATGTACACACAAATGGATTGAAATAAAAAAGTTAGTGAATGTGTTTTGAATGGTTTGCAGGGTTCAGATGGAGTAAAGCTGTACAGGGGAATAGCAGTAGATGAGTCAGTGGTGATATCTGATGATTTGGAGGTCATAAATGATGGATGTGCCGAGTCATTTGCTCCCTTCCCACCAGGTCAAATATTATTAATTGCATATATTATATACTTTAGAGACGATCATAATATGATAATTGAATTCATAATAATACACATGATTGATTATTGATGATGATTATTGATTGATGTTATTAATTATTGGTTTGCAGGATGCATGTTCCACAGTGAGGGAGGTTTGATGAGCTTCGAGCATCCAATGAACAAGATCAAAGCAATGCCCAGAATTGACAGTGAAGGTGTTCTTTGTGGCTCCAATTTCAAGGTTGATGTGTACTCCAGAGTCAGCAGTATTCCACGTGTGGGCAGTGAAGCTGATTGGACTCCTCATTGGGACTCACATTAGCTTACAATTTTTGCAGTCTTCTCTCGTCTCATCTCCAACCAAACCACTCTTGTTACAAGTCGTCTTAATTTTTCTTTCTTGTTTTACTACTTTGTGTTCTTTAAATATTAATGTGCCAAGACAGTTTAAATCATTCAAATAGTTGTTTTTTTGGGGGGGTGAAATGAACTTCATTTCTATTCTAAGGTTAAAAGAGAAATAAAAATGAGGAAATCAAGTGAGATTCTAAATTCTCATCCACACCAAGTACACCTCTTGCACATTATCTAATTTAATTCTCGAGTAAATACTGACTTTGAATCCTCTCATAATTTGACCCTTCTGCTGTTTTTTTTTCTAATTTAATGACACTAGCAAAAAAAAACATCACAATTCACATGATTAAAGCCAGTGTTTTATTCAAATAAAAATACTTTTAAAAACAGCCCAGAAAAAAAGAACCAAGAAAGAAACCAAAATCATAAAAAATAGCATATAACATCCACCTTCATAAATTTCATCTGTAAACAAACATGGGATCTTAAGCAAAAATAATTAGGACATGCAATATAAGAACAATTAAAAAGATTCAGGATATGATCTAGAAAATTGAAAATTAATGTCAAGATGCTAGCTTACAACTTCTAATTAATTAGACATTTCTTTGAACTCCACAAGACGTGATGCATTTTCTTGTGCTCTTTTCAGTGAAAAAAGTATAATCATCCGCACTTATTCAACAGATTAAAAATAATTAAAAAGGAAAATGGGAAAAATTATTCAAAATACGGATGATGCCACAACGAAACACCAACTAGAAAAATAATCAACTAATCCACCAAAGGCAAAATATTGTAAGTCTTGAAAGGTAAAATAGCAATTGACAAAAATTTCCATTTGAAGCAGGATACAAGGTGATTTTTAAGTGTATTCTGTTTCTTTCACCAGAATAGTAGAATGTGTCATGGAATATCTCATTCCTTCCACATATCGGCAAATTCATTGGGCTCCAATGGATTCGAAAGCTCGTGCATCTTTCTCCTTTTCTTCGCTTTGACTTTCTTCGCATACTTCCCAGCCTTTTGCCTTTTCTCCAATGCTCGAATCTGATCGTATCAAAATGCTTAAAGGATTAAGGTCGAGTACGTGTATGCATTAAACAAAGCAAGGTTAAATGTCACAATTAAAGGTTGGTATATGTAGTCAACATGCCATATAACCTATGCAAGGACATCCTTATACTACTTGAAAGAGTTCGGAAGAGTTGGTGACCATTATTACAACATAAAAGAAACTAAACACACTTATGACTTCCCTAAATCCATAAAAAAAAAAATTAAGATCCTCTCTAACCTGATTTGGTGATACATATAATGGATTCTCATATAGCGTTGGCCCTCCAAAGCTACCACCGAATATCTTGATTGGATTCAAACAAAATCTTGGACCAACCTGTACAGAGAGTTTTCAAACTCAGATTACTATCAAAAAAAGAACATAGTACCATACACATTACTGAAAACTGTATCAATACAAACCTCAATGAGGGTCATTTTATCCAGGCCTCCCCTGGCCACTTTATCAGATTCGTTATGAGGAACAGTTATCTGTGAATCAGAATCAGAGTACATACCCACAATATTATAGACTAATTTCACCCAAATGAGAAAAGAAAAGAAGAGCTTCATCATCGGTATATCAAAGAATTAGTAGCGTAGTGGCAAAAGAAATCAAAGCCTTGAAGGTATTAGGCCATCTCCAAAGTTTTCTTCATTTTGGAGAATGGAAATGGAATATTCTATCTCTATAAATTTACTACTCCAACCATTTTCCATTTTACAATCTTCAAATAATAATATATTATTATTTTACTTTATAAATTATTTTTCAAACTTTCGTTAATAAAATTGTTTTCTCTTTAATTATTTTAGATAATAATTTAATCAATTTACTAACACCTTAATTTTTTTTTATAATTCATCACACCTAACTATTTTTACATCTAATGCCTTTTAAGTTCTTTCATCTAATTTGTCACCTAATTTGTTTTACCAAGTTATTTAGAATTAATTATTATATTAAATGTTAATTATATATATATATTGATGCTTTGAAAAAAAAAATTAAATTAAAATACTTATAAGTTCATTGATTAAATTGATGTAATAAATAAAAAATTTAAAAATATATTCAATATAATACTCGGTTGAAAGATCTCAACAATATTAGAAATCTTTCTGATGGTATAATTTTCATAGTAAATAGATTTGTAAATAAAAAGTTATAATACAGTAAATTGAATTTAGCTAAAAATTTAAAAAGGACGTCGGAGGAATTTAGTTTGTGATATGAATGAATACACGAGTAAAGTTAGAATAAAAAAAATGTAATAGTCACGGAGATTGTAAAAAGCAATCTCCAAAATTTTATATATTGGGCCATATGAAATGGAGATCGATCGGAGCACATGAATTTTCTAAATTGAGATTTTGGAGATGCATTAGAGATGGCCCATCAATCTCCAAAATGTTAATTTGGAGAATGGATGAGCTCCAATCCATCACCATTTCACATGGCCCAATACAAAAAAAAATTGGAGATTCATTTTTGATCTCTAAATTTGGAGAGATTCATTTTTGATCTCTAAATTTGGAGATTGCTTTTTACAATCTATATTATTATAACAATTTTATTTATTCAAACTTTACCCTTGTATTCATTTTTCACACAAACGAAAATTCTCCAATGTCCTATTGTCCTTTTTAAATTTTTTTTAAAACTCAATTAATGTATTACAACTTTTTATTTATAATTAATCACTATAAAAATTATACCATTAGATGAGTATAATATTGAATATATTTTATTTATTTTTAAATCAATGAACTAAAAGTATTTTAATTTAAAACAAATATTTTCAAAGCATCAATTTTCATATGTAATTAACATTTAATATTATTTCAAAAAAAAATTAATATAATAATTAACTCGAAATAATTCAGTAATACAAAATAAGATCATTAACATCTTCAAATTAAATCATTAAAATATTACAACCAATAGAAAATTAACAAAAACAATTACATTGAAAATTAAAATAAAACCAATAAAAATAACATTGAAAATTAAAAGTTCTAACAAATTAGGTGACAAATTAGATGAAACTTAAAAGAATTTAAATGTTAAAAAAAATAGAACAAAATCATTAGATTTAAAAATATTTAGGTGTGACTAATTATAAAAAATATAGAAAATTTTGGGTGTGGATCAATTAAGTGGAAAATTATTATCTAAAATAATTAAAAGAACAATTTTATTAAAGAAAGTTTGAAAAATAATTTATAAAGTAAAATAATAATATATTATTTAAAGATAGTAAAATGGAGAATGGTTGGAGTAGTTCCATTTCCATTCTCTAAAACGAAGAAAATTTTGGAGATTGATTGGATACGGCCTAGAAGTTCAATATTATAGTTCTTGAAAAAGGAAGAAGTTGGCTTCATTTTTATATCATGGAACTTGGAAGGCCACTTTCCGGTACCTAGATGGGGAATGGCTGTCTATTTCAACTTAAAATATCATATACTTCACACATCTAAATGGCTGTCTATTTCAACTTAAAACATCTCATATACTTCACAAATCTTAAGTCACGATATCAACTCCAAATGGGAGGAGAAACTGTTATTATGAGTTTTAAGGTTTAGAATCTTGGATAAATCATCAGTTTTAAACAAGAAAATTAGACTACAAAACCAAGCCAGTATCCAGTATTAAGACTATCACCAACCTGGTAATTCCGGAACCATATGTGACCATCAACAATGGAGAAATTAAAGACATGATCATGATAGGGCTTAGATTTCCTGTGCTCCTTCGGAATTCCAAATATCTTAAGCAAAAGAAGAAAGAATGAAAATGTCATCAGTATAAATTACATCAAAACTTATATATCCATATAATTGTATATAATGGGCATAACCATTTCAGAACTCATTGCAAGGGGAAAAACTGAAAACCTATGCCTTGGAACAACATTCAGTAATTTGGCATTAGTGCAGGAATCATGCGACATTATATCTTCAACAAATCTCATAAAACCAAAATCAAACAATGACCCAACAATACGACTTCAAATAGGTCCTTAATAAACATTGATGACATGATTTCTTAACAGAATGAGATAATCAGGCAGGTTCCTGTTGGTGAAGATGCATGTAATTACTTGGTAAAACAAGTAATAGTTAGTATAGCACCACATAAATGGTGATGTCCTGTACAATAATCATCTGCAAAGAAAAAAGTGTTCTGCATCACTTGAGAAAGTATAATTTAGATATAACTTTCCAGATTGGAATCGCTATCAGCATAGAGAATTCGGAAAAGTATTACACAATTATTCCCAGAGCAAGAGAATTGCCTATATTTCCATACAAAGGGAGACAGGAAAAAAACTTCAAAAGGGAAAAAGCAAGAGCTAAATTACCTGAGTGATCATCTCCTTAACAAGTTTCCAGTGGGCATCATTATCAAAATTTGACGAGAAAGACAGTAGGGGACGTGACCCTCTCAGATGGTTTCCAGTGAGTTTCAGTTCTTCCATTGTGTGAACTAAAACAGGAAAACAGCTTTTATTCACTATCCCATATATTCTCAAAGTTATAACGAGAAAGGTTAACAAAAATTAGCTCACAAAAAAGATATATCAATCAATGATAAAAATATAAGTAATTTAGATATCCAAGAGTTTATGCCTATAAAATCCAAGTATAGACTCAAAAAAGCTAGAAATTTATTCCTATAAAGCAATATGAACTCTTAAGAGAATAAAATGCAAGATCTAAGGAGAAGATTACCAGCATTTACTATGAATTTCACAGATGGGCCACTGGGGCACTTGGCCATCCATAGATAAAGGTCTTTATGTTTCCTGCACTGAAGTAGAAAGGCAAAACGACGAAGCTTTATTTGTCATCACATTTAGATACATATTGCAATTCCTGATCAAAATATACATATTACATCAAATAAACTAACCCAACATGTTCTGAAATCAATCAATCACCTAAAAATCAAGCAATTACTTTGTAAAATAGAAATCCCTACATGAAGAAATACTATAACGAAAAGCGAATTCCTAAGGTGTAAGCAAAAACCAAACCCGAATTATATCAATAAAGAAAACATCATCTAACTTATACGATAACTCACATCGATTTAAACCAAAAAGTTCTATACACTAAAATCTACACACTACATCTATTAAATCAAAATGTAAAATACAGCATAGCTAAGCCAAGCATTAAACTTCAGTTATGTTGCCTAGTCAACGAATGAGTTCTGGATCATCCATATATATAGACACATATATGAAGAAGTTATTCGAGTAAATCAACAATAAGTCAATAACTAATGCAAAAGAAATCTAAACTTTCGAGTCAAATATCCCAATTCCCAACACACAAAAACAAAAGTAATTCGTAAATTTACCTCGAAAAACAAACAGGAAGAACAGCTCTTGAGCTCGACAAGCTCATTCAAGGTGGCGCCTTTACTGCTTTTGGACTCGACCTTGTTGTCCTTCTTACAATGCGGCAACAGCGAGACCACATTCAACATCAAGTGCCTATACCTGCAAACACCCCACACAAATTTTTTTGTTCCCAAAATACCCACTTGTCAATTTTCAATTTTTCGATTAAATTCACTACACAAGTAAAATAAAAAAAATTTAAAACAAAATCGAGGAAGGGAAAGAAACCCAATTTAATTTTCTCTCACCTGTAGTTGATGCGGCGTGAACATGTGACCAAGACCTTCTCTTTGTTCCTGAAGACAGCGGGAGATGATTCGGTTTCCTTGACTTCAGTCTTGTCTTTCCAGCCCAAAAGAGTCCGTTTAGGTCGCTCTTGAACGCTGTTGTCGTCGTCTTTGTTTGTGGGTTCGACAGCTTTGGTTTCGCTGTGTTTTCTCTTCTTCACCATAGTTGAAGATTTATCAAAACTGGACAATCGTCTCAGTGATTATGTAGAAACGGAGATAATTGGAATTTGGAGTTGGCTGCTGCAGAGAGCCAGAGAAGAGAGAAGATAAACCCTAGTTAAACCACAACATGATGATGGGTCAGGGCCCATTCAAGAGGTGGTCTCAAATGGATCCTTATTTGGGTATATGGGTGGGTTGTTTTTGGGTCCAACAAAATACGATTTTTTTTTTCTCTTATCAAAATATTTGTTAAGAGTATGGATGCAACAATTACAAATTTGTTAGATTATAACAATTATAATTATGATGATTCTCAATTATTTGATTTGTGGGAAACAACTTGCAAATCGGTGACAACAGAAAATATATAAGATTAAATATAATATAATTATGATTCAAAGTATAAAAATAAAATAACTATTTTAAAAGCAGAATCACACTAATTTCATTGTCAATTTATAATTACAAAAGATTGCCAAGTGTCATTGCTTTCTAATTTCAAATTCAGCTGTTAATGGTATATGATCACTGGGATGATCTGAAATTTGGCAAACCACCAATAACATCGGCTGACTCTATAGAATCTAGAAGTTTAAAAACACTTGTTGGGGTTATAAACATGGAAGAAGATAAAAATATATAATTTAATTAATATTTGAATTTTGGTTTACAATTTATGAATTTTAGCTATCTCCCTTTGCTAGAGCATAGAGTCATAGAAACTATATTAGGGGAGTGTATTTTTGCTCACTCACCTTAATCTGAGGTAAGTATTACCTCCCTTTTTAAAAAATGACATGTGTTCTAAACTTAACCAAAGATTAACCCATTTAACTCTTATTTATATTCTATTGATTTTAACCCTTGTGTCTATAAAAGTAAAAAACAAAACAAAAAAAAACAAAAACTCATAAGTCAAAAAAGCATTTATATAAAATAAAAAAACAAAAGAACAATAAAGAAGAGGGAAATATGCAGTAGCCAGAGAAAACAACTATTTCTGGGGTCTCAGGTGCGTCTTCGTCGTCGTCGTTTTCTTTTTTTTTGAAACAACAACATCAAAGAGACAAAACAAACAACAACAGAAAACCAGACAAAGCAAAGCAAGAAAACAGAAAAAACCACCCACTGGTTCGGATCAGCCTCAACACCTTCTTCGTTGTTCTCAATCTTCTTCGTCTTCTCCTTTTCGGTTTCGTATCCAAACACCACGCGCTGGGTTCTCTTCTTCTTGTTCTTCTTCATTGTTGGGTTCGGAGGCGTCGGTCTGTAGGGTGGTTTTTGATTAATCCCCACGAAATAAAAAAGTTAGGTTTTATTAATTTGATTGATTGATTTATTTATTTTCATTGGTTTTGATTGATTTGTGAAATTAGTTAGCTTTGATTAATTGTTGGTAGGGTAGAAAATATACTCTAAATCAGTAGAAAGTAGTTTTTTTTATTCTTTTAAAGAAATTTAGCATAATATTTTGTTTTTGAAAATCTGCAAATCTTGATATTATTATAAATTCCCATAAATTGCAGTATCCTATGGTGTTTAATTAACAATTGTTAGAAAGTTGTTGGTGATAAAGAGCTGGGTAGAAGAGATATGGCGGAAGGCGTTCGTGAAGTTTTGTTGTGCAATGGAATGAATCAGAGAGCCCTGTTTTTGCCAAATGCTGATATTCATTTTTGACTTTTTGACTAGTTTGGTTGTGAGAGTTTGCATTTGTTTGTGCTTGATTAGGTGCACTATAACAAGTACAAACAACAATTTGCATCAAAAACCAAGAGTATAACAAATCAATCAAAGTATACTAACTTCACAAATCAATCAAAAACCAATAAAAATGGATTGATCAAATTAATTTAAAAACCTTGATTTCATCCTAGTTCTTGTAATATTTGGTATAATGACATGAATATTTAGTACAGAAAAGAATGCAAAAATTACATTATCAATAACATACATGGACAAGGGGAAAAAGAAGATTCAGATTGAGTACTTGTGAAAGAGACGATGAAGAATTAGATGGAGCACCTTGGAAAAAGAAGAATTAGATGCATATTTTCCTCATCGTTGAATGACTTATGAAGTTATGAGTTGTCTCTTTTTCTTTATTTTTTTAACTTTCATAGTCACCAGGGTTAAAATTGGTAGAATATAAATAAGTGTTAAAAGATGTTAACTTTGGTTAAGTTTAGGACACGTGTTTATTTTTAAAGAGAGAGGTAATGCTCACCCCCGGTTAAAGTGGGTGAGCAAAAACGCACTCCGCTAGGGGGTATTGGTGTCTCTTAGAAAGATTCCACTTCTTCATTATTTTCTATCCATAATTTGGAGTCTGAGCCCGAAACAAGATAATAGTAGACCGTACTAATTGGGTCTAAAGTGAAGTCACCAGCCATAATCATCGGAAGTTCTGCACATCCGAAGCGTTGGGTTAGATATTTAGGGGCTGTTTGTTTTTTTATTTAAAGTCTTATAAGACTTTAATTTTTTAGATATATAGATAAGTCTTATAAATTAAGATACTATAATATGTTTTTTTTTCTTTCATTTTGGATGACTTATTATAAATGTAAAATTGATTAGATTGTATTAGGGTTTCTTCAAAATTGGAAATTTTTGAAAAATTGAGTTTTAGGGTTTTATTATATACGGATAAAATTGTAAATGTATGAATTGTTATAGGATATTTATGAAAATTTAGTAAAACAACTCTAATATAGCACTTTTTTAATAAGATAAAAGTCAAAAAAAAAATATTTTTTCTAAAAGACATATATATCTTAAACTAAGATATAAGTTAGAAAAACAAACAGACAATAAATCTTAAAATGAAAACAAAAAAAAAAAAAAAACAGCCCCTTTAGTATTTCTGGGTTCTGGTAGGCTAGTTTAGTGGATGTCTTGCTTGCTTTGTCTTGGTTCGTGATGTTTAGCAGCCTATGTGTTTTTTGCTAGGTTTATTGCTTGTTTGTGTTGGCCGTTTGCTCGGTTTGTTGTCGTCTGTTTTTTGGGTTGCTTTTGGCTTCTGGCCTTAATAAAAGTTCTACAGTCCAATTAAAAAATTGGTGTGTTTACCGTAAGGCTATGCCCACGAATACATTAAAATGTGATCAAATACACAAGCTCCATCTAAAGGTAATATATTTTTTTTTGGGTATATAAGACTATCATTTGATAATAAAATAATTACTATTTATAATATAATATATATTGGTTCCTAGTAAATAATTTTTATAAATAAAAAAACAATTTATTGAATTTAATAAAAATGAATAGATTATACATATTAAAATACACCATCTTATAATTAGGAACAATTAAAAAGATAAACAATTACACTCTTTGATTTTGTATAATTTTAATAAAATATATTTAAATTATATTTTTAGTACACATATTACATATACGTTATCTCCGTAAATGTTTAAATGACAACCTAATTTTTTTTTTAAAAAAGAATTAACTCCAAAACTAGCAAAGACTTGTGGTGTAAAACCAAATAAAAACTTTTTTTTTTTGAAGTAGATATATTTTTTCTCTTCCGGCTTCTGAGAAGTGTAAAGTAGCTTATTTGAATGGGTAAAGTTGGCTTTTCTGATATGGGTATTTATAGCCTCCAAAACAATATGTAAATGACTATTTACATTTTCAAGATATATAAAATTGTTGGGGAAATTACCCAATTCTTTGTTGGGGAATATTATCAAGTTCAAATTCACAGTCCAAGATAATTTAGTATGCGCGTATCCATAAAATCCCACGAGATTTCAATTAGACATAAACATGTCACGGGGTTCTGTTCATCAATGTATAATATAAAATTTAATAAAAGGAATTAAGAGTGAATAAATCATTCAAATCCGGACAAATTGAGGTTGATTTAGTGATTAGCACCTATTAGAATATCCGTAAAAACAGCCTCCGATGTTCTCATGTAGGTGACATACCAGTAACTGGTGACATTTCTAATTATATTCAGCAACTTATCCAGCTTCTGAACAAAAAATTTGCCTCTATTTTATTTGCAGCAAAGATACCTACTGAGGTGTAAAATAAAATATCATTTACTTTTTAAACTTTTGTATTAATTGGTGCAATAAATATTAATAAGTAAAATTGATTTAATTTATTTATTTTAAAGTATTACACTATTATATAAATTTATAGATTTTTAGAAAATGGCGAGGACTCGAACCCGCAACCTCGTAAATTATAATGTACGGGCGAGGGGTTTACCATCGGACCAACCTCATCTCGTCAAATTGATTTAATTAATTAATTTAACAAGAAACCAATTTCGTATGTGTTTGTCTAGCAAATCAATTTGATCCTTGATTGTGTGAGTTGCAAAAATAAATTGTAAACTTCATTTTTTGTTGATTCTGTTTTGTCTATTTTTTTGGATAATAAGTTTATTGAAATGTATCTATCAATAAAATTTGAAAATCTTTTAAACACTTGAACTATTTATCCCGGTTTTGTTAAATATGAAGGCATCACGAAAATGGGTGAAATATATAAAAATTTTAAAAAAATAGTTCTAATGTTTGAAATATTCTCAAATTTTATTTATAGGTACATTTCAATGAACTTATCATTCACACAAAAAAATAGCAAGTCAAAGCATTTAAATCTAATGGTCCAAATATAAAGAACTGAAATATCTTATATTAGTTCGAACTGACAATAAAATAATTGTATATATATACATATAGTTAGGTTAAACCAACTTAAATTGATGACTTGATTTTTAACTAAAACAACTTAAATCTGTGATTTAATTTTTTTACTTCAAATAGATACCAACTTCATATCGTCAATTAGTTAAAGTATAAGTACTTATGAACAAATAGATATCGAAAAACTATCACAAGCTAAGAGTATTAAGAAAGCATATAAATTCACAACTTCAAATAATGACATATGCAAACCAACTAGTGCACACTAAAAAGCATAACTTCCATTTATTTCATAAAATAAGATACAATACATAAAGGAAGGATCCAACAAGTGTATTTTACATTTTAGCCAATAGGATGGCTTATGCACTTTCCACAAATAGCAAAAACAACAACAACAATCTTCAAATGGGTCCAAACAAACATTAGAACACTTATTTATAAAACATTATGAGATTCTTGATCATTAAACATCGGAGTGCTGAGCAACCTGCCAATTAATTACATTTTTAATTAGAATGATAACCAAGTTGTGTGTTTGTGAAACGAAAGAAAACTAAAATGACATGGCCAGTCAGGTCGTGTCATAATTTTAGTTACATACCATACTTAATGAGGGTGACGTATCACTTGGACAGCTATTGCATTGAGCAAATCACTCTGACGTCCAAAGAAACTAACAATTTCCGCATTCATTAAATGAAGGTCAAAGGGAGTGCCGCCATCAGTCTCACCATAAGGTCCGTAAGCGGTCTTATTAGTATAGAATTTTAGAGATTGAATGACAGTATCCCCATCCTTAAGTACTGTGGTCCCGCTTAACGAGGTTAAAAATTCGTCTGGATGGAAGATAATCTACATAAAATCATGTAGTTGTTGTTTTTTTTTTTTTTTATATATATATAAAAAAACAACTAAAAACAAGCAAATCTTAATAAAACACGAAAAGTACTATATACTTACCGTCTCATGTTTTGGACTACCACTTACAGGAGGTACATCGCCAGATTCATCCGGACAGGGTTTGTCTGAGCAAGAGATTGAAAAAACGGTATCCTCATACCAGATGATTATCTCTTTAATGCCATTGGGCGTAGGGTTCCAATTTTTCCCTCGTATACCACCCCAGTACCCCATTTCAATGATTCCCTGCAACAAAAATTTACAAAATTATAATATAAATAATTGAAGAATTTATGATATATACAATCCAAGTTAAAACATACAGGACAACAAGTAGCCTTGTTTGCCATTTGCTGAATATCAAACACTTTGTAAAGTTGCTGTTGCTGATCGATTTGAATGAGTAGAGTTGGCTTTTCTTGTATGGTATTTATAGCCACCAAGTCAACATGCATTGCTGTCTTCTCTTGCACCCGACGAAAACCACACAGAGCTTTCAATAGTTTCAGCATACAAAAAATTAATAAAACAGTCATATTTATTATTTTAAGATATATAAAATGATGTATAGATGTTTTTGTCTTTTTTTTTCGTCAATTTTTTTATAGATTAAATATTCTTTATTATTCGATTTTTAATATTTAAATCCTTGGTTATTCATAGTTTTATTTACATAACGAGAAATATGAATATGTATCCAAATATAAAAAATTAAATAAAATAGTTATAGTTTTTATTTTCAAGACATAAAATTGTAATTTAAAAAATATAAGAAAAATTTGTACACTGATATTTTAATAAAAAAGATAAACAAATTACACCAGTAAGACTAAACTGACCATACTTTTCAAAGTCTTCTTATTATTGTTGGGAATTTGAACCGATGAACGCGGAAATGACATGCATAATATTCACCCATAACATAGCAATTAATGTTTATAAGCAAAAAAAAATAAGATGAGAGAAATATAAATAAATCACATAACACAAGATATACGTGGAAAACCCAAAACGGGAAAAAACCACGGGCCGTCAGGACGATAGAGAAAGTTCTACTATATGATAAATTGTTACAACCATATACTCCAGGATTCTGTCTCTAACCCAAACCACAAACCACCGAGCCTTACCAAGGCTCCAATCTCACAACCGAGCTTTACTTCACGACTCTCAGCTCAAAAAAAAAAAAACCCCTAAATATCCCCATAGGTCTCCCCTAAATATGACTCATGGATCTCTTACTTGATCCACTGATATTCTTCGGATCTCTCCCAGCTATTCATATGGGTTTCTCACTGGGATCTCACCACTCTCTGATGTTACAGGTGTTCTTTTTGCTCCACACAAATAACCTAGTTACATGGTTCTATTTATACTAGTTACAGGGAGTTTAAAACCAGTAAGGAAATCTTCTCATACACACACAGGTCTTTCTGATCCACCCAAAGTCCTACTCCTTTACACTCAAGACTTTTCTATTCAGCACAAAGAGAAACTATTTTCCTTTTCCATAGAAGATTTCCTGTTCTACACGCACTACAAAAAAAATGTCTATTAGTGATGAACTATTTCCGAAGGCGCTAATTGCCGTCGGTAATGGTACCTTTTCCGATTGCCATTTTAGTGCCGTCGGAAATGAGTCAATATGTAATACCATATTTCTGATGGCCCAATAACTGTCGGAAATAGTCGAATAAGTTGTCAATGTTGTTCGCATTTCCGACGGCACAAAACGTGCGTTCGGAAATGAGCAAAAATGTAATACCACATTTCCGACGGCCCAATAACGTCGAAATAGTCTTTATGCCATCGGAAATAAGGAAAAGTAATACAAAATTTCTGACGGCCTAATGGACGTCGGAAATAGCCTGTATTTCCGAGGCATTTTTTGTGCCATCGAAAATGATAAAATTTAATTCGAATTAATTTTAAGGGCAATTACACTATCGAAAATTTAGTACTATTTTCTACATTATTTGTTATGGCATTATCATGGAAAAATAATTAATTTATTATTATAATACTGATTAATAAATTATAATGGAATGTATGTGATAATTTATACACTACCAAAAAAAATGTGACTTGTAGGTCAATATTTTAAATGTATCACTATATGTTTTATTTTTTTTTATTTATCACTATTTTATTAGCAAAATCACTCTATTAAATTTTTCACCAAATATTTTGATTTAATTTTGAATTTTCAAATAATATGTCATAGATAATGTAAAAAAATATTTATGGTGATCACTGTAAAAAAATTAGGCAATATGGACAAGACTTTAGGGAGAAAAAATGGTACCGATAAGAAATCTACTTTATGTGTACATCTGACTAAATTAAATAAATATAAAATATAGCAATATTATTAGTAATTACAAGAATATTTAGTTGTTTATAATTATGTTTAGTGACACTAGCTACTATATCATATTTGTTTTTTAAAAAACTCTAATATTTTTTTAATATCTATTTGTTTATCATACAAAATAATTATAAATTTTACTAAAATAAGTTTAAATTATTAATTAATAAAAATTATTAATTTTTTAGTAAAGTGTTGATTATAAAAAATAAAATCAACAACGGTATAATATATGTATCCTATTTCAAGATAAAACAGTAGTAAAATGTAATTTCTTATCAAATAAGGGAAATATTTTTAATAAAATATTATTTTAAAACACAATATCAATAGTTATATTTAAATATTATACAAAAATATATATTTAATTAGATAGTATGCAAACATATCAATAGCTTATATATAAATAGTATGCAAAAGATATTATATAAAAAGTTATAGCAAAATGGTAAAAGTAATATTTACTATCAACCATCCAGGTCATGGGTTCGAGCCACCTAAATTGCATGAAATTTAGCTTAGGTGATGGGGTTATGTGGCGCATTCAAGTCGATGGTGTGTCATTTCTTTTTTATCATTGAATGTTTTCCTACGGCAATTCCCGTCGAAAATACTAGTAATTTTGACCACCTTTAATTACTATTACCGACGACATTTTTAATTTTTCCGACGGCCTTGACTGTCGAAAATGGTGGTATTTGTGACTGCCTTCGACGGCTTTTTCATGTTGAAACTATCGAAAAAGCGTATTTCCCGACGGGAAAACGTCTTTTCCGACATCATTTAGCCGTCAGAAAAGACTATTTTTTTTGTAGTGATGTTTTCCTGTTTCACACCGTAACTTTCATCATTACCGCTGTCAGGGCCACGGTCTACAGCCAGCGCTTGAACTGCGGAATACCTTTGGAGATGACCGTTTAGAAAACCGCGGTCTACGTCTCTTGCCTCTACCGCGTTCCATACCGCGCTGAACCACTAGAATCTACCGCTGTTTGAGCCACGGTCCCTGCTCCTTGCCTTGGCTGCAGTCTACACCGCGGTTCTTCCCAGATTTCCATTCTTCTGCCTTCTCAGTCTTCAAACCTCCCTCAAACACCATCTCCGACTTCCAAATATCTCCCATGTCGCCAGAAAGTTTCACACCAATTGAGTCTTATTTGGTTAATATTTGGTTCATTTGAGAATACAAACAAAAACCTAACAAATATTTCATATTTATTTTCTTATTCACACATCAGTGCCACAAACACGTACCTTGTACCTTGTGATTCACGTAATTCTTAGTATGGTTCATTACAATACCTATTGATTACTCCAATTCACAACACATCATTTATGACGTAATCTTAACATGTGACACACAAGTTCCATCGTACCAACTAGACCCACAAGCTCCATGTTACCTAGAAAGGGAGTTAAATTGATTTATTTAAAAAAAAGAAGAAGATAAATTATTAACTGATAAGTTCGTTGCTGAAATTCAACCATCTTGCCTGCCACAGTTTGAAAAACATTGAAAACATCATTTAGACATTTTCAATTTCTCTTCATTAAAAAACTGAGAATAGTTCTTCCCCGATTTGAATTTCATAAAAAAAAAATGTATAACGAACACATATTTTATATATATTTTTTGGAGTTTGTAAAAAAAAAAAAAACACAGAAGTTGAGAACAATACTAAACGATTCCTAAGAATTAATTGAACAATCATTTCAAAGTTTTTTAAGTATTTTTTATCATATCCACTCCCACAAACTCATTGAGGTTGTAATAATTACTATTAGTACAAGTCCTTACAATTACTGTCGATGACATGCTAAGGGAAATTAATAAATATTGAATGGTATGGTTCAATCTAGCGTGTACTTACAACACATTATATACGACATGAACTTAACATGTGATTGAATACATATCTTATGGGAAATCATTATTGGGTGATTAAGAATTTCCTTTGATAATAAAATATTAGAATATATACTGGTTCCTGGTAAATATATTTTTTTTCTTAAATGTTTTGACTCTCATGTGCTTTTCTTTTGAATTTTTAAAAGAATAAATAAATAAAAGAGTCATATTTATTTTTTTAAGATACATAAAAAGATGTAATGATGTCTTTTGAGAAAAAAAAAATATTCGCCTTTATTCCATTTTTAATGTTAAGAACCCTTGTTTTTTCACAATTTTATGAAATGTTTATTATTAAAAATATGAATTTGTATCCAAATATTAAAAGTAAATTAAAAATGTTATATATATATATATTTTTTTTTTTCAAGCCATAAAGTTGTAATTTCAAAAAAAAAATTTAAAGAAAAAATTGTATAATTACATAATAATAAAAAGATAAACAATTACATTGCTAAGAGTACTTTTCAAAGTCTTCTTAGTAATGTTTGTATAATATTTATTTCTTATTTAAACAACACTATCACAACCACCTTGTGGTTATCATAATTAATAGTAATGGTCCCTACAATAACTATTGATTGCTTGCTCCGTTCGGACCACATGCTAAATGTACGATGTAATTTTAATATGCGATACACAAGTTCCAATTACACGTGGAGTGGCGATATATTTTTTTTTAAAATTAAAATTAATAACTATTTGTGTTGTGTTCCAATTACTGGTTTGAATGAGTAAAGTTGGCTTTTCTTGTATGGTATTTATAGCCACCAGGTCAACATCCATTGCATGGCTAGTCAACATGCATTGCTGCCTTCTCTTGCTCTTGATGAAAACCACAGAGCTACAATTTCATTATTTTCAAGATACAAAAAATTAATAAAAGTGTCATACTGTATTTTTTATTTGAAGATACATAAAATGATGTATAGATGTTTTTAGAGATTAAATATTCATTTATTATTCCATTTTTCATATTTAAACCCTTTATTATTCGCAATTTTATTTACATAACAAGAAATATGAATATGTATCCAAATATTAAAAAATAAATAAAAAGGTTGTATTTTTTATTTTCAAGACATAAAGTTGTAAATAAAAAAATATAAAGAAAAAGTTATACATTGACCGATATTATAAAAAAAAAAGATAAACAAATTAAAAGATTTAGAGTAAATTAACCATACTTTTCAAAGTCTTTTTATTATTGTTGGAAATTATAACCAATGAACGCGGAAAATGCATGCCTAATATTCACTCATAACATAGCATTTAATGTCTACTAGCAGAAAAATAAGATGAGAGAAATATAAACCCGTCACATAACACAAAATATAACGTGGAAAACCCAAATCGTAAAAAAACCACGGGCCGTCAGGACGATAGATAAAGCTATTTTTATATGATAAATTGTTACAACCATATACTCCAAGATTCTCTCTCTAACCCAAACCCCAAACCATCGAGGCTTACCAAATCTCCAAACACACAACCGAGTTTTACATCACAACTCTTAGCTCACAATGCTCACCAAGAACTCCCAAAATAACCCCATAGGTCTTCCCTAAATATCACTCATAGATCTCTTACTTGATCCACTGATATTCCCCCGGATCTCTCCCAGATATTCACATGGGTCTCTCACCCGGATTTCACCACTCTTTGATGTTACAAATGTTCTTTTTGCTCCACACAAATAACTTAGTTACAAAATTCTATCTATACTAGTTACATGGAGTTTAAAACCAACAAGGAAATCTTCTCCTACAGGCATAGGTCTTTCTGATCCACATAAAGTCCTTCCAGGTCCGGCTGGACCTAAAGGCAACTAAGGTAGTTGCCTAAGGCCCCACCTTAAATCAATGCCCTATATTTTCATTATCAATATCTATATTTTAACAATCAATATCCAATATTTTTTTTGTTTATTATTCAAAAAATATCTCTTCAAACCTATAAATTATTGTTCATTCCTATTTTCAAGTAAACCACCTTTAAGTGGACTTAAATACTCATTAATGTTATCCTTAAAAAAATTACACATTAATGTTATTTGAATCACAAAAGGAGCTCTCGATAAATTTATGAGCTCTCGATAAATTTATAACCCATAGCAAAAAAAAAAGGGTTGTAGAATCGCAAGACCTGTTTTAAATTTCCGTCTAAGGCACCGACTATCATTGAGCCTCCCCTGAGTCTTACTCATTTGCACTCAAGACTTTCCTATTCAGTACAAAGAGAAACGCATTTCCTTTTCCATAGAAGATTTGCTGTTCTGCACATTTTCCTGTTTCACGCCGCAACTTTCGTCATTACCGTTGTCTGGACCATGGTCAACAGCCCGCGCCCTGAACCGTGGAATACCTTTGGAGACGACCGCTCAGAAAACCTCGGTCTACGTCTCTTGCCTCTACCGCGTTTTATACCGCACTGAACCACTAGAATCTACCGCAGCTTGTGCCACGGTCCCTGCTCCTTGCCTTGGCCGTGGTCTACACCGCGGTTCTTCCCAGATTTCCATTCTTCTACCTTCTCAGTCTTCAAGCCTCCCTTAAACACCATCTCCGACTTCCAAATATCTCACACGTCGTCAGGAAGTTTCACATCAATTGAGTCTCATTTGGTTAATATTTGGTTCAATTGGGAATACAAGCAAAAACCTAACAATTATTTCATATTTATTTTCCTATTCACACATCAGTGCCACAAACACGTACCTTGTACCTCGTGATTCACGTAATTCTTAGTATGGTTCATTACGATACCTATTGATTGCTCCAATTCACAACACATCATTTATGACGTAATCTTAACATGTGATACACAAGTTCCATTGTAACTGCCAAGACCCACAAGCTCTATGTTACCTAGAAAGGTAGTTAATTGATTTATTTAAAAAAATATATATAAATTATTAACTGATAAGTTCGTTGCTGAAATTCAACCATCTTGTCTGCCACAGTTTGAAAAACATTGAAAACATCATTTAGACATTTTCAATTTCTCTTCAATAAAAATTTGAGAATAGTTCTTCCCCGATTTGAATTTCATAAAAAAAATAAAAAATTAACGACACATATTATATATATATATAAATATTTTTGGAGTTTGTAATAATAATAATAAAAAAAACAGAAGGTGAGAACAATACTAAACGACCCCTAAGAATTAATTGAACATTCATTTCAAAGTTTTTTAGGTATTTTTTTTATCATTTCCACTCCCACAACCTCATTGAGGTTGTCGTAATTGCTATTAGTACGAGTCCTTACAATTACTGTCGATGATATGCTAAGGGAAATTAATAAATATTGATTGGTATGGTTCAATCTAGCACGTACTCACAACACATTGTATAAGACATGAACTTAACATGTGATTGAATACACATCTTATGGGAGATCATTATTGGGTGATTAAGAATTTCCTTTGATAATAAAATATTACAATATATATTGGTTCCTGGTAAATATTTTTTTTTTTTAAATGTTTTGACTCTCATGTTCTTTTCTTTTGAATTTTTAAATAAATACATAAATAAAAGAGTCATATTTTTTTTAAGATACCTAAAAAGATGTAATGATGTCTTTAGAGAAAAACAATATATTCATTTTTATTCCATTTTTAATTTTAAACCCTTATTTATTCGTAATTTTATGAAATGTTTATTATGAAAAATATGAATTTGTATCCAAATATTAAAAGTAAATTAAAAATGTTATATTTTTATTTTCAAGCCATAAAGTTATAATTTCAAAGAAAAAAAATAAATAAAAAGTTGCATAATTACATAATAATAAAAAGATTAACAATTACATTATTATGAGTACTTTTCAAAGTCTTCTTAATAATATTTGTTTTCATATTTATTTTCTTATTCACACAATACTATCACAACCACCTTGTTATTCTAATAATTAGTAAGATTGATCATTACAATAATTATAGATTGCTTGCTCCGTTAAAACCACATCATGAATGATTAACTATACTTTACATGTGATACACGAAAAGATGTAATGATGTCTTTAGAGAAAAATATATTTCGTTTTCATTCCTTTTTTTAATGTTTAAACCCTTATTTATTCACAATTTTATGAAATGTTTATTATGAAAAATATGATTTTGTATCCAAATATTAAAAATAAATTAAAAATGTTATTTTTTTTATTTTCAAGCTAGAAAGTTGTAATTTCAAAAAAAAATATAAAGAAAATGTTGTATAATTACATAATAATAATAAGATAAACAATTACATTATTGAGAGTACTTTTCAAAGTCTTCTTAGTAAGGTTTGTTTTCATATTTATTTTCTTATTAACACATCACTATCACAACCACCTACAAGCACCTAGTTGTTCTAATAATTAGTAGGATTGGTCCTTACAATAAATATAGACATGCAAGAAAAACACAAAAATCTCTATGACGCGAAAGACAATAATTAGTAGGATTTATCTATAACGCGAAAGACACATCTCAACATGGAGGACAAAGTTACAAGAAAAACTATTGAATTTCGAATTCGAAATACGTCTGCTCTTTAATGTATATTTTCAAAGATACTCGATAAAACTTGCTCAACTTTTGACACAAGAAAATAGACATGCAATTGCACACCTTTATTTAGAAAACATTTCAAAAATCAAATTGGAGAAGTGTGAAATCGGACAACGAAAACAATCCACGCGCAGATTTTCGAAACAAGGTATGCTCATAACTTTTGAACAACCATCTTGAATTTTACGTATTTTTCCTATAAATACTCCTACCAATTCCAATTTTTATTCACTTTCTCTCTTTTTCTCTTTCTCTCCGATTTTCCATTCTCCAATTCTCTACACAATTTCATTCTTACTCTCTCCCTCTACACAATTTCTAATACTTAGTTATTAATTTCCTATTATCTATCTATTATTCTCTAAATTTTCCACCAACACATCAAAGTTCAAAGGTATATTTTTCTGTAAATGTTATTATTTAATTCTATGCTTAGAGTTTAGTTATTAATTTTAATGTTTTTGTTTAGTTAGTAAATTGTTCATTTCATGTTTATACTTAGTTATTAATTTTAATATTATTGTTTAGTTAGTAAATTAATTTTTCCTTCTTTTGGTTAGTTAATTGAAATATATTTTTTGTAGTAAATTAAGCATTTTATATTTAGTAGTTAATTTAAATACATTTTGTTAGTAAATTACTAAATTTTATATGTAGTTGTTAATTTAAATACATTTTGTTAGTAAATTACTAAATTTTATATGTAGTTGTTAATTTAAATACATTTTGTTAGTAAATTACTAAATTTTATATTATGTAGTTAATTTAAATACATTTTGTTAGTAAATAATAAGTTTTATATGTAGTTGTTAATTTAAATACATTTTGTTAGTAAATTACTAAATTTTATATGTAGTAGTTAATTTAAATACATTTTGTTAGTAAATAATAAGTTTTATATATAGTAGTTAATTTAAATACATTTTGTTAGTAAAATAATAAGTTTTATATATAGTAGTTAATTTAAATATATTTTGTTAGTAAATAAATAAGTTTTATACGTAGTAGGGAATTTAAATACATTTGGTTAGTAAGTAATAAGTTTTATATGTAGTAGTTAATTTAAATATATTTTGTTAGTAAATAAATAAGTTTTATACGTAGTAGGGAATTTAAATACATTTTGTTAGTAAATAATAAGTTTTATATATAGTAGTTAATTTAAATATATTTTGTTAGTAAAATAATAAGTTTTATATGTAGTAGTTAATTGTACAGATAGGTTTGAAGGAGATAAGTGCTCGTATAGATCGGATCAGATATGCCATATCTTGGATTGAGAGCTCTAATCCAAGATTTAGAGAATTTGGTAGACACTGTATATTAAACGGTCTACGACCCCGACGATTCCAAACTGATATGCCGGTAAGGTGGAATTCTACTTACTTAATGCTGCAAAATTGTTTAGACTATGATACAACTATTACAGGTTTTTTTAACATAAAATTGGCCGAATTTGGTCATTCACAAGCACAAACACAAGCACTCACCTTAGACGATTGGTATGTGGCAAGAGTTTTTGTTGAATTTTTAAAGATTTTTTACAATGCCACTGTAACTCTTTCCGGGGTATATTCCCCCACATCTTCCCAGACAATCCATCAGATAGTGGAAATGTCTGAAGTGTTAAACACTTATAGGACATATACTGTCTTAGGTGATGCAGTTGTTGCCATGGAGACAAAGCTGAAAAAAAATTGGTCTATGATTCCTTTTCTTTATGCCTTAGGTCTTATAGTAGATCCTAGGGTTAAATTATCTGGTTTAGACTTTTTACTTGAGTTTATTGGAAACAATTTGTCAATAGATTATTCAGAACAGTTTACTGACATTCGAAACAAGTTGTTCGAAGTTTTTAGTATTTATGAGCGCAGGTTTGGCGGCGTTGACACGCAGCCATCAGGAGAACCGGAGACACAACCGATGCAGACAAGTTGGAGCATTTTGAAACGGCGTAAAAAATCATCAAGTTCTTCTTCAACGCAATAATTTGCTGCATCTTCTGGAGCCGAACTCAATAGGTACCTTGAAGCACAGTTCGATGCTTGCGAAGACACAGAGAAATTTGATTTGTTGTTATGGTGGAAGACTTACAGAGTCAGGTATCCGGTCATGTCACACCTAGCACGTGACGTACTGGTTATCCCCGTGTCCACTGTGTCTTCAGAACAAGCATTCAGCACGAGCGGACTAATTGTTGAACCAAAAAGAAGTTGTTTAACTCCGGAGATGGTGGAGGTATTAACATGCGTTCGGGATTGGGAGCATTCTCGAAAGAGATTGCAAAATGAAACGGTAGACGAAGAATTTATTAAAAGTTTCTCCAATTTATTTGTTGATGAAAGTTCCAGTAGTAACCAGGCACAGAACTAGGTTATACATGTATATTTACTTGTAATACGATTGCACTCTTTTTCCCTTACCAAGTTTTTATCCCACTGAGTTTTTCTTTGTAAGGTTTTTAACGAGGCATTTCTGTAAATATGTAATACTTAATTCCGAAAGTCAAAAATAATTAAATATTTCTTCATTTCATATTTTCATAACATCATGTCTTCATCTATTTTTTATTTTCTTTAATACTTTATTAACAAACATAATAAATATATCTATTATAGTATTACCAACAATTTTTTATTACACAGTTTACACTAAAATAATAATTAAGATAAAGAAATTGCAATAAAAATTACATTGTTAAAACAATATTTTATAACAATATTAACATAATTAAAAAAAATTAAAAAAAAAAATATTGCCCGCCGGCCCGTTTGGCATGCCAGGACCGGCCGGCGGTCCGGCAAGCCTGTGCCGTGCCTACAGGCCGTGCTAGGCCGGATTTTCCAAAACGTGCCAGGCCTGGCACGGCACGCCATTTGGACCGTGCGGTGCTAGGCCTGGCACGTTTTGGAAATCCGGCCTAGCAGGCCTTGGCAAAACAGGCCGGCCCGGCCCGTTTTTACAGCACTACCGCTAGACAGGGAATCAACATAACCGCAACTGCCAACTTAACCTCGACATTCCAATTGGCTACACCATCGGTAGCTCGAGATCCCAGGGTATGGTCTGAGATAGTGGTCCCGACCCAGATGCATTGCAAAGAACTGGTAGAGATAAGGTTGACCGCCGTGGAAAAAGGTAGCGCTCCCAAAAGCACAACAATCACCAAGATTATCAGAACCATAAAGAAAGCGGAGGTCGGGACATCAGAGGACAAAGGGAACTCAGTATGCACGATGATGTAGGAAGGAAGGGTGAGCGAGGAAACAGTCATGACCATAACGACAGGTATGACAGTCGCGGGAGGGGGTTACAGTCAACTTCATCTGATGAAGACGTGCCCCCGGAAGGCGCAGGGAGACAACCCCCGTACCTAGGTATAACATTAGTGACACTTAGGTCACCGGACGAACCTCAAGGGATCCATATGGTCTTGTCATCCGCCAGGAGTTCGACCGACGTGGAGAACCAGAAGGTGTACGGGAAGTTCTGCTAAGAAGGATAGAAGCGCTGGAACAGAGACAAGGAAGTGGAAACCTGCTGATCGATAACTCTGGAAGCCCGTTCATCGCTTCCTTAAGACAAGCCCATTTTTTAGAAAAATTCAGAATGCCTCATGTGGAGTAGTTCAAGGCCAACACCGACCCTCAGGAGCATGTAAGAAGATATCAGAGCGCTATGACGCAGTATGATTACGATGACGCACTCCTATGCAGGATGTTTCCCCAAACATTGGGGATCATGGGTCTAGATGGTTTGGTGGCCTTTCAAGCGGGTTGATCGGAAACTTCGAGGAATTGATTCAAGCCTTTACTAGGCAGTTCATGAGAAATATCCAACGTAAGAAGTCAATATCCGTCCTTTCAACCATGAAGCAAAGAAAGGACGAGAAGTTAAAGAACTATCTTACCCGTTTTCACAGGAAGTCTCAGAGGTGCAGGACCCTAACGATGATGCAGTTGTAGCGGCATTCATCAACAGTTTGCAGCATAGCCAATTGTCACTCGGTCTGAGACAAAATGGCCCGATCACCTAGGCTAATCTTGTGGATGATGTAGGTGGATATGCAATGGCCGAAGAAGAACAGATAGCTCATGGAGGGGAATTAATACATGGTGGCCGACCAAGAGAAAATTAAAAGTTCAAAGATAGTGGCCCGAAGGGAAACCCTAAGGGTGACCAGAAGAATAATTATGGGAAAGCTAAGGAATACCGCAAGGAAGATGATCAGAAAAGCAACAAGACTTATAAGAGGCAGTATACGAATTATATTCCCTTGGCTCAAAGGCAAGAAGAAATTCTGAATGTGATTGAAGATAAGAGCTTATGTAAGAAGCCTCCAAAACAATCCAGTTTTGCTCGAATAGATACTTCCAAATACTACCGTTTTCATCGGGAGAATGGTCATGAAACTTTCAAGTGCTACCAGTTAAGAGACTACATTGAAAAACTAATCAGAGAAGGACACCTAAAGGATATGATCCTTAAAGGGGGATCTGATCGACAGAATGACCTCACGAAAACTGACCTAGATAGAAAGGATAATCCGAAGGAGAATTCAGATGCCGAAGCTATCAACACCATTTTTTGTGGGCCGTATATAGGGAGAAGTAGTAGGGAGAGAATGACGGAGGTCCGAGAGGCCATAGATGGCCAAAGAAGCTTGGAAATAAACTCGGTTGCCTCGCTTCATTAAACCGATTCATCAGTAAGTCAACCGATAGATGCTTGCCCTTCTTTAAAGCAATAAGGAAAGGTAAGTGAGTAGAATGGAACGAAGAATGCGAGCAAGTATTCCAAAAAATTAAAGAATATGTGGGCAAGGCCCCAATCCTATCAAAACCTCTAAAGGGAGAGACATTGTATCTATACCTATCGGTCACAACTATAGCCACGGGATCAGTTCTGGTCAGACTGGACGGTGGAATACAGAAGCCAGTGTATTACACCAGCAAGGCTTTGCTGCCAGCAGAAACGAGATACTCGGCAGCCTAACAAATGGCACTGGCATTAGTGACAGATGCAAGAAAGCTAAGACCATATTTCCAAGCTCACACGATTGAAGTATATACATATTGCCCATTGAAGCAGATTTTATCCAAGCCGGAAGTGTCAGGAAGATTAACGAAGTGGGCAGTTGAACTGAGTGAGTTCGATATCATTTATCTGCCAAGGGCTGCAATAAAAGGTCTGGCAGTAGCAGATCTGATTGCCGAGTTCACTGAGCCAAACAGTGAGGTAATCAGGATATTAGAGGAAAAGGAAATGAAGGCCTTCGTCTGGAAGCTGCACGTTGATGGATCATCAAACACGAATGGCAGCGGGGCATACATAGTAATATCAACCCCAGAAGGCGATCAGGTGGAATGTGCCCTGTGATTTGATTTCAAAGCTACTAACAACATGGCTGAGTATGAGGTGTTATTGGCTAGACTCAGGGTGTGCACAGCGACTCCTAGATTGTGGTTAACCAGGTCCTAGATGAGTACCAAGCAAAAGATTTCAACATGACAGCTTACCTGGAGATAGCCAATATGCTCTTCGAAAGATTCAAAAACTATAGAATCACTCAGATCCCGAGAGAGAAGAATGAGAAGGCTGACGCACTATAAAGATTGGCATCAACAACCACTGGTATTTGGCCCAAAATGATTCCAGTAGCTCATCTCAAGGAACCCAACATTAAAGAAGAAGGGAAGCTGATGGTAGAAACAGTGGAAGAAGGCCGATCACATGGGCTACCCCGATCAAACAATACCTAGAAAATGGTACACTCCCCTAGGACACAACTGAGGCAAAACGCATCAGATACAGGACATCCCGATACTCAATAATAGGCGGCGAACTCTACAGAAGGGGGTTTTCCAAGGTCCTGCAGAGATGCGTCAGTCGAGAAGAGGGAGATAATATTTTGGCCAGCGTACATAGATGTATGCGGAAACCATACTAGGAGAAAAAGTTTAGCTCATAAAGTCCTTAGGCAAGGTTTCTACTGGACAACACTATTTCAGGATGCCAAATTGATGGCAGAGATGTGCAGTACCTGTCAAAGCATTGGGAACGACATCAGACAACCCCTTGAACATTTGTAGAATCTGACCTCCTGATGTTGAAAATAGTGTTATAAAAACACTCACTCGCAAGTGCACGAATCGTAAAGATACGTACAGTAGCAAATAAGGATCGTTCCCACGAAGACTAGAGATTTAATGGTTGAAAACTAATTTTAATTAAAGCTAAATTGAAGTAACAAAAGATTGATTTGATTTTGATTAAACTAGAAATAAATTAAATTAAACTAATTAAAGCAATTAAAAAGAATTGGTTGTAATTAATGGAAAGAAAACACTAGGTCATCAATGATCCCCAATTATGAACACTCAATGTATGGAATTAATTTGTAAACAATATTCAATCAATTCAAGGGTTCATTCTTTATCTTTAATATGGCTATTACCGTTCGATCGCGGGTTGAGTCACGTGTTTCCAACCACTATTCACCCTTTGATCTATGGTGTGAACAATAATCGAAAACCCATTAAGTTCAAGAATAAAGAACCAAAATCTAAACTTTGCTTTGATCTATGCTAAAGATAAATTTTATTTATTCAAGTGAGCATTAATCGGGATTAGGTTTTGATCTATACTCTAACCCTAATTCTCAAATAGTCTTAACCCTAAAATCATGCCAAATAATCATCCATCCTTTGGTCTATGGTGTGAATGAGAATTAAAACTAATGAGGAGTCAAGCAATTAAGCATAATGAATAAATCAAGAATTAAATTGATGAAATAATAATTAATCCACACATGAGCATGCACAAAAGGTTCACATTGATTCTCTAGTTATGGAATTAGTTACACATAATAAAAAGTAAAAGATAAGAGAAAGAAAAGATAAAACCCAGATTGGCCTTCAATGAGTTCTTCAAGTCTTCAATATGTAAAGATGGATGGGTGTGTGGTTATGTATGGTGATGGAGTGATGGGGGATAGCCCCCTTGGTGGCTTGGGACCTCCCTTGGCTTGTGTCTCTTGAAATTAGGGTTTACAAGGGGTTTAAATAGGTGTATATGCTAGGCTATGTCCTTAAACAACAAGGAAATCAATTCCCTTTTAGAACTCTACCTTTTTGGGATTTTATTTATTTCCTAATCCATTAAAATTGATTACTTATTGAAGGAAGATAAGGATTAGATGTCAACTTGCTTTCCAAGACTCAAACTCATGTCTAAAAAGGTAATACTTCCCGTTCTGACAACTTGCAAAACAAATCCTGTCACTGTTCACAGATTTTATGACTGACTGATCTGCGCAACAGGTACTCAAATGGGCATAACGTCTTCTAGAAATTTTATATCGACATGCCGTAAATTTGGTTGGCAAATAGACTTCTAGGGATGCAAATCCATAGGTGGCAGGACACACAGTTTAATCAAAACTGAGAGATATAGGCTTCGTAACATGGCTCATCTGCACTGATACGGGAAACCGCTGTGACTACCGCTGTGACAATCCACTGCGGTATGACAACGTTTTGGAAGGTGTTATTCTGCCATTTTTAGTGCTATCGGTACCTCTGTCGGTACCGCTATCATAATTAACAGCGGTTCAAGGAAAATTGTATATTAGTCCCTCAATTATTCAATAATTGCCCTTTTTGTATAAAATTCTCCAAACACGTCACTTAGATCTAAAAACCTGAAAATGCTCAAAACACAAATTAAAACCCCTAAATAACTCAATAAACAAGCAATTGATTAGAGAAATGGGGATCAAAAACATATACAAATAATGACCGATCACCTCTCTGGTGCCATTTGCGATATAGGGGATAGATCTGATCGGCCCAATGCCAACAGCAACTAAGGGTGGTGCGAAGCATGCCATTGTGGCAGTAGATTATTTCACAAAGTGGGCTGAAGTGGAAGCATTGATACATATAACCGAAGCCAATATCACTAGCTTGGTGAAAAAGAATATTATTTATCGATTTGGGATCCCAAATACAATTGTCACAGACAATGGGACCCAATTCGACAGTGACAATTTCAGGAAAATGTGCTAAAAATTCCGTATCAATAACTATTATGCTACACCAGCCCACATTCGGACAAATGGTCAGACCGAAGCAGTCAACAAGATCATCAAGCACACCTTGAAGGCAAAGCTCGATGACAAGAAAGGGAATTGGGCAGACAAGTTGCATGAGGTGCTTTGGACATATCGCACAGCTCAAATAATATCAACAGGAAAAATGCCATATTCCCTAGCCTTCGGAACTGAGGCTATCATCTTGATTGAAGTAAACTATATCTCTCCCAGAGTCCAGCTTTACCAACAAGGTTCCAATATGGGGATGCTAAAACAGAGCCTAGATGAGTTAGAAGAAAAAAAAGACATGGCGAGGGTGAGAAACGCAGTTTACCAGCAAAGGGTTGCTAGATATTACAACTCGCACGTTCGAGAAAGAAAATTTCAATTCGGAGATCTGGTTTTCAGAAGGGTATCACCAAACACAAGGGATAAGGTGGCTGGGTCTTTAGCAGACAAATGGGAAAGACCTTATCATGTGGTCGGATTAGTTGGGCATTGGGCATTGAGCATATCGCCTTATCCGACCAGAAGGATGAGAGTTACCCAGATCATGCAATGCTCAATATTTGAAGATATTTTACCCTTAAGGGGTTTTTCTTGTTTTGATTTCTTTCAGAATTTTTAAATATTTTATTACAGTTTAGAATAATTACAGATTCAGTTATAGATAACTGTTTGTTTCTTCTTATAGTCTGCTGAAGATATTAATAAAAGTCCTTCAAGGGAAAGCATTGTTCAAATAATAGTGTTCTGATTTTGATTTCATTTACAAAAGTAAATCTCATTGAACCCCGAGCGGGTTATCGAGGGGCCTAGTGATGGGGCCAAAAGCACATGTTGCAAAGACAATGCACTTTCACCGAAACTAACTGAGTGTATTAAAAGCACTGTTAGAGCGCCTTCGGGTGATTTACACCTGATAGGATGCGCAGAAAGTTGGATGGGGTAATCTATAAATTCTCATACTTTAACACCAGCTAATCAGATGCTCGGTTAAGATAAGTTAATGGTATAAACGAAAACCCTCATCACAACGAATCTTGAGTGACAGACTACTGGGAGACGTCCATGTGACTTAGTTGCCAGATAAAAGACAAAAGTCTATAAACTAGACACCATATATATGGTCTTGCAAACGAACACTGCTTGAACAAATATATGACTCAACTACAAACCGAAGAAAGCCTGGTCGGTTATATATGTAACCGATCAGGATAATCAATGGTTGATCAGTGGTTAAACTGACCACAACAAATTCAGCAAATTGAAGAATTCATAAGATAACTTATTAAATTAAGAGCGACGGTTCCAACAATGGTTGATTTGAATGAAAAAGACCACATAAGTAAATTAAGATATGTATCATTGAAAGTGAAATAATTATTTACACAATGTTACAAGAAAAATCTACAAAGATATGTGGCATAGCAAGGAATATTTAATGCCGACGGAAGAATCAGGCTCCAGGAACATTTGAAGGGCCACCAGGACCAGAGCTGCTAGGGGGTTGGTCTTTTTCTCCATAGCCCTTGGTCAGGTCACCAAAATTAGGCCAACAAATGTCATCTTCAGGGTTTTCGACCATGAAAGGAAAGTAATCTATTTCAGGCAAGGGGCCAACATCAACACCTTTGGATGTTGAATCATCAGAGTGGAAGGAAATCATAAAAATTTGGAAGGCAGTTCCAGATGTATTACATGGGGGTCTTTCCCTATAGATTTGCAGTAAGCCATTCATCTCATCCTTTGATTCCTTATGGCATTCAGAGACTCATCCTTGTGCTTTTTCATCGTCCGATCCCACTTTAAGTGAGCTTCATTAATGGCCCTTTCTTTAACCTTGAAGAACATTTGGGCAGTAGCAAGCCCTCACTCTAGTTCTCTCGGTATAACCGCCTCAAATGCAGGAGACCTTTTATAGCTATCAACATTTTCAATCTCGAGGGCTAGCTTTGCTTCTTGAAAGAGCACCTTCATGCTGACTTTTTGTTGCTTTAAGTCTTCAATTAGCCTCTCATAATGAAGTTTGGCCTCTTCAGATGCCTGCTAAGCCTTAAGCATATATTGCTGAGAGGCAGTAAGAGTTTGCTTTGCAGCTCGAACCTCAATTTCTTAGTCAGCGTCTGCTTGTTCAGCCAAGGAAAGCTTCTGCTCCAGATCCACGCACCGTTGTTCGGCCTTTGCCACACTTGCTTCGAGTTCGATGTTCTTCACTGAGAGTTCTGTCAGGCTAGCTAATGCTTTATCAGCTCGGGTTTCAGCATCGGATACAACCTTCCTAAGGACAGCCTCTGTCACATCAAGCTGTCTTAGCTTCTCTTCGAAAGATGCTTTCAAGTTTGACTCACTAGCCGAAACAGAACTGAACTGATCGTTTCTTTTCTCTTCTCAAGCTCTTTTTCTAGCCGAGAGATTTCGGCAGCCTACTTCCTTTAAGCCACCACAGCCCTAGCCATCTCCTCCATAGCCTTAGAAAAGGAAACAAAAACAAGTTATAACTAAACTTGAAGAAAAAAGAATTAGTAAGAGAATGAAAAGCACGTACATATACGCCATTATTATAAATGGCACGGACTCGCTCCCAATCGCTTGCGTCCCGAAAATTAGTCCAATAGCCTTCACCAACGTAGCCCCTTCCAGTAGACATGGATTTTAACATGTCAAAGGGGTCGGTTGATGTTTCACTTGAACCAAGGGCCTCAGTAGTAGTGGGAGCTACCATCACTTCTGGGCCGTGAGGCTGCTGATCGGTAGAGACTGGACTTATGATGGGAATGGTCCCAGGAGCAGCCACCGTAGGTGTGGCGATGGATTGTTTCTGACCAGAAACCCCCGATGGACCCATTTCAGTATTCCTTATGAGAGAGGTCACGGCTTCATCAGGCCCTTCAGGGCGGTGCAGCCTCACAGGAAATTTGTGGGATCTGTTCATTTCGTGGTCAGATAGGTTGTCCACAGGAATGGGCGGATAGGTTGATAGCTTGACAGGACTGGTTTGTCCATCGTCAGAATCTGAATCAATGAAGACTATCTGATGCTTAATAGAGAATTGCATCGGGGCATTGCCAGTGTCTCATACTTGGTTAGCTCGATGGGCCGTTTAAAGAGAAACTGACTCAGTCAAAGTTGGGGGTGAACCTATTGATGGGAGGACTGTTTGGTAGCACCTGTGGTGGATTGATCATTTGTTCGGGTCTGGTCAGATGGTATAACTACAGACGGAACAGAGGCATGGTCATTTCCTTTTTTCCATCGATGTTCCCTTCGGATCAGATCGGTCAGAGTATCTTGATCCCCTTAATCTTCCTCGATAATAACTGGTTTGACTCCAGTCTGATGAGCTCCTAAGTTCGTTGTTGACTTGGCCTTCGCCCTTCCCCGAGCAACATCATGAGCAGAAGAGCCAGCAACAGTCTTGGTCACTTTGCTGACTGGTGATCTCCCGGAAGATTTGGGTAAACGACGACCGGCCATTTCTTTGGCATGTTTCCTTTTTGAACCTCTAGGAGGTATTTTCTGCTCATTATCCTGGTCAGAGGGTTTATTTCCCCTTTCTTCATTAAGAGAGTTTGGAGGTGTATTGGGGTCAAGTTGATAAATATGTTCGACCATAACTTGTTCGGGGGGGAGGGCGATCCCTTGAGCTATTTGAGCAGCAGCCTCAGCTCGACTGACTTTGTCAACTTTTTTAATTTTCTCAACCTGCTCACCGGCTACAATGTCCATCTCGTACACTGAAGCAATCAAAAGAACGTCAGAACAAACGAAGTTAAAATTCAAAATAAAATCAAGATTCAAATAGGAAATACTCACAACGTTTTCATCAATTTGAAATTGGAGGAAACAATCCCAGGTCTTGAAGAGCCTTTTCGATGAACAAGGTGCGTCGGTCTATGGCCTCCCATGTTGTTTGAGCAGCCTTGACAACATTTTGAGCTTGGGACTCAGTCAGCGTTGCAGGAGTTTTATTCCACAGTTCGGGAATATAGAAATGCCGGGGAATTGCATTTTTAGCTAATTCTTGACGACCATCAGCTACCACTGATTCACCTCATTCGCCTTGGACGAAGAACCAGCTATTCTTCCAATATTTATTAGAAGTGGGGAATCCCTAGATAAAGCCTTTGTGATCTTTGCTAGATGAGGGTGTAGGCCGTTGGTCATATCCCTCGGGAATCCAGTGATTCATAGAAATAGACTGAAGGTAAAATGTACCTCCATTATCTGATCCTCCCAGGGTATAGAAATTTTGAATCTCTTGTGGGGTCGGGGGGTACTTGGCACCGATTTGTTTCCATAGGTGCCATAAGCTCATCAGCACCCTGTAAGAGTTTGGCGAAAGCTGAGTGGGAGCAATTCTAGCCTCAGCCAGGAATCGAGCAATGAAAGGCTGAAGGGGAAGTGTTACCCCTAACGTGAGCATTGCCCCATAGATAGCCACTGCACCACAAGGAGGGTTCCAGATAGCACGACTCTCATCCAGAAAGAGTTTTACCCAGCGAGGAAGGTCGAATCTCTCGTTGTATTTTACTAACTCTGGTGTATCAACATCATTTATTTCCGAATCGAAAGCACTGGAGTGTTCGGCAGAAAATTTCATTAAAAATGCTCGGCGCCTTCTAGGGATTTCCTCCATCTTCAACAATTGTGATGGAATTTTTAGATCTACTGGAACCGAGTCTTTAGAGCTTAGCCTGCTTTCCCGACTGGATCCCGACGTCTTCGACATATCTGGGCATGTGTTTAAAGAGACAGTAGGGTTAGTATCATCAAAAGATGGAGGTCGGAATTCAGGAAGAGTAGTCTAGTAATCAACATTAAGACTACAAGTTGGACTGGACGGGAAGGATCTTGAAAGAAACCCCCTAAAATAGATTCAACCCTAGCAACATTTTCTCTATCGCTTGTCTAGATATAATGAATCAATAACTCAACGTAATGATGGCGAGTAGCAGAATCCATACCTGTTGATTAAAATGAGAGAAGAACGCTGGATGTGACGAAGATCCACAAAGACGAAGAACTCTGAAAAAACGTTGGAGTAGAAAAAATGTTAAGAAGACAGAGGGTTGTGAAGTGCGAAGAAAAAGAGATTGCATGAGAGGGGAAGTGAAGAGATTTTGAAATATATATATATATATATATATAAACGAAGATGATGCCATGAGAGTGCTGGTTGGTGTGCGAATCCTAAAGATCAAGCGCCATTTGAAATTTGAACCGCCGTCAACAGTTACGTCATTCAAGTCGAATCACCTAGACAAATCAAACGTTTGTGGGCGAGATTAAAGGTCAGCCGTTTAGAAGTGGTAAGCATTTATGAGCTACACGACAAAAGACTCCCGAGTTAAACATGTCTCACCGAGTGAGTTATCTTCACTAAGTAAGATACTCGGTTTAAATGTTTAAAGAGGTATTGTTATTGGTACAATTTGGAAAGGTGGCACGTCAGCATAAATATCATGAGACACAGAGGCAATAAGTGACGTGTCAACATATGGAGATTAGAGACTAAAACAAGCCAGACTTAAGAGGTTTTGTAGACAACCCCATAATATTAATCAAAGTTACCAAGGTGGTCGGGGTAGAAATACCCGACCAAGGTAATTAGATTGGTTGTACAAAAAGAACTAATCAAGAAAACCTAAGATGGTCGGACAAACCCAATTGATCGGGTTTTAATTATCCGATCGGGTGTAGATTCCTGGTCGGGGGTGAAAGATATCTGGTCGGGTCTGGAGGATGGTCTGCTAAGCGACACGTGGATGGCGTTAGATATATTCGGATAACTAATACGAAGATAACAAAGAATTCAATACAATCATGACTCAAACACGTAAGGAAGAGTTTGCCTCCAATAAGGTTTCATGAAGCGTACTCTGATAAGAAAATAGATTTCCTTAAAGCTATAAGAATTCAGAATAAGAAAGAGGCTAGATGTGTTTAAAAGACAAACAATGCAAAACAGGAAAAAAGGATCAACATGACTTTAATAAGTTAAAGTTATTTGTACTTCATTAAATCACTGCCACTAATTCTTTTACTTGTACTCCAAGAATTAGGGTTCTATGCATGTATAAATAGACCCTAAAAATGTCTAACAATGTTTAACGAATCATTAGATATTCAAGAGAGCATGAGTGCCTGAGTGTGTAAACTTCAACATAGTGAATTCTTTTCTCTCCGTCACCAGCAACCGTGGACGTTTCTCCACATTGGAGTTTTACCAAGTAAAACCCTACTTGCACAACTTCTTTTTATTCATTATACAAGTACAAACTCTACATATTTTGTGTGACGCGTGATCGACTTTACGTAATCCAAAAATCACCGTCAACAAATATATTGTTGTTTTGTAACTTGACTTTGAAGGATCACTTTCAATATTTAATGTTAGGTAAACCGTAAAGAAAGAATATAAAAGGGAATCAAGTTTAATTCAAATGTGAATCAAGATATATAGTTAACTTATCAATTAATTAGGTGGGATGGGGAATTAAATTCCCTTTTCAACATGAATTTAATTCATAATTTATGTATAGAGTCCAAATAATTTGATTTTGGTAAACACCATATATTCACATTTGTGTATAGAGTCCATTTAATGTTTGAAAACTCGTTCTCGCGTAAAACCCCATAACATATGGAACAGAGAGGGGTATGCTTTCCCCATCCCCATCACATTTATCTCATTTAACTCATTTATCAAAATAAAAATATATATTTCAATGAATATGATATAGAGTAATGACAGACGTCCCAATTTTTTTTTCCAAATTATGTCCCAAATGATGTGGCACGTGAGATGTCAACATCACATCAGTCACCACATAATCTCATAATTTATAATATGCTAACATCTCACGTGCCATATTATTTTGGACAGAATTTGAGAAAAAACAATTGGAACGTCTAGCATTATTCATATATATATATATATATGTTTGAGATATGCTATACATATATACACACTAAATATAATTATTCATTTCAAAAAACAAAAGAAGAAATTGATTTCCAAAAAACATTTAAAATAAATTAATGCCATCCTCTTATTTACCAAAATGTCACTCATTGGATGTAATTGGATGGAATTACCATTACTGTAACAGGGCTAAAAATGACCATTATAAAACTAATTCCCCATCTAATAGCTATTTTAATAGTGGTGACCCAAATTGATGGTCACCGGGGTAATTATTCCTTCTAATAATTAGTAGAATTGTTCCTTACAATAACTACAGATTGCTTGCTCCGTTCACACCACATAATAACAGGTGTAATCATACTTCACATGTAATATACAAAAAGATGTAATGATGACTTTAGACAAAAAAATATATTCGTTTTTAATCCTTTTTTAATTTTTAAACCCTTATTTATTCACAATTTTATGAAATGTTTACTATGAAAAATATGAATTTGTATGCGGTAATTAAAAATAAATTAAAAAGGTAATATCTTTTTTTTTATTTTCAAGCCATAAAGTTGTAATTTCATAAAAAATAAAGAAAAAGTTGTAAAATTACATAACAATGAAAAGATAAACAATTACATTATTAAGATTACTTTCAAAGTCTTCTCCGTAATATTTGTTTTCATATTTATTTTCCTATTCACACAACATTATCATAACCCCCTTCCTGTTCTATTAATTAGTAGGATTAGTCCTTACAATAACTACAAATTGCTTGCTCCATTCACACCACATCATAAACGGTGTGATTATACTTAACATGTGATACACAAAAAGATGAAATGATGCCTTTAGAAGAAAAAAATATATTCATTTTTACTCCTTTTTTAATCTTGAAACCCTTATTTATTCACAATTTTATGAAATGTTTATTATGAAAAATATGAATTTGTATCCAAATATTAAAATAAATTTAAAATGTTATATATATTTTTTATTTTCAAACCATAAAGTTGTAATTTCAAAAAAAAAGTAAGGAAAAATTTGTATAATAATAATAATAATAATAATAAAAGATAAACAGTTACATTATTAAGAGTACTTTTCAATGTCTTCCTAGTAATGTTTGTTTTCGTATTTATTTTTTTATTCACACAACACTGTCACAACTACCTTGTTGTTCTAATATGGGAAAATCACTCTGGTAGCTATCAATTTAGGTCACTACTATCAAAATGTTCCTTAGATGGGTTATTGGTTTTAAAATGACCATTTTTGAATTCCATCCAATTTCATCCAATTCCATCCAATGAGTGACATTTTGGTAAATAATTTATTTTAGATATTTTTTGAAAATCAATTTTTTCTTTTATTTTTTGAAACGAATAATTATATGTAATGTGTGTATATACGTATAACATATCTCATATATATATATATATATATATATATATACATATATATATATTTCTTTTTTGATCAGATTAAGATTACAAAAGCTAAAAAATCTAAACAATATATTTGAGATAAGTTGAAAAATATATATATATATATATATATATATATATATTTTGAGAAGATTAAGGCTACACAATATTAAAAAAAATCTAAAATATATATTTCTTTTCTAAGAATATTAAAGCTACAAAATCTAAAAAATTCTAAAAATATATATTTGAAATAAGTTGAAAAGATATATATATATATATATATATATATATATATATATATATAGAGTAATGATAGACATCCCAAATTTTTTTCCAAATTTCTTTCCAAATGGTATTGGCACGTGAGGTGTTCATATCACATCATTCACAATATAATTTCATGCTTTACAATATGTTAACACTTCATGTGCCAACATCAATTAGAAAGAAATTTGGAAAAAATTTGGGAAGCCAATCATTACTCATCTTTATATATATATATATATATATATATATATATATATATATATATATATGTGTGTGTGTGTGTGTGTGTGTGTGTGTGTGGTGTGTGTGTAATGCCAAGCATCCCAAATTTGTTTTCCAAATTCTGTCTAAAATGATGTGGCACATGAGGTGTCAACATCACATCAGTCACCACATAATCTCATGATTTATAATATGCTAACATCTCATGTGCCACATTATTTTGGATAGAATTTGAGAAAAAACAATTGGAACGTCTAGCATTATTCATATATATATATATATATATGTTTGAGATATGCTATACATATATACACACTAAATATAATTATTCATTTCAAAAAACAAAAGAAGAAATTGATTTCCAAAAAACATCTAAAATAAATTAATGTCATCCCCTTATTTACCAAAATGTCACTTATTGGATGTAATTGGATGGAATGACCATTACTGTAACAGGGCCAAAAATGACCATTATGAAACCAATTCCCCATCTAATAGCGATTTTAATAGTGGTGACCCAAATTGATGGTCACCGCGGTAATTATTCCTTCTAATAATTAGTAGAATTGGTCTTTACAATAAATACAGATTGCTTGCTCCGTTCACACCACATAATATACGGTGTAATCATACTTAACATGTGATATACAAAAAGATGTAATGATGACTTTAGATGAAAAATTATATATTCGATTTTATTCCTTTTTTAATCTTTAAACCTTTATTTATTCACAATTTTATGAAATGTTTATTATGAAAAATATGAATTTGTATCCGGTTATTAAAAATAAATTAAAAATGTTATAGTTTTTTATTTTCAAGCCACAAAGTTATAATTTCATAAAAAAAATAAAGAAAAAATTGTATAATTACATAATAATGAAAAGATAAACAATTACATTATTAAGAGTACTTTTCAAAGTCTTCGTCGTAATATTTGTTTTCATATTTATTTTTCTATTCACAAAACACTATCACAACTCGTATTAATTAGTAGGATTGGTACTTACAATAACTACATATTGCTTGCTCTGTTCACATCACATCATAAACGGTGTAAATAAAAAAGATTCCTGATAAAAAAGATTTATATTTTTTTATTTTTATATACATAAAATGAGGTATAGATGTTTTAATAAATTAAATATTTGTTTTTTATTCTATATTTAATATTTAAACTCTTTATTATTCATAATTATATTTACGAAACGAGAAATATGAATATGTATCCAAATATTAAAAATTAAATAAAAAATTTATATTTTCATTTTCAACACATAAAGTTGTAATTTAAAAAATGTAAAGAAAAAGTTGTACATTGATATTATAATAAAAAAGATAAACAAATTACACGATTAAGAGTAAACTGACCATACTTTTCAAAGTCTTCTTATTATTGTTGGGAATTTGAACTAATGAACGCGGAAACGGCATACCTAATATTCATCCATAACATAGCAATTAATGTCTTCTAGAAGAAAAATAAACTGAGAGAAATATAAACCGATCACACAACACAAGATATACGTGGCAAACCCAAAATGGGAAAAAACCAAGAGTCGTCAGGACGATAAAGAAAGTTCCATTATATGATAAATTGTTATAATTATATATTCCAGGATTCTCTCTCTAACCCTAAACCAAACCCGAAATCACCGAGCCTTACAAAGTCTCCTAGCTCACAATCGAGCTTTACATCATGACTCTCAGCTCACAACACTCACCAGGAACCCCTAAATATCCCCATAGGTCTCCCCTGAATATCACTCATGGATCTCTTACTTGATCTACTAATATTCCCTGGATCTCTCCTAGATATTCACATGGGTCACTTACCCAGATCTCACCACTTTCTCTGATGTTACAGGTGTTCTTTTTGCTCCACATAAATAACCTAGTTACAAGGTTATATTTACACTAGTTACATGGAGTTTAACACCAGCAAGGAAATCTTCTCCTACACGCACATGTCTTTCTGATCCACGGAAAGTCCTAGGGTCGTATGTTTTTTTTTCACTTAAGATTTAATGGGTCTAAATTGAACTCATTATGTTGTTTTGTTTGTTTTTTAAATGGTCAAATAACTTAAAAATATCAAAACACAACTTAAAATAAAAAGTAAGAAATCCTGACTTTTAACTTAATTCCAAATCACTGGACTGCAATTACTTTTCTTCCAAGTCTATCCTCCAAAAAAAAAATTCCAAATTTATCTTAATTTGATATGGTATAAAAATATTTCTTTTAACATATTTCTTATTTAAACAGGTTTTAGAAAAGAAAAAAAAAACCCATAATTACTTCTCATAATGAAATTTTTCAGAGACTGAACAATTGAATTTCTCTCCTGCCAAATTCCAGTAAGAACTCTTTATTTTATTTTTTTTATCTAACTATTCGTATAGTGCTCAATAAATTTGTCTATTATATTGAGTAGATTTTGTAGCTAGAAGATATTATAAAATTATTGTATATGAAAAATTCAAGAACTTTTTTTTTATTTGGTTTCCGGTGCATATGATCCAAGAAACCAAAAAAACAAAAATGGTTTCATGAATTATATTCACCGGAAACGTGGACAACATACAAAATTGAACTTGAACTTGAACTTTTTTTTTATAATAAATTTAACTTAAACTTTGTTTGCAGGACATGCAAAATTATATTCTTTGATTAATTTTTTATTTTGTTAAAATGAACTTTGTTTGCAAAAAAATAAAACATACAAAATGATATAAAGAATGTGCATATTAAATTACTTATTTTAATTAGTATATGTATAAATGTAAAATTACGTATTTTTAGATAATTTATTTTTAAAAAACAAACATGTTGACAGTACATTTAGATGTGAGATAAAAAAAAACAAACATGTCATTCAGGTTCAGATTTCAGTCTCTATTCAATCTTCAGAAAAATTCAAGACTATTCAGTATTCAGATAAAAAAACAAACGACCCCATACTCCTTTACGTTAAAGACTTTCCTGTTCAGCACAAAGAGAAACTTTGTTCCTTTTCCATCGAAGATTTCCCATTCTGCACGTTTTCATGTTTCACGCTGCAACTTTCATCATTACCGCGGTCTACAGCCCACGGCCAGAACCGCGGAATACCTTTGGAGACGACCACTCAGAAAACCGCGGTCTATGTCTCTTGCCTCTGCCATGTTCCACACAGCGGTAAACCACTAGAATCTACTGCTGCTTATGCCACGGTCTACACCGCGGTTCTTCCTAGATGTCCATTCTTCTGCCTTTTCAGTCTTCAAGCCTCTCTCAAACACCATCTCTGACTTCCAAATATTTCCCACGTCTCCAAAAATTTTCACATCAGTTGAGTCACATTTGATTAACATTGGGTTCACTTGGAAATACAAGCTAAAACCTAACAATTATTTCATATTTATTTTCCTATTCACACAACACTACCACAAACACGTACCCTATGGTTCACGTAATTATTAGTATGGGTCATTACAATAGCTTTTGATAGCTCCTATTCACAACATGTCCTTTATGAATTATGATGTAATCTTAACATGTGATACTCAAATTCCATCGTAACAGCTAGATCCACAAGCTCCATGTTACCTAGAAAGGAAGTTAAAATATATTCATTTTTATTCCTTTTTTAATCTTTAAACCCTTATTTATTCACAATTTTATGAAATGTTTATAGTCAAAAATATGAATTTGTATCCAAATGTTAAAAATAAATTTAAAATGTTATATATTTTTTTTCAAGCCATAAAGTTGTAATTTCAAAAAAAAATAAAGAAAAAGTTGTATAATTACTTAATAATAAAAAGATAAACAATTACATATTACTAGTACTTTTCAAAGTTTTCTCAGTAATGTTTGTTTTCATATTAATTTCTTATTCACACAACACTATCACAACCACCTTGTGGTTCTCATAATTAGTAGTAATGGTCCCTGTAATAACTGCTGATTGCTTGCTCCGTTCGGACCACATCATAAACGATGTAACCTTAACTTGTGATAAACAAGTTCGAATCACATGCGGAGTGGCGATACTTTTATTTTTAAATCAAAAATAATAACAGTTTGTGTTGTGTTCCAATAACTGATTTGAATGAGTAAAGTTGGCTTTTCTTGTATGGTATTTATAGCCGATCCATTGCTTGGCTAGTCAACATGCATTGCTGCCTTCTCTTGCTCTTGATGAAAACCACAGAGCTACAATTTCATTATTTTCAAGATACAAAAAATTAATAAAATATTCATATTTTTTATTTTAAGATACATAAAATGACGTATAGATGTTTTTATAGATTAATTATTTGTTTTTAATTCTATTTTTAATATTTATACTCTTTATTATTCACAATTTTATTTACATAACCAGAAATATGAATATGTATCCAAATATTAAAAATTAAATAAAAAAGTTATATTTTTTATTTTCAATACATAAAGTTGTAATTTAAAAAATATAAAGAAAAAGTTGTACATTGATATTATAATAAAAAAGATAACAAATTACACGATTAAGAATAAACTGACCATACTTTTCAAGGTCTTCTTATTATTGTTGGGAATTTGAACCGATGAACGCGGAAACGGCATGCTTAATTTTCACATAGTAATTAATGTCTACTAGAAGAAAAATAAACTGAGAGAAATATAAATCGATCACACAACACAAGATATACATGGAAAACCCAAATCGGGAAAAAACCAAGAGTTGTCAGGACGACAGAGAAAGTTTCACTATATGATAAATTGTTACAACCATATACTCCAGGATTCTCTCCTAACCCAAACCCCAAACCACCGAGCTTTACCAAGTCTCCAAGCTCACAACCGAGCTTTATATCATGACTCTCAGCTCACAACACTCACCAGTTCCCCCTAAATATCCCCATAGGTCTCTCCTGAATATCACTCATGGATCTCTTACTTGATCCACTAATATTCCCTAGATCTCTCCCGGATATTCACATGGGTCTCTTACCCTGATCTCACCACGTTGTCTGATGTTACAAATGTTCTTTTTGCTCCACACAAATAACCTAGTTACAATGTTCTATTTATACTAGTTACAGGGAGTTTAAAACCAACAAGGAAAATTTTTTATGGATTAAATATATGTTTTAACATCCCAAATTTGTTTCCCACATAATCCTATGTGTAATGCTAGACGTTCCAAATTTGTTTCCTAAATTCTGTCCCAAATGATGTGGCACATGAGGTGTCAACATATTATAAATTATGAGATTATATGGTGACTGATGTGATGTTGACACCTCAAATGAAAGTCAGGAGATAGGTTGGGTTTCGGATCTAAAGTTTTTCAAAGGTGAAAGCTCAAGACAACAGCTACCAGCCAAGAAGTTGGACAAGGTTAAATGGGCCCTAGGGAGTGAACGAAATGCAAATGGGTATGTGGCAGAAGACAATTCAGACTGGGCCTCGTCAGAGTCGGCCAAGGTCCATTAGAGGAGCAGCCCAATGAGAATTCAGAAGCAAATCAAAGCAGACATAGCGGCCCAAAATGCCGAAGAGGGTCAATTGTGCAAAGAGACCTCTAGAGAGCCTCTTAATATTTTGCCAGCGGGGGCCATTCAAGAAAACACTCTTTATTCTGAATGCAATTTCTCAGCCACACAAAGAGATAACTTAATCTCAGTCGTTCTCAATATCGAAAACGATGATAGGAATTTGAGATCAGAAGGTGCTGATAAGGAAGGCGTTAACAGACCCAAGACGCCGAATATTATTAAAAAAGGAAGAAGTCAGAAAAAGACTCATCCACCATTGAGACACAGTATGAGAACCAGGAGATCAGTGACTCAGGAAGCGAATAATAAGGAAAATTCTGGAGTGGAAGTGATTGACATCAACGGATGTAGGAGGGTTTGGTCCTACGAAGAAGAGATAGCTAAGATCATAGAGACAGGGTCTGCTCTTGGAGTGGACTTCAATGGCAAAGAACAGAGCTTCAGTGAAGCAGTTTTGTGAAGAAACATGGAAGAGGTTATTCAGGTGGAAATAGTGGATACCGAAGGAAATAGAAGAACATGGACGCTGGAAGACGAAATTACGAGAGTCATAGAGACAGGGGTGACTCTGGGTATAGATTTCAGGGGTCAAGAGAGACAAATAAGCAGAGAAGTTTTAAGAAGAGAATATGAGGAAGCTCAACAAATGAAAGAATCAAACAATGTCTAATTGATTGTTTCTGACTCTGTTGTTGGGTTTCATTTTGTTGATAATTGTAGTGACTTGGAATGTTAGGGGGCTCGGAAAAGTGAAAAAATGGAAAGCAGTGAGAAACTTGGTGGATAAGTACAAGCCAAAAGTGCTGTTTCTTCGGGAAACCAAACTAAAGGCTTTCGATAATAGAATTGAGAGGAGTTTATGAGGTACTGTGCTTAACAAAAGCATCTCAGTGGAAGCAGAATGTGTTTTAGGTGGTTTATTATCTTTTTGGGATGACGATTGGTTCAAAGTCAAAGACTGCATCTTTGATAAAAGGTGTATAATTTTGGCTGGGGAGCTTGTTTCTCTGAAAAAGGGAGGTGGTTTTTTGCAATGTTTATGCAGATAGGGGAGAAGGAGACAAGAGGCAGCTGTGGAATTTCCTGATTGAAGCCCAGTCTCAGTTTCCCTGCCCGTGGATTATAGGAGGAGACTTCAATGCTGTTCTTCATCCTTCCGAAAGGAAATGGGCTGGTTTCAATTTGTATTCAGCTAGGAATTTCAATACTTTTATCTTGAAAGCAAAGGTAGTTGATCTTCCAATGCAAGGCAGCGAATTCACTTGGACAAATTCAAGGGATGGGGCAGTATGGGCTAGCCTGGATCGTTTCTTGTTGTCTCCTTTAATGCTTACCTGGTTTTTAAATTTGGAACAGAGAGGGCTGTCACGGAGTTTGTCCGATCACAACGCAATCATTTTAAGTGAACCTACTAAAGATTGGGGGCCTTCTCCTTTTCGTATTTACAACTGGTGGACGGAGGACACAAATATGAAGAAGGAGGCTGCCAAAAGCTGGTTGGATTGTAAAGAAGGTGGATCGACGGGCCACATTATCTCCGCCAAGTTAAAGGCGACTAAGGAAAGCATCAAGATGTGGATCAGTTCCAACAAAACATCAGCTTTCTTTTTACAGGATCGGGAGAAAAAACTTTTCGAAATCGATCTCAAGGCATTAAGTGGCGGATGGTCAGATCAATTACGGTCAGAAAGATTCAAGACTCTAGAAGAGACTTGGAAAGGTATAAGGCGGAATGAGCAGATGTGGAGTCAAAAGGCGAGAGTCAAATGGACGATAGATGGTGATCGCAATTCTAAATATTTTCATATAATGGCTAATGGAAGAAGGAGACACAATCAGATAAACGTGTTAAATATCAATGGTGTGCGCTGTACCGATCCCCCTTCTATTAGAGAAGGAATTTTTGATCATTTCAAGAGACAATATCAGAAGCTTCCCTGGCAGCGACAGTCGATACATAATTGGAATGTGAAGAGTATCACGGATTCAGAAAGAGAAGATTTGGAGAAGAGCTTCAGCAAGGAGGAGCTTTGGGAAGCAGTGAGCAATTGTGATGGGGACAAAGCGTCGGGTCCAGACGGTTTAAACTTGAGCTTTGTAAAGGACAATTGGGATGTGATTCAAACGGACTTTATGTCGTTCCTTCAGGATTTTCACAGGTTCAATACCGGAGTCAAGGACATTAACCAAACTTTCATAACCCTCATTCCAAAGACCCTGAATCCTTCGGTTTTGGGTGATTATAGACCTATTAGCCTCGTTAACTCTTTGTATAAAGTGCTATCAAAAGTGTTGGCAAATCGTATTAAGAGAGTGATGAATTCGGTGATTGGAGAGTATCAATCGGCATTCGTGAAAGGTTGTCAAATAATGGACAGCTTCATCATCGCGGAAGAAATAATTCAGAAATGGAAGAAGGAAGATTAAGGCGATTTTGTGTTGAAACATGATTTCGAAAAAGCTTACAATTGAGTAGATCACGATTTTCTTGGTGCTATCATGGAGAGAGTGGGATTCGGATATAAATGGATGAGATGGATGTCAGTTTTGATAAATGGTTGTCCAACTAAAGAATTCAAGATCAGCCGTGGGCTGCGCCAAGGGGATCCCCTTTCACCATTTCTGTTTAATATTGCGGCCGAAGGTCTTAGTTACATGTTTCAGAGGGCAGCTGAGGCAAACATGCTGAGAGGTGAAGATTTTAGTGACAATGGCACTCATGTTACTCACTTGCAATTTGCGGATGATACAGTTCTTTTTATTAAACCTGAAACGAAGTTTTTATACAACTCAAAGAGAATTCTAAGGTGCTTCGAGCTGATTTCTGGGTTGTGAATCAATTACCACATGTCGTGCATGGTGAGAGTGGGGAAAAGGAGTTGGATGTACAGAACTGGGCTGATTATTTCAAATGCAGAGTAGCCACTTTACCATTTTCGTATCTTGGATTCAAGCTCGGAGGCAGACCTGGCCTGAAGGCTTTTTGGCAGGATTTGTTAAGCAAAATCAAGAATCGTTTGGCTCCATGGAAGAAGAAATTCATCTCAAAAAGTGGTAGAGTGGTGCTTATTACATCGGTATTGTCTAGTATGCCCACTTATCTTGAAAATACACTTTTAGTGTATGTCTACAACCTAGAGGGGGGGGGGGGGGGGGTGAATGGGTTGTTAATCGATTATTACCAATTTTTCGATTAGTCAATATTAATAACATAACCCAACATAAACAAACATACAAAATCAAGTAAAAGTGAGGAATATAAATAACACTTGATTTTTACGTGGAAACCCTTCAACAAGGGAAAAACCACGGGCTATCCTTCTAGCCACACACAATCCTCAAATCCACTATTGTAATGATGTTTACAACCTAGGTTGACCTCTAGTCACACCATTCTCGGTCACTAACCCACCACTACTACCCAACGGGCCTTTATAGTGAATCCTTGATCACTTTGCTTGCCAACCATACCTTGGTTGCAAGACTTCACTTGCTTGTGCACTACACCTTGTAGTCACAAGACTTAACTCTCAAGAAGAGATTAACAACCTAAGTGAATATATGAATACTCAAAATACAAATAATACTAGGCAACACTAAATGCTTATCTAGGGATTTAAGATGACATTAAGTACAAATCCTAGATATCAATGTCTATATGAATGCTCATAAAGACCTAACTAGATATAGATGTGCAAGTCTAACTCTAGTCATCAAACAAAGCCATATCAACATATGTTGTCATTAATCATGGCAAGGACAATAAATGCAATTAACAAATGCAATCAATGAGTCCTAATTAGCTAGAGGGCAAATATGTCCTAAATGCAAGCTATCACAATACAAACCCAATCATACAAAGGAACTCATAAATATGTGCATTAAATAGAGTCCTTGCATTTAATCAACTAATAAATGCAATAAAAACACAATCTTGGAAAGTATGAACAAATGATAAATATGGGGTTTTTGTTCAACTTACCAAGTCAACTAATGATGAAGACCCATGCCTTAAAGATGCTTAGAAATGCATGAAGGTGATGGGTTTTGGGTTTGGAGAGTCAATGAACAAAGCTTGAAGCTTTCTCTCTCTAAGGGTTGTTCTCTCTCATAAAAATGGGTTCATGAAGCTCTAATTCGGCCAAGAAGAGAAGAGAACATATATATAGAAACCCTAGACAAAACTGCGTCGTTTTGGGTTTGAGAAACAAAATCCCGTCAATACCGCTTGCTGGACCGCGGCTCGGGTAAGTGTCCAGACCGCGGTACATACAGCAGTGCACCGTCTGGACAACAGCGCGGTTGGGACCGCTGTGCGTGCAAGTGCACAGGTCGCGGTCCAGGCAGCATGGGCCTACTGCAGTCTACTGCTTCAGGGACCGTTGGGCGTATATGTGTGCAGGACGCGGTCAAGGCAGCATGTGCCAACTGATGTATACCGCTCTATGTGCCGCGGTGCAAGCAGCGCCTGCCAAGCGGTCTAGGCCGCGGTAAGAGAAGAAACTCTGTTTTCCAGGCAGACTCAACACACTAATTAATGTGCAATGTGTGCAAGTGTGGAGTGTGAAAAGAGGCATACAATGCATCATTCAATAGCATGTAATCAAGAATATAATGCATGCAAATGAGTGTGTGCAACTAAGATCTCTTCAAAAGAGTCAAGACAAGTAAACTACCTCTCTTGAAGCACTATGGGATCTTGGAAGCTTGTTGATGAAGAACCACAATAAAACCTAAGCTACCCATTACAAACATCCCCAATGTGATTTGTCATGAAATAAGCCAATCATAAAATTGAGGTTCTTACAATCTCCCCCTTTGGCTATTTCATGACAAAATCACCACTCACAAAATAATCCTCACAAAACAAAAATAAAGCTATTGGTCAACAAAATATATTCTACGTTACAGTAAGAGAAACCTAAGATCTAAGTCTTCAAGGTTATCAATCTCTCCGTAGATCATCATACCTACACACAATAGCAAGAAAGCACTTTCCAAGAACAAGTGCATGTGAGGTGAACAAATACAAAAGGCAATTGCACTCAATAAAGCAATATAAAGAAATGCATGTGCAATGCTCCCCCTAAAATGTTACTCTCTCTCATAAGGCTTTTCCCCCAAAGCATAAACATGCTCCCTCATGCTCCCCCTATATTTCTCAAGACTTCTCCCCCTTTTTGTCATGAGATAGGCAAAGGAGCTCCCCCTATCGGGTTGCTTTAGCAAAGAGAGCTATTCGCACAATTACATTGCATAATCATATACACAAACTTTATGCAACTTAAATAATTGAGAGAGATTCAAGGAGTTTTATTTACAATAAAAAATGTGTGAAATTGTTGCTTTGCATGCAAGACATATAGCATTCAAGTTCAAGCAATGGTATTTGGCAAAGCAAACATCAAAAGGGTTTCCAAAAGAATTCAAACCAATTTGTACCCTTTTGTCATAAGCAAACAAGATATAGTGTTTCAAAAATGAATTTCAATTTAAAGAGCAACTATATCAAACTTTATAAGCGAAACAAGACATGAGCGACTTTTGCACCCTTTTTGATTTTTTCGGGTAGGATACCCGTATGATAGTAGCCTTGTTCAACTAATAAAGAGAGAGAGAAGACTAAATTTGGATGAGACATCCTTATATGTTGCATGGATACTAGATCCTTATTGGGTTTAGTCTTCTCATTTGCTTTCACACAAATTTTGCACTAAAGCAATCAAAAACATTTCATGCATATCATGTTAAGCATGTCATTAAACGTTCTCATGTCATGGAGTTAAATTATGGGTCATTCAAATGTACTTTCCCAATCAAAATCTCCTAGTCCAAAAATGCATTATTGAACTAAAATATGACATGGATTGTAAGTAAAGCAATGTTGCACACTTATTAAGAAAATATCATATAAGCATATGTACAACCAATCATCTCAAGCAATTATAAAAGAGCATAAAAGTAATCAACTTTTTGCATATGGAAAATCATGCAAGTTTGCTCTCTTTGCTTGAGCTCCCCTCATATAGGGTCAATTCCAACCAAGTCAATGGGAGGCAAGAGCCCCTATAGACATACCAAGCCCTTTAGACCTAGTTGAGTCTATAGGTGACATATTTGCACAGTAGCATGCGGGTTCATCTTTTCTAATCCACTTAGGTGATATACTTTCATTTCTAGTGGTCTTAGTCAACATATTGCTAGACTTCCTAGGATCATTTTCTCTAGCTTTCACATGCACATGCATATTGGCCTTTTTAATTCTATTCCTTTCCCTCATGCTCTCAACTCTACATTTCTTAATGTACCTATGGCAATTAGGCCTAATATGCCCATCAACACCACAAAAATGACAAGTAGGTATAAAGTGAGGAGTCATACCATATCCTTGTAAGGTCATGTGAGACTTGTCATGCATTTGATGTGGCTTTTGATGTTGAACCGGTTCTTTCCTTCTTTGTTGTTGAACCGGGTTGGGATGTCTCTTTGGTTGAGGTTGCATGGCTTGCCTTCTTGGTTGGTCATGATGAGAATGTTGAGATTGAGCTCCATTCTTTGTTGGCATCTTCCTTTGCCCACTCTTGGATGACTCTCCAAGCTCAATCTTCCTCCTTGAATGTTGTGGAGGAGAGGCTTCCTTCACGCTATTTCCCTTGACAAACACCATCTTGCCTATGGAGGGAGTTTCCTTGTCATGAACATATCCAAGGCCCCTCTTATCATTGGACTTCTTTCCAATGCCCAACATATGGTCAAGCTTTTCGGTGCCGGAGATCATTTTGGCAAGCAACTCCTTGGCTTCCTCAAGCTCCTTCTTCATCTTGTCTTCACTTTCATTGACTCTCCTCACTTCTTCATTCAAGTGAGTTACCTTGGTTGAAAGCTTGAGATTCTCCTCCTTTAAATTTTTAATCTCCTTTTTCTTTTTCAACCTAGAGTCTTCAAAGTGTTTGATGAAGCCTTCAAGGTCCATGCCTTCACAAATTCCTCTAGAGTGAGTAGAAGACTTCTCATCACTAGAGTCACTTCCTACACTAGAGAAGGAGACACTCTTTTCACTTTGCCTCTCATCAAATGAGTCAACTTCCTCATCAAGGCTTTTGCCTTGGTCACAAGATAAGGCACTCTTGCCTTCTTCTACTTCCACATAAGAGACTCCAAAGGCCGTGTAGTTAATGGCAAGTTCTTCATCATCCGAGGAATCTTCTACACTCTCACTATCACTTGATGAGATAGCCATCGCCTTTCCTCTTCTCTTGTCCTTCAAGTTAGTACAATCCTTAGAGATATGCCCGAATCCTTCACATTCAAAGCATTGAATCCCCGTTCTTGAAGGCTTCTCTTGACTTGGCTCAATCTTCTTGAAGTGGGTTTTCTTCTTGAAGTCATTTTCCTTAGAGCCATGGCCACTCTTTTGTAGCTTCAAGAATTTCTTGAATCTCTTCACCATTAGAGCCATGTCTTCATCCGAGTCATCATCCCCCTTCTCAATCTTGGAGGTCCTCAAGGCTAACCCCTTTTGCTTCTTGGGAGGTGTGGAGGTAGGACCCCGTCTAGACTCATAGGCAAGTAGCCTTCCAATCACTTCACTTGGCTTCATAGTCTTGAAGTCTTTGTTTTCTTCAAGAGCCGTTACTTTGGATTCGAATCTAGCGGGAAGTGACCTCATGATCTTTTGCTTGATCTTCCTTTCCGAATACGGGTCACCTAGTTGATGGCTTTGATTCACAATGTCCATCAACTTCACTTGGAAGTCATTAAAGCACTCATGCTCCTCTATCTTGATCGTCTCAAATTGTGCTTGGAGGACTTGGAGCTTGGAATCCTTAACCACTTCGGTTCCCTCATGTGCCGTCTCTAGGATCTTCCAAGCTTCATGTGCCTTTTTGGTGATTTGGATGAGTTTATATTGGCTCTCATCCATTGCACAGAGCAAAGCATGCATTGCTTTGTTGTTCCACTTCGAAGCTTCAAATTCTTCGGAACTCCATTGAGCCTTGGGCTTGGAGACTTCACTTCCATCTTCGGTGGTCATAGTTGGAGGCGTGTAGCCATCCTCAATTGCCATCCATGCACGGTCATCTATTTGGCAAATATAGGACTCCATCTTTCCTTTCCATGAGGCATAATTGTCCCTCTTGAGTAATGGTGGTCTCATACTCGACGCTCCCTCCTTACTCATCCCAAAGTCACTCATAGTGTTTGGGTAATATGAATGCAAGTGAATGCAACCAACAAAATGCACACAAATGCAAGACACACACAATCAAGAGCAAGGATCACCTAAATATGTCTAGGAACCCGCTCTGATACCAATTGAAAATACACTCTTAGTGTGTGTCTACAACCTAGGGGGGGGGGGGGGGGGGGGGGTGAATGGGTTGTTAATCGATTATTACCAATTTTTCGATTAGTCAATATTAATAACATAACCCAACATAAACAAACATACAAAATCAAGTAAAAGTGCGGAATATAAATAACACTTGATTTTTACGTGGAAACCCTTCAACAAGGGAAAAACCACGGGCTATCCTTCTAGCCACACACAATCCTCAAATCCACTATTGTAATGATGTTTACAACCTAGGTTGACCTCTAGTCACACCATTCTCGGTCACTAACCCACCACTACTACCCAACGGGCCTTTATAGTGAATCCTTGATCACTTTGCTTGACAACCATACCTTGGTTGCAAGACTTCACTTGCTTGTGCACTACACCTTGTAGTCACAAGACTTAACTCTCAAGAAGAGATTAACAACCTAAGTGAATATATGAATACTCAAAATACAAATAATGCTAGACAACACTAAATGCTTATCTAGGGATTTAAGATGACATTAAGTACAAATCCTAGATATCAATGTCTATATGAATGCTCATAAAGACCTAACTAGATATAGATGTGCAAGTCTAACTCTAGTCATCAAACAAAGCCATATCAACATATGTTGTCATTAATCATGGCAAGGACAATAAATGCAATTAACAAATGCAATCAATGAGTTCTAATTAGCTAGAGGGCAAATATGTCCTAAATGCAAGCTATCACAATACAAACCCAATCATACAAAGGAACTCATAAATATGTGCATTAAATAGAGTCCTTGCATTTAATCAACTAATAAATGCAATAAAAACACAATCTTGGAAAGTATGAACAAATGATAAATATGGGGTTTTTGTTCAACTTACCAAGTCAACTAATGATGAAGACCCATGCCTTAAAGATGCTTAGAAATGCATGAAGGTGATGGGTTTTGGGTTTGGAGAGTCAAGGAACAAAGCTTGAAGCTTTCTCTCTCTAAGGGTTGTTCTCTCTCATAAAAATGGGTTCATGAAGCTCTAATTTGGCCAAGAAGAGAAGAGAACATATATATAGAAACCCTAGACAAAACTGCGTCGTTTTGGGTTTGAGAAACAACATCCCGTCAATACCGTTTGCTGGACCGCGGCTCGGGTAAGTGTCCAGACCGCGGTACATACAGCAGTGCACCGTCTGGACAACAGCGCGGTTGGGACCGCTGTGCGTGCAAGTGCACAGGTCGCGGTCCAGGCAGCATGGGCCTACTGCAGTCTACCGCTTCAGGGACCGCTGGGCGTACATGTGTGCAGGACGCGGTCAAGGCAGCATGTGCCAACTGATGTATACCGCTCTATGTACCGCGGTGCAAGCAGCGCCTGCCAAGCGGTCTAGGCCGCGGTAAGAGAAAAAACTCTCTTTTCCAGGCAGACTCAACACACTAATTAATGTGCAATGTGTGCAAGTGTGGAGTGTGAAAAGAGGCATACAATGCATCATTCAATAACATGTAATCAAGAATATAATGCATGCAAGTGAGTGTGTGCAACTAAGATCTCTTCAAAAGAGTCAAGACAAGTAAACTACCTCTCTTGAAGCACTATGGGATCTTGGAAGCTTGTTGATGAAGAACCACAATAAAACCTAAGCTACCCATTACAAACATCCCCAATGTGATTTGTCATGAAATAAGCCAATCATAAAACTGAGGTTCTTACATATCTCATGTAGGTTTTCAAAATTCCGACAGGGATAGCATAGTCTATTGAACGAATCCAACGGAGTTTTTTGTGGGGAGACGGGATCGCTAAGAGGAAACTTCACGCGGTGGATTGGATTACGGTTTGTCGGAGTAAACAAAAAGGTGGGTTGGGAATCGGCCTAGTAACGGTCAAGAATAAAAGCTTGTTGGCCAAATGGATTTGGAGGTTTGGGGTCGAAAAGGATGCCCTATGGAGGAGAGTTTTATGTGCCAAATACAGTATCAACAAAAAATGGCTTCACTGGAACTGGCAGCCGGTTGGGAATCCATCTCATTTTATGACTACAGTAGCCAAGCTTCTCAAAGAAGGAACAAGATCTCTAGAAGTTCTAAAGAAGGGGCTTCAAGTGATTATTGGAGATGGAAAATGTGCTTTCTTCTAGACTGATGTTAAGATTGATCAAGTGGCGCTAAAGGATTCTTTCCCTAGAAATTATGTTTTGTCCACAAACAAAATTGGTCCCATAATGGATTTTGGTTACTGGAATGGGAACAATTGGCAGTGGCGAATCGATTTGAGACGCAACCTTCTGGGATGGGAATTAGAGCAGTGGAATGCTTTCAACACTTTCCTGGGCTGTATTCAGGTTCGAAGGTTTGTGACAGACGCTCTTACTTGGTCTCATACTACATCTGACATCTTCACTGTGAACTCTTTTCGTAGAGAGATTGAAGAGAATGACTTGGAGGATGCCAAAGATACCAAATTCGTATGGCAAGCCATATGTCCACCCAAAATAGAATTATTCATGTGGCAAGTTCTCAAACAAAGGGTGATGGTCAATGATGTGCTAGGAAAATTCAGGATGATCCAAGGAATCAACAATGAGTGTTCTTTTTGAGGAAATGCTGGGGAATCAATCAATCATATTTTCCTCCACTGTCAAAATCCATGGAAGTTGTGGACAAATTCAGTGGATTGGTGGGAGGTGTCCAGCTGTATCCCCAACTCTCTTGCAAATTGGAAGGATGGTTGGGTTGGATTGTGTCCCTCTAAGAGAAGTTCAAGAGCTTAGAATTCCCTGTTTTTTACGATTGTATGGATGTTGTGGGAGGCTCGAAACCAATCCATTTTCAAAAATGAGAAAGTTTGATGGGTCAAGGTCTCGGATTTGGTTAGATTTCATGTTTGTTAGTGGTTCAAACATAATGGTAGGGGAACTAATGATACCATTTCAGCTATTCTGCTCAATGTTAAGGATTTTTGTGTCAAAACAAAGAGGAGGAAGATAACAAGAATCGTCCAATAGAACTCCCCGGCCAATGGTACTCTGAAATTCAATGTCGACCGATCTTACAAGGGAAAACCTGGACCGGCTGGGATAGGAGGAGTGTTGAGGAACTCCAATGGGAGAGTCTTATGCTTATTCTCTTTATACGTGGGGATTCAGGACTCAAACTCAGCGGAGGTCATGGCTATTGAGAAAGCTTGTCAATTGCTTTCCTCAAATCCAGGTTTGGCTGGTCAGCGAGTGGAAACAGCCAGTGACTCTATAACGGCTATTTCATGGGTAAAAGGTGACGGTTTCGGAAGTATTAATCATGTGAGCCAGATTTACAACATTAGAGGCATGATGAGAAACTTGGAGGGGAAACAGATTCTTCATAATCCGAGAAGTTCAAACTCTTTCGCGGATAGGTTAGCCAAGATGGGAGCTAATTCAGAAGGGGATTTCATAAAGCGAGGCGACACTTAGTTTGTCTTTTGTTTTTTTTGTCGGTCTTTCTTGGCATTTTTGTTTCCTGTTTTTGTTGCTTGTGGTGCCAGTTGTGGCTTGTTGGGCATTGTCCCCTTTCCTCTGTTTCAGGCGTTCGAGCCAGTTTTTTAATAATTTTGATTGTTGTTCAAAAAACAATTAGTTGAGCAAATGCTTGTTTCGTCAGTACATACTTCTGTAAGGGACTTCATGTTAGGTTTTGGCTCGTATTCTCAAGTGAACCCAATGTGAACCAAACGAGACTCAACTGATGTTGGAACTTCCTGGAGACGTGGGATACGTTTGGAAGTTAGAGTTGGTGTTTGAGGGAGCTTGAAGACCGAAGAAGAACTGAAGAAGCGGATTCTGGAAAAAACCGAGGCATGGTCCGCGATGCGGACAAGCGCATGGATCGCGGCACAGGGAGCGGTCAATTCCAGTATGTATAGCGCGGTGTAGACAGCGGCGGAGGCAAAGGCACCAACCACGGTATTCTGAGCAGTGGACTTCAGTGGCTTTTCCACGGTGTAGGGAGCGGGGTGCACACCGCGACCCAGACAGCGGTAATAGCGGATTTTGCCCAGATCATGAATGTTGCGCGAAAAAGGAAAGGTTTTCTTCTGGAAAGTTCTTGTGCTTATTGGAAAAGGAAAAAGAGTTTGTCTTCATGAAGAATAGGAAAGTCTTATGCTTGAAGGAAAAGATTTCTACTTACAAGAAGAATTGTCATAAATAGGAAATAGTATTTATGTGGAACAAGTAATTCTTGTATGTTTAGGAGTAGGATTTCCTTTTATCTTAAACTCCTTATAGCTAGTATAAATAGACCTTGTAATTAGGTTATTTAGTAGTGGAGTCAAGAAACACCATGTAACATCAGAGAGTGGTGAGATCCGGGAGAGAGACCCAAGGGAATATCCGGGGAGGGATCTAAGGGAATATCAGTGGATCAAGTTAGAGATCCGTGGGTGATATTCAGGGGAGACCTAGGGGATATTGTGGGGTTCTTGGTGAGGATCTTGTGAGCGTGGTGAGCGTGGTTTGGGGTTAAGGTGTGAGAGAGAATCCTGGAGTATATGGTTGTAACAATTTATCATATAGTGGAACTTTCTCTGTCGTCCTGACGGCCCGTGGTTTTTTACCCGATTTGGGTTTTCCACGTATATCTTGTGTTGTGATTGGTTTATTTATTCTCATCTATTTTTCTGCTATTGACGTTATTAATTGCTATGAGTTATAGGCGTATATTAGGCATGACGCTTCCGCGATCATCTGTTCAAATCCCTAACACTTCAATGAGAAGATCAGTCATAAAACCGAGTAATATTGGAGAAGCCGCGTGTATTCAACAGATATCTTTACTTTTCTTGGAGCTCAAACGATTAAACATGGATTAGCAAAGCTCGAGATTGCATCAACTTTTATTGACGACATTCTTATTAATTATTAGCCTATGTGTTAATCCTCCCTACCTTAATTGTTTAGAAAAACGACATCATCCTAATCTATATTCAAATAGCCAGGTTTTTGGTGATGAGGAATTTCAGCAAGCGGCTGTGGATGCATGGGAGGTGGTATGGAAAAGGGGTCCTTAAGCGAGTACGCATCTATCATGGCATCAGCGGGAACACCTATGCTTTTCTGGCACTCTACCAACTGACTAGTAAGGTGGAGTACTTGTATAAGGCCAAAGCATTTGCTTGCTTTCTACTTGATAGAGCACAAAAACTTATATCAAAAGGAAAGATCTATGGTGGTGATCGCCCTTATTCTCTGTTCGAAGGTATCGGTCGAAACAAATGGCCTATCTCTTTCTGGACATGATTGAACCATCTGAAGCTAAGTTCCCTCCTTATGAACTTTGAGTTGCTTTGTGTATAAGTTATGAGGTATAGATGTCACTTTTATGCCAGTTTCATCGTGGTAGCGCCTGTGGAACTCTTGCATTGTGAGCATGTTGCAGACTTTGCTGTCCTTGTAGGCCTTGGCACCATCGAAATCTCCACCATCGATCATGGATGAGGTGTTTAGTCCGTTCAATCCCCCTGCGAGTCCTCTCATGTCCCCGAGATTGGCCTTGGGAGGTACATTCCCAGCCAAGGTATTCGTGTTCCCTGATTCATTACACATAAATATATGATCCCAGTTAGTGCATCAATAGCACAAATTTTGATACATTTAACCAATGAATACATACACTTCCTCCATATGAATTTGTACCTGTAATTGAGCCGACAATGATGAGACACTTTGATGGGTAATCAGATTGATTCAAGTCATCAAGCAATAACCGCGAAAGGAGGAAGTGGCCTAGATGGTTAGCCAAATACAAAGCGAGTCATCATAAGTTCATAACAACATTGACAGCAAACTACTGAAAAACAACATCAAGATTCAAACCTTTAGCATCCAAGAAGCAGCTTGTCAAAGACAGTTTTTGTCAAGAAAATCTAGATCGAAATGCTGTATGGAACTCCTTTTCTAGTTACGTCAGGCCCAGAAAATGGCTTCAACAGCTCATAAGGAACAATTCCAGCTCCGTTTCTGTTATTTAAATCCGGGTCAGCATTTCTTTCATCAACAATCCCTTCAAACTCCTTCAACCTTCCATTAAACCTCTCAAATGCAGCATTTATAATCGGATCATCTTTCCATGACGGTTCCGCTATGTCGCCTAAATACTTCTCATCCGGTGAATGATTCGACAGAACATCCAGAACAGCCATGACTTTTGTGGCTTGTATTTGTGAAGGGAAGCTATTCAAAAGCACAACTGCTGGGTTTTCCAAGAAGATCTTCCAGTTTTCCTCGCTTGGGTTCTCATCAGGCATATTTATTCTTGCAATGGTGGGTCTGTTGGGGAAATAGCCTGCATATGTGTACTGGCCAAAGTTGACAGCAGCATGGTGTCCAGAGGCCACCCAGACTATGATTGTTATGATCTCAATTAGGTCTTCTGGGGTTTCCAGTACAGGCCACCAGGGTTCATCCTTCTTATCACCGTGTCCGACGTTCCAAATTTCGGACCACCATGCTTGGAGCTCTTTGTCTGAGTCTACAAGACTTGGGTTGGGATAGTAGTGGTTGACATAGTCTGTAACCCACTGTTTTATGGTGTCCCATAACACTAGACCATCATTTGCAAAAGGGTTGTCTTCAATTGTTAGCTTTAATCCGTGTGGAGCACTTGGATCTTCAACAGCCAATCCCCTTGTTGGCAAAACAATTTAAAACAATCAAATACCCAAAACTCCTTAATTTTCTATTTAAACTTTTGAATTGAATTAGTTATTACCTTTTAATTAGGTCTTTTGGAAGCCCCTCCTGGTCGAAGCGCCACTGCTTGTCGTATGCAACAGAGCTTAACTCCATGGAGTACTTGCCAGGAGAGAATGAGCTTTCAATGATTCCACCTGCATTTATTAAAGCCATTCGAGCTAGAGCGTTGATCTTCATTGTGTACCGGAAATGAGGATTGAGCAATCTGTAGATTGGATGCATTGCGCTAAGTTGCCGATTGGTTGCGATTATGTATGGCTCTGTGCCGCAATGAGTTCTCAACCTGCGAAGAAATTAGAGGTGTACCCATGTTGAATTTTGACTCTTATCATCTAAATGGAGAAGGTCACTAAATTAAATATATATACCAGTGACTAACAAGCTGGTGGTAGACAGAATCATGAGCAAGGACATGAGCTTTAGCGAGCCTCCAAAGCCAGCATTCAGTGGAGTGCCAACTGGGTGTATACACTCGTTTCCACTGCGGCTTTCCATCAATTGGTGGTCGAGTCAGCTCAATTGCTAGTGGTCTCTGTAAGTGGTTCGATTAAACACACAATCAATATGCATATGCACAAAATTAATCCGAAAATAACCTAAACATGTTTCTATATCATGATTAATCAAACCCTAAATACATGTTACTAAACCCATATCGATTCAAGAGAAAAAAGGAGATAATAGAAAGCGGAAATGTACCTGAATCCATTGCCGGAGTTTGGTGAACGGGTTGTGTTCTTCCAAATTATCACGATTCTTGGAACACAAAAGTGTTCTCTCTTGTCTGTTGATGGGGATACAGAAAAGCCAAAAGAACGTGTAATTTGGGGACCATAACCCTAAATATAATAAACATATTTTTATATGTTTTGCTATTTCTAATTCGGCCCCTCATCAAATTAGAAATAGCACTTTGGTATCTACACATTAACTCCATGACAATTATACCCTTAAGCCTTAAACTTTAAATCTTAATTGGATCACTTTAATTTAGGCTTAACCAAAAGATAGCAAACACATTTAATATTTACATGTGTGGCCCCATATGAGAAATTTTTCCAACAATCTCCCACTGGGCCACATATGTAACTTTACAAATGTGTATGACTTTATGAGCTCCAAAATTCTGCTATCACAAATTTAGGGTATATCCGAACAATCTCGTCCATTGATTATGCCGATATAGGATCAAAGCGGTTTTCGTCACATTTAGCGTGACTAAACCCATCAATGGTCACGTATACCAACATAATCAAATGACATAGATCAATCATGGATGCGTAGGATAGAAATTACATGCAATGTGATCTATACATTTCTATTTCCAACTGGTCATACTTTATTCTTTAGTGAGATCAAAACTTAACACAATGTAACAGAGTGAAATGAACTGAATACTTTATTTCTGATCAGAAAAATATCCAAATACATAAATGTATAAGTATGTCCTAAACCAAACATAAAGCACTAAAATACAACATGATACAAATTCTCACTATAATGTGATATCCTCACACAAAACAACACCCATATGAGCAGTGTGCTCATGAAAGACCTTGGGTGGTAATCCCTTTGTAAGCGGATCGGCTATCATGGAGTTTGTCCCAATGTGCTCTATGGATATCTGTCCACTCTGCACTCTCTCCTTCACAACTAGGAACTTAATGTCAATATACTTTGACTTAGATGAGCTCCTGTTGTTATTAGAATATAGCACTGTTGACTTATTGTCACAATAAAGTTTGAGTAGTCTTTCAATACCCACTAGAATGCGCAGCCCAGTGACAAAATTCCGCAGCCATATTCCATGGTTGGATGCCTCATAGCATGCTACAAACTCTGCTGCCATGGTGGAAAAAGCTATGAGTGTCTGTTTGGCACTCCTCCAAGAAATAGCTTCACCAGCCAACAGGTATATGTAGCCTGATGTGGATCTCCTACTGTCTTGGCATCCAGCATAATCGGAGTCAGAATACCCTATGATCTCCAACTGATCTGATCTCCTATATGTGAGCATGTGATCTTTTGTTCTCTGTAAATACCTCATAACCCGTTTGGCTGCTATCCAATGATCCATCCCAGGGTTACTTAAATATCTGCCTAACATACCAACAATGTACGCAATATCCGGATGTGTACACACCTGAGCATACATTAGACTCCCTACAGCTGATGCATAAGGAATCTTTTGCATTTCCTTAACTTTAAGGTTTCTTTTAGGGGACTGACTGAGACTGAACTTGTCTCCCTTATGTTCCCCTTGCCTTTGTACTTTATAGAAATCAAGCTTTGCAAAAGCGTGCTTGTTTCTGCCTTATTGTTTCGCAAAACGCTTTTCAATTTCGGCTAGGAACTCTTTGGCTTTGGTTATCTTTTCAGATATCGCGCCCCTAAATACCTCCAGAATGCCGCACTTGATGAACATAAGACTCATGCGATTTGACCAATCCCTCTTCTCAAAGTTCTTCCTGTCATCAGGAGAACTTGCATCCATAAGAGAAGCGGGTTGTTCAATCCGAAGTGCAAGGTCCAGATCCATGTAGCCGAGAACAATAAGTACGTTCTCTTTTCAATCCCTAAAGTTGGTCCCATTAAGCATAGGTATTGAGTTGATATTAGCAGATATAGTAGAAACACTAGCTTTAAAGAGAACAAACCAAACAAACATACTCACATTAATAACCAAATATGATAATCAACAAATTCAAATAATGGTAAGTCCCATCTCAAGATACCTAGCACAACATTAATATCAAGTCTTTGGACAGTAATATTAATTGTAAGTGGTACTCTTGTTGTAGTAATCAAACATTGACAATAATTCATGTCAAATAATAAATCTATCTTTGGATCGACTTATTATTCATATGTTAAGTACCCATCTCAAGATACCTAGCACAACATTAATATCAAGTCTTTGGACAGTAATATTAATTGTAAGTGGTACTCTTGTTGTAGTAATCAAACATTGACAATAATTCATGTCAAATAATAAATCTATCTTTGGATCGACTTATTATTCATATGTTAAGTCCCATCTCAAGATACCTAGCACAACATTAATATCAAGTCTTTGGACAGTAATATTAATTGTAAGTGGTACTCTTGTTGTAGTAATCAAACGTTGACAATAATTCATGTCAAATAATAAATCTATCTTTGGATCGACTTATTATTCATATGTAAAACCTTATAATCGTCACATGTTTACCACCACAGGTGTGTGTGCAATTCGGCCAAGCATTAACCTTCATTTGGGCCGGCTAATACCCGCATGAATTTACACACACAAACATCCAACATCCCTCATGAACAATCTACACAAGAGAGGTCACTTTGGCGACATCTTGTTTCAATTAGCTCATTTAGAATGTAAGACAACTTTATTTAACCATAAAAGGTATACCAAAATATTTGAATTTGTGTTGATTCTTAAGTTTTAAAAAATTATAAAACTGCCCCTGATTTTGGAAAATTACAGAAAGGTCCCTCAAGTTTTGAAAATTACAAAATGATCCTATACGTTTCAGTAATTATAAATCCACCCCAAAACGTTTTCATAATTGCTAAATGGCCCAGTAAGTTTTAGTAATTATAAATTAGCACCGAACGTTAGCAAAATCATACAATGGCCTAACATAATTACATAACAGTCCCTCAAGAATATCAAATTCTCCAAAAGAGGCCCAAACCAAAAACGACTTCTGTGAACCCTAGGTTCTCGCCGCCGCCGCCTAAACCTGCACGCCGTCACCTGAAGGCAACGACGAACGGCGGAGCGACCAGTCGATGACCCACAAAGGCGGATCGAAGCGACGAAGGCCGGCGGTCGAAGCCAAAACCGATCGAGCGAACCGGCGGCAGATCTTGGATCGATCAGGACCAGATCGATGTCGCCGACCGGCGATCGATCTCCTCACCGTTAAACGGGCGATATCCAGCAGAAAAAAGTGCGTTTACCGAGAAGGTTTGGGTGGTCTGTTATGACTCGAGAAGGATGATGGGTTTGGGTTGATTGGTTGAAACCCAACAACCCAATAGCAAACCCAAAAAACTGGGTGGATCTGCTCCCAAGCACATTTATCAGATCAAATAGCCATCACCTTCAACATCGGTCAAGAGACAGATCCGATTCCAGAAATTTTTTTATTTATTTCTTAAAAAATAGATCGAAGATCTGAATCCACACCCATCAGAAAATAACATTAACATCGGTGACAAAATTGATCCAAGGCAACCCAATATTTTAATGCATGTATATCTACCCAATAAATCCATCCGCAGAACTCACAAAAATAAACGCAAATAATTTTGTTCAATGGATGCAACGTATAAAACAACATAGTAGATGAACAACATAATATATCATCATATTTAAACCTTAAATCTCTAAATTTCTCAAGAATCGATTATGGGTGGCTCTGATACCACTTGTAAGTGGTTCGATTAAACATACAATCAATATGCATAGGCACAAAATTAATCCAAAAATAACCTAAACATATTTCTATATCATGATTAATCAAACCCTAAATACATATTACTAAACCCATATCGATTCAAGAGAAAAGAGGAGATAATAGAAAGCGAAAACGTACCTGAATCCATTGCCGGAGTTTGGTGAACGAGTTGTGTTCTTCCAAATTATCACGATTCTTGGAACACAAAAGTGTTCTCTCTTGTCTGTTGATGGGGATACAGAAAAGCCAAAAGAACGTGTAATTTGGGGACCATAACCCTAAATATAATAAACATATTTTTATATGTTTTGATATTTCTAATTCGGCCCCTCATCAAATTAGAAATAGCACTTTGGTATCTACACATTAACTCCATGACAATTATACCCTTAAGCCTTAAACTTTAAATCTTAAACTTTAAATCTTAATTGGATCACTTTAATTCAGGCTTAACCAAAAGATAGCAAACACATTTAATATTTACATGTGTGGCCCCATATGAGGAATTTTTCCAACAGTCTCAACGTGCCACTTGGGGTCAGGAAGAATAACGTGCGAGAACCATACAAGGTTGTGCCTTTGAGCTCTCTCACTTTTCCCACATATGGTAGAAGTAGGTCATGGTAATCTAGCATGAACAACTTCTTTTGTTCTATAGCCTGCAAAATTTTAAAATGTTTAATGTACAAATAAATCAATTAGAAATTAACTGCTTTTGCTAAAGATTTCAAACTCATGCTAAGACAAAATAATTCTATTCTACGGAAATATATATTATATATTTTTATTTTTTCAAAGTATAATATTCTAAGAACAACTGCTAATAATTTAAAGGTTTTGGTATACCTCTTCAACTGTCATGAAGCCTTTGATTTCGCACTGGATAATTTCCGTGGTGATTGCTGATTCTGGGGGACCATAGATTTCAGGGTCATGTGTACTTTTCAATGGCCATTCCGTGGTGATTGCTGATTTTGTACGAATCTTAAACAGTTCATTCTTCAATGCATATATTAAGAAAGCATTTAATTAGCTAACATATATAGATTAGATAGATATAATCATTGGGTTACATGTAATTAAATGTAATTCAACAGTCTTTAGTATTAGATCCCGATAAAATTACTCTATCAATAATTTGGCAAAATATATAGACTGTGGTAGATCATACCGTGACTAACCGTAAACTGTATGGATTGAGGCCAGCTAGAGTTTGTCGAGCAAATTCCTCATCCCTAAACCAAAAGAACTTGTCTCCTGCAAGTGAAGAGACAAATGAATTTGTGTACTTAAAAAGCATGCATTGATCATTTGCTAATTTTACTTCAATTTATGAATAATGGAAAATCCAATTACAATATTGAAGCAAAGAATTATTATTATTATTATTATTATTATTATTATTATTATTATTATTTATTTCATCATTTTTATGTTTTTTCATGTTAACAACCGAATTACAAACTTTATCTGCAGAGAATCAATGTTCAATGATAAACAAAAAAAAACGAGTTCTTACTCTCTATCGTATCGGGGTCTCAAAACGTAAATTTTTTTTGCCTTTCTTAAAAATAGTACTGAACCATCAAATCATTTCAGGAATAAATGCCCCAAAGCCTTGTCCAGTGAGTGTATGTAATAAATCTAATATATTTGGCAAGTTATCTCCTTCATTAAAAAGTGAGTCTACGGCTGTAAAGTATCGAAACCCTAGATCAGAGCCCTCAGCTGCTGCTTCAAAGGAAGGTAACAAGGCGGCCTTGGTAGAAAATGTTCGTTCTCTTACTTCAGAAAAGTCTTCATCTCTCGGCACATAGAATAGGCTGCTCCTTGTCTCCGAGGATGGATCTGCAACGCTAAAAGTTGTTAATTATCATATATATATCAAAACAATAACACATATATATATATATATATATATACAATAATTTTCAAATAAGTGCGTACTGATAGAATTATATAAGGATATTGAATGTGAGCCACTCATTTTACATATTTTGACTTGGCATGTATGCACTTGTCAAAACTTTTTTATAAATGAGTAGCTCACATTCAATGTCCTTATATAATTTTATCAGTACACACTGACAGGAAAAGAACTGTATATATATATATATATATATATATATGAGAGAATAGGTCTTTTTAGTCAAAAAATTAGGATGTTTATTATTTTTACCCAAAATTAGTAAATTTATTGTTTTTACCCAATAAATGGCTGTGAAGACTAAAATACCCCTCATTATTCCAATTAAACACATCAGGTATAAACCAATTAAAAACATCAGGGCAGACCAATTAAACACACCAGACCATCAATTAAACACACCACGACAATCCAATTAAACACATTAGGAAAGACCCAATTAAACACATCAGGGCATACCAATTAAACACACCAAGACACCAATTAAACACATCAAGGTAGACCAATTAAACTCAATTAAACACATCATGACAACTCAATTAAACACACCATGGCAAGACCATGTGTAAATTAATTAAACACACCATAGAAAATCAATTAAACACACCAAGTCTAACACAATTAAACACACAATGACAAAAATAAAAAGAAGGGCAATTTTGTCCAAAAAGTGGATTTTTTGGTAAAAATAATTAAAATACTAATTTTGGGTAAAAACAATAAACCTTCTAATTTTTTGGTTACTTATAAAGTTGACCCTATATATATATATATATATATATATATATATATATATGTATATATTTATATATTAAATTCTTCTTTCAGTCTACAGGTAGTCTAAGAGCATCTCCAATGCAAATATGTATTTTTGGATTTCTAATTAATGACACATCAGTATATATATTCAATATGGATCCACTTTATAAATTTTTTTAAGAAATGCATAGTCTCATCTCCAATGCAATTATCTAAAATCAAATATGTATCTTATTTTGACCAATCATCTTAAAACATTTATTTCACTATCTTTCCTCTTTTATTTTTAAATTAAATATGTATCAATTTTTGACCAATCATCTTACAACGTTTATCTCATTCTCTCTCTTCTTTTATTTTACCATTAAATGAGATGTAATATTATTGGTGGGGAAAAGTTAGAAATCCTAGTCAGCATTTCTAGGAGGGTTTCTAGAATTAAAAACTCAACTCTATATTCTCTAACTTTTTTTTTGCCACATCACCTCCATAATCAAGTTAGATAATTGCATTGGAGAGGTTTTTTCTACCTCATTATCTAACTATCCTATGTGGCATTCAATTTTCTCCAAATGCATAATAGCATTGGAGATGCTCTAATAGATCATGTCCTTAATTAATCATTCTACAAGTTTTTTATTATAAGAATATTTAATTAATGTTAATAATATATATGAATCATTAATGAAAAAGTCAATCCAATCCCTGAAATCCAAATCCTATTATGAGTGAGATTTGATCTTACAACCTCTTTTCTTTTCTTTTTTTCTTGAAATAAAGTTGTTGTATTACGGGAAAAAAATAATAAAATAAAGTTGTTCACCATTGAATTTTTCATTTTGTTCTTGCAAATTTTTTGTTTTAGTGCAATGATTAAATAAACAAAATCTTTTGACTCCGCCCTTGTCAGGCCTCAATTGGTATATTGCAGTATGGGCATAAAATTATATATAGTGTGATGATAACTGTAGTTGGCTAAAATTGTTAATGTATCCCAAATTTATATATTTTCAAAATTTCAATACTAACTTTAAATGAAATTATTAATATTTCAACTGAAACATATAAAAAATTTTACAACTATTTTATTGTTTTGAAGAGTTAAATAACTAAACCAAATTTTAAAAAAAAAACGGAAGCAATTGAAATAAAAATTAAAATAAATAAGTGGGTGAACTAAAAATTCAGATGGATGAGGCTGTTGTTTCCTCCATTCTAGATGCCAAAAAAAAATATTCATATTTGATAATAGTTTTAGCAATTTTGTTTGTAAAATCCAAAAATTTTTGCCACCCAGAAAAATAAAAAAAAATAAAAAAAAAAACCCCTCATAAATAATTATAATTTTCGTAACTTTGTTTGTGTAATAATTGTGTAAAATCTCATTTGTTTATGTAAGTTTAGTGGGTTTCTCAATGCCATATAGTATATACTATATACTATATATATTTATATATATATATTTATTGGAAAAAAAAATGGCATATTTTGTAAAATTTAAGGTACACTTATAAAATTTAATCTTTTAAAAAAATTTAATAGAATGTACATACAAAATAGATGCAACAATCAATATACAAGTTTTAGCCAGAGATGCAAATATCATTACACTTATATATATATATATATATATATATATATATATATATATATATATTTTTGGAGCCTCGAATCAGGCTTTTGGAATTGACAAGCTCTTAATACAGGCTATGGGGTTTTCACATCTAGTTATTATTCAGCTATATACTTCAAAGTGAATGAAATGAAATGCCCCTCTTCTCACTAAAATAGTTCATGAAGTGTGCGGTACACAATCAACCTTTTCCATATATGATATATGTATAGACATGTACATCTCAAGCCCACCTCAGCCCCAGCCCCCTACTTTCGTACGAAAACGAATATCTAGCTAGCTAAAACATGAAAACCAGTACATGCATGCCTGTTAATGGTGGATGGCTACACACATCAAGACTGTTGTGATGACTGACGAATATATATCAATTAGTTGCATGCCATATTTTGTCTTCATAATGCATCAGTGTCTAAAGACTTCCAACCACACAATTGCAGAAAACAGACCAAGTTGGTGGTGATTTTCTTTATAAATTTAATTTTCTTTACTGTTTTGAAGTAAATAAAAAGAGTTTTTTTAAAAAAAATTATCTTCATTTTTAAATTAATTTTTTTATTGTTTTATAAATTTCAAATTTTGTAACACATGTTTTTTTTTATAAATTTAAATTATTTGTACTAGCTTTTACTATTGTGATAAAAAAGGTTATCTTCATTTTTTTATTTTTAATAATTAAGGGTGATTTTGGGCTTTTTAATAGTTCAACTTAAATAACAGGAAAGGTCTGAGTAAAGAAATGTTTTTTAACTATATTTATATCAAATTTAAGATGAGATCTGTAAATTTACCCATTTATTTTATTACTACTATTAGTAGTTATTATTATCTGTAAGTTTCTGCATTATTATTCCATACCAAACCTATTTTTACTGATCCTGCTTTCCGTATTAACATACATTTTTCACAATGTGGGCGTCCAGTTCTGCCACGTCTAGGGTAAGACCGTTCGTCGCCAAGCACCGGTCGTGCTAAATCCAAGTCTCCATCAGGATCTCCAATGTCATTATAAACATCATAATCATATATTCGATCACTGGTTTGACGCTCTCCCTGACCATTTCTTCGCAATTTATTTAGCTCTTCACCTCTTAACCTCTTCAACCCATTTGGTGTTTGTGACGGCAAATATGACTGATAAAAAAAAACAACTTTAGTCGAGTTCAAATATGAATTTTTGGTATGTTAAGGGTAATCTAAATTAAAATTCAAAATCTTAATAAAAACTCATATTTATTATCTAATTAATACATCAGTAAAAATCTACTTTTTTCATTTTAATGAATAAATATAAACATTTTGGTCACTTGCCTGAACAAAAACAAACAAATGAAAATAACATATTTTTTAACCATTTAAAATCGAGAGAAAACCATAGATAGGGTCAGGGGTGGCAATTGTTAACAAAACAAGATATTTACTGGTTTGAATTAAATCTTATTGTGTTAAACAAGGTAAGTAAATGGGTCGTGTTTGGGTTAAATCTCTCATAACCCAACAAAACATTAAGCACGATTAAATGTGAAAGATAAATATGTAATTTGTAATTTAATTTATAAGCAAAATACATGTAATTTATAAATTTTTTGTAGACAAAACAAATAAGGTTAAAAAAAATTAAACCGATAAAATTTAATTGTTTTAATCCAATGTTAAAATTTATTTTTTTAATTATTTTATTAGTTTAATGAGAATTTTACTAGATAAACTCTAAGGGTCCATTTGGTGCCCGGTATTGGATTGCATAGAATTGAATGGGATTGGATTCGATTAGACTTGGCTAAATTAGTATTGTGATGTGTTTGGTGCAGTACATATTGAACTAAAATAATATTGTCTCTTATTTGGTACAATATGGGATTAAATAAAAAATAATTGAAAATAATTGTTTTTTTAAGAGGTGAATATAAAATTAATTTTTAAATAAATAAAATCATTTTAATCGATTCAAAGAAAATTAAAATAAAATAATTTTATATTAAATTTGGTTAAAAAATTATTTAATTATTTTTTGAATAAAATAAATTATTTTAAAAAATTAATTTGAAATAAAATAATTTTTAATTTTTAATTGAAATTAAAAATATATTTTTACAAATTTTAGAATAAAATAACATATATTAAATAAATTTAATATTTTAAATATAAATAATATAATTTAAAAAAGAACAAAAGAACAAAAGGCTGACAGCCAAAAAAAGTAAAAAAAAAATGCCTGGTGCAGCCAAAAAACATTTAATATATATATATATATATGGCACGACTAACACTATGTTTGGTTTGATGGAAAAGAAAGAAAATGAAATGATAAGTTAATGAGGAAAGGAAAGGAAAGCAAAAGGAAAAGATAATTTTTTTAATGATTGTTGTTTAGATAGTTATGAAAGGAAAGGAAAGGAAAGGAAAAGAGACAAATAAAAATAAATAAATGAATAAATATTATTCTATTTACTAAAATACCCTTCTTTCAACAATATGAACGATAGATATGTATTGTTATATAAGGTTACTTTTGGGATATTAAAAAATATTTTTCCTTTCCTTTCCTTTCCTTTCCTTCCGTTTCCTACCAAATTTGGTGAGAAACCAAATTTGGTGAAATAAGAAGAAATTATTAAATTCATTTCCTTTCTTTTCTCTCATTTTCCTTTCATTTCCCTCTCATTTAACAATCCAAACAAGATATTAGAAATCCATCCAAACATTTCATTTCCTTTCTCTCCAATTCTATCAAACCAAACATATTGTAAAAAGGATTAACACACCCTAAGGGCCCATTTGGTGTGTATTGTAATATATGATTACTTTTAGATCCCTTTTGATGCGTAGGATAAGATAGGATTATTTTTATTGGATTGGATTGAATCAATTGTATGTTATATTGTGTTTGATGTAAGATAGGATTAAAAATAGGATTGGACAAAATAGATTGGATTAATTGTATATTATAATGTGTTTGATGTAAGATAGGATTATAAATAGAGTAATACTGTATTTGGTATGTCGTGAGTTCGGATAAAATAAATATGGAAATCCTATGATTAAAAATATATCCGTAAAAAAATTGAAAAAGCTTTTTCCAGATTTCTTCAAATCTGAAAAAGCTTTTCAAATCTGGAATTAACCAATTTGGAAAAATTGATGATTTCTTCGAACAAAATAAAATAAACTTTATTTTAATAATTGAAAAGTTTTTTCCGGATTTGAAGAAAACTAGAAATTTCAAACAAAAAAAAATTAAAATCCTTTCAAACAAAATTAGGAAGAAAAAAAAAGGTTCTTCAAAAACAAAAGCTTGAAGAACAAAATTATTAAAAGAGAGAGAGATTGAAGAAAATATTTGGAAATTCTTCAAGCTTCCATCAATGGAGGCTACATCTAAGATTGAAGAATTGTTCTTGGAAATGCTATTAAAAATAACAAAATTGAATCTTGACAGTAAATATACAGTCTTTATGTGTATTTTTCTCACCTAAATCCCGTTACCCAACTTCTATTCTAAGAAAAAAAGGAGGAGAAAAATCAAATATGAAATTCTCATCCATCACCCAGTAAAAGTCTCTACAAGCAAGACGGATAAATATTTATTGTTGTGTTTTTTTTTTAACAATATTTCATTACTAGAGAAAAAGTAAAACAGAGGAGGCGAGAGCCCTACCAGGCAAAAAGGCAAAAGCAAAGCAACAGGTAAAACTGAGCACAAAACCACAAGAACAACAAAGAATCAGCCCCAAAAACAATCCAGAAACCCCACAAACTTATTTATTGTTGTAACTTTTTCAAGTCTATTATGAAGATTGAAGAACATTTGAGGAAATCATTAGACTGGAAATATACAACTGAGAGAGATTGACGAAGAAGAAGATAGAATTAAAATGAATCCCACCATTTTTGTTGGGACTAATTTATCCCACGTGAATGAATGGGATAAATTAATCCAATCCCACCACTCAGCCAAACACAGGAAAGCTGTTAAAAATAAACCAATCTCATCCCATTCCCACCTGTCAAACGGACCCTTATGGAATATGATAGGATTAATTGTAATAATATCCCCTGTTTGATGTAATATATGATAGGATTAAAAATAAAGTAATACTATATTTAGTAAGTTGGGGATTGCACAAAATAGAACCGGAAATTATATGATTAAAAATAGATCTGGAAATTACAGGATATCTTCTAACAAAATATTTATAAAAAAAAATGAAAATCTTTCTGGAAATTTGGAAAATGGATACGAAAAAATTTGGAAAAATTCCCAGATTTTTTCAAGTAAAATAAAAAAGATATTTTTTAAAAAGTTTTAAGAGTTCAGATCTCTTCAAATAAATTTTTTTTTTTTTAAAGTTCTTAAAAAAAGGTTGAAGAACAAAATAATTACAAAATAAAAAAGAGAGAAAAAGATTTGAGGAAATCTGGAAATTTCCAGATCTGACCAAGCCTCCATCAATGGAGGCCAGCCTCTATTTTAAGACAAAAGAAAGAAGAAGATAAATAAAATACGAATCCACCATGACCCAGTAAAAATTTCTACGTACATACAAAAAGAGACCAAAGAAAATACAAGCAATTTTTTTTTTGTATGCTTTTGTTAGCTTTGGTTGGGTAGATCGAACCAGAGCAGATAATGGAAGTACAAGCAATTGAAGTATAATTATTTATTGTTGTTGATATTATTGAAGAGGGACTTGTTTTTTTCAAGTCTGATATGAATTTTGAAGAATAAATGGAGGCCACAATTAGACCGCAAATATGAAGATTGAGAACGGAAGAGTCAACGTGATGAGGAAGAAGATGAGATTAAAATGAATCCTATCATTTTGGTTGGGACTAATTTATCCCATGTCAATGGTATAAAAATTTCAGATCAGACTAGATTGGACTAATTTATCTCACCTCACCGGCTAGTTAACAAAAATAGGAATATGGTTAAAAATAAACTGAATCTCATCCCATCCTATACGCCTAAGGGGCCCTAATAGTTTATAATTGTTATAACAAGTAAACCCTGAATACTGTATTACCTTTAAAATTATAAATAGTTTAGCAAATTAATGGGATTGTGATTTATTGTATATATTATAATTGATATGACATAAATTAATTGTAAAACAAGTTTTGTTTGGTAACCCGATAAGTTAATGGGTCGTGTTTGGGTTTCGGCTTGTGACACAATAATCTTAACATGTCGTGTTTGGGTTGATGTAAACACAGTAAGATATAGCATATTGTCACGCATTACATCATGACGTGATATTAAGTGACAAGGCATAATTAGGGGCTTAATTAGAAAATTTTGTCATGAAGGGTCCGTTACTTTAAAAATAAAATAACAAAAAAAATAAAAATTGAGAGGTTAAGAAATTAAGAAAGATATTGCGATGAGATGAGGTTTAGGATTTGAAAGTACTAAATTTGTGATGTAAGTTTGATTGTGAAGTAGATGGATCAGTTGTGATGTTATTTGTGAAGGAATCATAGAGGTAAACGATGCAGCCATAATTTTAATTTGTTTCAGGTCTCACAAGTCACAACAAGGACCAACTCTACTTCACATGTGTAAATCTGCTAGACTAAAAGAAAAGTATTTTCAATAAATGTGGATTTATATTAATTGGTCAAATTATGAAATTTTTAGTGACCTAACGTAAATTTTGTTTGCATTCATATTTCAACTTCTTGAAATAGCTCATTTGTAGAGTATGTGGTTTTTAACCACAAGGTCAAGGGTTCAATCCCTAATGGAGGCATTTTAATTTTTCAATTAATGGTCAAAGGCTTTTTGGATGGAAAACTTGACAGAATGGGTAAAATAACTAATAGTTTGGGTTTCAAGGGGTTAACTGACCATTATTGAAACTAGAGGAATTCATTTATCTAATATAACAAACCTCAAGGGGAAAATGATAATTTCTCTTGATACAATCACTTTGACGTCCAAAGAAAGCAACAATTTCCGCATTCTTTAAAGGAATTTCGAAAGGAGTGCCATCAGTCTTACACTCTTACCATGAGGTCCGTGAGGTCCGTGATTGGGTTTTAAAGCATCAACAATAGTAAGATCCAAAAATGAAACCCATTTATTACCATATTATTAAAAATGGATTTTTTTAAATGGGTATTATTATTTGGATCCACTTAATTTTGGTATCTTTTCCTCTATAATGGGGGTAAATTGAAAAAGCAAAAAGTAAAAGTGGATCCACTTCTTAAACTTTTTTCCAAACAATCGTTTCTCTTATTTATAATATTATATATACATATAAATAAATAAATTATATAATATATTTAAAATATCCACACTATCAATAATAATGATATATTTAAATTATAATAATTTAAATATATATATTAAATTTATTTATATTTTTTCATTATATATATAATTATTGAAATTAATAATAATATATTTAAATTATAATAATTTAAATATATATATTAAATTTATTTATATATAATTATTGAAATTAATAATTATATATTTAAATTAAAATAATATATATATATATATTAAATTTATTTATATTTTATCATTATATATAATTATTGAAATTAATAACTATAGATTTTAATTTTAATTTTATATAGGGCAAATTACAATGAACCCCTTGAGGTTTGAACAAGTTACATTTAGATTGATACGTTTCTTTATTATACATTAACACCCCCAAAATTTAAATTTGACTTTAAAAATACCTAAAATGCCCTTAGTTATATTATTTTACACTTTATTTTTTTTACCTTTTAATCAAACACTTTATAAACTTTAATAAAATAAAAAAAATTAAATAAAAGATATGATTCATTAAATAAATAAATAGTTTTTTTAATTAAATAAATAAATATTTTGAATAAATAAACAATTTAAAAATAAATAAATATTTTTTAAAAATAAAATAAATAATTAGTTTTAAAAAAATAAAAAAATGAATTTAAAATATAAATAAATAAGTGAAAAACTTAAAAACATTAAATTTTTTAAGGATATTCATTAATAAGGACAAGAAAACTCTAAATATCTAAACTTTTACTATAAAGATGATGGTGAGAGAAGCTTCAAGGTTCCCAACACTCCTTAGATATTTAGAGCTTATATTGTCCCTATTAATATATATTCTTAAAAAAAATTAATTTTTTTAATTTTTTCACTCATTTTTTAAACTATTTATTTATTTATTTATTTGATTTTTTAAAAACTTTTTTATTTAATGTTTTAAATTATTTATTTACTTAATTTTTTAAAAAATATTTATATATTTAATTTTTTAAAAATATTTATATATTTAATTTTTTAAAACTATTTATTTATTTAATTTTTAAAACTAGTTATTTTTTTAAAACTAGTTATTTATTTAATGAATCATAACTGTTATTTAATTTTTTTATTTTATTAAAGTTTATAAAGTATTTGATTAAAAGGTAAAAAAAAATTAAGTGTAAAATAATACAACTATGGGTATTTTAGGTATTTTTAAAGTCAAATTTAAATTTTGGGGGTGTTAGTGCATAATAAAGAAACTTATCCATCTAAGTGTAACTTGTTCAAACCTCAAGAGATTCGGTGTAATTTGCCCTTATATATATATATATATATATATATATATATATATATATATATGCCTAACTCAATGATTGAGAGGTATTGCGAACCCAACTCTAATCATTAGATAAGATTCAATTAGAGTTTTAAATTTGGATCTCAATTTAGATCTAATGAGATGGAGCCCGCATTTGAATTTCTTTTTTGGATTTCTTTTTTTACCATCATGACACCCATAAAATCTAAATAAAAATAAATTTACTAATTTAGGTCTATTTTATCCAGCATTGTAAATGCTTTTTTAAGTAATATAGAATTTTAGAGATTGAATGACGATATCCCCTTCCTTGCCATAAGGTACTGTGGCCCAGCTTATTGAGGTTAAAAATTCCGTCTGATACGATGGAAAACATCAAATCATGTTGTTTTTTAATTTTTATTTTAAAAAAACAACTAAAAACAAGCAATGAAAAGTACTATGTACTTACCGAGTCACGTTTCATCTCCAACCTCACTCCATCCCTTGCACCATCTCCATTTTTCAGCCGCAACCCACCTCCAACCAACTTCATTTCCTGTGCCATTTTTGGTAAGATAAACAGTATCACACAATATATTGCATGACAATGTTTATCTTATTAAAAATGGCGCATGCCTTAGTTTTATTTTTTCAGCTCTATATTTTTATTAAATCACAATTTGACTATATTTATTAAAATATATTATAATTATATCCTTTATTTAAAAGTTTTATTTAATTAGAGTTGTACCATAATCAATTAAATTTATTTCAATTTGGTTATTTTTATTATTTAATGATTTTATCTTGATGTAATTATTATTGATATTAATATTTTTAATAAATTAAAATGAAGTGTATAATTAAAAATTTTGATTGCAATTTTTTTAAAAATAAATCATTTAATTCAAAACACAAAATACATTAATTAAAAAAAACATTATAAACAAAATACAAACTTCATAGCGATGAAATAAATCACCATTAATTGGAAGACACTAAAATTAAGGGAAAATACATCATAAATTACAATAACGATTTAGTAGTCGGGAAGACCATTTGGGGATGAGCGTGATGTTGATGCAGCAATTGGGGATCATATGGAAGCACCAACTCCAGAAGTTGAGATGGTTGTAGATGAAAATACCGGATTTCAATAATTTCTAGCTCGACATTGAAAAATCATGGATAAAGAGGCTCATATTGTACTCAAAAATGCATTAATAGATCATTTGTATGATGAATATACTAATTCATGTAATTAGATGATGAACATTATGTACATTTATTTTTATGCTTGTTCTTTTTTATTTTATGAAATGTAATATTTAAGTTATTTTAATAAGAAATACAATATTTTACCTAATTAAATTAAATTTCCTTTAATGTATTAAATATCATAATTTCTTATTGTATTGCAATATGATGTTAATTGTGGGGTGAAATGTTAATTGTGGAGAAATATTAAAAAAGGGATAGAAAGAGGGAATATTCTTTTTAGTGTAAAATTTGGTACAATGGGTTGAAGATAGAATAGTGAAATTGTGTAAAATTTGCACTATTTTAATACAAAAATTGCACCAAAAGAATAATTCGGGTTGGAGATGGTCCTACAGCGCCATATTTACCTTGACAGATTTAATTTGTGGGAGAGAGGAAAAACCACATCATCATATCTTTGTAATGCGACCATCCTAGGGCGGATATTTCCATTCTGTCCCTCGTTCACCACCCCATGGCCATATATCAATGGGTTTAAATAAATACCAACTTCATATCTTCAATTAGATATCAAAAAACTGTCACAAGTCGAAAATACTAAGAAAGCATATAAATTCACAACTCGAAATAATGACATATACAAACCAACATTGTGCACACTAAAAAGCATAACTTCTATTTATTTCATAAAATAAGATACAATACATAAGAGAAGGATCTTGACAAGTTTATTTTACATTTTAGCCAATAGGATGGCTTATGCACTTTCCACACAGCAAAAATAACAACAATCTTCAAATGCGCCCAAACAAACACTACAGCACTACAGCACTTCTTCTCGAGCATTAAACATCGGAGAGCTGAATAGTCTGCCAATGAATTACATTTTTAATTAGAATGTTAAGCAAGTTGTGTGTTTGTGAAATTAAAGAAACTAAAGAAAACTAAAATGACATGGATACCTACTTAATTAGGGTGAGGTATCACGTGGATGCCTATTGCATTGATGTGTTGATTTGCAGTTGCACGTTCAAAGAAACCAACAATTTCCCCATTTTCTATAGGAACATTAAAACTAGAGCCAGTTGTGCTAGGGGAACCGTAAGGCCCATTGGTGTTGGTGTTGGTCCCGTCTATTGAGACAAAAGTTATAGATTCAACGACAATATTCCCGTTATGATTTTTTACGGTCCCGCTGATCGAGGTCAAATATTCCATTGATCCCATGGAAACCTGCATAAAATCATGTTTAAAAAAATAAAAGACAACTAAAAACTAGCAAATCTTTATAAAACATGAAAAGTACTGTATATCCGGACCATCTACGACGTACGCGTTAATGTTAATGTTAAATTTGACATAAACAAGAGAGTAAAATGTTATATTTGGTAGTTGACACATCAATTTTGTATTGTACTTCAATAAACAGTTTTATTTAAAATGTTATTTTTATTATTTTATTAATTAAAATTATAAAAGTCAACACTTACTATTAATACATTCATAGAATAGTTACAGATGAAATAGATTTGGATCGAAATAGATTTTAATTGAAATATAATTAATATATATCAAATTTAAATTATTTTAAATATTTAAAAAATATATAATGATATTTTTATAATTAAAAATAAATATTTATTATTATGTCAAATTTGATATATACTATACTTTGTATTAATATATTGTGTGTCTAATTTGACATAAAGTATACATATACCAAATTTGGTACTGCATTTGACATTATATTGGATTATAATTTTTGTTCTATGTACTGAATTATAGAGTTTAACATAATAATATAGTACGACATTGATGATGCTCTTAAATCTTACCTGCTCAGTTTTAGAGCCTCTACCGCCATACGTAGGCGAAGGTTTAGTTTTTCCAGTTACACGATCAACGCTTTTGAAAGAGAGTGAATTAACGACATCCCCATGACTGATGTTTATCTCTGTAATGGAACTATTTATACTTGGCGGCTTAACGTCCCATTTGTCCCCTCCTTCACCACCCCATGGCCCTATCTTAATGATTTCCTGCAGCAAAAATTTATAAAATTTTAATATAAATAATTGAAGAATTTATGATATATACAATTCAAGTTAAAACAGATAGAAAAAACAAATACGAGCCTGGCTTGCCATTTGCTGAATATCAAACACTTTGTAAAGTTGCAGTTGCTGTTGCTGATCGATTTTAATGAGTAGAGTTGGCTTTTCTTGTATGGTATTTATAGCCACCAAGTCAACATGCATTTCTGTCTTCTCTTGCTCTCGATGAAAACCACAGAGCTTTCAATATTTTCAGCATACAAAAAATTAATAAAACAGTCATATTTATTATTTTAACATACATAAAATGATGTATAGATGTTTTTAACTTCTTTTTTTTGTCAAAAAAAAAAATACTTTTCATAGATTAAATATTATTTTTATTCAATTTTTAATATTTAAACCCTTGTTTATTTATAGTTTTATTTACATAACGAGAAATATGAATATGTATCCAAATATAAAAAAATTAATAAAATAGTTATAGTTTTCATTTTCAAGTCATAAATTTTTTTTCTTAAATGTTTTGACTCTCATGTGCTTTTCTTTTGAATTTTTTTAAAAATAAATAAATAAAAGAGTCATATTTATTTTTTTAAGATACATAAAGGAGTGGTGTTATTGGCACACCCCCTACTGATCTATTCATGCCTCATTTTTTAATTATATAATATTCTTTTTTTTCGTTTATCAAAATTACTTGAAGAGACATACAATTTAGGAAAGAAATCTTCTATAAAGTAAATCTATTAAAATCTCATATTCATTTTCCAACAAAAAAAAACCCAGTAATCTGTTTCTTTTAAAAAAAAAATTAACTCTTAAACCCTAAAATCTGCTTCTTATATACATCTAAAATATTATGAAAGAGTTTGAGAACGATATCAAGAAAATTGAAGAATTGTCTAAGAACAATATCAAACATCTTGAAGAATTATCTGAGAATGACATAAAGTAAGAATTGTCTGACAATGATATCAAGTTGTCGTTGTGTTAAAGTACCCTGTTATTTTTTATTTTTTTCGTTTCCGAAATAAGAAGAAAAAAAACTAAAAATAAAGAAATAAGAAAAAAAAATCAATCAATGGAGGCGAGAGAGATGTATACAGATACAGAGATAAGAGATAGAAAGATCATATATGATATTTATTAAATTTGAAAAATAAGTAAAATGGATAGTTTTGGAAATAAACAAAAAAATTTAATAAAAACATTTAATTTTATTTAATTAAATCAAAATTTTAAAAAATGGGGCATGAATAGATCAGTAGGGGTGTGCCAATAACACCATTCAAAGAGATGTAATAATTTCTTTAGAGAAAAAAATATATATTCGTTTTTATTCCATTTTTAATCTTTAAACCCTTATTTATTCACAATTTTATGAAGTGTTTATTATGAAAAATATGAATTGTATCCAAATATTAAAAGTAAATTAAAAATGTTATATATATATATATATATATATATATATTCAAGCCATAAAGTTGTAATTTAAAAAATAAAGAAAAAGTTGTATAATTTCATAATAATAAAAAGATAAACAATTACACTATTAATAGTACTTGTCAAAGTCTTCTTAGTAATGTTTGTTTTCATATTTATTTTTTATTCACACAACATCATCACAACCACCTTGTTGTTCTAATAAGTAGTAGGATTGATCCTTACAACTATATATTGCTTGCTCCATTAACACCACATCATAAACTGTGTATCATACTTAACATGTGATACACAAAAAGATGTAATGACACTACAAGAAAAAAACTCATTATACTTAACATGTGATACATAAAAAGATGTAATGACACTGTAAGAAAAAGCTCATCAACCATGGGCATTGCCCGTGATAGATGTGCATCTATCACGTGCAAGGGTTCGTGATATGTAAAGCAGTGGTGAAAAATCACGCTTTTCGACCACTGACATTGCACATTGTAAATGATGTTTTCGACAACGACCGTTTGCCTGTGGTACTTACGGTAGAAACTCTTATTTAAAATTAAAAAATCAATTTTTTAAATTAAAATTGGTATACACTTTATCTTGAAAATGATGGAAAATAATAACATTTTAAGAATCTAATTTATATTTAATCTGATAAAATTTATAAGCATATCCATCATTAAAATAGTGTCATTGCGTTTTTTATCCACCTACAAAGGACAATATTTTATATAACCCGAGTGAATATATTTAAATAACTACTTATTAAATTACCTCATCTACAACAATATATAGTGGCAATGTGACATATGCAGTTTGACAATTTCTTAGAAACTTATTTTTAGAATTTACAAATGTATGCATGAAAAAGAAAAGTGCAAGTCTTGTTATTTGATAAGTACGTTTTCAAACAATCTCATTTTAGAGAACCCCAAATCAAGAAAACTAGTGGAAATGTAGAAACCTACTTGATCCAACTTGCACATCAAGACCAAGTATCTCTCCCTCCAAAGAAAAATCAACAAACCCACCAAGTGAAGTATCCAACCTTTCTTGTTGTCCCATCCCAAATTCAGCTTCTGTCAAAAACAAAATACCAACAACTGGAACAATGCAATTGTTAATCATGAATGATCACCTAATAGGCATATATTTATATATATATATATATATATATATATATATATATACAGTCCTTTTCCTATCAGTGCACACTGATAGAATTATATAAGAACATTGAATGTGAGCCACTCATTTATAAAAGAGTTTTGACAAGTGCATACATGCCAAGTCAAAATATGTAAAATGAGTGGCTTACATTCAATGTCCTTATATAATTCTATCAGTGTGCACTTATTTGAAAACTATTGTATATATATATATTTATATAGTTTTTCTATTGTCTGTTCGAATTGATATAAGATATTATCAGTTCCTTGCATGTGGGCCATTGGATTTAAAAGATGTTTTAACAAGTGCTTGCAGCCAAGTTAAAGCATTTAAATTCAATGGCTCATATGCAAAGAACTGATATATCTTATATCTAGTGGTGGGCACAAAATGCTGAACCGAACCGAACCAAAAAAGTTCAGTTCGGTTCGGTTTTCATATCTTATTCAGTTCAAACCAGTTTTGGATATCTAAAACCGAATAGTTTTCGGTTCGGTTCGGTTCGGTTTTGGATATCCAAAACCGGTTTGAACCGATGAACCGTATATATATATATATATATATAATTATAAAAAGAAACCCTAACCCTATTGCATCATTCATTCTCAACTCTCAGCCGTTCTCTCACCTGTCAACCTCTATTCTCTCTCCGACTCTTGACTGTTCATCTATTGTTTCTCGATCTCTTTCATCTCATCCCTCCGGCGACTGAATCTCCGTCGGAAAGTCCATCTCCAAACCAAGGTTTGTCTTCTAGTCCCTCTAGCTCAATAGATCTGGATGATTTGTCTCTATTTTAAGATACTAGAGGTCTGTGTGTATTTGTCTCAATGAAGATTATCTACTTTTTTACTGATTAAAACAAAAAAAAATGTTGGCTCGAAAAGCTTGGAAATATGAGTATAAGACCTATTAGATTGATGTTTGTATTTTTCTGGATTTGTTTGAGTAGAAAATCCATTTTAGTTTTCCAGTAAAAACAGAGTGAGTATAATTTTTCTTGACTCAGATCTGGAAATGGTGAGATCTGGATTCAAATTTGTATTTTTCTGGAGCAGCATGAGGGTGGTTTCTATCTGGTCTTTTGTTGTTTTTGTCAATTTCTTTATTTATTTTTTCTAAATCTAGGCATTAGAGTCCACAAATCAGCTCTCATATATATATATATATATATATATATATATATATATTGATTAGGTGAGTCCACAAACTCGGTTGGTAACTTGGCTACATGAACAAAAAACGAAACCGAAACAATTTTAATTTAATCCATTTATTTTTCTTTACTGCCATGTTTTTGGGGATTTAATCAATTGCTCATCTGCGTTTCTATGGAGGATAAAGATTGAGGGAGAATAAAGGTAAGCCTTACTCATTTGTACTTGCAGAATTTTTAACAACACTTTTTTTTTATTCTATGGATGATACGATAATGATTAATTAACAAATTCATATACAATAGACAAATTCATACACAATTTTTTGTATTTGCAGGAGGAGTGACAGTGGAATGAATGCCTTTTATTTTAGTTGTAATTTTGATTTTGATTGTGTTGTAATTTTGATTTTGATTGTGTTGTAATTTTGTTTTTGAGTTTATTTTTGATTGTATTATTATGCACTGTATTTATTGTCTTAATTTGTGATTTTTTTTTTGAATGAATTATAAATTAAAAATTATTAGTTAGGTTTGATTTGGATTTTTTGGGCTTAGGCTATTAAAATTTATAAATCTTTGGCCCAAAATTAGTATCCAACAGCCTATTAAATTCGAAAATATATTAAAAAGACTCATGAAGCCCATCAAGTCCATTAGGCCCAAAACCGAAATGAACCGAACCGATCAAAATCAGTTCGGTTCGCATGTCTTAATCGGTTCAATCCGGTTTCATTTTGTCAAAACCGAAATATTTTCGGTTTCAGTTCAATTTTGCCCAAAACCGAACCAAACCGAACTGTGCCCACCCCTACTTATATAAGTTCGAACTGATAATAGAAAAATTGTATAAATATATATATATATATATATATATATATACACTAAATTACATGATAATAACAGATAATTATCTAGGTGGTGATAAGTCCATATTATCACAATAAGATAAGAGTTTTAGATTGAAAAAAAAATAAGTTTATTAAAAAGAAAATAAATGCTGATATAAAAAGGAATTCTTGTAAAAATATGAAATTTATTCATCTTTTTATAAGCACTTATTAAATTGTTAGGATTAAATAGGGGTGGTAATATGGTTAAAGTGCCGTGTTTGCATCAACTCAAACACGATCCGTTAATTTTTTTTCTCAATTCGAACATAACCCGTTAAACTTATCATGTCACAAATCGAAACTTAAACATGGTCCATTAAATTATCGAGTTACCCAATAAGACTTGCTTATCAATTATGACACTTGATAAATCATAATTCTATTAAATCATTAACTTATTTACGGTAATAAAGTCTTTACGATTCATTTGTTAAAGCAATTTTAAATGGTTAGTGTTTCTCTAGTAAGATTCAAAATTGAGAATTTTTATCCACACAAAAAATTTTAACTTTATTTGTTTCATGTAAAATTTTATATAAGCAATTTAAATGTAAAAACTGCTATATCTCTGTATAATTATAAATTCATATATATATATATATATTTCAAATTCTTAAATTTTATTCATAACTAGATTTCAATGAACTTATCATCAAAAAAAAATTTAAAATCAAAATTCATAAAAATCAATTTGATTTTATCAAGTTTCTTACCGAAATAAGGATTTCTTACAAGAGACTCACTGTGTATATATATATTCATGACATTTATTCATGTTGAATGAGTTAGCGGGTTAGGAGAGTTCAACCCAAACAAGACCTACTTATTTAACGGATTTAACCTGTTGTGCGGTTATTGATCAAAACCCAATAAAATCCAACTCAAACCCGTAACTAGTGTCGTTAACGTGTCTTGTCATTGGTTTGTGTCAATAATTGCCGCCCCAACTTTTAAAGCAAGAATTCTTATAAAAATATAGGTTTCCCCACCTATGTGTCGCACCAGCTACCAAGACGATAACAACCCATTGATCATTGATCATTGGTTAGAGGTTAACGAGAAAAAAACTAACAAAAGGTGTTTATTTACAACATTTATCAAACGTAGAGTATGTTTTTTTTTAATATGTCCCAAAACTGCCACATGCATGTAATTAGTGGTGGCAATTTGGGCCGAGCCCAAACGGGCCGCCCAGCCTGGCCCGGCCCGCCAGTTAAACAGGCCAGGCCCAAGCCCGTTTAGCTGGCGAGCCAGGCCGGGCCCCCATTTCAGAAAACCGAGTCGGGCCCGTGTAGGCCCGCGAAGCCCACGGCCCAAAAAAAGGCCTGTCAAGGCCAGCCAGGAAAAAAATTCAAAATTTTTTTTTTGGAATTTTTTTTTTTATTTTGGAAGCCTGACTGGCCTTTAACGGGTCGGCCCGTTAGAGGCCCGTTAAAGCCTTAATGGGCAGGCCCCCCAAGGCCCGGCCCGGCCCGGCCTGCCCTCACACGGGCCTCGGACCCGGGTCGGCCCCCTTCTTCCGTCTGCCAGCCCGGCCCGTTTACCACATGGGCCTAACGGGCCCGGGCCGGCCCGAATTGCCACCATTACATGTAATTATGTCAAAACTTAGGGACTTGTGCAATTTGCCCACAATATTAATTCGAGCGCTTCTCTTCAGTCTTCACACAAACGCATCATCATCAACCTGCAACACGATCACGACCCAGTTTCAAAGAGCCATGGCTGATCGATTCTTTCCAACTGAAATGCTTGAATTTGTACCAGAAAATTCCACTTCCACCACTACCACCACCACCAAAGACTCTCTCACGAACCTCCTCTGTGATCCCTACAAAACACTCTCCAACACTCTCAAAAACTCAGCTTTCGCTATCCAACAAACAGTAACTTACTCTCTCCACTACATGACTCACTGTCATTTATCTCACTTTTGTTTTCTCATTGAGTGATTGTGGTTTCTGCTTCTTTTAAATATTGTTTTGAAGGTTGTGAATGAGACTTGGGGGTTGAGTGGAAATCGTGTGCAAGATTACAGCTTGTACACAGGTGCTCTTGGGACTGCTTACTTGGTCTTTAAAGCTTATCAATTTACCCAGAATAAAACTCATCTTCAATTGTGCTCTCACATTGTCAAGGCTTGTGATTCTGCTTCTACTAATTCTGGGTACTCTCTTTCTCTCTTTTTCTCTCTAGTAACTGCTTTACACTTGTATACATGTTTCATGTTTGAATCATTTAGTGAAGATGGTGGCTTTTTTTAGGGCAGATTGTTGAATTGGTTGACAAATGTTGTAAATGTGCAAGTTTTATTATTTTAGGTTTTTATATATATGTTTCTAGATTGCTTGTAATATAATTGAGAACTTTCAATGAATTAAGGTTATCTAATACATGGGGTTCCTCAAATTCATGGGATTTTTTCAATTGTATATGCACAAATGAAAGAGCATAGTAGAATAATATTGTGAGGAAGTTGGTTGAAAGATACACGGAAATGTTCGAATTGGGTGGAAGTCTTGGCCCAAGTTTCTGTTCAGTTTTCATTTCTGGTTGTAATGATGTACTCAATTGAGTTGCTGGTAAATTGGCTCCTAAGGTTATTAGTGATTGTTTTGGAACTGTAGACCCAATTGCAGATTAAAAAATAACTTACCACAGCAGGAGTGTAGGACACTACTTATCAATTTTTTTTTAAAGAAAAGAAAGAGACTAACTGAGCTTAGGTTGTTGTTTCATATGTGGGATTGCAAACCTGACTGTGCTTTGTAAGTGCTGGCTTGCATACCGTTGAATTGCATAGTCTGACTTTGTTATGTTTCCCCCGTGATACATGGATGTAGACGTGTGACATTCATATTTGGTCGGGCTGGGGTTTGTGCTCTCGGTGCTGTCCTGGCAAATCATGATGGTGACGAAAAGCTACTCATTAATTACTTAACACAGTTTGAGGAGGTAGTTGATTGTAATCACTATCTTTATGATACTGTACTCCTTATGAGTTGAATTATATTTGTTTGCTTTAATTTTGTTCTTGAAAGCAGATCAAACTTGCTAGTGATTTGCCAAATGAGTTGTTGTATGGTAGAGTGGGGTTCTTATGGGCCTGCGCATTCTTAAACAAGCATATTGGTAAAGACACGATATCTACTACCTAATGGTGTAAAAGGGGGCCGGCCCGGCCCACATCGGCACGGCCCCCCGGCCCGTTTTCCTAAATGGGGGCCCGGCACGGCACGCCGGCACGTCCCTTCCGTGCCGTGCCGCATGCCGTGCCGGGCCGGCCCGTGGGCCAATTTGGCGGGCCGAATGGGCCGGCCCATATATATATATATTTTTTTTAATTTTTTTTATATATTATTATTTTAATATAATAAAAAAATGTTTATAATAAATTAATAATAGATTATAGATAAATTTTTTAATTTATTTAATGAATTAATTCAAAAAATAAATAAAGATAAAACATGAAAGAAAAAAAAGTAGATAAAAATATGAAATGAAGAATTCTTTATTTATTTCGGACTTTCAGTATTACATATTTACATGATTGCCTCATTAAAAACCTTACCAAGAAAACCTAGTGGGATAAAAACTTGGTAAGGGAAAAAGAGTGCAATCGTATTACAAGTAAATGTACATGTACATGTACAACCTAATTCTGGACCTGGTTACTGCCGGAACCCTCATCGACATATAAATTGGAGAAATTTTGAATAAATTGTTCATCTACCGTTTCATTTTGCATCCTCTTTCGAGCATGCTCCCAATCCCGAATACATATTAATACCTCCACCATCTCTGGAGTCAAACAATTTCTTCTTGGTTCAATAATTCGTCCACTCGTGCTGAATGCCTGTTCTGAAGACACAGTGGATACGGGGATAACCAGTATGTCACGTGCTAAGTGTGACAAGACCGGATACCTGTAGCTATAGGTCTTCCACCATAACAACAGATCAAAATTCTCCGTGTTTTCGTCGGCATCAAACTGTGCTTCAAGGAACCTATTCAGTTCGGCACCAGAAGATGCAGCGGATCATGTAGTTGAAGAAGAAGAACTTGCTGATTTGTCTTTTTTCCGGCGTTTGAGAATGCTCCAACTTGTCGGCAACTGTTGTGTGTCCGGTTCTGGTGATGGTTCCGTGTGAATGCCGCCAAACCTGCGCTCATAAATACTAAAAACTTCGAACAACTTGTTTCGAATGTCAGTAATCTGTTCGGAATAATCTATTGACAATTTTTTACCAGTAAACTCAAGCAAATATTCTAAACCAGCTAATTTAATTCTAGGATCTACTATAACACCTAAGGCATAAAGGAAAGGCATTTCAGACCAATATTTTTTAAACTTGGTCTCCATGGCAACAACTGTATCGCCAAGCAAGTCATCTTCCCTATAAGTGTTTAACATGTCAGACATTTCCACAATCTGATGGATTGCCTGGGAAGATGTGGGGTAGTAGACCCCAGAAAAGGTTACAGTGGCATTGTAAAAAACCTGTAAAAATTCAACAAAAATCTTTGCCACATACCAATCGTCTGGTGTCAGTGATTGAGCAGGTGGACAGCCACTTTCGGCCAATTTCATGTTATAAAAACCTGAAATAGTTGTATCATATTCCAAACAATTTTTCAGCATTAAGTAAGTAGAGTTCCACCTTACCGGCATATCAGTTTGGAATCGTCGGGGTCGTAGACCGTTTAATGTACAGTGTCTGCCAAATTCTTGAAATCTTGGATTAGAGCTACCGATCCAAGAAATGGCATCTCTGATGCGTTCTATACGATTGCTTACTTCCTTCAAACCAGATTGTACAACTAAATTTATGATATGACATGCACAACGCTGGTGGAAGAAATAACCCCCAGCTTGCGGGATGTTTCTTTCAGTAAACAATGCAATAGACTTAGTATTTGCCGATGCATTATCTAATGTGATAGAGAGGATGCGATGAGTTATGTCATAAGTTTCTAAAACAGAAAGAATGACAGCAAAAATATTGTCTGCGGTATGTGAAAAATCCATAATACGAAAACCAAGAATTTTTTTTTGTATCCTACATTCAGAGTCTAAATAGTGTCCTGTGACACATAAATAGTCCTGTTTGGAACATGCGTTCCAAATATCGGAAGTTAATGCAATTTAGACAGTTAGATGCTGTAATTCAGCCGTCAAGTCATCTCGTTGGGTTTTAAACATTTTTATCAAATCGTTCCTAGTGGTGGTTCTAGAAACAATTTGCATTTTGGGGCAAAATGCAGATGTGATAAATTCTTGAAAAAAAACACAGTCACCGAAATTAATAGGTTGATCAGTTTGTGCAATGTACCGTGCCAAACATTCTCTAGCATGCGCGGCGTCGTAATGCCACGTCGTAACCGACCAGTCTGGGTGTCGTTGCAGTTGTGTCTGGGTTGTATTGGGTACATGTACGTGTTTGGGCATGCATTTTAGCATATGCCTTCTCAAATGATCGGTTCCACCCTTAGTAGTGGTATAGTTCTTAGGACAAAACTTACATTTGGCTCTGGGGCCGACCGTACCGTCTAGAAGTGTCATTTCTACTACGTCAAAACACTACCATACGTCTGATGTTAACCTCTTAGATTTGGTATGTGATGTCGGTGTGGCACCGGAACCAGAAGGTCCCGCTACGGTTTCTGCCGGTCCGGAGAGATCAAAATCATCGTTCAGCATGTTTAGACCGTCTGGAAAATAAGGATGGGTAGGATCCATTTCCTAGAAAAAAAAAAGTTTAGGTCATTAAAATTAACTCATACACATACAATGATTATTTTACTAACAAAATATATTAAAATTAACCCCTACACATAAAAATGATTTTTTTTAACTAAATCAATATATTAAAATGAACTCCTACACATAAAATGATTATTTTACAAACAAAATATATTAAAATTAACTACTACAAATAAAATGATTTTTTTACTAAAACAATATATTAAAATTAACTCCTACACATAAAATGATTATTTTACTAAAAAAATGTATTAAAATTAACCCCTACACATAAAAATGATTTTTTTTTACTAAAACAATATATTAAAATTAACTCCTACACATAAAATGATTATTTTACAAACAAAATATATTAAAATTAACTACTACAAATAAAATGATTTTTTTTAACTAAATCAATATATTAAAATGAACTCCTACACATAAAATGATTATTTTACAAACAAAATATATTAAAATTAACTACTACAAATAAAATGATTTTTTTACTAAAACAATATATTAAAATTAACTCCTACACATAAAATGATTATTTTACTAAAAAAATGTATTAAAATTAACCCCTACACATAAAAATGATTTTTTTTTTTACTAAAACAATATATTAAAATTAACTCCTACACATAAAATGATTATTTTACAAACAAAATATATTAAAATTAACTACTACAAATAAAATGATTTTTTTACTAAAAAATTATATTAAAATTAACCCCTACACATAAAAATGATTTTTTTACTAAAACAATATATTAAAATTAACTCCTACACATAAAATGATTATTTTACTAAAACAATATATTAAAATTAACTCCTACACATAAAATGATTATTTTACAAACAAAATATATTAAAATTAACTACTAAAAATAAAATGATTTTTTTTACTAAAAAATTATATTAAAATTAACCCCTACACATAAAAATGATTTTTTTTTTACTAAAACAATATATTAAAATTAACTCTGTAAGGACCTCGTTTTTATGATTGGCTTATTTCATGACAAACCACCACATTGGAGATGATTGTGTAATGGGTAGCTTAGGTCCGTATTGGCAAGCTTCCAAGCATCTCCATGACTTCAAGAGCAAAAGGTATACTTACTTGACTTTGTCTCTTGAAGAGTTTAAGTGCACACACACACTTCATGCATGTTTTGTTTATCTTGCATTTGTGTTCTTTATTGTTTGTATAAGTGTGCACCATTTTCTAAAAACACTCACTAGCTTACATTAGATATCAAATCTTGCATTGTATCTTAGTTGATAACATGTTTGACATGTTAATTGTGCTTCATTGTGTGCATCTCACTCACTTCACACTTGCACAACATTTATGTAAGATTGACTTTTGTCTTGAGTGTTAAAAAGGGATTTTTTTCCCTTTGGCGCGGCCTAGACCGCTTGGCAGGCTTTGCTTGCACCGCGGCGCACGGAGCGGTATTCTCCAATGCGTCATGCGCGACGTGGACCGCTACCTGTGCACTTGCACGCACAGCGGTCCCAACCGCGGTGTTGTCCAGACGGTGCACTGCTGTATGTACCGCGGTCTGGACACTTACCTGAGCCGCGGTCTAGCAAGCGGTTTTGACGGGATTCAATTTCCCAAGTTCAAAACGATGTAGTTTTAACTAGGGCTTCATATATATTCTTCCTCTTCTCTTCTTGGCCGACCAAGAGCTCAAAAATTCATTTTTAGAGAGAGGTTAGAGCTCCTAGAGAGAGAAAGCTTCAAGAAAGCTTCTTTGACTCTCCAAACCCAAAACCCATCTCCATCTTGCATCATTCAACATCATTTGAGCATGGGTCTTCATTGTTTCATGACTAGGTAAGCAAGAACTTCTTTGAATATCATTTATTGTTCTTCTTACACTAGATTAGGTATTTATTGCATGATTAAATACCTAGACTCTATCTTATTGCATATTTATGAGTCTTGATAACATGATTGGGTTTGTATTTTGCTAGCTTAATTGATTAGGTCATTTTTGCCTAAAAGCTAAGTCATAAATATTCATGTGTGATTTATTGATAACTAAGTTGATAGATTGTGTTTTAATCAACTAGTTAATGTTAATGAATATTTATGTGTGTTGTATTTTGATAGCTTGCATGATTAGGTGTTGTTTTCCTAAATAGCTAAGACTTGATTATTCTTAAGAGATTAATTGATAATTAGATTGATAGATTTGTGTTTATCAATCCAGTTAAGCTCTCTTGAATATTCAAGGTTGTTTGTTGACAATTAAGTTGTTGGAAATTTCTCTACAACTAATTGAGACCTCATGCGTGTACATGTAGGCATTATTTGATAACTAGGATGTTGTATTGCATTATCTACATCTAGTTAAGCATTGTATGTTTGGTCTAGGTCTAACATATATTGTGTTGAGCATTCATTGATTGTTCACTTAGACCTTATACTCTTCATTGAGTCAAAGTCTTGTGGCTTCGGGGTGAAGTTGCACAAGCATTGAAGTCTTGCAACCAAGTTGTGGTTGGCAAGCATTGGTCAAGAATCCATTGTAAAAGGCCTGCGGGTAGAGTAGGAGGTGCTCACGCCAATAGTAGTGTATCAGTGGATATCACTAGGGACAGAACCAAAAGTGGCGAGTGGTAGTGTCCATAGCCTGAGGTTATCTAGAGTGAGATTCCGAGTATCACTTGAGGGTGTAACATTTTACTCATATAGTGGATTTGAGGATCGTGTGTGGCTAGAAGGATAGCCCGTGGTTTTTCCCTTTGTTTAAGGGTTTCCACGTAAAAATCAAGTGTTATTTATTATTCCGCACTTTACACTTGATTTTGTATGTTTAATTTAATTGGGTTATTTGTTTAATATTGACTAATCGAAAAATTGGTAATAATCGATTAACAACCCATTCACCCCCCCCCCCCCCCCCCCCCCCCCCCCCCTCTAGGTTGTAGACACACGTTAAGAGCTGTATTTTCAAACTCCTACACATAAAATGATTAATTTACTAAAAATTAAAATTAAAATTAACCCCTACACATAAAAATGATAAATTTACTAAATAAATAAAATTAATAACTGATATAAACATAAAATGATAAATTTACTAACTAAACAAACATATTAAATTTAAAATATAACACTTAAATAAAAATGTACCTTTGAAGTTTGAACTTTGGTGTCTTGGTGGAGAGATTAGAGAATAATAGTAAATTAATAATAAAATATTATAATAGTATATTAGTAGTGTAGAATAGTAGAGAGAGAGTAAGAATGAAATTAAGAATAATTGAAATTGTATAGAGAGTTTGAGAATGGAGAGATTGAGAGAATTAGAGAAAGTGAATGAAAAGTGGAATGTGTGGGAGTATTTATAGAAAAAATAGAAAAGTGGGTAAAAATATAAAACACAAGAGTTGAGGGGGCAAATTGTAATTTTTATAGTAATTTAAAAAAAAACCGTTATACACTTATATTAAAAAAAAAAAAAAAATATTCCACGGGCCCAACGGTCGGCACGCCGGGCCGGCACGCGTGCCTCAAACCCTTACCCGGCACGTGCCAAGGATGGGGGCTGTGCCTGGCACGGCCCGCTACAGTTGCGGGCCGTGCCAGGCACGGCCCGCCATCCTTGGCAGGCCGGCCGGACCGGGCCCTCCAGGCCCGGCCCATATTTACACCACTACTACTACCCGGATGGTAAAGTATTTTTACTCTTTTTTCATCCTGGTTTATCTTTATTAGCGGATCAACAATTGTCTGATTGATTGGATTTAATGTTTGTCCAGAGAGCAGTTGTAGATGAAATCATTAAAGCTGGTAGACGATTGGCGAACAAGGGAAGATGTCCATTGATGTATGAATGGAATGGAATGAAGTATTGGGGTGCTGCTCATGGACTGGCTGGAATTATGCATGTTTTGATGGACATGGAATTGAAACCTGATGAGGTGGAATATGTCAAGGGCACACTTCGCTACATGATAAAGAATCGTTTTCCTGGTGGAAACTTTACTTCAAGTGAAGGAAGTGAATCATACTGCCTTGTGCATTGGTGCCACGGTGCTACTGGGATCACTCTTACCCTTGTGAAAGCATCTCAGGTAATCTTTATGAGGCATAAACATTTTCAGTACACTTCAATGAGAAAATATTCTTACATCTTCCTAATCTATATTCAAATTGCCAGGTTTTCGGTGATGAGGAATTTCTGCAAGCGGTTGTGGATGCATGGGAGGTGGAATGGAAAAGGGGTCTCCTTAAGCGAGTAGGCATCTGTCATGGCATTAGCGGGAATACCTACGTCTTTCTGGCACTCTACCGACTGATAAATTGTTACAACCATATACTTCGGGATTCTCTTTCTAACCCAAACCCTAAACCACCGAGCCTTACCAAGTCTTCAAGCTTACAATCTAGCTTTACATCATAACTCTCAGCTCACAACACTCACCAGGAACCCTAAATATCCTCATAGGTCTCCCCTGAATATCGCTCATGGATCTCTTATTTGATCCACTAATATTCCCCTATATGATAAATTGTTACAACCATATACTTCAGGATTCTCTCTCTAACCCAAACCCCAAACTACCGAGCCTTACCAAGTCTTCAAGCTCACAATCTAGCTTTACATCATAACTCCCAGCTCACAACACTCACTAGGAACCCCTAAATATCCCCATAGGTCTCCCCTGAATATCGCTCATGGATCTCTTATTTGATCCACTAATATTCCTCAGATCCCTCCTAGATATTCACATGGGTCTCTTACTCAGATCTCACAACTCTCTCTGATGTTACAGGTGTTCTTTTTGCTCCAAACAAATAACCTAGTTACAAGGTTCTATTTATACTAGTTACATGGAGTTTAAAATCAACAAGGAAAATGTTTTTATAGATTAAATATTTGTTTTAACATCCCAAATTTATTTCCCACATAATCTCATGAGTAATTCTAGATGTTCTAAATTTGTTTCCCAAATTCTGTCCCAAATGGTGTGGCAAGTGAGGTGTCAACATTTTATAAATCGTGAGATTATATGGTGACTGATGTGATGTTGACACCTCACGTGCCACATCATTTGAGACGGAATTTGAGAAACAAATTTGGGACGTCTGGCATTACTTATAATAAAAAGTTAAACAATTACATTATTAAAAGTACTTTTCAAAGTCTTCTTAGTGTTCATTGGGAAGAATTTGTTTACCGGCAAAAAGAACTTTTTTAATTAAAAAATCTCTTTTCAATTTTTTTTGTACCGTTTGGTTGTCACTCAATAAAGTTTTTGGATGATTAAAAAAGTTATTTTACGTTTACTTGGAGAAGCCCACATTTAAAGCTTTTTCAAATATATCTTTTTGAGTTTTTTTTAATAACACTAAAATCTCCACTATAACCCTATAATTTAATATTTTTTAGAGTATTTTGGTAATTCTATCATTAAAAAAGCTCTTTTTTAATTGACAACCAATCGGCCAACGATTTTTATATAAAAGCTCTACCTCTAAAATATCTATTTCTAAAATATTTACTATAAAAAGATCTACTTAAGAAGCTTTTTCAAACCTACTCTTAGTAATGTTTGTCTTCATATTTTGTTTCTTATTTACACAACACTATCACAACCACATTGTTGTTCTAATAATTAGTAGGATTGATCCTTACAATAACTATAGATTTCTTGCTCCATTCACGTACACCACATCATAAAAGGTGTAATCATACTTAGCATATGATAAACAAAAAGATGTAATGACACTACTAGAAAAAAGCTCATCACTGCCCGTGGTAGATATGTATCACCCACTCTAAGGTTCGTGAACAGTAAAACAATGGTGGAAAATCGTGCTTTTCCACCACGGGCCACTTGTAAATGACATTTTCGACAACGAGCGCATTGTCATGGGCTTAGAGTTTGGGGAAGCTAACCCTTGCGGCACTTAGGCAAATTCTATGAGAATGTTGCTAAGTAAGCCTTAAGGGAGTTTTAAGAGAAGAGAGTAGAAGAGCTTGAATGGGAAACAAAGATTGTATTGCTATATAGGAAGCTTTACAATGCTTTGGATACTAGAATGCTTGAGTTTCTAGGATGAATGTACAAATGAGAGGGATTGGCTATTTATAGGTGAGCCACCTCCTTAAAGAATGTTCTAGACTAATCTAGTCTGATAGTGGATATTAGGTCTCCAGAATATTCTACTCCTATTTAGAATACTCTACTTGTATGTACAAGTCTTTACATGATTCTAGAATATTCTACACCTATCTAATTAAGTAGAAGAATGGTGTAGAGATGGTTGAGTTGCTAGAGACTTCCAAAAGCTTGACCAATGCTGGAATTGTGGAGAAGTCTCTAGAATCTTCCAGGAGCTTGGCATAGCTGTGGCCTTAGTTGGGCTCCTAGGCCTTGTAACTTGGGGCCCGTGACATCCTCCCCCACCTAAGTTCGCAGCGTCCCCGTTGCATGGGTGATAAGTATGTTGGAGTCTGCCACCAGTTGGGTCCTTCGTGTGGATGGACTTCGGCTAGGAAAGCCTCCCTTGAGGGACCGCCTTCGAATGCTCCATCCTTGGCTTGGCGTAAGCGGACTTGCTTGGCTCTTGCGGTGATCTGGCATCCAGTATGCCTTCTCCCATTGCCTTTGGCCACTTCTCATGGCTTGCACTCTCTTTTCTCCTTCGAACGCCTCCGGTCGGCTGGTTCTGTGGAGAACTGGAAGAACTGGGTGACTCCTCTAGCCGTACAGCGGATAGCACCTTGCATGGCTGGGGCATGCATTCCGCCGGGATGGTGAGTGTTTTACCTCCGTCAAGAATGCCAAGTGAGTTAGCTGCGGGTATGGGGAAAGCATTGGCTTGCTCGAAGAACGCCATGCCTAGGACCACTTGGTAGTCATCTAGGGGAACCACTGAGAAGTTGAGCTTTCCGCTCCACAGACCTAGGTGGACAGTGACGCCCCTCACTGTGCCATCAATTTGCTTGGCTGGAGAGTTGGCAGCTTTGATGATGGCATATTCCCCGTTGGTGATGTGAAGGCCAAGTCGGTTGGCTTCGTCCACGAAGATGAAGTTGTGCGTTGCCCCGGTGTCCAGCATCGCACGGATTGGCTTGCCTCGGATTGTGGCGCTCACGAACATGAGGCCTTTGGCAAGTGTAGGAGGCATGGGTTGCCCATTGAGTGCTTAAAACTGTTGGAGAGATCTCATGCTTGTTTGGGGTTCAGTAGCCTTGGTCTCTTCAAGCTGGGTGACCATGGCATTGAGCATTTTCCGCTTTGGGCAGTCGCGTACCCAATGTGGCCCATCACAAATGAAGCATGGACTCTTCGGTTTGATCACTACAGGCTTGCCTCCATTTGTGTTGTCACGCCGGTTGTCGCCATTGGGAGTTCTGCTTGGCCCTTCGTTCTTGCGATCGTGGCTTTTGGACTCGACTCCCCCACATTTTTCATGGTTGTCAGTCATTTCCTTATCCTTGGTGAGGTTGGCAAGAGATTCTGCGGCGGTAATGGTTGCATCTAAGTCTTGCACGTTCCGTCTTTCTAGCTCAACTATCGCCCATTCCTTGAGGCCATCCATGAAAAAGAAGAGCTTGTCTTTGTCGGACATGTCCTCGATCTCAAGGATGAAGGTGGAGAACTCATTGATGTATTCGTGGGTGGATCTTGACTGCTTGAGGCGACGGAGGCGGCTGTGGGCCTCCTTATCGGCGTTGGTTGGTGAGAACTGCTTCTTGAGCTCTCGTTTGAAGTCCTCCCATGTGTTGATGGGATGGATAGTGTCACCATGTTTGCGTCGCCACCATAGTTGGGCAGATTCTCGAAGGAAGGTGGGAGCATTGGTGATTCGTGTGGCGTCGTCCCTAACTCCTTTGGCCTCAAAGTACTGCTCCAGGCAGAACAGGAAGTTTTCCACTTCCATGGCATTGCGGTTTCCGTTGAAGGTGGATGGCTTAGGGATCTTGATGGCGTTGGTGCTAGTGGTGGCACCAAAACTGACGGTTGGGCTGTTCCGGTACGAAGTCCGTTCGATGCGGACTTCCTCCACTTCCGCTCGAATGGCCCGCAACTCTTGTTCGACGAAGGTGCGATTGTTGTAGGCTTCTTGGGTGAGGAGGGATAATTCCTCCTTGATGCCCATTTGGAATTCTCGAAGCATGGCCTTGGTCGCCTGAGTGATTGCACCGTAATCGGTCTCTATGCCATCAAGACGATCTACCATGGTGCTCAAGGTGGCCTGTATTTCAGAGAGGATATCGTCATAGGCATCCACGCGGGATACCAAAGTGTCCATGGACAGACCCTTGGACTTGCTACGCTTGGTGTGGGTGTGTTGTTTGCCATGACCACCCTCTTGCTCTTCAACTCTAGCAACTTCGCTATCGGAGGCCATGACTCGCGCTAGCTGTGGTTGCTTAACCAGGCTCTGATACCAACTGTCACGGGCTTAGAGTTTGCAGAAGCTAACCCGTGCGGCACTTAGGCAAATTCTATGAGAATGTTGCTAAGTAAGCCTTAAGGGAGTTTTAAGAGAAGAGAGTAGAAGAGCTTGAATGGGAAACAAAGATTGTATTGCTATGTAGGAAGCTTTACAATGCTTTGGATACTAGAATGCTTGAGTTTCTAGGATGAATGTACAAATGAGAGGGATTGGCTATTTATAGGTGAGCCACCTCCTTAAAGAATGTTCTAGACTAATCTAGTCTAATAGTGAAGATTAGGTCTCCAGAATATTCTACTCCTATCTAGAATACTCTAGATGTATGTACAAGTCTTTACATGATTCTAGAATATTCTATACCTATCTAATTAAGTAGAAGAATGGTGTAGAGATGGTTGAGTTGCTAGAGACTTCCAGAAGCTTGACCAATGCTGGAATTGTGGAGAAGTCTCTAGAATCTTCCAGGAGCTTGGCATAGTTGTGGCCTTAGTTGGGCTCCTAGGCCTTGTAACTTGTGGCTCGTGCAAGCGTGCCCATAGTAATTACGGTAGAAACTCATGTTTAAAATTAAAAATATATATATCAATTTTTTAAATTAAATTTGGTAAACAATTATCTTGAAAATGATGGAATATAATAACATTTTTAAGAATCTAATTTATATTGAATTCGATTAAATGTATAAGCATATCCATAATTAAAATAGTGTCACAAAATAAATATTCATGAAAAACCCAGTTAAAAATATTCATGTCCTAACATTAGTTTCACCTAAAAACATCATTTGATTTTTGGCTAAGCAATACAAGTGCCTATAGCATCTTCAACAGCAAAGTCATTACGTTTTTGATCCACCGCAAAGGACAATATTTTATGTAACCCGAGTTAATATATTTAAATAACTACTTATTAAATTACCTCATCTACAACAAAATATAGTGGCAATGTGACATATCTAGCTTGACAATTTCATAGAAACTTAATTTTAGAATTTGCAAATGTATGCATGGAAAAGAAAAGTGCAAGTCTTGTTATTTGACAAGTTTTCCAAACAATCACATGTTAGAGAACCCCAAATCAAGAAAACAAGTGGAAATGTAGAATCGTACTTGATCCAACTTGCACATCAAGACCAAGTATCTCTCCTTCAAAGAAAAATCAACAAACCCACCAAGTGAAGTATCCAACCTTTCTTGCTGTCCCAAATTCAGCTTCGGTCAAAAAAATTACCAAAAAACAGAACAATGCAATTGTTAATCATGAAATGATTACATAATAGTCCTATATATATATATATATATATTTATATATATATAGCAATATAGAGGATTATCTCTATAATTGATATATATATATATATATAATTACATGATAATAATAGATAATTATCTAAGTGATGATAAGTCCATATTATCAAAACAAGATAAGAGTTTTAGATTGAAAAAAAAATCTTAAAAAGAACATAAATACTGATTATAAAAAGGAATTCTTATAAAAATATTAAAAATTTTATTTTTTTTATAAGTAAAGTAGTTATTAAATTGTTAGTATTAAATAGGGGTGGTAATATGTGTTTGCATCAACTCAAACATGATCCGTTAATTTTTTGCTCAACTCAAACACGACCCGTTAAACTTATCGTGTCACAAATCGAAACTTAAACATGGTCCATTAAATTATTGAGTTACCCAATAAGACCTGTTTATCAATTATGACATTTGATAAATCATAATTCCATTAATTCATTTACTTATTTACAGTAATAAAGTCTTTACTGTTCATTTGTTAAAGCAATTTTAAATGGTTAGTGTTTCTCTAGTAAGATTCAAAATTGTGATTAAAATGTTTACAGTTTAGAATTTTTATCCACACAAAAGTTTTAAAACTCTATTTGTTTTATGTACTAAAATTTTATATAAGCAATTTAAATGTAAAAACCGCTATATATCAGTATAATTATAAATTCATATATATATATATATATTTCAAATTCTCAAATTTTATTTATTAGTAGATTTCAATGAACTTATCATCCATAGAAAAAATTGAAATCAAAATTCATAAACATCAATTTGATTTCATCAAGATCCTTACCGAGGTTAAAATAAAGGATCTCTTACAAAAGACTCACTATATATATATATGTTCTTAACATTTATTCATGTTGAATTGGTTAGCAGGTTACATGGGAGAGTACAACTCAAACACGACCTATTTATTTAACATATTTATCTTGTTGTGCGGTTATCGATCAAAACCCAATAGAATCCAACTCAAACCTGTAAATAGTGTCGTGAACGTGTCTTGTCATCAGTTTGTGTCAATAATTGCGTCCCCAACTTTTTTTTTTTGATGAAAGAAAACCTTTATTCAAAGAAAACCAACAAAAAAAACATATTAGACTGGGAAATCACCCAGGACATACCTCTCCACACACAGAGGGTATATATGTCTCCATCCAGAAAAGGTCATCTTCCAGACCCAGGGCCAATTTGGCAAGAGAATACCCAACATAATTTGCCTTCCTAGGAACAAAACTAACTGATTCCATAGCTTTACAGAGAATACGAGAGAGAATGTCATCCAACCAGCCCAATTTCTGCTGAGCTTGGCTTACCAAAATTTACCAAGTTGACAACCTCAAGCGCATCAAACTCTATCATCGCTGAAAACAGCCTTGTATCCACCGCAAAATCAATACCTCTTAATAAAGCCACTGCCTCTGCAACCTGAGGAGAGTAAAGAGAATCCAACTTCAACGAGCAAGAGGCCATAACCAAGCCGCGATGAACTCTGATCACAACCCCCACACCCATACATTTCCCACTCACACCAATAGCAGCATCAGAATTAATTTTATAAAAACCCTTCACAGGCGGCTGCCAACGGCCAGTACTATCACCCACACTATCGATCCCCCCACCTGTGCCATTTCCCCCAACTTTTAAAGCAAGAATTTTTATAAAAATATTAATTCGTGCGCTTCTCTTAGGTTTCCACACCTACGTGTCATCATCAACCACCAAGACGATCACAACCCATTGATCATTGACCATTCGTTAGACGTTAACGAGAAAAAACTAACAGAAGGTGTGTATGTACAACATTTATCAAATGTAGAGTATGTTTTTTCTTTTTTTTTGTTAATATGTCCCAAAACTGCTACATGCGTGTAATTATGTCAAACCTTAGGGACTTGTGCAATTAGCCAAAATATTAATTCGAGTGCTTCTCTTCAGTCTTCACACAAACGCATCATCATCAACCTGCAACACGATCACGACCCAGTTTCGCTGAGCCATGGCTGATCGATTCTTTCCAAATGAAATGCTTAACTTTGTACTGGAAACTTCCACTTCCACCACCACCACCACCACCAAAGACTCTCTCACGAACCTCCTCTGTGTTCCCTACAAAACACTCTCCGACACTCTCAAAAACTCAGCTTTCGCTATCCAACAAACAGTATTTTACTCTCTCCACTACATGACTCACTGTCTTTTTAACTCACTTTTGTTTTCTCATTGAGTGATTGTGGTTTCTGCTTCTTTTAAATATTGTTTTGAAGGTTGTGAATGAGACTTGGGGGTTGAGTGGAAATCGTGTGCAAGATTACAGCTTGTACACAGGTGCTCTTGGGACTGCTTACTTGGTCTTTAAAGCTTATCAATTTACCCAGAATAAAACTCATCTTCAATTGTGCTCTCACATTGTCAAGGCTTGTGATTCTGCTTCTACTAATTCTGGGTACTCTCTTTCTCTCTTTTTCTCTCTAGTAACTGCTTTACACTTGTATACATGTTTCATGTTTGAATCATTTAGTGAAGATGGTGGCTTTTTTTAGGGCAGATTGTTGAATTGGTTGACAAATGTTGTAAATGTGCAAGTTTTATTATTTTAGGTTTTTATATATATGTTTCTAGATTGCTTGTAATATAATTGAGAACTTTCAATGAATTAAGGTTATCTAATACATGGGGTTCCTCAAATTCATGGGATTTTTTCAATTGTATATGCACAAATGAAAGAGCATAGTAGAATAATATTGTGAGGAAGTTGGTTGAAAGATACACGGAAATGTTCGAATTGGGTGGAAGTCTTGGCCCAAGTTTCTGTTCAGTTTTCATTTCTGGTTGTAATGATGTACTCAATTGAGTTGCTGGTAAATTGGCTCCTAAGGTTATTAGTGATTGTTTTGGAACTGTAGACCCAATTGCAGATTAAAAAATAACTTACCACAGCAGGAGTGTAGGACACTACTTATCAATTTTTTTTTAAAGAAAAGAAAGAGACTAACTGAGCTTAGGTTGTTGTTTCATATGTGGGATTGCAAACCTGACTGTGCTTTGTAAGTGCTGGCTTGCATACCGTTGAATTGCATAGTCTGACTTTGTTATGTTTCCCCCGTG